>CM075961.1:36993082-37648082 GCA_038048745.1 Coluber constrictor foxii | reverse complement strand
CTTTATTTATATCCATAAAAGAAAAGTCCCAAAGTTTTTTTTTGTTTGTTTGTTTGTTTTTTTTTTTTGTTAGGTGTTGTAAATTGGTCTGAGGGAAGCCTACTCCAGAATAAATTTTCCCTCTTTGACATAGCTATCATATCAGTGGTGGGTTTCAAAATTTTTTACTACCGGTTCTGTGGGT
Organism: Coluber constrictor foxii; assembly: GCA_038048745.1. Classification (NCBI taxonomy): domain Eukaryota; kingdom Metazoa; phylum Chordata; class Lepidosauria; order Squamata; family Colubridae; genus Coluber; species Coluber constrictor. Next base: position 37,647,898 of record CM075961.1, on the reverse strand, counting down.
GTGGCTCGGTGGGTGTGGCATGGCTTGGTGGGCGTGGCAGGGGAAGGATACTGTAAAATCTCCATTTCCACCCCCCTCCAGGGGAAGATTACTGCAAAATCCCCATTTCCTCCTGATCAATTGGGACTTGGGAGGCAGAGAATAGATGGGGGGTGGGGCCAGTCAGAATTTTTACTACCGGGTTCGCCGAACTACTCAAAATTTCCGTTACCGGTTCTTGAGAACTGGTCAGAACCTGCTGAAACCCACTTCTGTATCATATCCTTTTTTCTTGAAGAATTCTAAGACTTGTTAATGTCCGTAAAGTCGCAAACTTGACCTCTTAAAAATTGTGAATTTTGTTGATGCATTTGTTTCAGTTGCACTGGAAGACATCTTCCTGATTCTTTCATTCAGAAATTTCCTCAGTATCTTTATGGCAGTTCAGATATTTAGAAAGGTTATCCTACTGATTCATTTTCTACATTCAGCCCTGGTACTAAGGACAACATTCAATACATTTCTTTTTTTCTGGACCCAGATCACTTGGTAAGGAGTGAAACTGGAATTTTCAAGCCATTTTCTTCCTCATTCCTCATTGTCTTCTAGCACACTCTACAACTAGATATCCAGAACAACAAAAGTACATTGTGAAGATCTCAATTCATGGTAAGGAATTCTCATTGGCTATTCCAGGATGTGAGGTGGAATCCATTTGCTGAGCTGCTTTAAAGACAGGAAGGTTTTTGTTTAGCTTCAGATTCACTTCCTCTCTCTGTGATCCCTCACACAATAATAGACTGTGGTGTCTTCATTTTTAAGATTGTTCATCTGCAAATACAGCTGGCTTTTGGCATTGTCTCTGGAGGTGGTGAAGTGGCCCTTCACCTTGGCTGAGTAGGCGGCTTCTCTTCCATCACGACTTATCCACTTTACCCATTCCAGTCCTTTCCCTGGGACCTGTCTCACCCAGTGCATCCAGGAGCTGCTGAATGTGAATCCAGAGGCTTGGCAGGAGAGACGGAGGGACTCCCCAGGTCTTCTCACATCCCCTCCAGACTCCACCAACTGGGTATCAGATTGGACAGCTAAAAAGAAAGGTGTATAAATGAGATTGCCTGTATATAAGAATGGGAAATGAAACTGAGAGTAGAAAAGAAACATTACCCTCAAGGAGTGCAATTAAGGTTAACAGGTTTAAGAGCAAAATCATGTTTGCTCTCTCTGTAACGAATAGAAAGGAATTGAAAGGAGAGGATTTGGGGAAACGGACAAACTTTGTGTTGGTGGAAAAAAACTGTTGCCTTTAAAGGGGAAATTGTGCCTTGATTTACATATTGGTTGAGATAAAAGAGTGCCTCAGAGCAGGGATTTCATAGTTGCCTTTACACGCTACCTGCACAGCTGATTTTTTTTTAACTAACTTTCCAGTCCAAAGAAAAATGAAGGCAGTTTTAACAGAGGAATAATTAAAAGAGCCTCAGATAGCTCAACCGGCTGAATAGCCTGTTATTAACATCCAGCTGTCTGCAATTACACCAGTTCGAGGCTCAAGGTTGACTCAGCCTTCCATCCTTTCTAAGGTAGGTAAATTGAGGACCCAGTTTGTGGGGGCAATAAGCTGACTTTGTATAAAAAATATACAAAAGTATGAAGGCTATTGCTTAACGCCTTGTAAGCCGCCCTGAGTCTCCGGAGAAGGGCGGCATATAAATCTAATTGGAAAAAAAAAGGAATTGCCAAATTTCACCACTTCTCACAAGTGATTCAAGGGAACAAATGATGAACAAGGAAAAATAATGTTTGAAAAAGGCATGTTACAAAAAAAAAATTAAAAAGCTGGACATTTGACTTCAGGAAAGGTTTTATACCTTTTCCCTTTAATAGAACCTTTATTCTATTCTATTCTTTAGTAAGAATAGATTTCTTGTTTTAGAGGAAATCCCAAAGAATTGAAGACAGAGAAAGATCCTTTTCCTTTTCGATGCCATTTGCTATTTTATGTGATGTGTTGTTTTTTTTACCAGTTGTTACTTGCACAGAATTGATTTGCCAAGATGGGCAGCCATAAAAAATGGAAATAATAACCACGGCAAGAGGAATGGTAATACAAATTGTAATACAAATTGTTATACAAACACTCACTGTAGACTGAATAATTATTATTATTATTATTATTATTTGAAGGAGGAAGGAAGGAAGGAAGGAAGGAAGGAAGGAAGGAAGGAAGGAAGGAAGGAAGGAAGGAAGGAAGGAAGGAAGGAAGGAAGGAAGGAAAATTAAATGTGGAGACAAGCAGCCTTTACATAAGAGTAACTAAAACAAAACTTGCAAAATTTTACAAATTCTCAAATGTGATTTAAAGTAACTAATCATGAACAACAACTAACATTTGAAAGAGGCATGTTAGGAAACATGGAAAAAACAGTACATCTGAGATCTGGAGAGGTTTTATATTTTCCCCTCCCCTTTAACATGGCCATTTGAAGAAACACAAAAGAACTGAATGTAGATCAAATTCGTTTTTGTTTTGGAAGCTATTTTGTCTGGTGTTTCTGTTACATCTCACTTGCCCACAGTTGATTCCTCAAGATGGGCAACCATAAAAATTAAAAAAGGAAGGAAGGAAGGAAGGAAGGAAGGAAGGAAGGAAGGAAGGAAGGAAGGAAGGAAGGAAGGAAGGAAGGAAGGAAGATTAAAAATCTAAAAATTAAAAAGCCTCAGATAGCTCAACAGGCTAATAGCCTGTTATTAAAATTCTGCTGTGTGCAATTATTGCAAGTTTGAATCTTAAGGCTCAAGGTTGACTCAGCCTTCCATCCTTTCTAAGGTAGGTAAATTGAGGACTCAGTTTGTGGGGGCAATAAGCTGACTTTGTATAAATATACAAAAGTATGAAGGCTATTGCTTAACGCATTGTAAGACGCCCTGAGTCTCCGGAGAAGGGCAGCAAATAAATCTAATTTTTTTTAAAAAAGGGAACTGAAAAGAAATAGAAAAATGTAGTGGCAATAGTGTATTGTGTTGTAGAATCCAATCTGGGTCATTGATTGGGACCAGAGGTTTAGTCTTCTGAGCTTTTAGACTCCTGCTGGAGCCCATCCTCAGTAAATTGCTATCTAGCATGGGTACTTTTTCAATTTTTGCCTATTGTCCCTGAATTCATAGATGTTTATGGATAAAAAAATCATCCCTTCATTCAATATATACATTTTTTTCCAATATCCACACAAACACACAAATATTGGCTTTTCCTTATAAGCATGAAGGCCAACATTTTTCACTATTCATACCATGAGTTGCCTCAAGTTTGATTAAATTGAATTCTTGCTTTGCAATATGGAAGTAGGGCAGCTGAATTTCCTTTCTGTAGTCAGGTAGGAAGAAATATCCATCTGCTTTAGTTCCAAGCTGAGAGAAAAACTCTGGAAGCATGGAGACTGATTGGAAAGATGTTTAATGATGAACAGAATCACATGTGATTCTGGGCAGCTGACGAAATGGAGTTGAGAGTGGTGGGTTTTTATACCTTCTTTGGGCTTTGTATTTCAGCTTCCTCTTCCGGTGCAAGAACATGTCCTCTAATATTCTATTGGCTGTTGTCAGATTCCTATGGGGGTCATGTAGGGGTCAAAGCTGGCTCTATAGGCAAAAGAGGAAAAATAAATCCTCAGTACTTGTCTGAGCTCCCAGGTTTGGTTGAAGTTGTAGGAGGGGTAGGTGCTGACTTTCTACAGTCACATTCCAAAATCTAAAAGTCTACAAGAATGAAACCACAAGATTTGTTTCATATCCTTATAGAGGGAAGAAGCTGGTAGATTTGAATGTGTATGGAGCACTTGGTGTCAAAATGTCTTCTAATTTATACATGGTGCTAGAGTAAACAACATGGCAGGAAGATAGATCAAGATTCAAAATATCTATAATGTAGAAAAGAATGAGACTGAGGAAATTTGATGATATTGAAAGCAAAGAAGAGGGACGGAGTGGAAGAAAGTATAAGCTTTCTTGGAAGTAGAGGAAGTTCTTGACGGGCTTCAGATTCACTTCCTCTCACTGTGTTTCTCGCACAGTAATAGACAGCTGTGTCTTCTAGTTTCAGATTGTTCATTTGCAGATACAGCTGGCTTTTGGAATTGTCCCTGGAGATGGTGAAACGGCCCTTTACTTTGTCAGAGTAGAGAGTTGCTGAACCAGGGTTTATATATGCCACCCATTCCAGTCCTTTTTCTGGAGCCTCCCTGATCCAGTTCATGTAGGAGCTGCTGAAGGTGAATCCAGAGGCTTGGCAGGAGAGACGGAGGGACTCTCCAGGTCTTTTCACATCCCCTCCCGACTCCACCAACTGAACCTGAGATTTGACATCTAAAAAGAAAGGTGCATCAATAAGCTCTCCTGCATACAAGAATTAAAATGGGAAGAACCTGAAAAGAGAGGAAACAATTACCTCTGAGGAATGCTAGTAGGGACACCAGGTGTAGCCACAGAATCATTTTTGCACCCTGTAATGAATTGAGGATAGAACTTAGGAAAATGCACAACTTTGTATTGGTGGGTGTAGCCTAAAAGGAAACCACCTGCTGGCTCTTTTAAAAGGGAAACTGTGACTCGATTTACATATTGGTTGAGATAAAAGAGTTCCTCAGTGCATCCAGCTTAAGTTTCCTTGCACAAGTCCCTAGAGTTCTTGATTTTCACATAACTTTTCCGGTTTAGGAAAAGGAAAGGCAGCGTTTACCAGAGGTGGGTTTTAGTAAGTTCTGACGAATTCTGGAGAACCAGTATGGAAATTTTGAGTAGTTTGGAGAACTGGTAAATACCAGCTCTGATTCGCCCCACCCCCATCTATTCTCTGCCTCCCAAGTCCCAGCTGATTTGGGAGGAAATAGGGATTTTGCAGTATCCTTCCTCTGGAGTGGGGTGGGAATGGAGATTTTACACTATCCTTCCCCCTGTCATGCCCACCAAGCCACGCCCACTAAGCCATGCCTGCTATGCCCACCGAACCACGCCCACAGAACCGGTAGTAAACTTTTTTGAATCCCTCCACTGGCCTTTACCTTATGGAAATTAAAACCATTGCAAAATAAAGCAAATTGCACTAGCCTGTAAAATTGCCAAGAGTTGCACATGAGTAAATGGTTAAAACAACAACAATTAAAAGAAAGACTTGGAAAATGTCCCCACTTCTGAAAAGTGATTCAAGGTTACGGATGATGAATTCATACTAAGAATTTTTGAAAGAGATATGTTAGATCATGAAACAAAGGGCACATCTGAGGTTAGAAAATATTTTATATTTTAATATGCCCTTTTCAAAAAAGCCAAAAGAACTGAGCATAGACCAAGACATAAGGCACAATTTATAAGTTAGGCCTGAGGCAGAGAAATCACAAGGAAAAGGAATGGTTTTAGCCCTACCACTATCCCTATCCCTATCCCTATCCCTATCCCTATCCCTATCCCTATCCCTATCCCTATCCCTATCCCTATCCCTATCCCTATCCCTATCCCTATCCCTATCCCTATCCCTATCCCTAGCCCTAGCCCTAGCCCTAGCCCTAGCCCTAGCCCTAGCCCTAGCCCAAGCCCTAACTCTAACCCTAACCCTAACCCTAGCCCTAGCCCTAGCCCTAGCCCTAGCCCTAGCCCTAGCCCTAGCCCTAGCCCTAGCCCTAGCCCTAGCCCTAGCCGAACCTCTGATTGGATACCTAGAAAAAAAACTTGTTTCAGTGAGATCTCCTATTTACAGGACCAGTAAATGGAAGGAATCTTGACAAAAAATGAAACATGATCTCCAAGGGATGCAAGAAAGAGGACCAAGTTTAGCCACAGGTTCATTTTGGCTCCCTCGAACAAATGGAGGGAAATTGCAAGGAGAGAATTTGAGAAAATGCACAAACTTTGTGTTGGTGGATGACGCTTGAAAAGGGAAACCAACTGTTGCCTTGAAAGGGAAAATTGTACCCTCATTTATATAATGATTGACATAAAAGATTTCCTCAGATCAGGGGTTTCATAGCTGTCATAGCACTCTCCTTGCACAGTTGATTTTTATACAAGTTTCTAGTCCAAAGAAAAATGAAGGCTAGTTTTACAGAAGAATAATTGAAACGAAATCCTGAAAAATTTCACCACTTCTCCAAAGTTATTCAAAGTAAAAAATCAAGCCTTTGAAAGAGACATAATGTAAAACTTATAAACAACTGCACGTCTGGATTCAGGAAATGTTTTGTACATTTTCCCCTTTTAAAAAACCTTCTGAAGAAACCAAAAAATGAACTGAATGAAGACCAAGATCATTTTGTTTTAGGTCCTATTTTGTGTGGTGTTTTTTATCATGTATTACTTGGCCAGAGTTGATTTATTAAGATAGGCAACATAAAAATTAAAATTAGAAGAAGAAGGAAGGAAGGAAGGAAGGAAGGAAGGAAGGAAGGAAGGAAGGAAGGAAGGAAGGAAGGAAGGAAGGAAGGAAGGAAGGAAGGAAGGAAGGAAAATTAGAAAGGGGGACTTGGGCTGAAAAGCAATAGAAAAAAGTAATAACAATAATATGTTGTGTTGTAGAATCCAATCCAGGTCCTTGATTGGGACCAGAGGTTTAATCTTCTGAACTTTTGATGGTTCTTGCTGGAATCCATCCTCAGTGAATTTCTACCTAGCATGGGTATTTTTCCAATTTTTGCCTATTGTACCTGAATTCATGGATGGTTATGGATAAAAAGTCATCTCTTTATTCAATATATACATTTTTTTCCCAATATACACACAAACACACAAATATGGGCTTTTCCTTATAAGAATGAAGCAAACATCTTTCATTATTCATATGATGAGTTGCCTCGAGTTTGATTAAATTGAATTCTTGCTTTGCAATGTTGAAGTACAGTAGCTGAATTTTCTTTCTGTAGTCAGGTAGGAAGAAATATCCATCTGGTTCAGTTCCAAGGTGAGAGAATGAATCTGGAAATATGGAGGCTGATTGAAAAGATGATTTAATGATGAACAGAACTGCATCTGATTCTGGACAGCTGACTAAATGGAGTTGAGAGTGTGTGGGTTTTTATACCTTCATTGGTCTTTGTTTTTGAGCTTCCTGTTCCTGTGCAAGAACATGTCCTTTAATGTTCTATTGGCTGTTACCAGATTCCTATGGGGGTCATGTAGGGGTCAAAGCTGGCTCTATAGGCAAAAGAGGAACTATAAATCCTCAGTACTTGTCTGAGCTCCCTCTTGGTTGAAGTTCTGGGAGGGGTAGGTGCTGACTTTCTACAGTCACATTCCAAAATCTAAAAGTCTACAAGAATGAAACCACAAGATTTGTTTCATGTCCTTATAGAGGAAAGAAGCTGATGGATTTGAATCAGTGGTGAAATGTAAAATTTGTTCCTACCGGTTCTGTGGGCATGGCTTGGTGTGTGTGGGTTAATATGACTGAGTGGGAATGGCCAACTTTTTTCTTTTTTTACTTTTAAAAGCATTTTTTCTACAACTTCTTCAGCTGAAGAGGTTGTTAAAAAATTGCTTTTAAAGCTTCTGACGATCCCAGCTGAATTGCCTGATCGGCAGAGGATTTCTTTTTTTTTAAAAAAAAAAAAACAGTTTTTCTATTACCTCTTCGGCTGAAGAGGTTGTGCAAAAAATTCTTTTAAAAGCCTCTGATGATCCCAGCTGAGCCACATGATCATCAAAGGATTTTTTTGGTTACTTTTAAAAGCATTTTTTCAGCCAAAGTGGTTATAGAAAAAATGCTTTTAAAAATAAAAAAAAAAAGCCTCTTATGATTGCGCCACTTAATTGGGTAATGTGGGGGGGGGGCAGGGATTCTTCCTACGGGTTCTCCGAATCACCCGCCTCCATCGCTACCAGATCAGGTGATGTGTTCCAAACTTGGAACATTTCTCCCCTTATTTGAATGTGTGTGGAGCACTTTGTTTCAAAATTTCTCCTAATTTATAAGTGGTGCTAAGAGTTGGTGACAGCACGGCAGGAAGACGGACCCAGATTCAAAATATCTATAATGTAGAAAACAATCAGACTGAGGAAATTCAGCAAGGAAAGAAATAAAAGGACAGAATGGAAATAAGCATAATCTATTCAGAAGGAGAGAAAGTTCTTGATGGGTTTTCGATTCAATTCTTCTCACTGTGCGTCTTGCACAATAATAGACTGCCGTGTCTTCAGCTTGGAGGCTGTTCATTTGCAGATACAGCTGGCTTTTGGCATCGTCCCTGGAGATGGTGAAGCGGCCCCTCACTTTGTCTGAGTAGTAACCACCGGTTGTAGCAACCCATTCCAATCCTTTCCCAGGAGCCTTTCTCACCCAGTGCATATAATAGCCGCTGAAGGTGAATCCAGAGGCTTGGCAGGAGAGAAGGAGGGATTCCCCAGGTCTTTTCACATCCCCTCCCGACTCCACCAACTGAACCTGAGATTTGACATCTAAAAAGAAAGGTATATCAATAAGCTCTCTTACATACAAGAATTAAAATGGGAAGAACCTGAAAAGAGAGGAAACAATTACCTCTGAGGAATGCTAGTAGGGACACCAGGTGTAGCCACAGAATCATTTTTGGACCCTGTAATGAATTGAAGGGAGTTGATAGGATAGAACTTAGGAAAACGCCCCACTTTGTATTGGTGGGTGTAGCCTAAAAGGAAATCCCCGGCTGGCTCTTTTAAAATGGAAACTGTGACTTGGTTTACATATTGGTTGAGATAAAAGAGTTCCTCAGTGCATCCACCTTACAGTTTCCTTACACAAGTCCCTTGAGTACACATAACTTTTTCAGTTTAGGAAAAGGAAAGGCAGCCTTTACTAGAGGTGGGTTTCAGCAGGTTCTGACCAGTTCTGGAGAAGCAGTATGGAAATTTTGAGTAGTTTGGAAAACTGGTAAATATTACCTCTGATTGGCCCTGCCCCCATCTATTCTCTGCCTCCCAAGTCACAGCTGATTGGGAGGAAATAGGGACTTTCCAGTATCCTTCCCCTGGAGTGGGATGGGAATGAAGATTTTACACTAGAGATATGTAGATCATGAAACAGAGAGCACATCTAAGGTTAGAAAATATTTTATATTTTAATATGCCGTTTTGAAAAAAGCCAAAAGAACTGAGCATAGACCAAGACATAAGGCACAACTTATAAGTTAGGCCTGAGGCAGAGAAATCACAAGGAAAAGGAATGGTTTTAGCCCTAGCCCTAACCCTAACCCTAGCCTAGCCTAGCCCTAGCCCTAGCCCTAACGCTAATGCTAATTCTAGCCCTAGCCCTAGCCCTAGCCCTAGCCCTAGCCCTAGCCCTAGCCCTAGCCCTAGCCCTAGCCCTAGCCCTAGCCCTAGCCCTAGCCCTAGCCCTAGCCCTAGCCCTAGCCCTAGCCCTAGCCCTAGCCCTAGCCCTAGCCCTAGCCCTAGCCCTCACCCTCACCCTCACCCTCAACCTCAACCTCAGCCTAAGCCTAAGCCTAAGCCTAAGCCTAAGCCTAAGCCTAAGCCTAAGCCTAAGCCTAAGCCTAAGCCTAAACCTAAGCCTAAGCCTAAGCCTAAGCCTAAACCTAAGCCTAAGCCTAAACCTAAGCCTAAGCCTAAGCCTAAGCCTAAACCTAAGCCTAAGGCTAGCCCTAGCCCTAGCCCTAGCCCTAGCCCTAGCCCTAGCCCTAGCCCTAGCCCTAGCCCTAGCCCTAGCCCTAGCCCTAGCCCTATCCCTATCCCTATCCCTATCCCTATCCCTATCCCTATCCCTATCCCTATCCCTATCCCTATCCCTATCCCTATCCCTATCCCTATCCCTATCCCTATCCCTATCCCTATCCCTATCCCTATCCCTATCCCTATCTCTATCCCTATCCCTAACCCTAACCCTAGCCCTAGCCCTAGCCCTAACGCTAACTCTAGCCCTAGCCCTAGCCCTAGCCCTCACCCTCACCCTCACCCTCACCCTCACCCTCACCCTCACCCTCACCCTCACCCTCACCCTCACCCTCACCCTCACCCTCAGCCTAAGCCTAAGCCTAAGCCTAAGCCTAAGCCTAAGCCTAAGCCTAAGCCTAAGCCTAAGCCTAAGCCTAAGCCTAAGCCTAAGACTAAGACTAAGACTAAGACTAAGACTAAGACTAGCCCTAGCCCTCGCCCTCGCCCTCGCCCTCGCCCTCGCCCTCACCCTCACCCTCACCCTCACCCTCACCCTCACCCTCACCCTCACCCTCACCCTCACCCTCACCCTCACCCTAACCCTAACCCTAAACCTAACCCTAGCCCTAGCCCTAACCCTAGCCCTAGCCCTAGCCCTAGCCCTAGCCCTAACCCTAATCCTAACCTTAATTCTAACTCTAACTCTAGCCTTAGCCCTAACCCTAGCCCTACCTGAACCGCTGATTGGATACCTAGAAAAAAAGATGTTTCAATGAGATCTCCTATGTACAGGACCAGTAAATGGAAAGAACCTTGACATAAAATGAAACATGACCTCCAAGGGATGCAAGAAAGAGTACCAAGTTTAGCCACAGTATCATTTTGGCTCCCTCTAACAAATGGAGGGAAATTGCAAGGAGAGAATTTGAGAAAATGCACAAACTTTGTGTTGGTGGGGGATGCTGGAAAAGGGAAACCAACTGTTGCCTTTAAAGGGGAAATTGTGCCCTCATTTACATAATGAGTGACATAAAAGATTTCCTCAGATCAGGGGTTTCATAATTGTCCTTTCACACGCCTTGCACAGTTGATTTTTATACAAGTTTCCAGTCCAAAGGAAAATGAAAGCTCTGTTTTGCAGAAGAATAATGAAAACAAAGTCCTGAAAAATTTCAACATTTCTCAAAAGTGATTCGAAGTAACAAATCACGACTTTGAAGGAAACATATTACATATAATACACGAAAAGAACTGCAAATCTGGATTCAGGAAATGTTTTTTATACATTTTCCCCTTTAAAAAGACCTTCTGAAGAAACTAAGAAATGAATTGAACGCAGACCAAGATCAGAGTTGATTTGTTAAGATCGGCAGCATAAAAATTAAAATTAGCAGAGAAGGAAGGAAGGAAGGAAGGAAGGAAGGAAGGAAGGAAGGAAGGAAGGAAGGAAGGAAGGAAGGAAGGAAGGAAGGAAGGAAGGAAGGAATTTTCAGAGATTTTCAGGGAACAATGACAGAAACTGTCACACCTCCAAAATTAAACAATATATGTTTAGAATTTTGTTATTCCCTCCCCAAGCCTCCCCCAGAAGCCATGGAGATTTGTGTATCAACATTGCCCCCTGGTGTCCAAAGTGAAGGGAGGACCCATTTTTCTAATTCTCTGAGGAGATTCTTTAGGTCCAGATGTTTCCTCAATATGAGAAAGGCCGTTTGGATATTTAGAAAGATCATCCTGAAGTTTCATTTTCAGATTTCTGCCATGTTAGTAAAATACGGGTAGACTTAGACTTACAACAGTTAATTTAGTGACCATTTAATGTTATAACATCAATGAAAAAAGTGACTTATGACCATTTGTCACTATTATTATTATTATTATTATTATTATTATTATTATTATTATTATTATTATTATTATTATTATTATTATTATTATTATTATTATTTTGGTACTTAAAAGGTCCTTAAAAGGACCATGGGGTTGTATGTGGAGCCAGGAGGTCCTCGCGGATGTCTGGCTACCAGTCCGTCTGTTACTCATTTAGCACCACCCAGGAGACACGCGTGACTTAAGGATTGCCACAGACACGAGTAACCTTGCCTCTACATAGGAGATTTTAATAGCCAGCATACTCAATGGAGATATACTCTTAACGATACTAACGGTGAGACCCTCCGTGAATGGGCAGAGCAGAACAATCTATACTTAGCTTTTGATGCTAAAGATCGAGGCATTTTTAAACCAGCTGCATGGAAGAAAGAGTACAACACAGACCTATATTTTGTTACACAAGATAATACCAAATCTATACCTGCCTCCAGACAAGTGCTACCAACGTTCCCCCACAGCCAACATAGACCTGTCATCATTAAGAGAGGAATAAAGATACCTATTATTAGATCTATACCTCGACCACTGGCCATCATCACTACCTACTCATCCGAGCCGGTCTGAAGCGGGAGTATTTCACCCTGCTCAGAGGGCTTCATGACAGTAAACATTTGCAATTGCCCATATCTGTCACTCTGGGCATAGCTCAGTTAAGGGGAGAAAGCTTCAGGCATCAAAGGATTTTATACACATTTAAGAAGGAGAGAGATACTCAGCATACTGAGCATAAATTAATGGTGAAGGAATGGAAAATGAATAATATGTAGAAAAGTATGAGACTGCGGAAATTCAGCAAGGAAAGAAATAAAAGGACAGAGTGGAAATAGGCATAAGCTCTTCAGAAGGAGAGAAAGTTCTTGACAGGCTTCAGATTCACTTCCTCTCACTGTGTCTCTTGCACAGTAATAGACTGCTGTGTCTTCAGCTTTGAGGCTGTTCATTTGCAGATACAGCTGGCTTTTGGCATTGTCCCTGGAGATGGTGAAGCAGCCCTTCACTTTGTCTGAGTAGTAACCACCGGTTGAAGCAACCCATTCCAGTCCTTTCCCTGGAGCCTGTCTCACCCAGCCCATGTCATAGTAGCTGAAGGAGAATCCAGAGGATTGGCAGGAGAGACGGAGGGACTCTCCAGGTCTTCTCACATCCCCTCCAGACTCCACCAACTGTACTTGAGACTGGACTCCTAAAAAGAAAGACATTTCATTGATATTTCCTGAATGTAAGAACAGAAATTGAAAGGAAACTCTACATAGAGGGAAACATTACCTCCAAGGAGTACAATTAAGAATAAAAAGTTTAGGCACAGGATCATTTCTGCCCCTTTCTAATAAATGGAGGATCTGTGATAGAAAAGGATTTTGGAAAATGAACAAACTTTGTGTCTGTGGGTGTCAACTGTTGCCTTTAAAGGGGAAATTGGGCCTTCATTTACATATTGCTTGAGATAAAAGAGTTCCTCAGAGCAGGATTTCCATAGTTGTCTTTGCACAGGCCCTGCACGGTTGATTTTTACACAATTTCCCAGTCCAAAGAAAAATGGAGCAGCCTTTACAGAAGAGCAACCAAAACAAACAGGGGCAAAATTCCACCACTTCTCAAAAGTAATTCAAAGTAACCAATCATGAACAAGCACTAAGAATATTTAAAAGAGGCATGTTAGAAACAATGGAAACAGCAGCACATATGAGTTCAAGAAATGTGTTATACTTTCCCCCTCCCCTTTAATATGAGACTTTGAAGAAACCCAAAAGAATTGAAAACAGACCAAAATCGCTTTTGCTTTGAAGGGAATTTGTTGTTGTTTTTGGTACTTCTTACTTTCCCATTTTTGATTCCTCAAGATGGGCAACCATAAAAATTAAAATAATATGGGAGGGAGGGAGGGAGGGAGGAAGGGAGGGAGGGAGGAGGGAGGGAGGGAGGGAGGAAGGAAAGAAGGGAGGAAGGGAGGGAGGGAGGGAGGGAGGAAGGGAGGAAGGAAGGGAGGTGGGAGGGAGGGAGGGAGGGAGGGAGGGAGGAAGGAAGGAAGGAAGGAAGGAAGGAAGGAAGGAAGGAAGGAAGGAAGGGAGGAAGGAGTTTTTCAGAGATTTTCAGGGAACAGTGACAGAAACAACAACTGTCACACCTCCAAAATTAGACAATATATATTTAGAATTGAGTTATTCCCTCTCCCACCCTCACCCAGAAGCCATAGAGCTTGTGACCCCTTTGATGATTTGGGATCTTGTGATCAACTTTTGCAACCTTCTGACAAGAAAAGTCAACGTGAAGCCCAGATTCACTGAAGAACCCAATTTCTAATTTAACCACTTCAATAGTTCACTTAAGCACTGTGGCAAGAAATATGTCTGTGTATGAATGCTTCTTCTTAAACTATGGTCTGTTGATTCTATCAGCGTTCATGTGATTTTCAGTAAATAAACAAGAATGCTTTAGAAATCACAAACATTTGGATGGCCACACTATAGACAGTCAAAAGCTGGAAGCGACTGCTTAACCAACATTCTCACTTTGGACAGAGAAAGATAAATGAGTCACTTATGTGTCCCATACCCCAAAGTTAGTATATAGACCACATCATGTCAAAAGTCCTCCTGACTTATAAGTGGTGCTAAGAATAACCATCAAGTAGTGACAACATAGCAGAAAGACCATCCAAAATATACAGACCCAGAAGCAGGGGTGAAATCTAAACTTTTTCCTTACTGAATCTGTGGGCGTGGCTTCGTCAGGGGTTGTCCTGTGACTGAGTGGGGATGGCCAACTCAATGTCACTCACAGCCACACCCACTCAGTCACAAGACCCCCTCCCATCAAGCCATGCCCACAGAACCAGTAGGGAAAAAATTTTAAATTTCTATTCTGCCGGCGTGGAATTTCTCCTGTGGCTCCACCCACCCGCCCCATTCCCCGGAGACACACCAGCTGCGCAAGCGCACACCCAAACTGCCACTGAATTAAATAAACAGTGTGCGCTTATGAAACCAATGCATGGACCAAAGCGGCTCATTCAAGAAGGAGACTGAGTGACTCCAGTAATTTTCAGGCACTTACCTTTCCTGAGAGCCAGCCATGGGAGAAAGGTGAGTAGTAGGATATACCGCATGGCGAAGGGTGAGCATGCAGCGGATCCGCGACAAGGCCGGAGTTGGGAAATGGTGCATTCCCCGACTGGGGGAAATGGGGCGGGTGGGCGGAGCCTCCGGCTGACATTGCTATCAGTTCTCCGAACCACTGGCCATCCTCGCTACATACTCCTCTGAGGCGGTCCGAACTGGGAGCATTTCACTCTGCCCACAAGGCTTCATGACAGGAAAGATTTGCAATTGCCAGTATCTGTCACTCTTGGCACAGCCCAGTTAAGGGGAGAAAGCTTCAGGCATCAAAGGATTCTATACACATTTAAGAAGGCGAGAGATACTCAGCATACTGAGCATAAATTAATTGTGAAGGAATGGAAAATGAATAATATGTAGAAAAGTATGAGACTGAGGAAATTCAGCAAGGAAAGAAATAAAAGGACAGAGTGGACATAAGCATAAACTATTCAGAAGGAGAGAAAGTTCTTGACAGGCTTCAGATTCACTTCCTCTCACTGTGTGTCTTGCACAGTAATAGACTGCTGTGTCTTCAGCTTTGAGGCTATTCATTTGCAGATACACCTGGCTTTTGGCATTGTCTCTGGAGATGGTGAAGCGGCCCTTCACTTTGTCTGAGTAGAACTTTCCACTGGAATCACTATAGATGTAGGCAACCCATTCCAGGCCTTTCCCTGGAGCCTGTCTCACCCAGCCCATGCTATAGCTGCTGAAGGTGAATCCAGAGGCTTGGCAGGAGAGATGAAGGGACTCTCCAGGTCTTCTCACATCCCCTCCAGACTCCACCAACTGGACTTGAGACTGGACTCCTAAAAAGAAAGATATTCCATTGCAATTTCCTGAATGTAAGAACAGAAAATGGAAGGAAACTCTACATAGAGGGAAACATTACCTCCAAGGAGTAGAAGTAACAATAAAAAGTTTAGACACAGGATCATTTCTGCCCCTTTCTAATAAATGGAGGATATGTGATAGAAAAGGATTTTGGAAAATGAAGACACTTTGTGTCTGTGGGTGTCAACTGTTGCCTTTAAAGGGGAAATTGGGCCTTCATTTACATATTGCTTGAGATAAAAGAGTTCCTCAGAGCAGGATTTCCATAGTTGTCTTTGCACAGGCCCTGCACGGTTGATTTTTACACAATTTCCCAGTCCAAAGGAAAATGGAGCAGCCTTTACAGAAGAGCAACCAAAACAAACAGTGGCAAAATTCCACCACTTCTCCAAAGGGATTCAAAGTAACAAATCATGAACAAGCACTAAGAACATTTAAAAGAGGCATGTTAGAAAGAATGGAAACAGCAACACATATGAGTTCAAGAAATGTTTTATACTTTCCCCCTCTCCTTTAATATGAGCCTTTGAAGAAACCAAAAAAAGAATTGAACACAGACCAAAATCACTTTTGTTTTGGAGGGTATTTTGTCGTTGTTTTTGGTACTTCTTACTTGCCCATTTTTGATTCCTCAAGATGGGCAACTATAAAAATTAAAATAATATGGGAGGGAGGGAGGGAGGGAAGGGAAGGGAGGAAGGGGAAGGAGGGAGGGGAGGGGAGGGGAGGGGAGGGGAGGGGAGGTGAAGGAAGGAAGGAAGGAAGGAAGTAAGGAAGGAAGGAAGGAAGGAATTTTCAGAGATTTTCAGGGAAGAATGACAGAAACTGTCACACCTCCAAAATTAAACAATATATGTTTAGAATTGAGTTATTCCCTCCCCCAGCCTCCCCCAGAAGCCATGGAAATTCGTGTATCAACATTGCCCGCTGGTGTCCCAAATGAGGAGAGGACACATTTTTCTAATTCTCTGAGGAGATTCTTTACGTCCAGATGTTTCCTCAATATGTGAATGGCAGTTTGGAGATTTAGTAAGATCATCCTGAAGTTTCATTTTCAGATTTCTGCCATGATAGTAAAGGAAAATATAGGTAGACTTTGTCTTGAAACACTTCATTTAGTGACCATTTAATGTTATAACATCAATGAAAAAGGTGAGTTATGACCATTTGTCACACTTATGACTGTTGCAGCATCTCCGTGGTCACATGCTCAACATTGAGACGCTTGGCAACTGATTCATATTTATGACCTCTTTGGTGACTTGGGATCTTGTGATCACTTTTATGTCCTTCTGACAAGCAAAGTCAATGTGGAACGCAAATTCACTTAAGAACCCAATTACTAATTTAACCACTTCAATAATTCCCTTAAGTATTGTGGCAAGAAATATGTGCGTGTATGAATGCTTCTTAAACTATGGTCTGTTGATTCTATCAGTGATCATGTGATTTTCAGTAAATAAACAAGAATGATTTAGAAAGCACAAACATTTGGATGGCCACACTATAGAGAGTCAAAAGCTGCAAACAACTGTTTAACCAACATTCTCACATCGGACAGAGAAAGATAAATGAGTCACTTATGTGTCCCATACTCCAAAGTTAGTATATAGACCACATCATGTCAAAAGTCCATTGTCACATGCTCTTGGGATCACCTTTTATATCCATTTGACAAGCAAAGTCAACGAGGAACCCAGATTCACTTAAGAACTGTGTTACTAACTTAACCACTGCAGTAATTTGCTTAAGTGGTGTGGCAAGAAATATGTTTGTGCATGAATGCTTCTTCTTAAACTATGGTCTGTTGATTCTATCAGTGCTCATGCGGCATTCAGTAAACAAGAATAGTTTAGAAAGCACAAATGTTTGGATGTCCACATGATATACAGTCAAAATCAAGAAATGACTGCTTAACCAACATTCTCACAGTGGACACAGAAAGATAAAGGAGTCACTTTGTATTCAGTGATTTGCATTATTGCCACAAATATATATCAACTAAGGAACAAGTGCCTATTGTCCCTTAATCTATGGATGTTTTGGATAAAAATTGTCATCTCCACATTCACATTATATACATTTTAACCTACACTATCCTAAACACATCAATAGGGAAATGTCCTTAAAAATATCAAGATAAATATTTTTTCCATACAATGGGAAGCCTTATATTTGATTAAGAAGAATTCTTCCTTTGTAATATGAAGCTGTGCAGCTGAATTTCGTTTCTATATCACATCAAAATCTAGAGGGCTACAAGTTGAGATCATTGGATTTGTTTGCTTTCCCTGTAGAGGAAAAGCCTGAGGGAAGAGAATGTGTCCCATACCCCAAAGTTAGTATATAGACCACATTATGTCAAAAGACCTCCTTATTTATAAGTGATGGTAAGAATAACCATCATGTAGTGACAATATGGCACAAAGACCGTCCAAAATATACAGACCCAGAAAGCTTCATGACAGTAAAGATTTGCAATTCCCAATATCTGTCACTCTTGGCACAGCCCAGGTGAGTGGAGAAAGCTTCAGGCATCAATGGGTTTTATACACATTTAAGAAGGAGAGAGATACTAAGCATACTGAGCATAAATTAATAGTGAAGGAATGGAAAATGAATAATATGTAGATAAGTATGAGACTGAGGAAATTCAGCAAGGAAAGAAATAAAAAGATAGAGTGGAAATTAGCATAAGCTATTCAGAAGGAGAGAAAGTCCTTGACAAGCATCAGATTCACTTCCTCTCACTGTGTCTCTTGCACAGTAATAGACTGCCGTGTCTTCAGCTTTGAGGCTGTTCATTTGTAGATACAGCTGGCTTTTCGCATTGTCCCTGGAGATGGTGAAGCGGCCCTTCACTTTGTCTGAGTAGTAACCACGGGTTGTAGCAACCCATTCCAATCCTTTCCCGGGAGCCTGTCTCACTCAGCCCATCTCATAGTAGCTGAAGGAGAATCCAGAGGCTTGGCAGGAGAGACGGAGGGACTCTCCAGGTCTTCTCACATCCCCTCCAGACTCCACCAACTGTACTTGAGACTGGACTCCTAAAAAGAAAGACATTTCATTGAGATTTCCTGAATGTAAGAACAGAAAATGGAAGGAAACTCTACATAGAGGGAAACATTACCTCCAAGGAGTAGAATTAAGAATAAAAAGTTTAGGCACAGGATCATTTCTGCCCCTTTCTAATAAATGGAGGACATGTGATAGAAAAGGATTTGAGAAAATGAACAAACTTTGTGTCTGTGGGTGTCAACTGTTGCCTTTAAAGGGGAAATTGGGCCTTCATTTACATATTGCTTGAGATAAAAGAGTTCCTCAGAGCAGGATTTCCATAGTTCTCCTTGCAAAGGCCCTGCACGGTTGATTTTTACACAATTTCTCAGTCCAAAGAAAAATGGAGCAGCCTTTACAGAAGAGCAACCGAAATAATCAGGGGCAAAATTCCACCACTTCTCAAAAGTGATTCAAAGTAACCAATCATGAACAAGCACTAAGAATATTTAAAAGAGGCATGTTAGAAAGAATGGAAACAGCAGCACATATGAGTTCAAGAAATGTTTTATACTTTCCCCCTCTCCTTTAATATGAGCCTTTGAAGAAACCCAAAAGAATTGAACGCAGACCAAAATAGTTTTTGTTTTGGAGGGTATTTTGTTGTTATTTTTTGTACTTCTTACTTGCCCAGTTTTGATTCCTCAAGATAAGCAACAATAAAAATTAAAATAATAAGGGAGGGAGGGAGGGAAGGGAGGAAGGGAGGGAGGAAGGAAGGAAGGAAGGAAGGAAGGAAGGAAGGAAGGAAGGAAGGAAGGAAGGAAGGAAGGAAGGAAGGAAGGAAGGAAGGAAGGAAGGAGTTTTTCAGAGATTTTCAGGGAACAATTATAGAAATAACAACTACCACACCTCCAAAATTAGACCGATATCTGTCGTAAATTTATTTATTCTCTTCCCCACTGTCACCCATAAGCCATGGAGATTTGTGTGTCAACATTGTCCCCTGATGTCCCAAATGAGACGACACATTTTTCTAATTCTCTGAGGAGATTCTTTAGGTCCAGATGTTTCCTCAATATGAGAAAGGCAGTTTGGATATTTAGAAAGATCATCCTGAAGTTTCATTTTCAGATTTCTGCCATGATAGTAAAGCAAAATACAGGTAGACTTATGACTTACAACACTTCATTTAGTGATCATTTAAAATTATAACATCAATACAACAAAGTGACTAATGACCATTGTGGCAGCATGTCCATCATCACATACTCAACATTCAGACACTTGGGAACTGACTGATATTTATGACTTCTGCGGTGACTTGGGATCACCTTTTATATCCCTCTGACAAGCAAAGTCAACGGGGAACCCAGATTCACTTAAGAACTGGGTTACTAACTTAACCACTGCAGTAATTCGCTTAAGCATTGTGCAAGAAATAAGTGTGTGTCTGAATGTTTCTTCTTAAACTATGGTCTGTTGATTCTATCAGTGCTCATGCGGCATTCAGTAAACAAGAATAGTTTAGAAAGCACAAATTTTTGGATGTCCACAAGATATACAGTCAAAATCAAGAAATGACTGCTTAACCAACATTCTCACAATGGACATAGAAAGATAAAGGAGTCACTTTGTATTCAAAGATTTGCATTATTGCCAGAAATATATATCAACTAAGGAACAATTGCCTATTGTCCCTTAATCTATGGATGTTTTGGATAAAAATTGTCCTCTCCACATTCACATTATATAAATTTTAACCTACACTAACCTAAACACATCAATAGGGAAATGTCCTTATAAATATCAAGATAAATGTTTTTTCATACAATGGGAAGCCTTATATTTGATTAAGTAGAATTCTTGTTTTGCAATGTGGAAGCTGTTTAGCTGAATTTCTTTTCTATATCACATCAAAATCTAGAGGGATACAAGTTCAGATCATGGGATTTGTTTGCTTTCCCTGTAGAGGAAAAGCCTGAGGGAAGAGAATGTGTCCCATACCCCAAAGTTAGTATATAGACCACATTATGTCAAAAGACCTCCTGATTTATAAGTGGTGATAAGAATAACCATCATGTAGTGACAATATGGCACAAAGACCATCCAAATATACAGACCCAGAAGCAGGGGTGAAATCTAAACTTTTTCCTTACTGGTTCGTGGGCGTGGCTTGGTTGGGGGTTGTCCTGTGACTGAGTGGGCATGGCCAACTCAATGTCACTCACAGCCACGCCCATTCAGTCACAAGACCCCCTCCCATCAAGCCATGCCCAGAGAACCAGTAGGGAAAAATTTTAAAATTTCTATTCTGCCGGCGTGGAATTTCTCCTGTGGCTCCACCCCCCCGCCCCGTTCCCCGGAGTCGCACCAGCTGCGCAAGCGCACACCCAAACTGCCGCTGAATTAAATAAACAGTGTGCGCTTATGAAACCAGTGAGTGGACCAGAGCAGCTCATTCAAGAAGGAGAATGAGTGACTCCAGTAACTTTCGGGCAGTTACCTTTCCTGAGAGGCAGCCATGGGAGAAAGGTGAGTAGTAGCATATACCGCATGGCGAAGGGTGAGCAGGCAATGGATCCGCGACAAAGCCGGAGTTGGGAAATGGGTGCATTCCCCAACTCGGGGGAATGGGGTGGGTGGGCAGAGCCTCCAGCTGACATTGCTATAAGTTCTCCGAACCACTGGCCATCCTCGCTACATACTCCTCCGAGGCGGTCCGAACTGGGAGCATTTCACTCTGACCACAAGGCTTCATGACAGGAAAGATTTGCAATTGCCAATATCTGTCACTCTTGGCACAGCCCAGTTGATGGGAGAAAGCTTCAGGCATCAAAGGATTATATACACACTTAAGAAGGAGAGAGATACTAAGCATACTGAGCATAAATTAATGGTGAAGGAATGGAAAATGAATAATATGTAGAAAAGTATGAGACTGCGGAAATTCATCAAGGAAAGAAATAAAAGGACAGAGTGGAAATAAGCATAAGCTATTCAGAAGGAGAGAAAGTTCTTGACAGGCTTCAGATTCACTTCCTCTCACTGTGTGTCTTGCACAGTAATAGACTGCCGTGTCTGCAGCTTTGAGGCTGTTCATTTGCAGATACAGCTGGCTTTTGGCATTGTCCCTGGAGAAGGTGAAGCGGCCCTTCACTTTGTCTGAGTAGTAACCAGTAGTTGTAGCAACCCATTCCAATCCTTTCCCTGGAGCCTGTCTCACCCAGCCCATGCTATAGCTGCTGAAGGTGAATCCAGAGGCTTGGCAGGAGAGATGGAGGGACTCTCCAGGTCTTCTCACATCCCCTCCAGACTCCACCAACTGCACTTGAGACTGGACTCCTATAAAGAAAGATATTCCATTGCAATTTCCTGAATATTAGAACAGAAAATGGAAGGAAACTCTACATAGAGGGAAACATTACCTCCAAGGAGTAGAAGTAAGAATAAAAAGTTTAGGCACGGGTTCATTTCTGCCCCTTTCTAATAAATGGAGGATATGTAATAGAAAAGGATTTGGGAAAATGAACAAACTTTGTGTCTGTGGGTGTCAACTGTTGCCTTTAAAGGGGAAATTGGGCCTTCATTTACATATTGCTTGAGATAAAAGAGTTCCTTAGAGCTGGATTTCCATAGTTGTCTTTGCACAGGCCCTGCACGGTTGATTTTTACACAATTTCCCAGTCCAAAGAAAAATGGAGCAGCCTTTACAGAAGAGCAACCAAAACAAACAGGGGCAAAATTCCACCACTTCTCAAAAGTGATTCAAAGTAACCAATCATGAACAAGCGCTAAGAATATTTAAAAGAGGCATGTTAGAAAGAATGGAAACAGCAGCACATATGAGTTCAAGAAATGTGTTATACTTTCCCCCTCCCCTTTAATATGAGCCTTTGAAGATACCCAAAAGAATTGAAAACAGACCAAAATCGCTTTTGCTTTGAAGGGAATTTGTTGTTGTTTTTGGTACTTCTTACTTTCCCATTTTTGATTCCTCAAGATGGGCAACCATAAAAATTAAAATAATATGGGAGGGAGGGAGGGAGGAAGGGAGGAAGGGAGGAGGGAGGGAGGGAGGAAGGGAAGAAGGGAGGGAGGGAGGGAGGGAGGGAGGGAGGAAGGAAGGAAGGAAGGAAGGAAGGAAATTCTTTAGAGATTTTTAGGGAACAATTATACAAACAAGAACAGTCACACCTTCAGTGTAGGCAATATATATTTAGAATTGATTTATACCCTCACCCATAAGCCGTAGAGTTTCGTGTGTCAACATTGCCCCCTGGTGTCCAAAGTGAGGAGAGGACACATTTTTCTAATTCTCTGAGGAGATTCTTTAGGTCCAGATGTTTCCTCAATATGAGAAATGCAGTTTCGATATTTAGAAAGATCATCCTGAAGTTTTATTTGCAGATTTCTGCCATGACAGTAAAGGAAAATTGACTTATGACCATTTGTCACACTTATGACTGTTGCAGCATCTCCATGGTCACATGCTCAACATTCAGACGCTTGACAACTGATTCATATTTATGATTTCTGTGGTGACTTGGGATCTTGGGATCACCTTTTATATCCATCTGACAAGCAAAGTCAATGGGGAACCCAGATTCACTTAAGAACTGTGTTACTAACTTAACCACTTCAATAATTCCCTTAAGTATTGTGGCAAGAAATATGTGCGTGTATGAATGCTTCTTCTTAAACTATGGTCTGTTGACTCTATCAGTGTTCATGTGATTTTCAGTAAATAAACAAGAATGTTTTAGAAATCACAAACATTTGGATGGCCACACTATAGACAGTCAAAAGCTGGAAACGACTGCTTAACCAACATTCTCACATCGGACAGAGAAAGATAAATGAGTGACTTATGTGTCCCATACTCCAAAGTTAGTATATAGACTACATCATGTCAAAACACCTCCTAATTTGTAAGTGGTGCTAAGAGTAACCATCAAGTAGTGACCACAGGGCAGAAAGACTGTCCAAAATATACAGACCCAGAAGGTTCGTGACAGGGGTTGTCCTGTGACTGAGTGGGCATAGCCAACTCAATGTCACTCACAGCCACGCCCACTCAGTCACAAGACCCCCTCCCATCAAGCCATGCCCACAGAACCAGTAGGGAAAATTTTTTAAATTTCTATTCTGCCAGCGTGGAATTTCTCCCATTTCTCCGCCCACTTGCCCCATTCGCCAGAGTCGGGGAATGCACTATTCCCCAACTCCTACTGCTCACCTTTCTCCCGTGCCTGGCTGTCAGGGAAGGCAAGTGCCTGAAAGATATCAGAGTGGCTCACTCTCCTTCTTGAACAACCCGCTCTGGTGCACGTACCGGCTTCGCAAGCACCCCCCCAACCTGCCGCTGAATTAAATGAACGCTGTGCGCTTGTGCAGCCAGCACGTGGACCAGAGCGGTTCATTCAAGAAGGAGAGTGAGTGACTCTGGTAACTTTTGGGCAGTTACCTTCCCTGACAGCCAGCCATGGGAGAAAGGTGAGCAGTAGGATACACTGCCTGGCGAAGGGCGAGCAAGCAGCGGCTCCGTGGAAAGGCTGGAGTCAGGGGATGGTGCATTCCCCGACCCCAGGGAATTGGGCGGGTGGGCAGAGCCTCCAGCTGACATGGCTACCAGTTCTCTGAACCACTGGCCATCATCGCTACCTACTCGTCCGAACCGGTCTGAACGGAGAGCATTTCACCCTGCCAAGAAGGCTTCATGACAGTAAAGATTTGCAATTGCCCATATCTGTCATTCTTGGCACAGCTCAGTTGAGCAGAGAAAGCTTCAGGCATCAAAGGATTTTATACACATTTAAGAAGGAGAGAGATACTCAGCACACTGAGCATAAATTAATGGTAAGAATAAAAACTTTAGGCACAGGATCATTTCTGCCCCTCTCTAATAAATGGAGGATATGTGATAGAAAAGGATTTGGGAAAACGCACAAACTTTGTGTCTGTGGGTGTCAACTGTTGCCTTTAAAGGGGAAATTGTGCCCTCATTTACATAATGATTGACATAAAAGATTTCCTCAGATCAGGGGTTTCATAGTTCTCCTTGCACACTCCTTGCACAGTTGATTTTTACACAAGTTTCCAGTCCAAGGAAAAATGAAGGTGGCTTTACAGAAGAATAATTAAAACAATGTTCTGAAAAATTTCACCATTTCTCCAAAGTGATTCGAAATAACAAATCAAACCTTTGAAAGAGGCATATTATAGAAGGAACTGTAAATCTGGATTCAGGAAACATTTTTATACATTTTCCCCTTTAAAAAGACCTTTTGAAGAAACCAAAAAAAATGAACCGAATGCAGACCAAGATCAATTTTGTTTTAGATGTTATTTTGTGTTGTGTTTTATCATGTGTTACTTGCCCAGAATTGATTTGTTAAGATAGGCAGCATAAAAATTAAAATTAGCAGGGAAGGAAGGAAGGAAGGAAGGAAGGAAGGAAGGAAGGAAGGAAGGAAGGAAGGAAGGAAGGAAGGAAGGAAGGAAGGAAGGAAGGAAGGAAGGAAGGAGTTTTTCAGAGATTTTCAGGGATCAATGACAGAAATAACAATTGTCACACCTCCAAAATTAGACAATATCTGTTTAAAATTTATTTATTGTCTTCCCCACTGTCACCCAGAAGCCATGGAGATTTGTGTGTCAACATTGCCCCCTGGTGTCCAAAGTGAAGGGAGGACCCATTTTTCTAATTCTCTGAGGAGATTCTTTACGTCCAGATGTTTCCTCAATATGTGAATGGCAGTTTGGAGATTTAGTAAGAACATCCTGAAGTTTCATTTTCAGATTTCTGCCATGATAGTAATGGAAAATACAGGGAAATTTCGACTTGAAACACTTCATTTAGTGACCATTTAATGTTATAACATCAATGAAAAAGATGACTTATGACCATTTGTTACACTTATGACTGTTGCAGCATCTCCATGGTCACATGCTCAACATTCAGACGCTTGGCAACTGACTCATATTTATGACCTGTTTGGTGACTTGGGATCTTGTGATCACTTTTATTTCCTTCTGACAAGCGAAGTCAACGGGGGAACCCACATTCACTTAAGAACCCAATTACTAATTTAACCACTTCAATAATTCCCTTAAGCATTGTGGCAAGAAATATGTGCGTGTATGAATGCTTCTCCTTAAACTATGGTCTGTTGATTCTATCAGCGTTCATGTGATTTTCAGTAAATAAACAAGAATGCTTTAGAAATCACAAACATCTGGATGTCCACACTATAGACAGTCAAAAGCTGGAAACGACTGCTTAACCAACATTCTCACATCGGACAGAGAAAGATAAATGAATGACTTATGTGTCTCATACTCCAAAGTTAGTATATAGACCACATCATGTCAAAACACGTCCTAATTTATAAGTGGTGCTAAGAATAACCATCAAGTAGTGACAACATGGCAGAAAGACCATCCAAAATATACAGACCCAGAAGCAGGGGTGAAATCTAAACTTTTTCCTTACTGGTTCTGTGGGCGTGGCTTCGTCAGGGTTGTCCTGTGACTGAGTGGGGATAGGCAACTCGATGTCACTCACAGCCATGCCCACTCAGTCACAAGACCCCCTCCCATCAAGCCATGCCCACCGAACCAGTAGGGAAAATTTTGTAAATTTCTATTCTGCCGGCGTGGAATTTCTCCCATGGCTCCGCCCACCTGCCCCATTCCCCAGAGTTGGGGAATGCACTATTCCCCGACTCCTACTGCTCACCTTTCTCCCGTGGCTGGATGTCAAGGAAGGCAAGTGCCCGAAAGATCTCGGAGTTGCTGACTCTCCTTTTTGAACAAGCCGCTCCGGTGCATGTACCGGCTTCGCAAGCACACCCCCAACCTGTCGCTGAATCTGGTAACTTTTGGGCAGTTACCTTCCCTGACAGCCAGCCGCGGGAGAAAGGTGAGCAGAAGGATACACTGCCTGGCGAAGGGCGAGCAGGCAGCGGCTCCGCGGAAAGGCTGGAGACAGGGGATGGTGCATTCCCCAACCCCAGGGAATAGGGCGGGTGGACAGAGCCTCCAGCTGATATGGCTACCAGTTCTCCGAACCACTGGCCATCATCGCTACCTACTCGTCCGAGCCGGTCTGAACGGGGAGCATTTCACCCTGCCCAGAAGGCTTCATGACAGTAAAGATTTGCAATTGCCAATATCTGTCACTCTGGGCACAGCTCAGTTAAGGGAGATCGATTTGCTCCTGGAAGCACGAAGCCGAGAACACCAGCCTGAAGATGACGAATGAGACTTCATCGAAACGTCGCCAAGATACTTCCAATTTTACGCGGGAGAAGACCCGAATTCCATTGTGAGAATATTGGTTAAGCAGTCATTTCTTGATTTTGACCGCATATCTTGTGGACATCCAAACACTTGTGCTTTCTAAACTATTCTTGTTTCCGGAATGTCACATGAACACTGATAGAATCCACAGATCATAGTTTAAGAAGAAGCATTCATGCACATATTTCTTGCCACAATGCATAAGTGAATTATTGAAGTGGTTAAATTAGTAATTGGGTTCTTAAGTGAATCTGGGTTCCCCGTTGACTTTGCTTGTCAGATGGATATAAACGGTGATTCCAAGATCCCATGTCACCACAAAGATCATAAATATGAGTCAGTTCCCAAGTGTCTGAATGTTGAGATGTGACAATGGACATACTGCCACAAGTGCTACCAATGTTCCCCCACAGCCAACATAGACCTGTCATCATTAAGAGAGGAATAAAGATACCTATTATTAGATCTATACCTCGACCACTGGCCATCATCGCTACCTACTCATCCGAGCCGTTCCGAAGCGGGAGCATTTCACCCTGCCCAGAAGGCTTCATGACAGTAAAGATTTGCAATTGCCCATATCTGTATCTCTCACTCTTGGCACAGCTCAGTTAAGGGGAGAAAGCTTCAGGCATCAAAGGATTTTATACACACTTAAGAAGAAGAGAGATACTAAGCATACTGAGCATAAATTAATGGTGAAGAAATGGAAAATGAATAACATGTTAAAAAAGTATGAGACTGAGAAAATTCAGCAAGGAAAGAAATAAAAGGACAGAGTGGAAATAAGCATAAACTATTCAGAAGGAGAGAAAGTTCTTGACAGGCTTCAGATTCACTTCCTCTCACTGTGTCTCTTGCACAGTAATAGACGGCCGTGTCTTCAGCTTTGAGGCTGTTCATTTGCAGATACAGCTGGCTTTTGGCATTGTCCCTGGAGATGGTGAAGCGGCCCTTGACTTTGTCTGAGTAGTAACCAGCAGTTGTAGCAACCCATTCCAATCCTTTCCCTGGAGCCTGTCTCACCCAGTCCATGTGATAGCTGCTGAAGGTGAATCCAGAGGCTTGGCAGGAGAGACGGAGGGACTCTCCAGGTCTTCTCACATCCCCTCCAGACTCCACCAACTGTACTTGAGACTGGACTCCTAAAAAGAAAGACATTTCATTGAGATTTCCTGAATGTAAGAACAGAACATGGAAGGAAACTCTACTTAGAGGGAAACATTACCTCCAAGGAGTACAAGTAAGAATAAAAAGTTTAGGCAAAGGATCATTTCTGCCTCTCTCTAATAAATAGAGGATATGTGACAGAAAAGGATTTTGGAAAATGAACAAACTTTGTGTCTGAGGGTGTCAACTGTTGCCTTTAAAGGGGAAATTGGGCCTTCATTTACATATTGCTTGAGATAAAAGCGTTCCTCAGAGCAGGATTTTCACAGGTCTCCTTGCACACTCCTTGCACAGTTCATTTTTATACAATTTTACAGTCAAAAAAGAAAATGAAGCCGCATTTACAGAAGAGCTCCTAAAACATTTGCATTTCAAATCTAAAAACAAAAAACAGATAATCACCCATCAAAACCTAATGAATATCTACATTAAGACAGGAGGGTTTCCTTTATTTTAAAAAAAGTGATTTCTAAAAAGGGTATGTGTGTATCTGTGTAGGAAGGCATGTGAAGACACTAAAGAACTTGCTGAAGACCAAAAAGAAGAGCAAATTAAAGTACTTCAACCAAGCAAACAAGATGCTGAAGTACTTGTCCAAGACCAAAGAGAAGGTCATCTGAACATTTTCCAAAGCACCAAAAGATAAGACAAGAAACAGTGGAGGGAAGCTAACGAAGGAGAGAGACAACTTAAAACTAAGAAGAAATTTCATAACGGTGAGAGTAATCAACTAATGGAACGGATTGACTTCAGAAGTTATGGGTACTCCATCACTGGAGGCTTTCTGAAAGAGAGTGGACAACCATTTATCTGAAATGATATAGGGCATCCTGCTCAAACAGGAGGTTGGACTAGAAGACCTCCAATGCTCCTTCCAACTGTATTGTTCTATGTTCTAAATGTTGAAGATGTTCTAAATGTTGCCCGATATTCTACATAGCATGGGAGAATCTATTGCAGATGCTAAAAATTAGTATGTGTGTCTATGAATGCTTATCCTTAAACTATGGTCTGTTGATTATAACAGTGTTCATGTGATCTTCAGTAAATAAACAAGAATGGTTTAGAAAGCACAAATGTTTCGATGTCTACAAGATATACAGTCAAAAGAAATGACTGCTTAACCAACATTCTCACGATGGACAGAGAAAGGTAAATGAGTCACTTTGTATTCAATGGTTTGGATTATTGCCACAGATATATATTAAGTAAGGAACAATTGCCTATTGTCCCTTAATGGATTGATAATTTTGGATAAAAAATTTCCAAATTCATCTCCAAATTCACATTATATATATATATATTTAATATTTTTGCTGATAATTATAAATAAGGGAGGCTGTTATAGATCTATTTCAAGCTTATTGGCTCTCGTCAGACAGTCATACCCTTACTGGGATTTGAACCTGGGCCTTCTGCTTGTAAGGCAGTTGATTTAACCCTCAGGCCACAGGCTCTTATCCAATTACCAGCTCATTCTTCTCTCTTCTTCCAGGAGCAACGAAGCCGAGAACACCAGCCTGAAGATGACGAATGAGACTTCGTCGAAACGTCGCCAAGATACTTCCAATTCTACGCGGGAGAAGACCCGAATAACCAAAGACCTACATACAAACACCCGCGAAAACCTCAGAAAATATACATATATATAATCTACTCTAACCTACACACAAACACATCAATAGGGGAATGTCCTTATAATATCAAGATAAATATTTTTTCATACAATGGGAAGTCTTATTTTTGATTAAGTAGAATTCTTGCTTTTCAATGTGGAAGCTATGCAGTTGAATATCTTTCCTGTAGTCACATCAAAATCTAGAAGTCTACAAACTGAGACCATGGGATTTCTTTCCTTTCCTTGTAGATGAAAGAACCTGAGGGAAGGGAATGTGCCCCATACCCCAAAGTTAGTTTATAGACCACATCATGTCAAAAGTCCTCCTGATTTATTAGTGGTGCTAAGAATAACCATCAAGTATTGATAACATGGCAGAAAGACAGTCCAAATTATACAGACCCAGAAGGCTCCATGACAGTAGAGATTTGCAATTGTCAATATCTGTCAGTCTTGGCACAGACCAGTTGAGGGGAGAAAGCTTGAGGCATTGAGGGATTTTATACAGAGTTAAGAAGGAGAGAGACTCGGGTTTAAGCATACTGAGTATAAATTAACGGAGAAGGAATGGAAAATGAATAAGAGGTAGGGAAGTATGAGACTGAGGAAATTCAGCAAAGAAAGAAATAAAAGGACTGAGTGTAAATAAGCACAATCTATTCAGAAGGAGAGAAAGTTCTTGACAGGAAGCAGATTCACTTCCTCTCACTGTGCGTCGTGCACAGTAATAGACAGCTGAGTCCTCTGCTTTGAGGCTGTTCATTTGAAGATACAGCTGGTTTTTGGCATCATCCCTGGAGGTGTTGAAGCGTCCATTGACATTGTCTGAGTAGATAATGTAAGATGAACCTTCATATATGTAGGCCACCCATTCCAGGCCTTTTCCTGGTGCCTGTCTTACCCAGACCATGTAAGCCTCGCTGAAGGTGAATCCAGAGGCTTGGCAGGAGAGGCGGAGGGACTCTCCAGGTCTCCTCACATCTCCGCCAGACTCCGCCAACAGGACCTCAGATTGGACACCTGAAAGGAAAGATATTTCATTGAGATTTCCTGAATATAAGAACAAAAAATGAAGGAAACTCTCAACAGAGTGGAACATTACCTCCAAGGAGTACAAGGAAGAATAAAAAATTTAGGCAAAGGGTCATTTCTGCCTCTCTCTAATAAATGGAGGATGTATGATAGAAAAGCATTTGGGGAAACACACAAACTTTGTGTCTGTGGGTGTCAACTGTTGCCTTTAAAGTGGAGTTTGGACCTTCATTTACATATTGCTTGAGATAAAAAGAGTTCCTCAGAGCAGAATTTCCATAGTTCTCCTTGCAGGGAGCCTGGACAATTGATTTTTTTCACATTTTTCCAGTCCATAGAAAAATGAAGCAGCCTTTACAGAAGAGGAACTAAAAGAAAGACTTGCAAAATTTCACCACTAGAGATTCAAAGTAACAAATCACAAACAACCACTAGGAAAATTTGAAAGAGGCATGTTAGAAAGCATGAAAACAGCAACACATTTGAGTTCAGAACAGGTTTTATTTTTCCCCCATCCCCTTTAACATCTCTTTTTGAGAAAACCCAAAAGAACTGAATGCAGACGAAAATCTTTTTTTGTTTTGGAGGGTATTTTGTGTGGTGTTTTAGTTAGTTCTTACTTGCCCAGAGTTGATTCCTCAAAATCATAAACATTAAAATAATAAGGGTGGGAGGGAGGGAGGGAGGGAGGGAGGGAAGGAAGGGAAGGAAGGAAGGAAGGAAGGAAGGAAGGAAGGAAGGAAGGAAGGAAGGAAGGAAGGAAGGAAGGAAGGAAGATTGAAAGTACAGAAAGAGACTGAAAAAAAACATAAAAATGAAGTTTTGTATTTCTTCTGCAGCAAATATAAGCACATCTGCAATACTAACTGTTATTTTATATTTTCAAAAAAGAGTTCATGTTTTTCTATTTTCCATTTTTTGAACCAAACCACAAATCATGACTGCTTCTTTCTTTTTTTTTCTCCTGGAAATGCCTATAAAGTATTTTCTAATCCAAGAGATTAGTTGAGGCTTCCCTTCAGGTTCCTTCATCTTCACTTCCCATCCCTCCATTGTGCGTTGTGTCCATTACCATTTTTGATCATTTAACAATCTCCTTGCAGTTATCACATATAAAAAGAGAGCTCCGTGACTTTTTTCCCTAGTTCTCTGTCTAATAGTCCCAAAAGAAATCTCTCTACTTTCAACTGTAGCTTAATTTTCAAATTATTCTGGATAAGTGGACATATCGATTCTGTATCCAATTTTTATTTTTATTTTTCCCCCCTGTCCACAAAACTTCATAAAACATCCCTCTATATTGTTTTGATATCCACCAGAGATTTAAAGTACCTGGACTGATTTTTCTGGTGACAAGAACCAATGATACTTATAATTTTATGAACATTCTCTGCTTCACAGTGAGGATTGTTGTCTCCTGATATGTGGAATTTTCTTGAGAGATTTTGAGGAAACAATAACAGAACTGACAACAAACTTTACTTTCTCTAAAATTAGACACTATCTAATGATGCTGATGTTATCCATTCAGTTGCTCCAATCCTTGGCGATTTTGTGAGCCAGGTCTCTCAATATCTTCTGACCTTGCACTATTCCTTTAAGTTTTTCTACGCTCTGACTGGTATCTGCTTTGAGCAGCCAATATGGTCTTTGATGGCCTGGTTTCCTTTTACCGCTAACTCTTCCCACCATAATTACTTTCTGCAGTGAATTCCCCCACATGACATGGACAAAATAAGTGAGACAATATCTAATGAGACTAGTTTTATTCCCTATAAAACCCGCTTGGTGCATAGGAAATGGTGTTTTATACAATAACATTTTCCCCTAGTGTTAAAAATGTGGAAGGCAGACAATTGAGGGAGTCCAGAGATATTTGACGAGAAACATCCTTGACTCCTCTGTTTGCAAAAGAATACCTTATGCCACCAGACTTCAAATTTGGGCCTTAGACAATTTAGAACTACG
Organism: Coluber constrictor foxii; assembly: GCA_038048745.1. Classification (NCBI taxonomy): domain Eukaryota; kingdom Metazoa; phylum Chordata; class Lepidosauria; order Squamata; family Colubridae; genus Coluber; species Coluber constrictor. Next base: position 37,615,375 of record CM075961.1, on the reverse strand, counting down.
CCACCTTCTGTCTGTCCTAAGTGTAATACATACATTATCTGCTACAAGCTCCTATTTGTCAGTGACTACTTCAGCTTCAACCACAACAATACACGAGCACACAATAGATACAAACTTAAGATAAACCGTTCCAAATTCAATTGCAGACAATACAACTTCAGCATTAGAGTGGTCAATGCCTGGAATGCACTACCTGACTCTGTGGTTTCATCCCCAAACTCCCCAAAATTTAATCTTAGACTGTCTACTGTTGACCTCATCCCTCATCATACTTGGCCAATAAAAATAATTCTATTCTATTCTATTCTATTCTATTCTATTCTATTCTATTCTATTCTATTCTATTCTATTCTATTCTATTCTATTCTATTCTATTCTATTCTATTCTATTCCTAAGAGGTCTGTAAGGAGCTCGTATAAATGCACAAGCGTGCCTACCATACCTGTCCTAATGTCCTTTTTTATTCGTAATCATCTCATTTATTCATAATAATGTTTATACATCTCATGTATTCACAATCATGTTTCTATTTTTATTTGTAATATTATATATTCTTGACTAAATAAATAAATATACATATAATAAATACATACATACTTACATAAATAAATAAATAAATAAATAAATAAATTTTGCAAAACGATTATGACTGAAAAGTCTTCATGGGAATGAAGATTTGCAATTGCCAATATCTGGCAGCCATGGCCCCACCCAACTGGGGAAGGGGCTTCAGGCATCAGGAGAGTTTATATAGATTAATGTGGAAAGAGTTAACAAGAATGAGGGCTCAGGTTTAAGCAGATTGGCTATAAATGAATGGAGAAAGAATGCATATGAATAACATAGGAAAGATTGAGAACGAGGAAATTGGATCATACAGAAAGCATGAAAACAGCAGCACATCTGAGTTGAAGAAATATTTGATACTACCACCCCTCCGTTTAACATGACCATTTGAAGAAACCCAAAAGAACTGCAACAGTACCCGAGTTGGAAGGGACCTTGGAGGTCATCTAGTCCAACTGTCAGCCCTGACGTGCGGCCATGTGTTGTGGCTGCCATTCTGGTGGGTGCGGAGATTCTGGTGACCCATGGCACCCTGGCTCCTCAGCTTACCTCCTGGCCACCAAGTAGCACGAAGATCCCTCTCCCGTCTTGTTCCCTCTCCGCTCATCAGCTGCAAGCACTGCTTGATGATGTGTTTGTTGCCATGGCAGCATCCTCCGGATGTTTAAGGCAAGCATTTCTGAATGGACTGGGCAGCGAGTGCAGCTGGGAGCTGCTGACTGAGCAGCTGTTGTGGGCGGATGAGAGGCTGAGAGACTGAGAGACACGAAGAAGTTTGGAAGCGGCCGTAATGATGACTGATCTGGAGAGGCTTGGAAATGGCTGGAATTCTGGCCAATCTGGAGGAGTGGCCAGTGGGCAGGGAGCGTGTGGGAGTAATGCCTAATTGCGGGATCTAAGGGAACAATGATTCATGAGTGGAGAGGAGCTGGGTTAAGTGTCACCTGGGTGATAAAACTTTATAAGGTGGTGAGGAGCACAAAGCATTAGCTCCAGCAAAATCTTCCTGCATTGCTTTATGGATGTTGGTTCATGCCGGTAAAGGAAACAAACCATCATTTGTGTATGTGGAGTTTTCTTTATACACTGGAGCCTTCTGCTCACGCAACACACCTGTATGAGGGATTCGAACTGCCGAACTGCCGACCTTTCCAACCAACAAGCTCAGTGTCTTAGTCATTGAGCCACCTAGTCAGACTGAACACAGACCAAAATCCGTTTTTTCTTTTGAAGGCTATTTTGTGTGGTGGTTTTCTGACCACTTGTTTGCTCAGAGTTGATTCCTCAAGTTTGGCAACCATAAAAATTAGAAGAAGGCAGGAAGAGAGGGAGGGAGGGGTTGTTCAGAGATTTTCAGGGAACAATTACACAAACAGCAACTGTCAGACCTCCAAAATTAGACAAGATATATTTAGAATTGATTTCTCCCCTCACCCATAAACCAAGGAGTTTCGTGTGTCAACATTGCCCCCTGGTGTCCAAAGTGAGGAGAGGACACATCTTTCTCATTCTCTGAGGAGATTCTTTAGGTCCAGATTGTTATGTCCTTATAAGGACATCCGCCTGGGATTGGCTGAAGATCCTTTCGGCGGGAGTTTTGAATCCCTGTCAGTGGGCGGTGCGTCTGCCGGAGCAAATATAAGGAGAGCTCCGGCAGCGCACAGGCAGTTCAGTTCTCATTGAATAAATGATTGTTCTTGAACTCAGCTGGTCACTCTTCTTTCCTGCGCCGATCTAACACTGGCGACGAAGGAGTAGAGAAGAATTCCGCGTGGCACAATAGCCTTTACGAGCTGAAGTCACTCGACGCGGCCTGAAGAATGGCAACGCCGCAAGCGCCGTTCGCCTCGCTGGCTCCTTTCAACCCCAGCCGGGAGAAATGGAGCTCCTATATGATCCGTTTCCGCCAATTCCTCCGGGGAAACGGCTACAACAACATCGACGACGAGAGGAAGAGGGCTCTCTTCCTCGCCAACTGCGGCACCGATGTGTTGGAGCTCGCTGTCAACCTCGTCGCACCCAGAGACATTGAAGTCATGTCCTGGGTGGATCTACAGGCTGCCCTGCAAGACCATTATGCACCAACGGGCACCCCCATTTCCAACCGCTTCACGTTCCGCCAAAGGAACCAGATGGAAGGCGAATCCCTCAAGGACTTTGTTGCGGCATTGCGACAAATCGCAGCTAACTGCGAATTTGAAAATGTCGACAATGCCTTACGAGACGGGATCGTCTTCGGAATGAGAGATGCCAACCTCCAGAAAAAGTTCCTGAGTAGAAAGCGCCTGTCCCTGAAGGACGTCCTCGAAGAGGCCACGGCTGCGGAGACCTCTGAAACCGCCGCCGCTGCGATGCGCCAGTCCCGTGGGATCCACAAGATCCACAAGCCGGCGTCGGATTCGTCCGATGACTCTGCCGCACCGACTGAGTCAGAGGGAGAATCGACTGTTTTAAAAGTTTCCCGCCCATCTAGGCGGGAAATTCAAAAAGATGGCCGCCGCGCAGCTCAATGCGGCAGTTGCAAGGGACTCCATCCACGCCAGTCCTGCCGCTGGCGCGATGCAACCTGCAGACGCTGCCTCAAGAAGGGGCACATCGCCGAGGCATGCAGAGCCTCTGATCCGGTTCCAGACTCGATTAAGCCCCGCACTCTTGAAAATCGCCGCGATACCCAGAGGTCATCCAAACGGTCCTCAAACCAGCAAAACCGCGACGACCGCAATGACTCCCAGGGCGGCGCTGTACACCAAACAACCATCGGACTCACCAGCAACAACAGTGCCACAAAATTCCATGTGACACTGTTGGCAGAAGGGTTGCCGTGCACCATGGAAGTGGACTCTGGCTCCGTCTACTCTATCATCGACTGGCACCAGATTAAGAAGCTGAAGCCGGCACTCCGCAAGCGCCACCTTCAACCCCTTAACTCCCAACTGGTGGACTTCGGCGGGAATCCCATCGGCGTTCTCGGAAGAACCAACCTCCACATCGCCTTCAAGCGATTCCAAGGCCAGCTCCCAATAACAGTCGTGGAGCACAGCCGCCCGACCCTGCTTGGCGTGGAGTGGTTCGAGCCGTTGGGGCTTTCTATTGGAGGCATCCACCAGGTTAGCTCAGGGGAACTCGACGCGCTCATCGGAGAGTTCCCAGAAGTCTTCGATGGTAAGTTAGGGACCTTTACAGGGAAACCCATTTCTTTTAATCTGGACAAGGGGGTTACCCCTATTCGGCTTAAGCCCCGCCGGGTTCCATTTGCCTTAAGGGCTAAGGTAGATGCTCAGCTAGATAAGCTGATAGCCCAAGGCATTCTGGAACCCATCGATCATGCTTCATGGGAGACTCCCATTGTGACCCCCATGAAGCAGGATGGATCTGTGCGCATCTGCGCTGACTACAAAGTGACCATCAATAAAGCGTTGCCGCAGAGCGCATACCCTGTGCCGGTGGTGCAACATTTGCTGCACTCACTCGGCAAGGGCCAAATTTTTGCCAAACTGGACCTGGCCCAGGCTTACCAGCAATTGCCAGTTGATCGGGAAACGGCGGAGGCTCAGACGATTGTCACCCATAGAGGCGCGTTTAAGTGCAACCGCCTCCAGTTTGGGGTCAGTGCAGCCCCAGGCATTTTCCAATCTATGATGGAACGCCTTCTCCAAGGCGTTCCAGGGGTGGTGCCTTACTTCGATGATGTGCTGATCTCTGGTGAGTCTAAGGCCCAACTCTTTGACCGACTGAGACTCGTTTTACGCCGGTTTCAAGAGAAGGGCCTGAGGGTCAGGAGGGACAAGTGCATCATCGGGGTACAGGAAGTCGAGTTCCTGGGCTATCTCATAGATAGTTCTGGCATCCGCCCCACCAAATCAAAAGTTAAGGCTATCCATGAAGCTCCCAGCCCCAAAAACAAAGCGGAGCTTCAGGCTTTCCTTGGATTGCTTAACTTCTACGCAATTTTCCTCCAGCAAAAAGCCACAGTTGCTGAGCCGCTCCACCGCTTGCTGGCAAAGGCGGCTCCCTGGAGGTGGGGACGCGAGGAAGAATCTGCCTTTCAAGCTGTGAAGGAACTGCTGACCTCCGACAGCGTGCTCATTCAATATAATGAGACGTTGCCCATCAGACTGACCTGTGACGCTTCACCCTACGGCGTGGGCGCTGTCCTCAGCCACGAACTGCCTACCGGCTGTACAGCCCCCATTGCCTACTTTTCTAAGACTATGTCCGCTGCGGAACGTAATTATAGCCAACTGGACAAAGAGGCATTGGCTATTGTTGCAGGGGTGAAGCGCTTCCACGAATACCTCTATGGCCGGTGTTTCACCATCGTCACCGACCACAAGCCGCTGTTGGGCCTTCTTGCCGGAGACAAGCAAACACCAGCCTTCATGTCCCCACGCATGACGCGTTGGGCCATTTTCCTCGCCGGCTACTCCTACAGCCTCGTCCATCAACCTGGTAAAGCCATCGCGAACGCCGACGCCCTCAGCCGATGCCCATCCGCCGAGGCCGTGGAGGATCCCGCGCCCACGATCGAACTGCTGCACATTGACAATGACAGCAACTGTCCCGTAACGTCTGCCGACGTCGCTACGCACACGCGGGCCGACCCCATCCTCCGCAAAGTCCAGGCTTGGGTCTTAAGGGGCTGGCCGACCCAAGATGTCAGCAGCGAGTTCCTGCCGTTCAGCCGGAAGCGAGAGGAGCTGTCCACCATGCGCGGCTGTTTGTTATGGGGAGACAGGGTGCTGATTCCCGGCTCGCTACAAAAACGAACTCTGGCCGCTTTACATCGGGGGCACCCGGGCATCGTCCGGATGAAAGCTCTAGCACGGAGCTACGTCTGGTGGCCAGCCATGGACAAGGACATTGAGCAATGGGTCGCCAGGTGTACTCCGTGCCAAGAAGTAAGACCTGCACCCCCTCAATCAGACCCGACGCCCTGGGAAACCCCCAGCTCTCCCTGGTCGCGCATCCACATTGACTTTGCTGGCCCCATTCATGGGCACCATCTCCTCATCGTGGTGGATGCCTACTCCAAATGGCTGGAGGTCGTCCCCATGGCATCGACCACAACGGAAGCAACAATCAGAGCCCTCCGCAGACTGTTTGCCACCCATGGACTCCCTGACGTCTTAGTCTCGGACAACGGTCCTCAACTTACGTCCGTGCCCATGGAGGCTTTTCTCGCAAGTCTGGGCATCCGCCATGCCCTCTCTGCCCCTTACAGACCGGCTGGAAATGGACAGGCTGAAAGGATGGTGAGGCTCACCAAGGAGTCTCTCGCCAAGATGGGACCTGGGGATTGGCAGGAGCGCATTGACACCTTCCTCCTGACACAACATATCACGCCCCACTCTGCCACCCGGAAATGCCCTGCCGAACTGTTAATGGGCAGGCGACTCCGGTCACCCCTGGACAGACTGCACCCGCAATACACTTCGGAGGTTCCCGCATCTGCCAGCCGTCAACTTCGCCAATTTTCAATCGGCGACGCCGTGTTCGCTTTAAATTTCCACGGCTCGCCTAAATGGCTTAAAGCTACAGTACACAGCACAACCGGCCCCAAATCCTACCGAGTTGAGCTGGAAGACGGACAGATCGTGAGACGTCATCTCGACCAGCTCCGCAAAAGGTGGAGGGAAGTGGGTGAAAACCAGCCGGACGAGGTAGGCCTAAACCACCCCGACGAGGTAGGCCTAAACCACCCCGACGTGGTAGGCCTAAATCACCCTGACGAGGTAGGCCTAAACCAACCTTGTGAGGTAGGCCCCGACCTCCCCGACGGAGTAGGCCAACACCACCCTGGCGAAGTAGGACGACCTCACCCAGACGAGGAAGGCCGCCAACAAACAAGAAAGACAAGCACCTTGGCGCCAAATTCAACTGCAGCTGCAAACAGCCAAGTAGACCGGGGACAACCCAGCAGGGGAAGCCAACAGCAGCCCCGCGAGGTGGTAACCCGACAACCCGGAGACGGGGACCTCCAGCCAACTCTTCAGGAGTCCCCGCAACAACCACCCGACCGCGCAGAAGACCAACCCTGCGAGGAAGGCCGCCACCACCCCAGCAGGGTAGGCCAACACCAACCCGGCATGGCCGAACAACCCGGCGTCCTGCCAACAACAAGATCACCTCCAGCCAACCAGCCGTACCAAGAGGGCTTACACCACCCCTGCAAGGTAGGCCTACGCCACCCCGACAGGGTCGACACGCCGCCCGGGTCATCCACCAAACTCCCCGGGAGTAAGCCGGACTCAACCAGGGGACCCCCTGGGTTAGCCCAGCCACCTCCGCCGAACTCGCACCCAGACCCAGACCGACGCGACTCGAGCCCAGCAGGGAACCGAGGGAAACCCAGGGACCTACCGAGGCTCAGGAGTTCCGGACCGGTCCACCGCAGAGAGCCACAACGGCGATCTCAGGATCCGTGCAGGAACGAGGGAGACCAGCATCCACAGCAGGCGGAGATCCGAGACCCGGCCGGAGGTTCTGGGACTGAGCCAGCGTCCTCTACGGCCAGATCCAGCCCGGCACCGGAGCTGGAGCCCGGAACAGAGCGGACACCTCCCGTCCATGTCGGTGCCCATCCGAACTATGAACTGCGCAGGTCTACGCGGGCACGTAGACGTCCTGTTTATCTTAGCGATTACCTCCCTGATGGACTGACTAAGAACTAGGGGGGAGGAGTGTTATGTCCTTATAAGGACATCCGCCTGGGATTGGCTGAAGATCCTTTCGGCGGGAGTTTTGAATCCCTGTCAGTGGGCGGTGCGTCTGCCGGAGCAAATATAAGGAGAGCTCCGGCAGCGCACAGGCAGTTCAGTTCTCATTGAATAAATGATTGTTCTTGAACTCAGCTGGTCACTCTTCTTTCCTGCGCCGATCTAACACAGATGTAGGTGGGTGTCAACTGTTGCCTTTAAAGGGGAAACTGTGCCCTCATTTACATATTGGTTGAGATAAAAAGAGTTCCTCAGAGCAGGATTTTCATACTCCTCCTTGCACAGGCCCTGTACGGTGGATTTTTCCCAGTCCAAAGAAAAACGAAATAGCCTTTACAGAAGAGCAACTAATATAAAAATTCACAAAATTCCACCACTTCTCAAACATGATTCAAAGTAACAAATATTGAAGTACCACTAAGAAGGTTTGAAAGAGGCATGTTTGAAAGCATGAAAAAAATAGCACAATTGAGTTGAGGAAAGATTTTATATGACCAACCCTCCATTTAACATGACGATTTGAAGAGACCCGAAAGAACTGAATACAGAACATTTTTTGTTTTGTTTTTTGAGGCTATTTAAAAGAAAATTAAAAGGAGGAATGGATGGAGGGAGGGAGGGAGGGAGGGAGGGAGGAAGGAAGGAAGGAAGGAAGGAAGGAAGGAAGGAAGGAAGGAAGGAAGGAAGGAAGGAAGGAAGGAAGGAAGGAAGGAAGGAAGGAAGGAAGGAAGGAAGTTCTTCAGAGATTTTCTGGGAACAATTATCCACACGATGAAAAATCCACACAATGAAAAATTGAAAAAAGGAAGAAAAATTCAAAATGGAGACATAGGCTGAAAAGAAACAGAAGAAAGAAATGGAAATAGTGTGTTGTGTTGTAGAATCCAATCTGGGTCATTCACTGGGACCAGAGATTTATTCTTCTGAATTTTCAGACTCCTGTTGGAGCCCATCCTCAGGGAATCTCTATCCAGCATGAGTATTAAAGCTTGGGTGACTAAACAATTAAAAATAGTTTAGAAACAACAATTCGTTGGCTGTCCACAAGATACACAGTCAAAGTAATAAAGGACTGTTTAACCAATATTTTCACAGTGGACTAAGAAAGATAAACGATTCACTTTATATTCCCTGGTTTGGAATGTCACAGATATACCAAATTTTGCCTATTGTCCCTTAATTCATGCTTGTTTATGGACAAAAAAAAGTCATCTCTATATTCACTTTGTTGGTTTTTTTTTTAATATACACACAGACATATAAACATGGAATTGTCCTTATAAGCATGAAGGGGAAAAAATCATTATTCATAAAATTGGTTGCCACACATTTGATTAAATTGAATTATTGCTTCCAATGTGGAAGTGGGGCAGTTGAATTTCCTTCCTGTCCTCACATTCCAAAGTCTAAAAAAATCCACAAGATGAAACCACAGGATTCGTTTCATGTCCTTATAGAGGAAAGAAGCTGACGGATTACAATGTGTATGGAGGACATCATGTCAAAACTTCTGATTTATAGGTGGCATTCACAGTAAACAACAGGTATTAACAACAAGGCAGGAAGACATAACCAGACCCAAAGTATGAATAACATAGAAAAGAAAAAAGAGACTGAGGAAATTTTATGATATTGAAAGAAAAGAAAAGGGACTGAGTGTCAGTAAGAGTAAGTTGCTTAGAAGTAGAGAAAGTTCTTGACAGGCTTCAGATTCACTTCCTCTCACTGTGTCTCTCGCACAGTAATAGACAGCTGTGTCTTCGGGTTTGAGATTGTTCATTTGGAGATATAGCTGGCTTTTGGCATTGTCCCTGGAGATGGTGAAGCGGCCATTCACTTTGTCTGAGTAGTAAATATATGATGAGCTTCCACTTACGTAGGCCACCCATTCCAGGCCTTTCCCTGGAGCCTGTCTCACCCAGCTCATCTCATAGCTGCTGAAGGTGAATCCAGAGGCTTGGCAGGAGAGACGGAGGGACTCTTCAGGTCTTCTCACATCCCCTCCAGACTCCACCAACTGGGCCTCAGATCTGACACCTAGAAAGAAAGACGTTTCAATGAGGTCTCCTATATAAAGGAACAGCAAATGGAAGGAAGCTCTACGTAAAATGAAACATTACCTCCAAGGGATGCAAGAAAGAATACCAAGTTTAGCCATAGGGTCATTTTGGCTCCCTTTAACCAATGAGGGGGAAATTGAAAAGAGAGAATTTGAGAAAATGCAGAGACTTTGTGTCGGAGGGTGTCAACTGTTGCCTTTAAAGGGGAAACTGTGCCCTTATTTACATATTGGTTGAGATAAAAGAGTTCCTCAGCGCAGGATTTTCATAGTCCTCCTTGCACAGGGCCTGCACAGTGGATTTTTCCCAGTCCAAAGAAAAACAAAACAGCCTTTACAGAAGAGCAAATAATATAAAGACTTGCAAAATTCCACCACTTCTCAAAAGATCCGAAAGAACAGAACACAGAACAAAAACATTTTTCCTTTTTGAGGTTATTTAAAAGAAAATTAAAAGGAGGAACGAAAGAAGGGAGAGAGGGAGGGAGGGAGGGAGGGAGGGAGGGAGGGAAGGAAGGAAGGAAGGAAGGAAGGAAGGAAGGAAGGAAGGAAGGAAGGAAGGAAGGAGTTCTTCAGAGATTTTCAGGGAACAATTACATAAACACCTGTCAGACCTCCAACATTAGACAATATATATTTAGAATTGATTTCTATCCTCACCCATAAACGGTAGAGTTTCGTGTGTTAACATTGCCCCCTGGTGTTCAAAGTGAGGAGAGGACACATTTTTCTAATTCTCTGAGGAGATTCTTTAGGTCCAGATGTTTCCTCAATATGAGAAAGGCAATTTGGACATTTAGAAAGATCATCCTGAAGTTTCATTTTCTGCATCGTATTTCAGATTTCTGCATGGGACTAAAGGAAAATACAGGTGGACTTTGACTTAGAACAGTTCATTTAGTGAGCATTTCATGTTATAACATCAATGAAATCAGGGACTTGTGACCATTTGTCACACTTATGACTGTTGCAGCATCTCCATGGTCACATGTTCAACATTCAGACGCTTGGCAACTGACTCATATTTATGACCTCTGTGGTGACTTGGGATCTTGTGATCACCTTTTACGTCCTTCTGACAAGTAAAGTCAACGGGGAACATAGATTCACTTAAGAACCCAATTACTAATTTAACCACTTCAATAATTCACTTAAGCATTGTGGGAAGAAATATGTGTGTGTATGAATGCTTCTTCTTAAACTATGGTCTGTTGATTATATCAGTGCTCATGTGATCTTCAGTCAATAAACAAAAGTGGTTCAGAAAACACGAATGTGTGGATGACATTTGTCAAAAGCAAGAAATGACTGCTTAACCAACATTCTCACAATGGATAGAGAAAGATAAATAAGTCACTTTATATTTCATGATTTGCATTATTGCCACAGATATATATCAAGTAAGGAGCATTGCCTATTGTAACTTAATTTATTGATGTTTTTGGAAAAAAAATGTCATCTCCACATTCACATTATAGTTTTTTTAACATACACTAACATACACACAAAGACATCAATAGGGGAATGTCCTCATAAATATCAAAACAAATATTTCTCACAATTCATACAATGGGAAACCTTACATTTGATTAAGTAGAATTCTTGCTTTGCAATGTGAAAGCTGCACAGCAAAATTTATTTTCTGTAGTCCCATCAAAAATCTAGCCAACAAGATGAGTCCATGGGATTTGTTTGCTCTCCTTGTAGAGGAAAAATCCCAAGGGAAGAGAATGTGTCCCATACCCCAAAGTTAGTACTGTATATAGACCACATCGTGTCAAAACGTCTCCTGATTTGTAAGTGGTGGTAAGAAAAACCATGGAGCAATGACAAAAAGGAAAGAAGACAGTCCAAAATATACAGATCCAGAAGGCTCCATGATGGTAGAGATTTCCAACTGCCAATATCTGTCCTTCTTGGCACAGCCCAGTTGACGGGAGAAAGCTTCAGGCATCAAGGGATTTTATACACTTTTAAGAAGGAGAGAGATACTAAGCATACCGAATATAAATTAATAGCTTAGGACCCAGATACCTACGGGACCGCCTCCTGCCACCAATAGCCTCCTACCGACCAACACACTCCCATAGAGAGGGTGTCCTCAGGGTGCTATCAGTGAAACAATGTAGGTTGGCAACCCCCAAGGGGAGAACCTTTTCTGTAGGGGCACCCGCCCTCTGGAATGAACTATCCCCTGGGATATGTACGAATCCTGATCTCCGTACCTTCTGCAGGGCCCTAAAGACCCTGCTTTTCAAACAGGCTGACCTGGCTAAATAAGAACTTGGATGGGTTTTTAAATTGGGGTTTTTTAAAAAATGGATAGGCCAAATTGTTTAATTTTTTTTAATTGAAAAATTTTAACGAACATTTTTACATATATTTCCCCTTCCCCCCACCCATTCCCCCCATACCCTCCCTAGCCCAACCCCAACCCCCACTTCCCAAAGCAAAATACAGAGTATCACATTAAACAATCATAAACTAATTTAAGCTAATAATCTATAGTCTCTTATCACCCTCTTGAGCTTTTAACTCCCTTTAACTAATCTAACCTAATATACTTTATAACACTCTCTTAACCCGTTCCTTATTCAAAAAACTAATTGTAATTTTCTAGTCTTATATTTGTCTTGAATATATTCTATCCATCTTTTCCATTCCAACCTAACTTCTCATTTGAATGATCTTTTAAATATGCCGAAATTTTTGCCATTTCTGCTAAATTCATTACTTTTAATGTCCATTCTTCAATAGATGGTAGATCTTCCTTCTTCCAATACTGCGCCACCAGAAGTCTCGCTGCAGTTATTAAATTCAACATCAACTTAGTTTCTATTACCGTACAGTTTTGTATAAGACCTAACAAAAACCGCCGTGGAGTAAATTCTATCCGTTTTTTCAAAACAATCTGTATAATCCACCATATTTTTATCCAACATGCTTTAACTTTTTTACATGTCCACCAGATATGAAAATAAGTAGCATCAACACAATCACATCTCCAACACTTAGATTGCAAGGTAGCATACATACAAGCTTTTTTTTTTTTGGATCCATATGCCATCTATAAAACATCTTATAAAAATTCTCTCGTAGATTTTGTGCTTGTGTAAATTTTACATTTCTAACCCAGATTGTTTCCCAAATTTCCATCATTACTGGTTCTTCAAAATTTTGTGCCCATTTTATCTTGATATCTTTAACCAACTCTGTCTCTGAGTCAATTTCTATCAATACATTATACAAACTTTTTATATGCATTGGCCTCTGGTCTCTGATCTGTTGTATCAAGTGCTCTTCACTTTGTGTAATACTAATTTTTTGGTCTTTTTTCCACCTATTCTGCAACTGTACATATTGAAACCATGTTTGAATTACCCTTTCCTCTCTTAATGTATTCAAAGACTTTAACTGTAATATACTCTTTTCTATAATCAATAACTCTTTATAAGTAACTATATCCTGCCGTTGGTCTACACTTATATTCTCAATTGCGTGTCTGGGAACTGTCCACAAGGGTATCTTATCATTTAATTTGTATTGATATTTTTTCCAGACACGCAAAAAGGCATTCCTTAATATATGGCTTTTAAAAGTCCTATCCACCTTTTTGTCATAAATCAAGTAAGCATGCCAGCCATATATCAAGTCATAATCCTCAATATTCAATATCCTTTCTTCTGTTAAATTAATCCAATCACTGATAGCCGATAAAACAGCTGCTTCATAGTACAATTTAAGATTTGGCATTTTCAAACCTCCTCTTTCATGTGTATCTTGCGTTATTTTTAACTTAACTCTTGGTTTCTTTCCAGCCCAAATAAACTTACTAATACCTTTCTGCCATTCTTCCAAATTTGCATCTTTTTAAAGTATTAGTATCATCTGAAACATTTTTTTAATTGGTTTTAATTTTTGTATGACTTGTGTTTTATTATTATGGCTGTGCACCGTCCTGAGTCCCTCAGGAGAAGGGTGGTATATAAATCCAATAAACCTTAACCTTAATGGAGAAGGAATGGAAAATGAATAACATGTATGAAGAATGAGACTGAGGAAATTCAGCAAGGAAAGAAATAAAAGGACTGAGTGTATGTAAATGTAAGCTGATCAGAAGTAGAGAAAGTTCTTGACGGACTTCAGATTCACTTCCTCTCACTGTGTGCCTCCTGCACAGTAATAGATTGCTGTGTCCTCTGGTTTAAGATCGTTCATTTGCAGATACAGCTGCCTTTTGGTATTGTCCCTGGAGATGGTGAAGCGTCCCTTCACTTTGTCTGAGTAGTAAATGTAAAATGAACTTCCACTTACGTATGACAACCATTCGAGTCCTTTTCCTGGAACCTGTCTCACCCAGTGCATGTCATATTTTATGAAGGTGCATTCAGAACCTTGGCAGGAGAGACGGAGGGACTCTCCAGGTCTTCTCACAGCTCCTGCAGACTCCACCAATTGCATTTGAGATTGGACACCTAAAAAGAAAGATGTTTCAATGAGATTTCCTGTATATAAGGCCAGAAATTGAAAGGAAATGCTAGATAATGTGAGACATTACCTCCAAGGAGTACAAGTAAGAGTAAAAACTTAAGGCACAGAATCATTTCTGTGTCTCTCTAATAAATGGAGGATATATGACAGAAAAGGATTTGGGAAGACCCACAATTTTGTGTCTGTGTTTGCTAACTGTTGCCTTTGAAGAGGAAATTGGGCCTTCATTTACATATTGCTGGAGATAAAAGTGTTCCTCGGAGCGTGACTTTCATAGTTAGGGCCTGCACAGTTGATTTTCGTACAATTTTCCAGTCCAAATAAAAATGAAGCCTGATTCAAAAATAACAAATCATGAACAAGCAGTAAGAGGCATGTAAAAAAAACACACACACATGAAAAGAACAGCACATCTGAGTTCAGGAAAGGTTTTATCCTTTTTCCTTCCCCTTTAACATCACGATGTGAAGAAACCTAAAAGAAATGAAAGGAGACTGAAGTTTTATTGCAGGGATGACAAACTCGATTTCATTGAGGGCCACATCTGGGTGTGTCTGACCTCAGGGGGTCAGGTGGGTGTTGCCAGGATGGGCACAGCCAGCTCATTTCGGGGGCACTTGTGGTGGCATGAATTCTCTGCCAGCAGAAACAGAGCTCAGGAGAGCTACATGGGGCCCTCCTGAGCTCCGTTTTTGGCAGACGCACTGCAAGCCATCCTTCTCTTTTTTTCGGGGTTGCCCCACGGGCCAGATCTAATCACCCCACGGGCTGGACCTGGCCCATGGGCCTTGAGTTTGACACCCCTGTTTTAGAGGCTACTTTTATGGTGTTTTTGTTATTTCTTACTTGTCTAGAGTTGATTCCTAAAGATGGGGAACAGTGAAAATTAAAAAAGGAAGGAAGGAAGGAAGGAAGGAAGGAAGGAAGGAAGGAAGGAAGGAAGGAAGGAAGGAAGGAAGGAAGGAAGGAAGGAAGGAAGGAGTTTTTTCAGAGATTTTCAGGGAACAATTACAGAAATAACAACTGCCACACCTCCAAAATTAGACAATATCTATCTAGAATTGATTTATTCTCTCCCCCGTCCTCAACTACTTCAGTTTCAACCACAACAATACACGAGCAGACAATTGATAGAAACTTAAAATGAACCGCTCCAAACTCAATTGCAGAAAATATGACTTCAGCAACAGAATGGTCAACCCCTGGAATGCACTACCTGACTCTGTGGTTTCATCTCCAAACCTCCATAACTTTAACCTAAGACTGTCTACTGTTGACCTCACCCCATTCCTAAGAGGTCTGTAAGGGGCATGCATAAGAGGACCAGCGTGCGTACCATCCATATCCTAATGTTCCCTTTAATGGTATTCATTTTATGTAGTCAATTCATGCTGATAGTTCTCTGTGGGTGCTCCCACCCTCTGGAATGAGTTACCTACCGAGCTCCGGACGGCTCTTGATCTCCGCTCCTTCCGTCGGGACCTGAAGACTTGGCTGTTCAAGCAAATAGGCTGACTCTGATTCTGGGTTTTATTATTTATTATTAATTAGTTATTTAGTTTAAAATGGGATTTTGCTGTAAATGTTTTTAACTTGTGTTCGTCACCCTAAGTCCTTCAGGAGAAGGGCGGCATATAAATACATGAAATATATATATTTCCCACCAGGGAGAGAGCCTTCTCTGTGGGGGCTCCTGCCCTATGGAATGAATTGCCCCCAGAGATACGAAGGATTCCCGAACTCCGCGCCTTCCGTCAGGCTCTGAAGACCCTATTATTTCATGAAGGCGGTCCGACGGAACAATGATTTTAATGGGTTTTTAAATGGTTTTTAGTTTTGGGGTTTTTAATTATGGACAAATGATTGAATGATTTTAATTGGTTTTTAATTTTTGTGTTGTTACTGTTTTATTATCGTTGTACACTGCCCTGAGTCCTTTGGGAGAAGGGCGGTATAAAAATGCAATAAAATAAATAAATAAATAAATAAATATTATTTAATATGTACTCAACAAAAATAAATGAATAAAATAAAAATAAATAAGCCATGGAGTTTTGTGTGTCAACATTGCCCCCTGGTCTCCAAAGTGAGGAGAGGACACATCTTTCTAATTCTCTGAGGAGATTTTTCATTATCGTCCAGTACTCTGTCTTACTGGATATCCAGAACAAAAGAAGAGGAGAGGACACATCTTTCTAATTCTCTGAGGAGATTTTTCATTATCGTCCAGCACTCTGTCTTACTGGATACCCAGAACAAAATAATCCTTTTGACTTGGGATCTTGGGATCACCTTTTACGTCCTTCTGACTAGCAAAGACAATAGGGAACCCAGATTCACTTAAGAACCGTGTTACTTATTTAATCACAGAGGCAGAGAAAGTTCTTGACGGGCTTCAGATTCACTTCCTCTCACTGTGTGTCTCCTGCACAGTAATAGGCAGCTGTGTCCTCTGGTTTGAGGCTGTTCATTTGCAGATATAGCTGGCTTTTGGCATCGTCCCTGGAGATGGTGAAGCGGCCCTTGACTTTGTCTGAGTAGTAAATGTATGATGAGCCTGTACTAATGTAGGCCAGCCATTCCAGTCCTTTCCCTGATGCCTGTCTCATCCAGCGCATGTAGTAGTCACTGAAGGTGAATCCAGAGGCTTGGCAGGAGAGACGGAGGGACTCCCCAGGTCTTCTCACATCCCCTCCAGACTCCACCAGCTGAGCCTCAGATCGGACACCTAAAAAGAAAGATGTTTCAGTGAGATTTCAAGTATATAAGAACAGAAAATGGGAGGAAACTCAACATAGAGTGAGATATTACCTCCAAGAAGCACAAGTAAGAATAAAAAGTTTAGGCACAGGCTCATTTCTGCTTCTCTCTAATAAATGGATGGTATGTGATAGAAAAGGATTTGTGAAAACACACAAACATTGTGTCGGTGGGTGTCAACTGTTGCCTTTAAAGGGGAAATTGTACCTTCATTTACATATTGCTTGAGATAAAAGAGTTCCTCAGAGCAGGATTTTCATAGTTCTCCTTGCACAGCCCCTGCATTTTTACACAATTGTCCAGTCCAGGGAAAAAAATGAAGCAGCCTTTGTAGAAGAGCAACTAAAAGAAACACTTCCAAATTTATCCACCTCTCAAATGTGATTCAAAGAAAAATGGGACGGCAGAGAACGGGGTGGCTGGATGGAGTCACTGAAGCAGTCGGTGTGTGCTTAAGTGGACTCCAGAGGATGATAGAGGACAGGGATCCTGGAGGAATGTTGTCCATGGGGTTGCGATGGGTCAGACACGACTTCGCAACTAACAACAATAGAAGAAAGAAGCTGATGGATTTGAATGTGTATGGAGCACGTCATGTCAAAACTTGTCCTTTTTTTATAGGTGGTGGTAGAACTTGTTGAACAATGAGTAGTAACAACAAGGCAGGACGACAGACCCAGACTCAAAATATGAATAACATAGAAAATAATGAGACGGAGGAAATCTGGTTATATTGAAAGAAAAGAAAAGGGACTGCATGTAAATCAGTTTAAGCTGCTCAGAGGCAGAGAAAGTTCTTGTCAGGCTTCAGATTCACTTCCTCTCACTGTGTCTCCTGCACAGTAATAGACAGCTGTGTCTTCTGGTTTGAGATTGTTCATTTGGAGATACAGCTGGCTTTTGGCATTGTCCCTGGAGATGGTGAAGCGTCCCTTCACCTTGTCTGAGTAGTAACCATTGGAATAAATGGTGGCCACCCATTCCAGTCCTTTCCCTGGAGCCTGTCTCACCCAGCGCATCTCATAGCTGCTGAAGGTGAATCCAGAGGCTTGGCAGGAGAGACGGAGGGACTCCCCAGGTCTTCTCACATCCCCTCCACACTCCACCAGCTGAGCTTCAGACCGGACACCTAGAAAGAAAGATGTTTCAATGAGATCTCCTGTATATAGGAACAGCAAATGGAAGGAACCTTGACATAAAATGAAATATTACCTCCAAGGGATGCAAGAAAGAATACCAAGTTTAGCCACAGGTTCATTTTGGCTCCCTCTAACAAATGAAGGGAAATTGAAAGGAAAGAATTTGAGAAAACTCACAAACTTTGTGTTGGTGGGTGATGCTGCAAAAGGGAAACCAACTGTTTCCTTTAAAGGGGAAATTGTGCCCTCATTTACATATTGATTGACATAAAAGATTTCCTCAGATCAGGGGTTTCATAGTTCTCCTTGCACACTTCTTGCACAGTTGATTTTTATACAAGTTTCCAGTCCAAAGGAAAATGAAAGCTGATTTTACAGTAGAATAATTAAAACAAAGACCTGAAAAATTTCAACATTTCTCAAAAGTGATTCGAAGTAACAAATCACGACTTTGAAGGAAACATATTACATATAATACACGAAAAGAACTGCAAATCTGGATTCAGGAAATGTTTTTTATACATTTTCCCCTTTAAAAAGACCTTCTGAAGAAACTAAGCAATGAACTGAACGCAGACCAAGATCAGAGTTGATTTGTTAAGATCGGCAGCATAAAAATTAAAATTAGCAGAGAAGGAAGGAAGGAAGGAAGGAAGGAAGGAAGGAAGGAAGGAAGGAAGGAAGGAAGGAAGGAAGGAAGGAAGGAAGGAAGGAAGGAAGGAAGGAATTTTCAGAGATTTTCAGGGAACAATGACAGAAACTGTCACACCTCCAAAATTAAACAATATATGTTTAGAATTGAGTTATTCCCTCCCACAGCCTCCCCCAGAAGCCATGGAGATTTGTGTATCAACATTGCCCCCTGGTGTCCAAAGTGAAGGGAGGACCCATTTTTCTAATTCTCTGAGGAGATTCTTTAGGTCCAGATGTTTCCTCAATATGAGAAAGGCCGTTTGGATATTTAGAAAGATCATCCTGAAGTTTCATTTTCAGATTTCTGCCATGTTAGTAAAATACGGGTAGACTTAGACTTACAACACTTCATTTAGTGACCATTTAATGTTATAACATCAATGAAAATAGTGACTTATTACCCTTTCTCACTATTATCATTATTATTATTATTATTATTATTATTATTATTATTATTATTATTATTATTATTATTATTATTATTATTATTATTATTATTATTATTATTATTATTATTATTATTATTATTATTATTATTATTTTGGTACTTAAAAGGTCCTTAAAAGGACCATGGGGTTGTGTGAGGAGCCAGGAGATCCTCGCGGATGTCTGGCTACCAGTCCGTCTGTTACTCATTTAGCACCACCCAGGAGACACGTGTGACTTAAGGATTGCCACGGACACGAGGAACTTTGCCTCTACATAGGAGATTTTAATAGCCACCATACTCAATGGAGATATACTCTTAATGATACTAACGGTGAGACCCTCTGTGAATGGGCAGACCAGAACAATCTATACTTAGTTTTTGATGCTAAAGATCGAGGCAATTTTAAATCAGCTGCATGGAAGAAAGAGTACAGCCCAGACCTATAATTTGTTACACAAGATAATACCAAATCTATACCTGCCTCCAGACAAGTGCTACCAACGTTCCCCCACAGCCAACATAGACCTGTCATCATTAAGAGAGGAATAAAGATACCTATTATTAAATCTATACCTCGACCACTGGCCATCATCGCTACCTACTCATCTGAGCCGGTCCGAAGCGGGAGCATTTCACCCTGCTCAGAAGGCTCCATGACAGTAAACATTTGCAATTCCCAATATCTGTCATCCTTGGCACAGCCCAGTTGAGGGGAGAAAGCTTCAGGCATCAAAGGGTTTTATACACATTTAAGAAGGAGAGAGATACTCAGCATACTGAGCATAAATTAATGGTGAAGGAATGGAAAATGAATAACATGTAAAAAAGTATGAGACTGAGAAAATTCAGCAAGGAAAGAAATAAAAGGACAGAGTGGAAATAAGCATAAGCTATTCAGAAGGAGAGAAAGTTCTTGACAGGCTTCAGATTCACTTCCTCTCACTGTGTGTCTTGCACAGTAATAGACTGCCGTGTCCTCAGCTTTGAGGCTGTTCATTTGCAGATACAGCTGGCTTTTGGCATTGTCCCTGGAGATGGTGAAGCGGCCCTTCACTTTGTCTGAGTAGTAACCACCGGTTGTAGCAACCCATTCCAATCCTTTCCCGGGAGCCTGTCTCACCCAGACCATGTTATAGCTGCTGAAGGTGAATCCAGAGGCTTGGCAGGAGAGACGGAGGGACTCCCCAGGTCTTCTCACATCCCCTCCAGATTCCAGCAACTGCACTTGAGATTGGGCACCTAAAAAGAAAGACATTTCATTGAGATTTCCTGTATATAAGAGAAAAAAATTGAAAGGAAACTCTACATAGAGGGAAACATTACCTCCAAGGAGTACAATTAAGAATAAAAACTTTAGGCACAGGATCATTTCTGCCCCTCTCTAATAAATGGAGGATATGTGATAGAAAAGGATTTTGGAAAATGAACAAACTTTGTGTCTGTGGGTGTCAACTGTTGCCTTTAAAGGGGAAATTGGGCCTTCATTTACATATTGCTTGAGATAAAAGAGTTCCTCAGAGCAGGATTTTCATAGTTGTCTTTGCACAGGCCCTGCACGGTTGATTTTTACACAATTTCCCAGTCCAAAGAAAAATGGAGCAGCCTTTACAGAAGAGCAACCAAAATAAACAGTGGCAAAATTCCACCACTTCTCCAAAGGGATTCAAAGTAACCAATCATGAACAAGCACTAAGAACATGTAAAAGAGTCATGTTAGAAAGAATGGAAACAGCAGCACATATGAGTTCAAGAAATGGGTTATACTTTCCCCCTCCCCTTTAATATGAGGCTTTGAAGAAACCCAAAAGAATTGAACACAGACCAAAATTGTTTTTCTTTTGGAGGGTATTTTGTTGTTCTTTTTGGTACGTCTTACTCGCCCTCAAGATGGGCAGCCATAAAAATTAAAATAATAATGGAGGGAAGGAGGGAAGGAGGGAGGGAGAAAGGGAGTTGGAGGAAGGAAGGAAGGAAGGAAGGAAGGAAGGAAGGAAGGAAGGAAGGAAGGAAGGAATGAAGGAAGGAAGGAAGGAAGGAGTTGTTCAGAGATTTTCAGGGAACAATTACAGAAATAACAACCAGCACACCTCCAAAATTAGACAATATCTATTTAAAATTTATTCATTCTCTTCCCTACTGTCACCCATAAGCCATGGAATTTCATGTGTCAACATTGCTCCCTGGTGTCCAAAGTGAGGAGAGGACCCATTTTTCTAATTCTCTGAGGAGATTCTTTAGGTCGAGATATTTCCTCAATATGAGAAAGGCATTTGGATATTTAGAAAGATCATCCTGAAGTTTCATTTTCAGATTTCTGCCATGATAGTAAAGGAAGATACAGATAGACTTTGACTTACAACACTTCATTTAGTGATTGCTTAAAATCATAACATCAATACAACAAAGTGACTAATGATCATTGTGGCAGCATGTCCATTGTCACATGCTCAACATTCAGACATTTGG
The DNA here is from genome assembly GCA_038048745.1 of Coluber constrictor foxii. Lineage (NCBI taxonomy): Eukaryota > Metazoa > Chordata > Lepidosauria > Squamata > Colubridae > Coluber > Coluber constrictor. The sequence goes on along the minus strand of CM075961.1, from coordinate 37,594,053 downwards.
GAACTGACTCATATTTATGACCTCTGTGGTGACATGGGATCTTGGGATCACCTTTTCTATCCATCTGACAAGCGAAGTTAATGGGGGAACCCAGATTCACTTAAGAACTGGGTTACTAACTTAACCACTGCAGTAATTTGCTTAAGTAGTGTGGCAAGAAATATGTTTGTGCATGAATGCTTCTTCTTAAACTATGGTCTGTTGATTCTATCAGTGCTCATGTGACATTCCGGAAACAAGAACAGTTTAGAGAGCACAAATTTTTGGATGTCCACACGATATACAGTCAAAATCAAGAAACGACTGCTTAACCAACATTCTCACAATGGACACAGAAAGATAAAAGGGTCACTTTGTATTGAAAGATTTGCATTATTGCCACAAATATATATCAACTAAGGAACAAGTGCCTATTGTCCCTTAATCTATGGATGTTTTGGATAAAAATTGTCATCTCCACATTCACATTATATACATTTTAACCTACACTAACCAAAAATACATCAATAGGGAAATGTCCTTATAAATATCAAGATAAATATTTTTTCATACAGTGGGAAGCCTTATATTTGATTAAGTAGAATTCTTCCTTTGTAATATGAAGCTGTGGAGCTGAATTTCTTTTCTGTAGTCACATCAAAAACTAGAGGGCTACAAGTTGAGATCATGGGATTTGTTGGCTTTCCCTGTAGAGGAAAAGCCTGAGGGAAGAGAATGTGTCCCATACCTCAAACTCAGTATATAGACCACATTATGTCAAAAGGCCTCCTGACTTATAAGTGATGGTAAGAATGACCATCATGTAATGACAATATGGCACAAAGACCGTCCAAAATATACAGACCCAGAAAGCTTCATGACAGGAAAGATTTGCAATTGCCAATATCTGTCATTCTTGGCACAGCCCAGTTGATGGGAGAAAGCTTCAGGCATCGAAGGATTTTATACACATTTAAGAAGGAGAGAGATACTAAGCATACTGAGCATAAATTAATGGTGAAGGAATAGAAAATGAATAACATGTAGAAAAGTATGAGACTGAGGAAATTCAGCAAGGAAAGAAATAAAAGGACAGAGTGGAAATTAGCATAAGCTATTCAGAAGGAGAGAAAGTTCTTGACAAGCATCAGATTCACTTCTTCTCACTGTGTCTCTTGCACAGTAATAGACTGCCGTGTCTTCAGCTTTGAGGCTGTTCATTTGCAGATACAGCTGGCTTTTGGCATCGTCTCTGGAGATGGTGAAATGGCCCTTCACTTTGTCTGAGTAGTAACCACGGGTTGTAGCAACCCATTCCAATCCTTTCCCTGGAGCCTGTCTCACCCAGCCCATGTAATAGCTGCTGAAGGTGAATCCAGAGGATTGGCAGGAGAGACGGAGGGACTCTCCAGGTCTTCTCACATCCCCTCCAGACTCCACCAACTGTACTTGAGATTGGACTTCTAAAAAGAAGGACATTTCATTTAGATTTCCTGAATGTAAGAACAGAAAATGGAAGAAAACTCTACATAGTGGGAAAAATTACCTCTAAGCAGTACAATTAAGAATAAAAACTTTAGGCACAGGATCATTTCTGCCCCTTTCTAATAAATGGAGGATATGTGATAGAAAAGGATTTTGGAAAATGATCAAACTTTGTGTCTGTGGGTGTCAACTGTTGCCTTTAAAGGGGAAATTGTGCCCTCATTTATGACATAATGATTGACATAAAAGATTTCCTCAGATCAGGGGTTTCATAGTTCTCCTTGCACACTCCTTGCACAGTTGATTTTTATACAAGTTTCCAGGCCAAAGAAAAATGAAGGCTGGCTTTACAGAAGAATAATTAAAACAATGTTCTGAAAAATTTCACCATTTCTCCAAAGTGATTCGAAATAACAAATCAAGACTTTGAAAGAGACATATTATAGAAGGAACTGTAAATCTGGATTCAGGAAACATTTTTATACATTTTCCCCTTTAAAAAGACCTTCTGAAGAAACCAAAAAAATGAACCGAATGCAGACCAAGATCAATTTTGTTTTAGGTGTTATTTTGTGTTGTGTTTTATCATGTGTTACTTGCCCAGAGTTGATTTGTTAAGATAGGCAGCATAAAAATTAAAATTAGCAGAGAAGGAAGGAAGGAAGGAAGGAAGGAAGGAAGGAAGGAAGGAAGGAAGGAAGGAAGGAAGGGAGGGAGGAGTTTTTCAGAGATTTTCAGGGAACAATTATAGAAATAACAACTGTCACACCTCCAAAATTAGGCAATATATATTTAGAATTGAGTTATTCCCTCCCCCACCCTCACCCAGAAGCCATGGAGATTTGATTGTCAACATTTCCCCCTGGTGCCGAAAGTGAGGAGAGGAGACATTTTTCAGCATACTGAGCATAAATTAATGGTGAAGGAATGGAAAATGAATAACATGTAAAAAAGTATGAGACTGAGAAAATTCAACAAGGAAATAAATAAAAAGACAGAGTGGAAATAAGCATAAGCTATTCAGAAGGAGAGAAAGTTCTTGACAAGCTTCAGATTCACTTCCTCTCACTGTGCGTCTTGCACAGTAATAGACTCCTGTGTCTTCAGCTTTGAGGCTGTTCATTTGCAGATACAGCTGGCTTTTGGCATTGTCCCTGGAGATGGTGAAGCGGCCCTTCACTTTGTCTGAGTAGTAACCACCGGTTGAAGCAACCCATTCCAATCCTTTCCCGGGAGCCTGTCTCACCCAGCCCATGTCATAGTAGCTGAAGGAGAATCCAGAGGCTTGGCAGGAGAGACGGAGGGACTCTCCAGGTCTTCTCACATCCCCTCCAGATTCCACCAACTGGGCCTCAGATTGGACTCCTAAAAAGAAAGACATTTCATTGAGATTTCCTGAATGTAAGAACAGAAAATGGAAGGAAACTCTACGTAGAGGGAAACATTACCTCCAAGGAGTAGAATTAAGAATAACAAGTTTAGGCACGGGTTCATTTCTGCCCCTCTCTAATAAATGGAGGCTATGTGATAGAAAAGGATTTGGGAAAATGATCAAACTTTTCGTCTGTGGGTGTCAACTGTTCCCTTTAAAGGGGAAATTGTGCCCTCATTTACATAATGATTGACATAAAAGATTTCCTCAGATCAGAGGTTTCATAGTTCTCCTTGCACACTCCTTGCACAGTTGATTTTTACACAAGTTTCCAGGCCAAAGAAAAATGAAGGCTGGCTTTACAGAAGTTAATTAAAACAATGTTCTGAAAAATTCAACATTTCTCTTAAGTGATTCGAAGTAACAAATCAAGCCTTTGAAAGAGACATATTACAGAAGGAACTCTAAATCTGGATTCAGGAAACATTTTTATACATTTTCCCCTTTAAAAAGACCTTTTGAAGAAACCAAAAAAAAAAAAAAAATGAACCAAATGCAGACCAAGATCAATTTTGTTTTAGATGTTATTTTGTGTTTTGTTTTATCATGTGTTACTTGCCCAGAATTGATTTGTTAAGATAGGCAGCATAAAAATGAAAATTAGCAGAGAAGGAAGGAAGGAAGGAAGGAAGGAAGGAAGGAAGGAAGGAAGGAAGGAAGGAAGGAAGGAAGGAAGGAAGGAAGGAAGGAAGGAAGGAGTTTTTTAGAGGTTTTCAGGGATCAATGACAGAAGTAACAACTGTCACACCTCCAAAATTAGACAATATATATTTAGAATTGAGTTATTCCCTCCCCCACCCTCCCCCACTACCCACGGAGTTTCATGTGTCAACATTTCCCCCTGGTGCCGAAAGTGAGGAGAGGAGACATTTTTCTAATCCTCTGAGGAGATTCTTTAGGTCCAGATGTTTCCTCAATTTGTGAATGGCAGTTTGGATGTTTAGAAAGATTATCCTGAAATTTCATTTTCAGATTTCTGCCATGATAGTAAAGGAAAATACAGGGAAATTTCGACTTGAAACACTTCATTTAGTGACCATTTAATGTTATAACATCAATGAAAAAAATGACTTATGACTATTTGTCACACTTATGACTGTTGCAGCATCTCCATGGTCACATGCTCAACATTCAGACGCTCGACAACTGACTCATATTTATGACCTCTGCGGTGACTTGGGATCTTCTGATCACTTTAATTTCCTTCTGACAAGCGAAGTCAATGTGGGAACCCAGATTCACTGAAGAACCCAATTACTAATTTAACCTCTTCAATAATTCACTTAAGCATTGTGGCAAGAAATATGTGCGTGTATGAATGCTTCTTCTTAAACTGTGGTCTGTTGATTCTATCAGCGTTCATATGATTTTCCGTAAATAAACAAGAATGCTTTAGAAAGCACAAACATTTGGATGGCCACACTATAGAGAGTCAAAAGCTGGAAGCGACTGCTTAACCAACATTCTCACATCGGACAGAGAAAGATAAATGAGTCACTTATGTGTCCCATACTCCAAAGTTAGTATATAGACTACATCATGTCAAAACACCTCCTAATTTATAAGTGGTGCTAAGAGTAACCATCAAGTAGTGACAACAGGGCAGAAAGACTGTCCAAAATATACAGACCCAGAAGGTTCGTGACAGGGCGTGTCCTGTGACTGAGTGGGCATGGCCAACTCGATGTCACTCACAGCCATGCCCACTCAGTCACAAGACCCCCTCCCATCAAGCTATGCCCACAGAACCAGTAGGGGAAATTTTTAAAATTTCTATTTTGCCGGCGTGGAATTTCTCCTGTGGCTCTGCCCACCTGCCCCATTCCCCATAGTCAGGAAATGCACTATTCCCCGACTCCTACTGCTCACTTTTCTCCCATGGCTGGCTGTCAGGGAAGGCAAGCGCCTGAAAGATATCGGAGTCGCTCACTCTCCGTCTTGAATGAGCTGCTCCGGTTCACGCACTGGTTGTGCAAGCACACATCCAACCTGCCACTGAATTAAATAAACGGTGTGCACTTGTGCAGCCAGCACGTGAACCAGAGTGGTTCATTCAAGAAGGAGAGTGAGTGACTCTGGTAACTTTTGGGCAGTTAGCTTCCCTGACAGCCAGCCGCAGGAGAAAGGTGAGCAGTAGGATACACTGACTGGCGAAGGGCGAGAGGCAGCGGCTCCGGGGAAAGGCTGGAGTCAGGGAATGGTGCATTCCCCGACCCCAGGGAATGGGGCAGGTGGGCAGAGCCTCCAGCTGACATGGCTACCAGTTCTCCGAACCACTGGCCATCATCGCTACCTACTCGTCCGAGCCGGTCCGAACCGGGAGAATTTCAGCCTGCCCAGAAGGCTTCATGACAGTAAAGATTTGCAATTGCCAGTATCTGTCACTCTTGGCACAGCTCAGTTAAGGGGAGAAAGCTTCAGGCATCAAAGGATTTTATACACATTTAAGAAGGAGAAAGATGCTTAGCATACTGAGCATAAATTAATGGTGAAGGAATAGAAAATGAATAGCATGTAGAAAAGTATGAGACTGAGGAAATTCAGCAAGGAAAGAAATAAAAGGACAGAGTGGAAATAGGCCTAAGCTATTCAGAAGGAGAGAAAGTTCTTGACAGGCTTCAGATTCACTTCCTCTCACTGTGCCTCTTGCACAGTAATAGACTGCCGTGTCTTCAGCTTTGAGGCTGTTCATTTGCAGATGCAGCTGGCTTTTGGCATCGTCTCTGGAGATGGTGAAGCGCCCCTTCACTTTGTCTGAGTAGTAACCACCGGTTAAAGCAACCCATTCCAATCCTTTCCCTGGAGCCTGTCTCACCCAGTTCATGCCGTAGCTGCTGAATGTGAATCCAGAGGCTTGGCAGGAGAGTCGGAGGGACTCTCCAGGTCTTCTCACATCCCCTCCAGACTCCACCAACTGCACCTCAGATCGGACACCTAAAAAGAAAGATGTTTCAATGAGATCTCCTATATAGAGGAACAGCAAATGGAAGGAAGCTTTACGTAAAATGAAATATTACCTCCAAGGGATGCAAGAAGGAATACCAAGTTTAGCCATAGGGTCATTTTGTCTCCCTCGAACAAATGGGGGGAAATTAAAAGGAGAGAATTTGAGAAAATGCACAAACTTTGTGTCAGTGGGTGTCAACTGTTGCCTTTAAAGGGGAAATTGTGCCCTCATTTACATATTGCTTGAGATAAAAGAGTTCCTCAGAGCAGGATTTTCATACTTCTCCTTGCACAGGGCCTGCACAGTGGATTTTTCCCAGTCCAAAGAAAAACGAAACAGCCTTTAGAGAAGAGCAACTAATATAAAGATTCACAAAATTCCACCACTTCTCAAACATGATTCAAAGTAACAAATACTGAAGAACCACTAAGAAGGTTTGAAAGTCATGTTGGAAAGCATGAAAAAAACAGCACAACTGAGTTGAAGAAAGATTTTATACGACCACCCCTCCATTTAACATGGCGATTTGAAGAGACCCGAAAGAATTTAATACAGAAATTTTTTGTTTTTGTTTTTTGAGGCTATTTAAGAGAAAATTAAAAGGAGGAATGGAGGGAGGGAGGGAAGAAGGAAGGAAGGAAGGAAGGAAGGAAGGAAGGAAGGAAGGAAGGAAGGAAGGAAGGAAGGAAGGAAGGAAGGAAGGAAGGAAGGAAGGAACAATTACACAAACAACAACTGTCAGACCTCCAAAATTAGACAGTATATATTTAGAATTGATTTCTACCCTCACCCGTAAGCAATAGAGTTTCATGTGTCAACATTACCCCTGGTGTCCAAAATGAGAGGACTCATTTTTCTAATTCTCTGAGGAGATTCTTTAGGTCCAGATGTTTCCTCAATATGAGAAAGGCAGTTTGGATATTTAGAAAGATCATCCTGAAGTTTCATTTTCAGTTTTCTGCCATGATAGTAAAGGAAAATACAGGGACATTTCGACTTGAAACACTTCATTTAGTGACCATTTAATGTTATAACATCAATACAACAAAGTGACTAATGACCATTGAGGCAGCATCTCCATCGTCACCTGCTCAACATTCAGACACTTGGGAACTGACTCATATTTATGACCTTTGCGTTGATTTGGGATCTTGGAATCACCGTTTATATCCATCTGTATATATATATTTAACCTACACTAACCTACACACAAACACATCAATAGGGAAATGTCCTTATAAATATCAAGAGAAATATTTTTTTCATACAATGGGAAGCCTTCTATTCGATTAAGTAGAATTCTTGCTTTGCAAGGTGGAAGTTGTGGAGCTGAATCTCTTTTCTGTAGTCACGTCAAAATCTAGAGGGCTACAAGTTGAGATCATTGGATTTGTTTGCTTTCCCTGTAGAGGAAAAGTCTGAGGGAAGAGAATTTGACCCATTGTCGAAAGTTAGTATATAGATCACATTATGTCAAAAGACCTCCTGATTTATAAGTGGTGGTAAGAATAACCACCATGTCGTGACCACATGGCAGAAAGACCGTCCAAAATATACAGACCCAGAAAGCTTCATGACAGTAAAGATTTGCAATTGCCAATATCTGTCATTCTTGGCACAGCCCAGGTGAGGTGAGAAAGCTTCAGGCATCGAAGGATTTTATAAACATTTAAGAAGGAGAGAGATACTCGGCATACTGAGCATAAATTAATGGTGAAGGAATAGAAAATGAGTAACATGTAGAAAAGTATGAGACTGAGGAAATTCAGCAAGGAAAGAAATAAAAGGACAGAGTGGAAATAAGCATAAACTATTCAGAAGGAGAGAAAGTTCTTGATAGGCTTCAGATTCACTTCCTCTCACTGTGTGTCTTGAACAGTAATAGACTGCTGTGTCCTCTGGTTTGAGGGTGTTCATTTGCAGATACAGCTGGCTTTTGGCATCATCTCTGGAAATGGTGAAGCGTCCCTTCACTATGTCAGAGTAGTGAGCACCACTACCTGAAGTAGTGGTTATGGTGGCCACCCATTCCAATCCATTTCCTGGAGCCTGTTTCACCCAGTTCATCCAGTAGCTGTTGAAGGTGAATCCAGAGGCTTGGCAGGAGAGACGGAGATACTCTCCAGGTCTTCTCACATCTCCTCCAGACTCCACCAACTGTACTTGACACTGGACTCCTAAAAACAAAAATATTTTAAGTGAGATTTCCTGTATATAAGAACAAAAAATGAAGGAAACTCTCAATAGAGTGGAACATTACCTCCAAAGAGTAGAAGTAAGAATAAAAAGTTTAGGCAAAGGATCATTTCTGCCTCTCTCTAATAAATAGAGGATATGTGACAGAAAAGGATTTGGGAAAATGAACAAACTTTGAGTCTGTGGGTGTCAACTGTTGCCTTTAAAGGGGAAATTGGACCTTCATTTACATATTGCTTGAGATAAAAGAGTTCCTCAGAGCAGGATTTTCACAGGTCTCCTTGCACACTCCTTGCACAGTTCATTTTTATACAATTTTACAGTCCAAAAAGAAAATGAAGCAGCATTTACAGAAGAGCTCCTAAAACATTTGCATTTCAAATCTAAAAAAAAAACAGATAATCACCCATCAAAACCTAATTAATATCTACATTAAGACAGGAGGGTTGCCTTTATTTTAAAAAAAATGTGATTTCTAAAAAGGGTATGTGTGTATCTGTGTGGGAAGGCATGTGAAGACACTAAAGAACTTGCTGAAGACCAAAAGCAAGAGCGAAGTAAAGTACTTCAACCAAGCAAACAAGATGCTGAAGTACTTGTCCAAGACCAAAGAGAAGGTCATCTGAACATTTTCCAAAGCACCAAAAGATAAGACAAGAAACAGTGGATGGAAGCTAACGAAGGAGAGAGACAACTTAAAACTAAGAAGAAATTTCATAACGGTGAGAGTAATCAACTAATGGAACAGATTGACTTCAGAAGTTATGGGTGCTCCATCACTGGAGGCTTTCTGAAAGAGAGTGGACAACCATTTATCTGAAATGGTATAGGGCATCCTGCTCAAACAGGAGGTTGGACTAGAAGACCTCCAATGCTCCTTCCAACTGTATTGTTCTATGTTCTAAATGTTGAAGGTACCTTGCTGCCCGATATTCTACATAGCATGGGAGAATCTATTGCAGATGCTAAAAATTAGTATGTGTGTCTATGAATGCTTATCCTGAAACTAAGGTCTGTTGATTATAACAGTGTTCATGTGATCTTCAGTAAATAAACAAGAATGGTTTAGAAAGCACAAATGTTTCGATGCCTACAAGATATACAGTCAAAAGAAATGACTGCTTAACCAACATTCTCACAATGGACAGAGAAAGATAAACGAGTCACTTTGTATTCAATGGTTTGGATTATTGCCACAGATATATATTAAGTAAGGAACAATTGCCTATTGTCCCTTAATATAGATAGATAGATAGATAGATAGATAGATAGATAGATAGATAGATAGATAGATAGATAGATAGATAGATGATAGATAGATAGATAGATAGATAGATAGGTCTTTGGTTATTCGGGTCTTCTCCCGCGTAGAATTGGAAGTATCCAATTGCCACAGATATATATTAAGTAAGGAACAATTGCCTATTGTCCCTTAATAAATAAATAAATAAATAAATAAATAAATAAATAAATAAATATATAGGTCTTTGGTTATTCGGGTCTTCTCCCGCGTAGAATTGGAAGTATCCAATTGCTCCTGGAAGAACGAAGCCGAGAACACCAGCCTGAAGATGACGAATGAGACTTCGTCGAAACGTCGCCAAGATACTTCCAATTCTACGCGGGAGAAGACCCGAATAACCAAAGACCTACATACAAACACCCGCGAAAACCTCAGAAAACAAATATATATATATATATATATATATATATATATATATATATATATATATCTAACCTACACACAAACACATCAATAGGGGAATGTCCTTATAAATATGAAGATAAATATTTTTTCATACAATGGGAAGCCTTCTATTTGATTAAGTAGAATTCTTGCTTTGCAATGTGGAAGCTATGCAGCTGAATATCTTTCCTGTAGTCGCATCAAAATCTAGAAGTCTACAAACTGAGACCATGGGATTTCTTTCCTTTCCTTGTAGATGAAAGAACCTGAGGGAAGGCAATGTGCCCCATACCCCAAAGTTAGTTTATAGACCACATCATGTCAAAAGTCCTCCTGATTTATTAGTGGTGCTAAGAATAACCATCAAGTATTGATAACATGGCAGAAAGACAGTCCAAATTATACAGACCCAGAAGGCTCCATGACAGTAGAGATTTGCAATTGTCAATATCTGTCAGTCTTGGCACAGACCAGTTGAGGGGAGAAAGCTTCAGGCATCGAGGGATTTTATACAGAGTTAAGAAGGAGAGAGACTCGGGTTTAAGCATACTGAGTATAAATTAACGGAGAAGGAATGGAAAATGAATAAGAGGTAGGGAAGTATGAGACTGAGGAAATTCAGCAAATAATGAAATAAAAGGACTGAGTGTAAATAAGCATAAGCTATTCAGAAGGAGAGAAAGTTCTTGACAGGAAGCAGATTCACTTCCTCTCACTGTGCGTCGTGCACAGTAATAGACAGCTGAGTCCTCTGCTTTGAGGCTGTTCATTTGAAGATACAGCTGGTTTTTGGCATCGTCCCTGGAGGTGTTGAAGCGTCCATTGACATTGTCTGAGTAGATAATGTAAGATGAACCTTCATATATGTAGGCCACCCATTCCAGGCCTTTTCCTGGTGCCTGTCTTACCCAGACCATGTAAGCCTCACTGAAGGTGAATCCAGAGGCTTGGCAGGAGAGACGGAGGGACTCTCCAGGTCTCCTCACATCTCCGCCAGACTCCACCAACTGGACCTCAGATTGGACACCTGAAAGGAAAGATGTTTCATTGAGATTTCCTGAATATAAGAACAAAAAATGAAGGAAGCTCTCAATAGAGTGGAACATTACCTCCAAGGAGTACAAGGAAGAATAAAAAATTTAGGCCAAGAGTCATTTCTGCCTCTCTCTAATAAATGGAGGATGTATGATAGAAAAGCATTTGGGGAAACACACAAACTTTGTGTCGGTGGGTGTCAGCTGTTGCCTTTAAAGTGGAGTTTGGGCCTTCATTTACATATTGCTTGAGATAAAAAGAGTTCCTCAGAGCAGAATTTCCATAGTTCTCCTTGCAGAGAGCCTGGACAATTGATTTTTTTTCACATTTTTCCAGTCCATAGAAAAATGAAGCAGCCTTTACAGAAGAGGAACTAAAAGAAAGACTTGGAAAATTTCACCACTAGAGATTCAAAGTAACAAATCACAAACAACCACTAGGAAAATTTGAAAGAGGCATGTTAGAAAGCATGAAAACAGCAACACATTTGAGTTCAGAACAGGTTTTATATTTTCCCCCTCCCCTTTAACATCTCTTTTTGAGAAAACCCAAAAGAACTGAATGCAGACGAAAATCTTTTTTTGTTTTGGAGGGTATTTTGTGTGGTGTTTTAGTTAGTTCTTACTTGCCCAGAGTTGATTCCTCAAAATCATAAACATTAAAATAATAAGGGTGGGAGGGAGGGAGGGAGGGAGGGAGGGAAGGAAGGAAGGAAGGAAGGAAGGAAGGAAGGAAGGAAGGAAGGAAGGAAGGAAGGAAGGAAGATTAAAAGTACAGAAAGAGACTGAAAAAAAACATAAAAAGGAAGTTTTGTATTTCTTCTGCAGCAAATATAAGCACATCTGCAATACTAACTGTTATTTTATATTTTCAAAAAAGACTTCATGTTTTTCTATTTTCCATTTTTTGAACCAAACCACAAATCATGACTGCTTCTTTTTTTTTTTTCTCCTGCAAATGCCTATAAAGTATTTTCTAATCCAAGAGATTAGTTGAGGCTTCCCTTCAGGTTCCTTCATCTTCACTTCCCATCCCTCCATTGTGCGTTGTGTCCATTACCATTTTTGATCATTTAACAATCTCCTTGCAGTTATCACATATAAAAAGAGAGCTCCGTGACTTTTTTCCCTAGTTCTCCGTCTAATAGTCCCAAAAGAAATCTCTCTGCTTTCAACTGTAGCTTAGTTTTCAAATTATTCTGGATTAGTGGGCATATCTATTCTGTATCCAATATTTTTTTTAATTTTTTCCCCCCGTCCACAAAACTTCATAAAACATCCCTGTATGTTGTTTTGCTTTCCACTAAGTACCTGGACTGATTTTTCTGGTGACAAGAACCAATGATACTTATAATTTTATGAACATTCTCTGCTTCACAGTGAGGATTGTTGGAAGTGATATGTGGAATTTTCTTGAGAGATTTTGAGGAAACAATAACAGAATTGACAACAAATGTTACTTTCTCTAAAATTAGACACTATGTAATGATGCTGATGTTATCCATTCAGTTGCTCCAATCCTTGGCGATTTTGTGAGCCAGGTCTCTCAATATATGAGCTGGGTGAGCTCATCCGTGGTTTGGGAGTGCAATGCCATCTTTACGCTGATGATACTCAGCTTTACATCTCCACCCCAGACCACCCCAATGATGCCCTTGCAGTGATGTCCCAGTGCCTCGAAGCCGTGCGGATCTGGATGGGGAAGAACAGGCTCTGACTCAACCCTTCCAAGACTGAATGGCTGTGGATGCCGGCGTCCCGATATAGCCAGCTGATACCATCACTGACTATTGGTGGCGAGTCATTAGCCCCCACAGAGAGGGCTCGCAACTTAGGTGTCCTCCTGGACACACGGTTGTCTTTAGAAGAGCATATGACAGCCGTGGCCAGGGGTGCTTTTTATCGGGTTCGCCTGATTTGCCAGTTGCGGCCCTTTCTAGATCGGGACTCCTTACGCACAGTCACTCATGCCCTCATCACTTCCCGTCTGGACTACTGTAATGCTCTCTACATGGGGTTCCCCTTGAAGATCACACGGAGGCTCCAACTGGTCCAGAATGCAGCTGCGTGGGTGATATTGGGAGTGACATGGCGCTCACATGTGACACCACTCCTATGCGAGCTGCACTGGCTTCCGGTGGTCTTCCGGGTGCGCTTCAAAGTGTTGGTTCTTACCTTCAAACTCCTCCATGGCTTAGGACCTGGGTATCTACGAGACCACCTTCTGCAACCGATAACCTCCCACCAACCAGTACGCTCCCACAGGGTAGGCCTTCTCAGGGTGCCATCACTAAAGCAATGCCGACTAGTGGTTCCCAGAGAAAGAGCCTTTTCTGTTGGGGCACCTACCCTTTGGAACAGGTTACCCCCAGGGATACGAATGATCCCAGATCTTCGTACTTTCCGTCGTGCAGTTAAGACCTTTCTTTTTCACCAAGCCGGGCTGGCATAAATCTTTTCTAATTTTTTAAATCTTTATGCTGAAGATTCTTAACTGTTGAGCCAAACAGGCTTAATTATTTATATTCACATTCTATATGTATGTCATTTTAACTGTTCACCGCCCTGAGTCCTTCAGGAGAAGGGCGGTATAGAAATTGAATAAATAAAATAAATAAAAATATCTTCTGACCTTGCACTGTTCCTTTAAGTTTTTCTACGCTCTGACTGGTGTCCGCTTTGAGCAGCCAATATGGTCTTTGACGGCCTGCTTTCTTTTTACCGCTAACTCTTCCCACCATAATTACTTTCTGCAGTGAATTCCCCCACACGACATGGCCAAAATAAGTGAGACAATATCTAATGAGACTAGTTTTATTCCCTATAAAACCCGCTTGGTGCATAGGAAATGGTGTTTTATACAATAACATTTTCCCCTAGTGTTAAAAATGTGGAAGGCAGACAATTGAGGGAGTCCGGAGATATTTCACGAGAAACATCCTTGACTCCTCTGTTTGCAAAAGAATACCTTATGCCACCAGACTTCAAATTTGGGCCTTAGACAATTTAGAACTACACCACCTTCTGTCTGTCCTAAGTGTAATACATACATTATCTGCTACAAGCTCCTACGTGTCAATGACTACTTCAGCTTCAACCACAACAATACACGAGCACACACTAGATACAAACTTAAGATAAACCGTTCCAAATCCAATTGCAGACAATACAACTTCAGCATTAGAGTGGTCAATGCCTGGAATGCACTACCTGACTCTGTGGTTTCATCCCTAAACTCCCCAAAATTTAACCTTAGACTGTCTACTGTCGACCTCATCCCTCATCATACTTGGCCAATAAAGAATTCTATTCTATTCTATTCTATTCTATTCTATTCTATTCTATTCTATTCTATTCTATTCTATTCTATTCTATTCTATTCTATTCTATTCTATTCTATTCTATTCTATTCTATTCCTAAGAGGTCTGTAAGGAGCTTGTATAAATGCACAAGCGTGCCTACCATACCTGTCCTAATGTCCTTTTTTATTCGTAATCATCTCATTTATTCATAATAATGTTTCTACATCTCATGTATTCACAATCATGTTTCTATTTTTATTTGTAATATTATATATGCTTGACTAAATAAATAAATAAATAAATAAATAAATAAATAAATAAATAAATAAAACAAACAAATTTTGCAAAACGATTCTGACTGAGAAGTCTTCTTGGGAATGAAGATTTGCAATTGCCAATATCTGGCAGCCTTGGCCCCGCCCAACTGAGGAAGGGGCTTCAGGCATCATGTGGAAAGAGTTAACAAGAATGAGGGCTCAGGTTTAAGCCGATTGGCTATAAATTAATGGAGAAAGAATGCATATGAATAACATAGGAAAAAATGAGAATGAGGAAATTGGATCATATAGAAAGCATGAAAACAGCAGCACATCTGAGTTGAAGAAATATTTGATACTACCACCCCTCCGTTTAACATGACCATTTGATGAGACCCAAAAGAACTGCAACAGTACCCGAGTTGGAAGGGACCTTGGAGGTCATCTAGTCCAACTGTCAGCCCCGACGTGCGGCCATGTGTTGGGGCTGCCATTCTGGTGGGTGCGGAGATTCTGGTGACCCATGGCACCCTGGCTCCTCAGCTTACCTCCTGGCCACCAAGTAGCACGAACATCCCTCTCCCATCTTGTTCCCTCTCCACTCATCAGCTGCAAGCACTGCTTGACAATGTGTTTGTTGCTATGGCAGCCTCCTCCGGATGTTTAAGGCAAGCATTTCTGAATAGACTGGGCAGCGAGTGCAGCTGGGAGCTGCTGACTGTGCAGCTGTTGTGTGCGGATGAGAGGCTGAGAGACTGAAAGACACGAAGAAGTTTGGAAGCGGCCGTAATGATGACTGATCTGGAGAGGCTTGGAAATGGCTGGAATTCTGGCCAATCTGGAGGAGTGGCCAGTGGGCAGGGAGCGTGTGGGAGTAATGCCTAATTGTGGTATCTAAGGGAACAATGATTCATGAGTGGAGAGGAGCTGGGTTAAGGGTCACCTGGGTGATAAAACTTTATAAGGTGGTGAGGAGCACAAAGCATTAGCTCCAGTAAAATCTTCCTGCATTGCTTTATGGATGTTGGTTCAGGCCGGTAAAGGAAACAAACCATCATTTGTGTATGTGGAGTTTTCTTTATACACTGGAGCCTTCTGCTCACGCAACACACCTGTATGAGGGATTCGAACTGCCGAACTGCCTATCTTTCTAACCAACAAGCTCAGTGTCTTAGTCATTGAGCCACCTAGTCAGACTGAACACAGACCAAAATCCGTTTTTCTTTTGAAGGCTATTTTGTGTGGTGGTTTTCTGACCACTTGTTTGCTCAGAGTTGATTCCTCAAGTTCGGCAACCATAAAAATTAGAAGAAGGCAGGAAGAGAGGGAGGGAGGGGTTGTTCAGAGATTTTCAGGGAACAATTACACAAACAGCAACTGTCAGACCTCCAAAATTAGACAAGATATATTTAGAATTGATTTCTCCCCTCACCCATAAACCAAGGAGTTTCGTGTGTCAACATTGCCCCCTGGTGTCCAAAGTGAGGAGAGGACACATCTTTCTCATTCTCTGAGGAGATTCTTTACGTCCAGATGTTTCCTCAATATGAGAAAGGCAGTTTGGATATTTAGAAAGATCATCCTGAAGTTTCATTTTCTGCATCCTATTTCAGATTTCTGCATGGGACTAGAGGAAAAAACAGGTGGACTTTGACTTAGAACAGTTCATTTAGTGACCATTTCATGTTATAACTCATGGTTTCTTTCCAGCCCAAATAAACTTACTAATACCTTTCTGCCATTCTTCCAAATTTGCATCTTTTTTAAGTATTAGTATCATCTGAAACATTTTTCTAATTGGTTTTAATTTTTGTATGACTTGTGTTTTATTATTATGGCTGTGCACCGTCCTGAGTCCCTCAGGAGAAGGGTGGTATATAAATCCAATAAACCTTAACCTTAATGGAGAAGGAATGGAAAATGAATAACATGTATGAAGAATGAGACTGAGGAAATTCAGCAAGGAAAGAAATAAAAGGACTGAGTGTATGTAAATGTAAGCTGATCAGAAGTAGAGAAAGTTCTTGACGGACTTCAGATTCACTTCCTCTCACTGTGTGCCTCCTGCACAGTAATAGATTGCTGTGTCCTCTGGTTTAAGATCGTTCATTTGCAGATACAGCTGCCTTTTGGCATTGTCCCTGGAGATGGTGAAGCGTCCCTTGACTTTGTCTGAGTAGTAAATGTAAAATGAACTTCCACTTACGTATGACAACCAGTGCATGTCATATTTTATGAAGGTGCATTCAGAACCTTGGCAGGAGAGACGGAGGGACTCTCCAGGTCTTCTCACAGCTCCTGCAGACTCCACCAATTGCATTTGAGATTGGACACCTAAAAAGAAAGATGTTTCAATGAGAATTCCTGTATATAAGGCCAGAAATAGAAAGGAAATGCTAGATAATGTGAGACATTACCTCCAAGGAGTACAAGTAAGAGTAAAAACTTAAGGCACAGAATCATTTCTGCATCTCTCTAATAAATGGAGGATATATGACAGAAAAGGATTTGGGAAGACCCACAATTTTGTGTCTGTGTTTGCTAACTGTTGCCTTTGAAGAGGAAATTGGGTCTTCATTTACATATTGCTGGAGATAAAAGTGTTCTTCGGAGCATGAGTTTCATAGTTAGGGCCTGCACAGTTGATTTTCGTACAATTTTCAGTCCAAAGAAAAATGAAGCCTGATTCAAAAATAACAAATCATGAACAAGCAGTAAGAGGCATGTAAAAAAACAACAACATGAAAAGAACAGCACATCTGAGTTCAAGAAAGGTTTTATCCTTTTTCCTTCCCCTTTAACATCACGATGTGAAGAAACCCAAAAGAAATGAAAGGAGACCGAAGTTTTATTGCAGGGATGACAAACTCGATTTCATTGAGGGCCATATCTGGGTGTGTCTGACCTCAGGGGGTCAGGTGGGTGTTGCCAGGATGGGCACAGCCAGCTCATTTTGGGGGCACTTGTGGTGGCATGAATGCACTGCCAGCAGAAACAGAGCTCAGGAGAGCTACACGGGGCCCTCCTGAGCTCCATTTTTGGCAGACGCACTGCAAGCCATCCTTCACTTTTTTCGGGGTTGCCCCACGGGCCAGATCTAATCACCCCACGGGCTGGACCTGGCCCATGAGCCTTGAGTTTGACACCCCTGTTTTAGAGGCTACTTTTATGGTGTTTTTATTATTTCTTACTTGTCCAGAGTTGATTCCTAAAGATGGGGAACAGTTAAATTAAAAAAGGAAGGAAGGAAGGAAGGAAGGAAGGAAGGAAGGAAGGAAGGAAGGAAGGAAGGAAGGAAGGAAGGAAGGAAGGAAGGAAGGAAGGAGTTTTTTCAGAGATTTTCAGGGAACAATTACAGAAATAACAACTGCCACACCTCCAAAATTAGACAATATCTATTTAGAAATGATTTATTCTCTCCCCCGTCCTCAACTACTTCAGTTTCAACCACAACAATACGCGAGCATACAATTGATAGAAACTTAAAATGAACCGCTCCAAACTCAATTGCAGAAAATATGACTTCAGCAACAGAATAGTCAACGCCTGGAATGCACTACCTGACTCTGTGGTTTCATCTCCAAACCTCCATAACTTTAATCTAAGACTGTCTACTGTTGACCTCACCCCATTCCTAAGAGGTCTGTAAGGGGCATGCATAAGAGCATCAGCGTGCCTACCATCCATATCCTAATGTTCCCTTTAATGGTATTCATTTTATGTAGTCAATTCATGCTGATAGTTCTCTGTGGGTGCTCCCACCCTCTGGAATGAGTTACCTACCGAGCTCCGGATGGCTCTTGATCTCCACTCCTTCCGTCGGGACCTGAAGACTTGGCTGTTCAAGCAATTAGGCTGACTCTGATTCTGGGTTTTATTATTTATTATTAATTACTGTATTTTCCTGCATATAAGACTACTTTCTAACACACAAAAATCTTCTCAAAAGTCGGGGGTCGTCTTATACGCCGGGTCTCATTCTCCTGTAACCAGGCAGACTAGCCCATAAGGCTCTGACGAGCCTTAAATGGCTCTGAGGAGGGTCGTCTTATACGTCCAGTCGTCTTATACACTGGAAAATACGGTAGTTATTTAGTTTAAAATGGGATTTTGCTGTAAATGTTTTTAACTTGTGTTCGCCACCCTAAGTCCTTCAGGAGAAGGGTGGCATATAAATACATGAAATATATATATTTGCCCCCAGGGAGAGAGCCTTCTCTGTGGGGGCTCCTGCCCTATGGAATGAATTGCCCCCGGAGATAGGAAGGATCTGCGAACTCCGCGCCTTCCGTCAGGCTCTGAAGACCCTATTATTTCATGAAGGCGGTCTGACGGAACAATGATTTTAATGGGTTTTTAACTGGTTTTTAGTTTTGGGGTTTTTAATTATGGACAAATGATTGAATGATTTTAATTGGTCTTTAATTTTTGTGTTGTTACTGTTTTATTATCGTTGTACACTGCCCTGAGTCCTTCGTGAGAAGGGCAGTATAAAAATAAAATAAAATAAAATAAAATAAAATAAAATAAAATAAAATAAAATAAAATAAAATAAAATAAAATAAAATAAAATAAAATAAAATAAAATAAATAAAATAAAATAAAATAAAATAAATAAAATAAAATAAAATAAAATAAAATAAAATAATAAAATAAAATAAAATAAAATAAAATAAAATAAAATAAATAAAATAAAATAAAATAAAATAAAATAAAATAAAATAAAATAAAATAAAATAAAATAAAATAAAATAAAATAAAATAAAATAAAATAAATAAATAAGTAAATAAATATTATTTAATATGTACTCAACAAAAATGAATAAATAAAATAAAAATAAATAAACCATGGAGTTTTGTGTGTCAACATTGCCCCCTGGTCTTCAAAGTGAGGAGAGGACACATCTTTCTAATTCTCTGAGGAGATTTTTCATTATCGTCCAGCACTCTGTCTTACTGGATACCCAGAACAAAAGAACCCTTTTGACTTGGGATCTTGGGATCACCTTTTACGTCCTTCTGACAAGCAAAGTCAACAGGGAACCCAGATTCACTTAAGAACCGTGTTACTTATTTAATCACAGAGGCAGAGAAAGTTCTTGACGGGCTTCAGATTCACTTCCTCTCACTGTGTGTCTCCTGCACAGTAATAGACAGCTGTGTCCTCTGGTTTGAGGCTGTTCATTTGCAGATACAGCTGGCTTTTGGCATCGTCCCTGGAGATGGTGAAGCGTCCCTTGACTTTGTCTGAGTAGTAAATGTATGATGAGCCTGTACTAATGTAGGCCAGCCATTCCAGTCCTTTCCCTGATGCCTGTCTCATCCAGCGCATGTAGTAGTCACTGAAGGTGAATCCAGAGGCTTGGCAGGAGAGACGGAGGGACTCCCCAGGTCTTCTCACATCCCCTCCAGACTCCACCAGCTGAGCCTCAGATCGGACACCTAAAAAGAAAGATGTTTCAGTGAGATTTCAAGTATATAAGAACAAAAAATGGGAGGAAACTCAACATAGAGTGATATATTACCTCCAAGAAGCACAAGTAAGAATAAAAAGTTTAGGCACAGGCTCATTTCTGCTTCTCTCTAATAAATGGATGGTATCTGATAGAGAAGGATTTGTGAAAACACACAAACATTGTGTCGGTGGGTGTCAACTGTTGCCTTTAAAGGGGAAATTGTACCTTCATTTACATATTGCTTGAGATAAAAGAGTTCCTCAGAGCAGGATTTTCATAGTTCTCCTTGCACAGCCCCTGCATTTTTACACAATTTTCCAGTCCAGGGAAAAAATGAAGCAGCCTTTGTAGAAGAGCAACTAAAAAAAAACACTTCCAAATTTATCCACCTCTCAAATGTGATTCAAAGAAAAATGGGACGGCAGAGAACGGGGTGGCTGGATGGAGTCACTGAAGCAGTCGGTGTGTGCTTAAGTGGACTCCAGAGGATGATAGAGGACAGGGATCCTGGAGGAATGTTGTCCATGGGGTCGCGATGGGTCAGACACGACTTCGCAACTAACAACAATAGAAGAAAGAAGCTGATGGATTTGAATGTGTATGGAGCACATCATGTCAAAACTTGTCCTTTCTTTATAGGTGGTGGTAGAACTTGTTGAACAATGAGTAGTAACAACAAGGCAGGACGACAGACCCAGACTCAAAATATGAATAACATAGAAAAGAATGAGACGGAGGAAATCTGGTTATATTGAAAGAAAAGAAAAGGGACTGAGGGTCAGTAAGAGTAAGCTGCTGAGAAGTAGAGAAAGTTCTTGACGGGCTTCAGATTCACTTCCTCTCACTGTGTCTCCTGCACAGTAATAGACAGCTGTGTCTTCTGGTTTGAGATTGTTCATTTGGAGATACAGCTGGCTTTTGGCATCGTCCCTGGAGATGGTGAAGCGGCCCTTCACTTTGTCTGAGTAGTAAGGATTGGAATAAATGGAGGCCACCCATTCCAGTCCTTTCCCTGGAGCCTGTCTCACCCAGGCCATCTCATAGCTGCTGAAGGTGAATCCAGAGGCTTGGCAGGAGAGACGGAGGGACTCCCCAGGTCTTCTCACATCCCCTCCAGACTCCACCAGCTGAGCCTCAGACCGGATACCTAGAAAGAAAGACGTTTCAATGAAATCTCCTATATATAGAAACAGCAAATGGAAGGAAGCTCTACGGAAAATGAAACATTACCTCCAAGGGATGCAAGAAAGAATACCAAGTTTAGCCACAGGTTCATTTTGGCTCCCTCTAACAAATGGAGGGAAATTGCAAGGAGAGAATTTGAGAAAATGCACAAACTTTGTGTTGGTGGGGGATGCTGCAAAAGGGAAACCAACTGTTGCCTTTAAAGGGGAGATTGTGCCCTCATTTACATAATGATTGACATAAAAGATTTCCTCAGATCCGGGGTTTCATAGTTGTCCTTGCACACTCCTTGCATAGTTGATTTTTATACAAGTTTCCAGTCCAAAGAAAAATGAAGGCTGATTTTACAGTAGAAGAATTATTAAAACAATGTCCTGAAAAATTCCACCACTTCTCCAAAGTGATTCAAGGTAATAAATCAAGCCTTTGAAAGAGGCATATTATAAAACATGAAAACAACTGCACATCTGGATCCAGGAAACGTTTTGTACATTTTTCCCCTTTAAAAAGACTTTCTGAAGAAACAAAAAAAAAAAAATATGAAGTGAATGCAGACCAAGATCATTTTTGTTTTAGACTCTATTTTGTGTGGTATTTTTATCATGTGTTACTTGCCCAGAGTTGATTTGTTAAGATAGGCAGCATAAAAATTAAAATTAGCCCCCCCCCACATGCCCAGCTGAGCCGCACAATCATCAGAGGCTTTTTCTTTACTTTTAAAAGCATTTTTTCTACAACCTCTTCGGCCAAACAATGCTTTTAAAAATAATAATAATAATAATAATAATAAAAAGCCTCTGATGATCCCGTGGCTCAGCTGGGATCGTCAAAGGCTTTGAAAAGAAAAAAAAATCCCTTTTGTTTTTTTAAATGCCTCTTTTTTTTAAAAAAAAAAAAAGCCTCTGCCGATCAGGCAACTCAGCTGGGATTGTCAGAGCCTTTTGAAAGCATTTTTTTTACAACCTCTTTGCTGAAGAGGTTGTAGAAAAAATGCTTTTAAAAGTTAAAAAAAAATGGCCATGCCCACCCAGTCACATTACCCCCCCCCATTAAGCCACGCCCACAGAACTAGTAGTAACAAAATTTAGATTTTTTTAAAATTTGATTTATATGCCGCCCTTCTCCGGAGACTCAGGGCTGCTTACAATGCGTTAAGCAATAACCTTCATACTTTTGTATATTTATATTTATACAAAGTCAGCTTATTGCCCCCAACAATCTGGGTCCTCAATTTACCCACCTTATAAAGGATGGAAGGCTGAGTCGACCTTGAGCCTGCCTGGGATTGAACTCGCAAGTAATTGCAGCAGCTGGATTTTAAATGCTGCCTTTGTAGGAGGCATTACTCCCCTACGCTACTCAGGCTCCTTTTACGCTACTCAGGCTCCTTTTATTTCTATTGCAGAGGGTAATAGAATTAGATGAGAGATATAATCGGGGCGGAGATAATGTATTAACTTTAGGTGATTCGGATAGGTTGGGAGGGCCTGAGTCCTAAGCCAATAAGGAAAAGTGGAAGGTAAATTTGCAACGGCAATAGGAAATATAAAGAAAACATTTTTTTAAAATTTGATTTATATGCCGCCCTTCTCCGGAGACTCAGGGCAGCTTACAGTGAGTTAAGCAATAGCCTTCATACTTTTGTATATTTATACAAAGTCAGCTTATTGCCCCCATAAGCTGGGTCCCCAATTTACCTTCCTTAGAAAGGATGGAAGGCTGAGTCAACCTTGAGCCTGGCTAGGATTGAACTTGCAGTAGCTGGATGTTAAATGCTGCCTTTAGTAGGAGGCATTAACCTCTTACGCCACTCAGGCTCCTTTTGATTATTTAAGGCAGTGGTGGTGAACCTTTTACTCACCGAGTGCTGAACAGGTAGGTGCACTTGTGTGCCATCCACGCTAACATGCAGCTCCTCCCTCATGCTCTACGTACACAATTGCACCATCCACACATGTGCGTGGCTTTCGCGCATACAATACAGACATACAAACATTGTCTGTGTATATGTGCACTGCATGAAAATACTCTACAGTGCATGCACAAATGTGGGCGCATACACAAGAGAGCTCCGAGGACCGTCTGGGTCGCCTGAATTGCACCCATGCACACCGGAGGCCCAAACACCAGCTGGGGTGCACACCAAGATGCAGGTGAGTTGGGAGACAGCTCGTGTGCCTGGAAAGATGGCTCTGCGTGCCACCTCGGGCACATGTGCATAGGTTCGGCATCACGGATTTAAGGTGTGTCCAGTGTACCTGTGTGTTCACGGTGCGCACTCTTTGCAAAGTTGTAAATAAAATTACCATTGTTTTCTATTGGGAGTTTTAGCTGGTGACTGTTTATTTCAAAATATTTCTACCTTTAAATAAATTTTAACCTTTTAAAAAGTACCCAGTTTCATCTCCTAACCATCTCTCTCTCTCTCTCTCTCTCTCTCTCTCTCTCTCTCTCTCTCTCTCTCTCTCTCTCTCCCTCCCTCCCTCCCTCCCTCCCTCCCTCCCTCCCTCCCTCTCTCCACCAAACTGCTCATCGGGTCCCACCCTGCTTATTCCAAGACCAGTTCTGAGCTTCCACTTGGCATTGTGGAGATTTATTGGCTGCTCCAATACACAAATTTAACTCCATTTGTACAGCTGCTCTGAAGGGAAGGTTCTTGCTTGGCATCAGATTCACTTCCTCTCACTGTGTGTCTAGCACAGTAATAGACAGCTGTGTCCTCTGATTTGAGGCTGTTCATTTGCAGATACAGCTGGCTACGGGAATCATCCCTGGAGATGGTGAAGCGTCCCTTGACTTTGTCCGAGTAGCGAATAGGAGAGGAGGATGTACCTATCTCTGCCACCCATTCCAGGCCTTTCCCAGGAGCCTGTCTCACCCACTCCATGTAATAGCTGCTGAAGGTGAATCCAGAGGCTTGGCAGGAGAGACGGAGGGACTCTCCAGGTCTTCTCACATCCCCTCCGGACTCCACCAACTGGACCTGAGACTTGACATCTAAAAAGAAAGGTGTATCCATAAGCTCTCCTGCATACAAGAATTAAAATGGGAAGAACCTGAAGAAAGCGGAAACAATTACCTCTGAGGAATGCTAGTAGAGGCACCAGGTGTAGCCACAAAATCATTTTTTGCACCCTGTAATGAATTGAGGGGAGTTGATGGGATAGAACTTAGGAAAATGCCCAACTTTGTATTGGTGGGTGTAGCCTAAAAGTGGCTCTTTTAAAAGGGAAATTGTGACTCGATTTACATATTGGTTGAGATAAAAGTGTTCCTCAGGGCATCCAACTTATAGTTATATCCACCTTTATAGAAATGGCTTGTTCATATTATTATGAAAAAGCTAAAAGTTGTGATTTGATGGTAACGCCTTATTCTACTGCAACAGAGGGAAGTCCCTTCTTTTTCTTTCTTCTTTCTTATCCTTCCTCACTTCTCTCCTCCCTCTTCCTCCCTTATTTTGTTTTCTCATTTACTTTTGTATTTTGTATCTTATAATATTTTATAACTCAATAAAAATGATAAACCAAGGAAGAACATATTCCCTTCATGCTGTTTCCATTTTCATAAAATACTACTACTACTACTACTACTACTACTACTACTACTACTACTACTACTAATAATAATAATAATAATAATAATAATAATGAAGAAGAAGGAGGAGGAGGAGGAGGAGGAGGAGGAGGAGGAGGAGGAGGAGAAGAAGAAGAAGAAGAAGAAGAAGAAGAAGAAGAAGAAGAAGAAGAAGAAGAAGAAGAAGAAGAAGAAGAAGAAGAAGAAGAAGAAGAAGAAGAAGTAGTAGTAGTAGTAGTAGTAGTTCCTTGATACAGGTGCATTCTAGACCAGGGGTCAGCAATCTTAAACACTCAGAGAGCCATTTGGACCAGTTTCCCACAGAAAAGAAAACACCGGGAGCCACAAGACCCCTCCCGTGCCTGACTGTTTTTTAAGCGGTAACAAAACTAGCATGTATAGTTGAATTAAAGATTCTGTTTTCTTCTGAAACTTTTCTTTTCTTGGATTTATCCATGGTTGGCCTACCGGGGAGTCGAAAAACTTAATAAATTGTGTGTCGGCGGGTGTCGCACATTGGCAGTTGTGATGCGTATTTTGAGCTACAGGGAGCCGCAGCAGAGGGATGAAAGAGCCACATGCGGCTCCAGAGCCATGGGTTGCCGACCTCAGTTTTGACCTTTGCTGCTGACAAACACTGAAGATAAATCATTTTTTTCCCCAATGGTCAGAACTGTAATCTTGGTCGTGTGAAATTTTCAGAGTTTTCCAGTAAATTATTAGGGAAATAATATATACCGTGTTTTCCCGAAAAATAAGACCCTGTCTTATATTTTTTTGAACCTCGAAGTGAGCGCTTGGCCTTATTTTCAGGGAGGTCTTATTATTTCGGGGGGCATGGAGCAAGACGCGGCTCCTCTTGCCATCTTACTTGATTTCCAGCTCTGTCTCCCTAACGCTAGCCAGAGAAATGGCAGGGACCGGCTGCACGTGAGGTTAAATATTTTCAGGGGAGGGCTTATTATTGGGGAGGGTTTATTTTAGGGGAAACACATTATATAATAAGCCATGGGTTTTCCTGTGACACCGTTAACCTCCAGTGTCAAAAGTGAGGAGGGGAAAACATTAGTCCCAAAATAGAATTCCCTGGTTTCAACAAATATCAATTTATTTACCAGATATCAGTAAAATAATATCATTATATAAGGTGAGAGAAATAATCTATACTGAAGAATTTAGGATATTGATATTGTAAGAATTCACATATTATAGGTAAATGTCATTAAGAGGATGCTTGTTGTATATTGTTTTACTTGTATTTATAAATGTATTTTGTGGTTTCTTAAATTAATAAAAGTTTTAAAAAAATTAAAAAAGAAGATTTCCCTGGTTTCAATTGAATTTTAACTATTAGAATCATGTGGATAAATGCATGTACAGTATTTGTATACAATATTTTTTTTTCCTGCACGTACATCAAACTTTATAAAAATTCCCTTCATTTCCATTTTCATTAAAAAAAATTAAATTGAAGCCTCTTGATACATTCTAGAGCTTTTCTGGTGACAAATACCAGATAAATAATTTTCCAATATTCCATTTCATGGTCAGGACTGAAGCCTAAAGTAACATTTAAAAAAATTATCATCAGTCCAAAATGAGAAAATATCTAATGAGACTTGTTTTATTCCCTCCCCCCACCCTTATTGGTTGCATGGACAATGGAGTTTCATGTGACAACATTGCCACCAAGTGTCAAAAGTGATTATTAAGACAGATCTTCATAATTCTCTAAGGAGATTTTTCTGGTCCAGGTGTTTCCTCAATATGTGAATGGCAGTTTAGATATTTCAAAAGATTATCCAGAAGTTTCCCCTTCAGACTTCTTCCAGGATGCTAAAGGACTCTATCCCATTCCAGTTCTTCTTCTTGTTGTTGTTGTTTTGAAACCTGATTACCTAGAAAAAGATTCCTAAAGTTCTCATTGGAAAGTAATTAATCCTCTTTAATTAATGCAGGATCTGGAGCTAAATGAAGTTGTGGAGCTGCTCTGAAGAAAGGAAGGTTCTTGCATGGGCTCAGATTCACTTCCTCTCATTGTGTCTCTCACACAATAATATTTTTTTTTTATTTTAGAAGAATTCCATCTTTATGAAAACTGCACCTCCTCTGACCATTTCTTAGGGCTTCATTAAACCAGAAACTCTAATCCTGTGATGGCGAACCTATGGCACACGTGCCACAGGTTACATGCAGACCCATACATGTGGACACGTGAGCGTTGCCCTGACTCAGTTCCAGTGTGAATGCATGTGCCGGCCAGCTGATTTTTGGACCTTCCGGGCTCACTGGATGTCGGGAAATGGGCCGTTTTCGCCCTCCCCAGGCTCCTAGAAAGCCTTGAAGTCTGGGGAGGGCAAAAAATGGGCCTACCTGGGCCACTGTGCCATTGTACCAAAAGTGTGGGGAAAACAGGGGGGGAGGGTCGTGTACACATGCATTGTCAGCCTCCGCCTTTTACTGCTTTGGCTGCCATAGTAACGGGGGAGGGGGGAGCTAGCATTGAGTTGGAAGCTTGCTGGAGAGAGAGAATCGAAAGTGATTCCTAAGATATAGTTCTACATCTTTGAAGCTGTTATCGGGTCAATGGCCACAGCATTCCTGATTGATGACATTGCCAGACGTGTGCTTCCACCTGACCCCTGGGAGACCTTTGGATTGGATGATTTATGTTGGACAGTGGGAGGGGATGCTTTCTATCTGAAATTTTTGCGCTTTTGCCTCAGATTCTGCTTTTCCTTGGTTGCGATCACTTCATTTTCCAGTAAAAGTACCTTTCTCTATAAACAATGGGGTTGGGGTCATTCTTTCTTGGACTTTGAAGGAAGCATACCTGACATGCACAGAGGGTGGGGCACATAGAATTATGGGTGTGGGCACACATGCACGTGACTCCCCCCCCTGCACTTCCTCTGCTTTTGGCACTCGATGGCAAAAAGATTAGCCATTATTACTCAAATCAAATATACATCGTCCTTAGAATACAGATTCATTTTATCTGTATCAAAAATAGCACTCAACAATGGCAATCATACTTATATACCACTTCACAGTGCTTTATAGACTCTCTAAGCAGTTTACAGAGTCAGCATATTTCTCCCAACAATCTGGGTCCCCATTTTGCTGACCTCAGAAGGATGGAAGGATGAGTCAACCTTGAGCCATTTTGGATCTCGGGAATCGAACTCCTGGAAGTTTGAGCAGAGTTAGCCTGCCATACTGCATCCCAAGCACTGCAACACCATGGCTCTTCAACCAAACAGTCTCCACTGAGACTGTTAGATAATCTCCATTGAGATTATAGATTTCTTTGGAGCAGTTTTGAGATTATGGGCAAGTTTCATGCGAGTCAAGGGAGACATATTTAGCTGTTAGCACATAGCAAAGAGAAAGGATTAACTGTTAGCACATCGGCAATAGAAAAGATTACATTTGAATAAATATATATATTTTGCTTTGCAATGTGGATGTTCTGGGGCTGATTTTACTTGGTCACATCTCCAAAGCTACAAGACGATACTGTCAGATTTTTCCCCCCACTTTAATTTCCCGGTTAAGCAAGGTGATTGAGAGATTCCAGTTGTTCTCACTCCCAATTGTTAGTGGGAGGCAGGTGAAGTCAAAACACCAATTCTATATGGTATGAAAGTGTAGCAGGAGCTCTCAAGGAAGGAAGACAGTCCAAAATATTTTGCCTCAGAGAACTTCTGGAAGGGGATGTTCGCAATGACCAATGTTTCCCTCCCTTGGCTGAGGCAAATTTTCAAGATTAAGTAAGGGGATTGAATATATATTAATGTAGAAGAAATGAAAAAAGAGCAATATATACAATGGAATTAATTTGAGTCAACGCTGAGAACTGAACTGCAGAATATATCAAGGATTAATTGTGGGAAATCAGTCCATATATGTACCTTAAAATACATTTTAGCTTTTTAAAAAAGAATCCAGTTTCAACTACTGACCATAGATTGTTGTTTGTTTTCTCCCTACCAATTTGCTAACCAGGTTCCACACTATTTAGGCCCTGATTGGTCTTGAGCTTCCCAGGAGATTTATTGGCTGTTCCAATTACACAAATTCACTTTCTGTCACCAATTTGTAGAGCTGCTCTGATGAGAAGGTTTTTGTTTGGCGTCAGATTCACTTCCTCTCACTGTGCTTCTCGCACAGTAATAAACTGCCGTGTCCTCCACTTTGAGATTGTTCATTTGCAAATGCAGCTGACTGCGGGAATCATCCCTGGAGATGGTGAAGCGTCCCTTGACTTTGTCCGAGTAGTAAATCGGAGAGGAGGATCTACCAATCTCTGCCACCCATTCCAGGCCTTTCCCAGGAGCCTGTCTCACCCACTCCATGTAATATCTGCTGAAGGTGAATCCAGAAGCTTGGCAGGAGAGACGGAGGGACTCTCCAGGTCTTCTCACGTACCGTCCGGACTCCACCAACTGGACCTGAGACTTGACATCTAAAAAGAAAGGTGTATTCATAAGCTCTCCTGCATACAAGAATTAAAATGGGAAGAACCTGAAGAAAGTGGAAACAATTACCTCTGAGGAATGCTAGTAGGGGCACCAGGTGTAGCCACAAAATCATTTTTTGCACCCTGTAATGAATTGAGGGGAGTTGATAGGATAGAACTTAGGAAAATGCCCAACTTTGTATTTCTGGGTGTAGCCTAAAAGTGGCTCTTTTAAAAGGGAAATTGTGACTCGATTTACATATTGGTTGAGATAAAAGAGTTCCTCAGGGCATCCACCTTATAGTTATATCCACCTTTATAGAAATGGCTTGTTCATATTATTATGAAAAAGCAAAAAGTTGTGATTTGATGTTAACACCTTATTCTACTGCAACAGAGGGAAGTCCCTTCTTTTTCTTTCTTCTTTCTTATCCTTCCTCACTTCTCTCTCTCCTCTTCCTCCCTTATTTTGTTTTCTTATCTACTTTTGTATTTTGTATCTTATAATATTTTATAACTCAATAAAAATGATAAACCAAGGAAGAACATATTCCCTTCATCCTTTTTCCATTTTCATAAAATAATAATGAAGAAGAAGAAGAAGAAGAAGAAGAAGAAGAAGAAGAAGAAGAAGAAGAAGAAGAAGAAGAAGAAGAAGAAGAAGAAGAAGAAGAAGAAGAAGAAGAAGAAGAAGAAGAAGAAGAAGAAGAAGAAGAAGAAGAAGTAGTAGTAGTAGTAGTTCCTTGATACAGGTACATTCTAGACCAGGGTTCAGCAACCTTAAACACTTAGAGAGCCATTTGGACTAGTTTCCCACAGAAAAGAAAACACCGGGAGCCACAAAACCCCACCCGTGCCTGACTATTTCTTTTTTTTTCATTTTGGAAGAATTCCATCTTTATGTACACTGGACCTCTCTGACCATTTCATTAAACCAGAAGCTCTAATCAAATATACATAGTCCTTAGAATAGACAATCATTTTCATTCTCATAGGGAGGGACTACTCAGGTCACCGTCAGTTAAATTATGCCGACTGGTGACTCCCAGGGGGAGGGCCTTCTCTGTGAGGGCTTCAACCCTTTAGAATGAACTGTCCCCTGAGATATGAAATATCCCTGATCTCCGTGCTTTCTGCTGTGCCCTCAAGACCCTGATGTTCCAACAGGCGGGGCTAAACATGTGAACATGTGAATGATTTTAAAATGTTATCTAATTTTGGGTTTTATTTAATTGGGCCAAACTAAGTTACAATTTTAATTAGCAAGTTTATGATGTTTGTGTATCTATATTTTCTCTTGACTGTACACCGCCTTGAGACCTATGGAGAAAGGCGGTATAGAAATAAAATAAATAAAATAATTTTTACCTGTATCAAAAATAGCACTCAACAATGGCAATCATATACCACTTCACAATGCTTTACAGCACTCTCTAAGCAGTTTACAGAGTCAACATATTTCTCCCCACAATCTGGGTCCTCATTTTGCTGACCTCAGAAGGATGGAAGGATGAGTCAACCTTGAGCCAGTCTGGATCTCGGGAATCGAACTCCTGGAAGTTTGAGCAGAGTTAGCCTGCCATACTGCATTCCAAGCACTGCAACACCACGGCTCTTCAATCTAACAGTCATTCCCTCCATTGAGATTATAGATTTCTTTACAGCAGTTTTGAGATTATGGGCAAATTTCATGCGAGTCAAGAGAGGCATATTTATCTATTAGCACATAGGAAAGAGAAAGGATTAACTATTTGCACATCAGCAATAGAAAGGATTACATTTGAATAAATATATATCTTGCTTTCCAATGTGGAAAGTCTGGGGCTGATTTTACTTGGTCACATCTCCAAAGCTACAAGACGATGCTGTCAGATTTTTTCTCCCCACTTTAATTTCCCGGTTAAGCAGGGTGATTGAGAGATTCCAGTTGTTCTCACTCCCAATTGTTAGTGGGAGGTGGGCCAAATCAAAACACCAATTCTATATGGAATGAAGTTTTAGCAGGAGCTATCAAGGAAGGAAGACAGTCCAAAATATTTTGCCTCAGAGAACTTCTGGAAGGGGATGTTTGCAATGACTCAGCCAGACCTTCAAGATTAAGGGGATTGAACACATATTAATGTAGACGAAATGAAAAATGAGCAATATATACAATGGAATTAATTTTAGTCAATGCTGAGAACTGAACTGCAAAATATATCAAGGATTAATTGTGGGAAATCAGTCCATATATGTTTAGTTTTAGTTTATTTTGGATTTATATACTGCCCTTTCTCCCAAAAAGGGACTCAACGTGGTGAACAGCCAGAAAATTATAATACATAAAATACAAAAGTTATAAGGAACTAAAATGAATAAATTTAAATCCTTGGCTTCTCAATTTAAAGCCCCCAAATCATAAAATTCCAATTTAAAACCCCAAATCCATATAATTTAAAAACCCTATTAAAAAACCCTTTGGGCTAGGCCGGCTTGTTGGAATAGGTAAGTCTTTAGGGCCTTATGGAAGGTGCGAAGGTCCGGGATCAAACGTATGCTAGGAGGCAGCTCATTCCACAGGGTGGGTGCCCCCACAGAGAAGGCTCTCCTCCTGGGGGCCATCAGCCGACATTGTTTGGCCGAAGGCACCCTGAGGAGGCACTCTCTGAGCGTATTGGCCGGTGGGAGGTTATCAGTAGCAGCAGGCAGTCTCGCAAATACCCAGGCCCTATGCCATGGAGTGCTTTCAAGGTGAGAACCAACACTTTGAAGCGCACCCGGAAGACCACCGGGAGCCAGTGCAGCTCGCGCAGGAGAGGTGTTATGTGGGAGTGTTAGGTTGCTCCCATAATCACCCGCGCGGCCATATTCTGGACAAGCTGGAGTCTCCGTGTTCACTCCAAGGGGAGCCCCATGTAGAGAGTGTTACAGAAGTCCAGGCAAGACGTGATGACTGTGCATAGGGAGTTCCGATCTAGAAAGGGGCGCAACTGGCGTATCAGGCGAACCTGATAGAAGGCCCCCCTGGCCACGGCCATCAAATGCTCCTCCAAGGACAGCCGTGTGTCCAGGAGGACACCCAAGTTGTGAGCCCCCTCTGTGGGGGCCAAAAACTCACCCCCAATAGCCAGCAATGGTGTCAGCTGACTATATCGGGATGCCGGCATCCACAGCCACTCGATCTTGGAAGGGTTGAGTCGAAGCCTGTTTCTCCCCATCCAGACCCACACGGCCTCCAGACACTGGAACATTACTTCGAGGGCATCATTGGGTGGTTGGGGTGGTCATATGTACCTTAAAATACATTTTAACTTTTCTAAAAAGTAGCCAGTTTCAACTACTGACCATAGATTGTTGTTGTTTGTTTTCTCCCTACCAAACTGCTAACCAGGTTCCGCACTATTTAGGCCCTGATTGATCTTGAGCTTCCCAGGAGATATATTGGCTCTTCCAATTACACAAATTCAACTCTCTGTCATCAATTTGTAGAGCTGCTCTGATGAGAAGGTTTTTGTTCGGCGTCAGATTCACTTCCTCTCACTGTGCCTCTGGCACAGTAATAAACTGCTGTGTCCTCCACTTTAAGATTGTTCATTTGCAAATGCAGCTGACTGCGGGAATTATCCCTGGAGATGGTGAAGCGTCCCTTGACTTTGTCCGAGTAGTAAGTTGTAGTTGTAGCTATGCTTGCAACCCATTCCAATCCTTTCCCTGGAGCCTGTCTCACCCAGCTCATGGCATAGCTGCTGAAGGTGAATCCAGAGGCTTGGCAGGAGAGAGGGAGGGACTCTCCAGGTCTTCTCACATCCCCTCCGGACTCCACCAACTGGACTTGAGACTTGACGCCTAAAAAGAAAAATGTATCAATAACCTCTCCTATATACAAGAATTAAAATGGAAAGAAGAAGAATAGGGAGAAGGGCTATTACCATGGAGGACTGCTAGTAAGGACACCAAGTTTAGCCACAGAAGCATTTTTGCTCTGTGTAATGAATGGAGTTGATCAGAAAGGATTCAGGAAAGTGCAGAAATTTTGTTTTGGTGGGTGTAGCCTGAAAAGGAAAACTGACTGGCTCTTTATGAGGGAAATTTGTGACTTGATTTACATATTGGTTGAGATAAAAGAACTCACCAGTGCATTTGCTTTCCAGTTTTCCTGCATACTCCCTACAGCTTTGATTTAACTATTAAACTTTTCGGTTTTAAGAAAAGTGAAAGTAACCTTTCAATGAGAGTAATAGTAAATAATAAATAGTAAAAAATGGTTCAAAGAAAACAAATGATGAACAAGCACTAGGAACATTTGAAAAAGGCATGTTAAAAAACATGGAAACAGCAGCACATCGAAGTTCAGGAAAGGTTTTTATACATTTTCCTCTTTAATATGACCTTTTGAAGAAACCGCAACAGAACTGAATACAGACCAAGGTCATTTTTGTTTTAAATGCTATTTTGTGGGGTGTTTTTATTAGCTGTTACTTCTCTAGAGTTGATTCGCCAAAATGGACAACCATAAAAATTGAAATAACAATGACAAAAGTAATAATAATTACAATTGCGATTTTTAAAAGTCACCAAAAACAGTATAGAATATACTGTTATCTATATTATATATAATAAAGTACTTTGTGAAAGGAAGGATGGATGAGAGGGAGGGAGGGGGAGGGGGAAGGAAGGGAGGGAGGGAGGGAGGAAGGAAGGAAGGAAAGAAAGAAAGGAAGGAAGGAGGAAAGAAAGAAGGGAGGGAGGGAGGAAGAAGCAAGGAAGGAAAGAAGGAAGGAAGGAAGGAAGCAAGGAAGGAAGGTTCAAAATGAAAAGAAACAGAAAAAGTGATGTCGATATTTCTTCTGCAGCAAATATAGGCATATTTATAATATTAACTTAAAAGAGCTCATGTTTTTCTATTATCCATTTTTTCTAATCATCAAAACCACAAATCATGACTGTGTGTTTTCCTGTTTCATGCAAAGTTTACAAATAATTTCCTAACCAAAAATGTTACTTTTACATAGTTTAATGGCATTGAGTTTTTCCATTTTTAAGGATATAATATCCTCCCTGATGTTATTGTATATAAAATCAAAGTTTTATTATTATTATTTTTTCTAGCTGCTTGTCTATCGATCCAAAGAAAATACGTTCAATGCTTTAAATTTTAGCTTTATCCTCAAAATCTTCTGGATCTGTGTACATACCTAATGTCCACTTTTTTAAAGGCTTTTTTTTTTTTGCATGTTCATCCCTTTACATTTTTTTAAATGTCATTTCTTCAAAGATTTGAGCTACCTGCACAGTTTTTCAGATGACAGACCCAGAAATGATACCTATCCTTTTTTAAAAAATAAAACTTTTCTGTTTCACAGGGAGGATTGTACCTTCCTGAAATTTTCTGTTATATTTTCAGGGAATAAATACAGAAATAACAATGATCACACCTCCAAAATTAGACAATATCTATTTAGAATAGATTTATTCCCTAACCCACCCTCACCCATAAGCCATGGAGTTTCGTGTGTCAACATTGCCCCCTGGTGTCCAAAGTGAGGAGAGGACCCATTTTTCTAATCCTCTGAGGAGATTTTTTAGGTCCAGATGTTTCCTCAATATCTGAATGGCAGTTTGGATGTTTAGAAAGATTATCCTGAAATTTCATTTTCAGATTTCTGCCATGATAAGAAAGGAGAAAATTCCATTTGTTTGTTTGTTTGTTTTTTCTTCAGAACTCAGATCACTTTGCAAACAGGGAAGGAAACTGGAATTTTGAAGCCCTTTTCCTCAGTCTTCATGGTCTTCCAGCACACTATCTTACGGGATACCCAAGATAAAAGAATCTCAAAAGTCTAATTATATGGTGGTGAGTCCTAATGAGCCAATCCAGGATCTGGGGCTGAATCAAGTTGAAGAGCTGCTCTGGAGGTTTTTGTTTAGCTTCAGATTCACTTCCTCTCACTGTGTCTCCTGCACAATAATAGACAGCCGTGTCTTCTGGTTTGAGATTGTTCATTTGGAGATACAGCTGGCTTTTGGCATTGTCCCTGGAGGTGGTGAAGCGTCCCTTGACTTTGTCTGAGTAGTAAATGGTAGATGAACTTGGAGTTATCTCTGAAACCCATTCCAGTCCTTTTCCTGGAGCCTGTCTCACCCAGTGCATATCGTAGCGACTGAAGGTGAATCCAGAGGCTTGGCAGGAGAGACGGAGGGACTCCCCAGGTCGTCTCACATCCCCTCCAGACTCCACCAACTGGACTTGAGACTTGACGCCTAAAAAGAAAGATGTATCAATAACCTCTCCTATATACAAGAATTAAAATGGAAAGAAGAAGAATAGGGAGAAGGACTGTTACCATGGAGGACTGCTAGTAAGGACACCAAGTTTAGCCACAGAAGCATTTTTGCTCTGTGTAATGAATGGAGTTGATCAGAAAGGATTCAGGAAAGTGCAGAAATTTTGTTTTGGTGGGTGTAGCCTGAAAAGGAAAACTGACTGGCTCTTTATGAGGGAAATTTGTGACTTGATTTACATATTGGTTGAGATAAAAGTGCATTTGCTTTCCAGTTTTCCTGCATACTCCCTACAACATTGATTTAACTTTTAAACTTTTCAGTTTTAAGAAAATTGAAAGTACCCTTTAAGTTAGAGTAATAAAAACAAAGAAAAAATGATTCAAAGAAAACAAATGCTGAACAAGCACTAGGAAGATTTGAAACTGGCATGTTAAAAAACAAGGATACAGCAGCACATCTAAGTTCAGGAAAGGTTTTTATACATTTTCCTCTTTAATATGGCCTTTTGAAGAAACCTCAACAGAACTGAACACAGACCAAGATCGTTTTTGTTTTAGATGCTATTTTGTGTGGTGTTTTTATCAGTTGTTACTTCTCCAGAGTTGATTCGCCAAAATGGACAACCATAAAAATTGAAATAAGAATGACAAAAGTAATAATAATAACAATTTTGATTTTAAAAAGTCACCAAAAACAGTATAGAATATCCTGTTATCTATATTATATACAATAAAGTATTTTGTTAAAGGAAGGATGGATGGGTGGGAGGGAGGGGGAGGGGGGAGGAAGGGAGGGAGGGAGGAAGGAAGGAAGCAAGAAAGGAAGGAAGGAAAGAAAGAAAGGGGGGAGGGAGGGAGAAAGAAAGGAAGCAAGCAAAAGGAAGCAAGCAAGGAAAGAAAGAAAGAAGGAAGGAAGCAAGGAAGCAAGGAAGGAAAGGAAGGAAGGAAGGAAGCAAGCAAGCAAGGAAGGAAGGAAGGAAGAAAGAAAGAAAGAAAGAAAGAAAGAAAGAAAGAAAGAAAGAAAGAAAGAAAGGAGTGAGAGAGGGAGGGAGGGAGGGAGGAAGAAAAGAAGGAAGGAAGGAAGGAAGGGAGGACAGAAGGAAGGAAGGAAGGAAGGTTCAGAATGAGAATGAAAAGAAACAAAGTGATGTCAGCATTTCTTCTACAGCTAATATAAGTACATTTATAATATTAACTTAAAAGTGCTCATGTTTTTCTATTATCCATTCAAGGGGCTGTCGTGATAACTGTTAAGAGAATTTTTTTTTTTCATTAAATAAAAATCTAGCTTTGCGGTGTGGAACTTGTGGGGACTGATCAGAGAGTCAAAAGGGATGGAATTTCAAAACAATAAAAGAAGGCAGCAACACAATTCAAATAGAACATAAATAAAACACTAATACCGACTTGTGTGAATCATTTCAGAGAGCTACTCAGAGGCAGAGTTACTTCTTGACGGGCTTCAGAATCAATTTCTCTCACTGTGCCTCTTGCACAGTAATAGACTGCTGTGTCCTCTGGTTTGAGGCTGTTCATTTGCAGATACAGCTGGCTTTTGGCATCGTCCCTGGAGATGGTGAAGCGTCCCTTGACTTTGTCTGAATAGTAAATGTATGATGAGTAAGTCCTTGCCACCCATTCCAGGCCTTCCCCTGGGGCCTGCCTCGCCCACTCCATCCAGTAGTTGCTGAAGGTGAATCCAGAGGCTTGGCAGGAGAGACGGAGGGACTCTCCAGGTCTTCTCACATCCCCTCCAGACTCCACCAACTGAACCTCAGATTGGACATCTAAAAGAAAGATGTATCAATAATCTCTACAAGAATTAAAAAGGAAAGAAGCTGAATAGAGAGGAAACAATTACCATGAATGACTGCCAGTAAGGATACCAAATTTAACCACAGAAGCATTGTTGCCCTGTGCAATGAATGGTGGGGAGTTGATCAGAAAGGATTTGGGAAAGTGCACAAACTTTGTTTTGGTGGGTGTAGCCTGAAAAGGAAAACTCACTGGCTCTTTTAAGGGGGAAATTGTGACTTGATTTACATATTGGTTGAGATAAAAGAACTCACCATTGGATTCGCCATATAGTTTTCCTGCATGCTCCTACATTGTTGATTCATAACTTTTCAGTTTTAAGAAAAGTGAAAGCAATCATTAAATGAGATTAAATAAAACAAAGACTTGCAAAATTTCACCATACCTCAAATGTGATTGAAAGTAACAGATCATGAACAACTACTAAGAACATTGGAAAGAGTCATGGTAGGAAAGCATGAAAATAGCGGCACATCTGAGGTCAGGGAAAGTTTCATACATTTTTCTCCAGTAAATGTCACCCTTTGAAGAAACCTAAAAAGAACTGAATGCAGACCAAGATCATTTTTCTCTTAGATGCTATTTTGTTTGGTGTTTTTATCAATTGTTTATCAGTGTTGATTTGCCAACATGGACAGCGATAAAAATTGAAATGATAAAAATAAGGACAAAAGTAATAGTAATAATTATTGTAATTTAAAAAGTCAGCAGAAATACATAGTGTAGAATATAATATAATAATAAACCACTTTGTAAAAGGAAGGATGAAAAGGAAGGGAGGGAGAGATGGAGAGAGGGGGAGGAAGGAAGGAAGGAAGGAAGGAAGGAAGGAAGGAAGGAAGGAAGGAAGGAAGGAAGGAAGGAAGGAAGGAAGGAAGGAAACTTTAAAGTTCAGAATGAGACTGAAAAGAAACAGAAAAAGGATCTTGGTGTTTCTTCTGCTTGAAATATAAGTACATTTATAATATTAACTAATTATGAAAAAAAGCTTCTGTTTTTCTATAATCCATTTTTTTTTTGTAATCATCAAAACCACAAATCATGCATGTTTTTCTCTTTCATGCAAAGTTTATTATTGATTTTCTAACCAAAAAATTTTTTGTTTAGCATTCTCTGCACATCTCATCATCTGCACATTGTATCACTGCATTCTGAGTCTTTCCATTGTTAAGGAAATAATATCCTCCCTGCAGTGATCATATTTAAAATCAAAGTTTTATTTTTTTAAAAAATTCTAGTGGCTTATCCATTAGTCCAAAGAGAAAAGTTTATGTTTTCAAATGCAGTTTTACCCTCAAAATCATCTGCATTAGTGTAAGTATCTAATGTCCATTTTTTAAACTTTTTTTTCATGTTCACCAAATCGAGTAAAACATCCCTTTCCTTTCCTTTTTTTTCTATTTCATCAATGATGTGAACTATCTTTATAGAATAACTTTATATGTATCTATTATATTGTTATTTAGAAAACTTATAATGTTATATATATTTATCATATTATTATTTAGAAAAACTATAATGTTAAACATAAGTTTATCTATGTTTTATTGTTAGCATATATTTTATAGAATAATTTTGTATATATTTGTTATACTGTTATCTAGAAAAATCCTAATGTTAAGAATATTTGTTAAGTTTATATACATGATTTACGGTTAGTATATGTTTGATTTAGAAAAAAATACAATGTTAAAAATACCTGATAAGTATATATATATGATTTATGTTTAGTATATATTTGATAGATTAACTTTACTTTATTCAATGTTAAAATTTATGATATGTTATCTGGATTTCACCTATATTTTTGTTTAATATTGATTGATATATAAGATTAATGTTTTATTAGTAAAGGAAGCCTAGGGAGGGAAGGGAAGGGAAGGGGGGGGGGATGGGAGGGGGGAAAAGGGGGGGGGAATGAAAAAAAATTGTATTGTAAAACTTTTTCAATAAAAAAAATATGATGTGAACTATCTGGACAGTTTTTGTGATGACAGAACCAGAAATTATACACATCCTTTTTTAACAATTCCACCCCCCCCCCACAGGGAGGAATGCAAAATCAGACAATATGTATTTAGAATTGATTTATTCCCTCCACTACCCTAACCCATAAACCAT
The DNA here is from genome assembly GCA_038048745.1 of Coluber constrictor foxii. Classification (NCBI taxonomy): domain Eukaryota; kingdom Metazoa; phylum Chordata; class Lepidosauria; order Squamata; family Colubridae; genus Coluber; species Coluber constrictor. The sequence goes on along the minus strand of CM075961.1, from coordinate 37,554,855 downwards.
AGAGTTTTGTGTGTCAACATTGCCCCCTAGTGTCCAAAGTGAGGAGAGGACACATTTTTCTAATTCTCTGAGGAGATTCTTTAGGTCCAGATGTTTCCTCAATATGGGAATGGCAGTTTGGATGCAGAGCCATCTCTGCGGGCATGCCAGCTGTCGCCCCAACCAGCTCCACCACAGATGCATGTGCATCCCCCAATGGCCAGCTAGTCTTTTGGTCTCTGCTGCACATACATGGGGGGGGGGGGGGGCGAGACACATGTGGGGGACATTTGTGCATGCATGGGGGGTGGGGGAGGGTACATCCACGGGGGCAGGACCCATGTGTGAGGGATGCATACGCATGCACCACGTTGCATTTTGAATTCTGGCACATCATTCCCTATATGTACCTTGAAATACATTTTAACTTTTTAAAAAGTAGCCAGTTTCATCTAATGGCCATAGATTGTATTTCTTTTTCCCTCCCTACCAAACTGCTAGCCAGGTTCCACACTATTTAGGCCAGGATCGGCCTTGAGCATGCAGGGAGATTTATTGACTGTTCCAAATACACAAATTCAAGCCTTCTGTCATCAACGCAATTTGTAGAGCTGCTCTGAGGCGATGGTTTTTGTTTGGCATCAGATTCACTTCCTCTCACTGTGTCTCTCGCACAGTAATAAACTGCCGTGTCCTCCACTTTAAGATTGTTCATTTGCAAATGCAGCTGGCTGCGGGAATCATCCCTTGAGATGGTGAAACGTCCCTTCACTTTATCCGAGTAGCGAATCGGAGATGAGGATGTACCTATCTGTGCCACCCATTCCAGTCCTTTCCCAGGAGCCTGCCTCACCCAGTCCATGTAATAGCTGCTGAAGGTGAATCCAGAACCTTGGCAGGAGAGACGGAGGGACTCTCCAGGTCTTCTCACATCCCCTCCAGACTCCACCAGCTGAACCTCAGATTGGACACCTAAAAAGAAAGATGTATCAATAAACTCTTCTATATACAAGAATTAAAATGGAAAGAAGCTGAAAAGGGAGGAAACAATTACCATGAAGGACTGCCAGTAAGGACACCAAGTTTAGCCACAGAAGCATTTTTGCCTTGTGCAATGAATGGTGGGGAGTTGATCACAAAGGATTCGGGGAAGTGCACAAACTTTGTTTTGGTGGGTGTAGCCTGTAGAAGAAAACCAACTGGCTCTTTTAAGGGGGAAATTGTGATTTGATTTGCATATTGATTGAGATAAAAGAACTCACCTCTGCATTCGCCTTATAATTTTCCTGCATGCTCCTTACAGTGTTAATTTATGTTTATAAATTTTCAGTTTTAAGAAAATTGAAAGCGACCTTTAAGTTAGAGTAATAAAAATGAAGAAAAAGTGATTCCAGTGAACAAATGATGAACAAGCACTAGGAACATTTGAAACAGGCATGTTAAAAAACATGGAAACAGCAGCACATCTAAGTTGAGGAAAGGTTTTTATACATTTTCCTCTTTAATATGACCTTTTGAAGAAACCCCAGTAAGAACTGAATGCAGACCAAGATCGTTTTTGTTTTAGATGCTATTTTGTCTGGTGTTTTTTATCAGTTGTTACTTCTCCAGAGTTGATTCGCCAAGATGGACAGCGATAAAAATTGAAATAATAATAGTAATAATGACAAAAGGAAGGAAGGAAGGAAGGAAGGAAGGAAGGAAGGAAGGAAGGAAGGAAGGAAGGAAGGAAGGAAGGAAGGAAGGAAACGTTTAAATTCAGAATGAGAATGAAAAGAAACAGAGAAAAGGTTGTTGGTATTTCTTCTGCAGCAAATATATCCTTTTTAATAAAAAACTTTTCTGCTTCAAAGGATTCGCAATCCGGGTGTCCTCCTGGATTCTCGGCTGTCCTTGAATGACCATCTGACAGCTGTAACCAGGGGGGCCTTCGCACAAGTACATCTTGTGTGCCAGTTGTGCCCTTTCCTGGACAGAGATGCCCTCGCCACGGTCACTCATGCCCTCGTTACTTCTCGGTTGGATTACTGTAACACCCTCTACATGGGGCTGCCCTTGGGATGCATCCGGAGGCTACAGTTAGTTCAGAATGCAGCTGCATGGGTAGTTACGGGGGCTCCTCATTACTCCTATGTGCGAGTTGCACTGGCTAGCAGTTGGTTTCAAGGTGCTTACCTATAAACCCCTACATGGCTTAGGCCCGGGGTATTTACAGGACCATCTCTTGCCTTCCTCCCATCGTCCTATGCGCTCCCATAGAGTTGGCCTCCTCTGGGTGCCGTTGGCCAAACAATGTCGGCTGGCAGCCCCCAGGGGGAGGGCTTTCTCTGTCGGAGCGCCGACCCTCTGGAATAGTCTGCCCACTGAGCTCAGGATGGCCCCCGACCTCCTCTCCTTTCGCCGCCGGCTAAAGACGTGGCTGTTCCATCAATAATCTGATCGAGGGGTTGTATAATTTTATAATTTTAATATGGTTTTAATGGGGGTTTTAATTTTATTTTAATTTCTACCCTATGATTTGTATTGATGATTGTTGTATGTAAGCCGCCTTGAGTCCTCAGGAAGAATGGCGGCATATAAATCACAATAATAAACAAACAAACAAACAAATAAATAAATAAAGGGAGGATTGTAGCCTTTTGAAATGTGGAAATTTTTTGTTATATTTTAAGGGAAGAATTGGCTGTTCCAATTACCCAGATTCAGCTTTCTGTCATCAACTGAATTTCTACAGCTGCTCTGTATGTGAAGGTTTTTGTTTGCCGTCAGATTCACTTCCTCTCACTGTGTCTCTCGCACAGTAATAAACTGCCGTGTCCTCCGATTTCAGATTGTTCATTTGCAGATGCATCTGGCTGCGGGAATCATCCCTCGAGACAGTGAAACGACCCTTGACTTTATCAGAGTAGTAAATCGGAGATGAGGATGTTCCTATATATGCCACCCATTCCAGTCCTTTTCCTGGAGCCTGTCTCATCCAGCCCATGTAATAGCTGCTGAAGGTGAATCCAGAGCCTTGGCAGGAGAGACGGAGGGACCCTCCAGGTCTTCTCACATCTCCTCCAGACTCCACCAATTGGACTTGAGACTTGGCACCTAAACAGAAAGGTATATCAGTAATCTCTCTTCTATACAACAATTAAAATGGAAAGAAGCTGAATAGAGACGAAACAATTACCATGAATGATTGCCAGTAAGGATACCAAATTTAGCCACAGAAGCATTTTTGCCCTGTGCAATGAATGGTGGGGGGTTGATCAAGAAGGATTCGGGGAAGTGCACAAACTTTGTTTTGGTGGGTGTAGCCTGTAGAAGAAAACCAACTGGCTCTTTTAAGAGGGAAATTGTGACTTGATTTACATATTGGTTGAGATAAAAGAACTCACCAGTGTTATGCTTTCCAATTTTCTTGCATACTCCTTACAGAGTTGATTTAACCTTTATCGCTTTTCAGTTTTAAGAAAAGTGAAAGCGATCTTTCAATGAGAGTAATAGAAACAAAGATTTGCACAAAAGTGATTCAAGGGAACAAATGATGAATCAGAACTAAGAACATTTGAAAGAGGCATGTTAGGAAACATGAAAAAAAGCAGCACATGTGAGTTCAGGAAAGGTTTTATACATTTTCCCCTTTAATATGACCTTTTGAAGAAACCCCAGTAAGAACTGAATGCAGACCAAGATCATTTTTGTTTTAGATGTGATTTTGTGTAATGTTTTTATCAGTTGCTCCTTTTCCAGAGTTGATTTGTGAAGATGGACATCCGTTAAAATGGAAATAATAATTATAGCAATGACAAAAGTAAAAATAATAACAATTGCAATTTTAAAAAAGTCACCAAAACCAGTGTAGAATATACTGTTATCTATAATATATATATACATTATAAAGTATATAAACTACTTTGTGAAAGGAAGGATGGAAGGATTAATATACGAAGGCAGATATGACATAGCTGTAACAACAGAAACTTGGTGGGACAAAGTGGAACATAACGGTAGGATACAAACTCTTCAAAAAAACAAACAAACAAAAAAACAAAAAAACAAAAACCAGACCCCAAAAAAGAGGAGGTGGAGTTGCACTGTATGTAAAGGACCACTATATTGCTACAGAATTGCATGAAACAAAGACAAAGTTTTAAATGATTTTTTTCCAAGTTGCTTGTCTATTAGGCCGAAGAGAGAATCTTCAATGCTTTCAATTTTAGCTTTATCCTCAAAATCTTCTGGATTGGTATACATACCTGATGTCCATTTTTCATTCTTTTTAATGGTCATCAATCCTTTCCTTTTTTTCCCTGCCCCTTCCTTCATTTCATCAAAGATTTGAACTATCTGGACAGTTTTTCTGTCTTTTTTTTTTTTTAATAAAACTTTTTTTCTTTCACAGGGAGGATTGTAGCCTTCTGAGAAGTGGAATTTTCTTGAGAGATTTTCAGGGAACAATTACAGAAATAACAACTACAAGACCTCTAAAATTAGACAATATCAATATTTAGAACTGATTTATTCCCTCCCCCACTACCCACGGAGTTTCATGTGTCAACATTGCCCACTGGTGTCCAAAGTAAGGAGAGGACCCATTTTTCTAATCCTCTGAGGAAATTCTTTAGGTCCAGATGTTTCCTCAATATTTGAATGGCAGTTTGGATATTTAGAAAGATCATCCTGAAGTTTCATTTTCAGATTTCTGCCATAATAGCAAAGGAGAAAATTGCATTTGTTTGTTTGTTTTTTCCTCAGAACTCAGATCACTTTGCAAAAAGGGAAGGAAACTGGAATTTTGAAGCCCTTTTCCTCAGTCTTCATGGTCTTCCAGTATACTATCTTCCGGGATACCCAGGACAAAATCTCAAAAATCTAACTATATGGTGATGAATCCTAATTAGCCAGTCCAGGATCTGGGGCTGAATCAAGTTGAAGAGCTGCTCTTCAGGAGGTTTTTGTTTAGCTTCAGATTCACTTCCTCTCACTGTGTCTTGCACAGTAATAGACAGCTGTGTCCTCTGGTTTGAGATTGTTCATTTGCAGATACAGCTGGCTTTTGGCATTGTCCCTGGAGGTGGTGAAGCGACCCTTGACTTTGTCTGAGTAGTAAATGCTAGATGAACTTGGATGTATATGGGAAACCCATTCCAGTCCTTTCCCAGGAGCCTGCCTCACCCAGTCCATCCAGTAGCTGCTGAAGGTGAATCCAGAGGCTTGGCAGGAGAGACGGAGGGACTCTCCAGGTCTTCTCACATCCCCTCCGGACTCCACCAACTGGACTTGAGACTTGGTGCCTAAAAAGAAAGGAGTTTCAGTGAGATCTCCTGTATACAAGAATTAAAATGGAAAGAAGATGAAAAGGGAGGAAACAATTACCATGGAGGACTGCCAGTAAGAATATCAAGTTTAGCCACAGAAGCATTTTTGCCCTGTGCAATGAATGGTGGGGAGTTGATCACAAAGGATTCTGGGAAGTGCACAAAGTTTGTTTTGGTGGGTGTAGCCGAAAAGGAAAACCGACTGGCTCTTTTAAGGGGGAAATTGTGACTTGATTTACATATTGATTGAGATAAAAGAACTCACCTCTGCATTCGCCTTATAGTTTTCTTGCATGCTCCTTACAGTGTTGATTTATATTTATAAATTTTCAGTTTTAAGAAAATTGAAAGCGACCTTTAAGTTAGACTAATAAAAATGAAGAAAAAGTGATTCCAGTGAATAAATGATGAACAAGCACTAGGAAAATTTGAAACAGGCATGTTAAAAAACATGGAAACAGCAACACATTCAGAAAAGGTTTTTATTCATTTTCCTCTTTGATATGATCTTTTCAAGAAACCCCAAAAAGAGATGAACACAGACCAAGGTCATTTTTGTTTTAGATGCTATTTTGTGTGGTGTTTTTATTAGCTGTTACTTCTCCAGAGTTGATTTGCCAAGATGGACAGCGATAAAAATTGAAATAATAATAGTAATAATGACAAAAGGAAGGAAGGAAGGAAGGAAGGAAGGAAGGAAGGAAGGAAGGAAGGAAGGAAGGAAGGAAGGAAGGAAGGAAGGAAGGTTGAAAATGAAAATGAAAAAAACAGAAAAAGTGATGTCAGTATCGGTGTTTTTTCTGTAGGAAATATAAGTACATTTATAATATTAACGTAAAAGTGGTCATGTTTGTCTATTACCCGTTTTTTTAATCATCAAAATCACAAATCATGACTGTGTGTTTTCCTGTTTCATGCAAAGTTTATAAATAATTTTCTAACCAAAAATGTTAGTTAACCTTCTCTTCTCTAATCCATCATCTTCATCTCCTATTCTCCATTGTGAGTGGCAATGAGTCATTCAATTTTTAAGGATATAATATCCTCTCTGCAGTTAAATTATTGTTTTATTATTATTTTTCCAGCTGCTTGTCAATTAGCCCAAGAGAAAACTTTCAATGCTTTCAATTTTAGCATTATCCTCAAAACCTTCCAGATTAGTGTGCATATTCAAAGTCTATTTTTAAAAGCTTTTTTTAATGTTGACCAAACCTGGTTAAACATCCCTTTCCTCTCCCCCCCCCCCCCCCTTCATTTCATCAAAGATTTGAACTACCTGGACAGTTTTTCTGGTGACAAAGCCAGAAATATGCATCCTTTTTAATAAAAAACTTTTCTGCTTCAAAAAGAGGATTGTAGCATTCTGAAATGTGGAAATTTTTTGTTATATTTTCAGGGAACAAATAGAGAAATAACAACTATCACACCTCCAAAATTAGACAATATCTATATAGAATTGATTTATTCCCTAACCCACCCTCACCCATAAACTATGGAGTTTCGTGTGTCAACATTGCCCCCTGTTGTCCAAAGTGAGGAGAGGACCCATTTTTCTAATCCTCTGAGGAGATTCTTTAGGTCCAGATGTTTCCTCAATATGTGAATGGCAGTTTGGATATTTAGAAAGATTATCCTGAAGTTTCATTTTCAGATTTCTGCCATGATAGCAAAGGAGAAAATTCCATTTCTTTGTTTGTTTTTTCCTCAGAACTCAGATCACTTTGCAAACAGGGAAGGAAACTGGAATTTTGAAGCCCTTTTCCTCAGTTTTCATGGTCTTCCAGCATACTATCTTACGGGATACCCAAGACAAAATAATCTCAAAAATCTAACTATATGGTGGTGAATCCTAATTAGCCAATCCAAGATCTGGGGATGAATCAAGTTGAAGAGCTGCTCTGGAGGTTTTTGTTTAGCTTCAGATTCACTTCCTCTCACTGTGTCTCCTGCACAGTAATAGACAGCCGTGTCTTCTGGTTTGAGATTGTTCATTTGCAGAAACAGCTGACTGCGAGGATCATCCCTGGAGATGGTGAAGCGTCCCTTGACTTTGTCTGAGTAGTAAATGTTAGATGAACTTGGATGTATCTCTGAAACCCATTCCAGTCCTTTTCCTGGAGCCTGTCTCACCCAGTGCATGGAGTAGTCACTGAAGGTGAATCCAGAGGCTTGGCAGGAGAGACGGAGGGACTCCCCAGGTCTTCTCACATCTCCTCCAGATTCCACCAACTGGGTTTGTGATTGCACACCTAGAAAGAAAGGAGTTTTAGTGACATCTCTGTATACAAGAGCAGCAAACTGAAGGAAATGCTATAAAGGGGAAGCATTACCTTGAAGGACTGCTAGTAAGAAGACCAACTTTGGCCACAGAGTCATTCTTGCTCCCTCTAATGAATGGAGGGGAATTGACAGCAAAGGATTCAGGAAAGGGCTCAAACTTTGTGTTACAGAAAACCCCCTGGCTGCTTTAAAGGGGAAATTGTGCCCTGATTTACATATTGCTTCAGATAAAAGAGCTCCTCAGGGCATCACTTATAAATTTCTTTGCACAGACATTACAAACATGATTTTCACAGCATATTAGGGAAACACACCCTCACAAATACTAGCACGTGCAAAGTCAAGAGAGGAATGCTTTATCATTACGTCCTAAAACTGCTTTTCAAATGGCAACTTGATTTTTCCCTTGAGAACTTTTCGCTTCCAAGAAGCTTCTTGTGTCTCGTGGTGGAGTGAGCTTCACTCAGCTCCTGCCCACCTGGCCGTTCAACGGCACGAAAATGGGAGTAGATGAATAGGTACCACTTTGGTGGGAAGGTAACGTTGTTCCATGTGTCTGGGCGGATAGTCACGCTGGCCACATGAACACAAAATGTTTTCAGACAATGGTGGCTCCTTTGTCTACGAAACGGACTTGGACCTCACCCTCTGGGGTTGGGACAGGAGTGGACAATGGAAACCTTTGACTTTATCTTTACATTAGAGATAGGAGGGGGTGGGCTGTTATTATGAGATCAAGTGTTTGAAAAGCACGATTGGTTCAGTGTTTTTTTTTTTTTTAATTTGATTTATATGCCGCCCTTCTCCGGAGACTCAGGGCGGCTTACAATGCGTTAAGCAATAGCCTTCATACTTTTGTATATATTTATACAAAGTCAGCTTATTGCCCCCACAAACTGGGTCCTCAATTTACCTACCTGTTGTGGCCCCGTCCTCTGAGCCTATCCCTTTGGAGGAAGGCAGCTCTGAGCAGGAGGAAGAGGAGCCAGCCAGATCTCCCAGCCCTCCCCCTCTGGCACCGGCTCAGGTGCCAGCTGAAAGAGAGCCAAGTAGTGGGGAAACAGGTGTCTCAGATGAGAGTGAGGGAGAGACGTCATTCCTGGACGCACGCCAAAGAAGGCGAGAGAAAAGGGTACTGCAGCTGCGACGTATGAGAAAATCCTGAGTCATTGGATTGGAGTCACGGGATCAATGACTCACTGGACCACACCCAGAAGCATATGTATATAAGACAGTACGGTGGGTCACGAAGTTCGTGACGAACAAAGCTAAACAAACGGAGCAACCTCGTAGTCTTGGAAGCTAGATGAACGGCAAAGCTACGTAGGAGATTTTCTTGTTTGTGTAAACCAATAAAGTCCTTGGCAGACGGTGTGCATATCACTGCCAAGGTTGAGATAAGAACTGCGGAGTGTGCCAAGTGATTCTTAACCCTCGGCTGGCTGTGTTTTTGTGGGTCTCTGAAGGGGGGGGACAGATCACCTACCTTAGAAAGGATGGAAGGCTGAGTCGACCTTGAGCCTGGTGAGATTCGAACTTCCAGTAATTGCAGACAGCTGATGTTAATCACAAAGCTTTAGTCTGCTGAGCCACCAGGCCCTTTGCATAAGATTTCATAAGAAATACTGTCAAAAATCAAGGCATTGTGCAACCAACTTTTTCACAGAGAAAGATTCATGAAACACTTTGTATTCACTGGTTTGGAATGCTTTAGATCCATAGTGGCAAACCTATGGCAGGCGTGCCATAGGTGGCACTCAGAGCCATCCCTGCAGGGATGCCAGGTGTCGCCCCAACCAGCTCCACCGTGCATATATGTGCATTTCCCACCGGCCAGCTGGTCTTTTGGTCTCTGCCGCACATGCATGTGGACGGCACATGTGGGGGATGTGCGTGAATGTGTTGGGGGTGGGGGAGGGCGCATGCACGGGGCAGGTCGCATGCACATAGAGATTCTCATGCATGCACGGGGGCACGGCACATGCGTGGGAATACACACGCATGCACAGGGGCAGGGCAGATGCACCGCGGTATGCTCACATTGCATTTTGCACGTTCACATGCCCACTTTGGGCACTCTGTGCCAAAAAGGTTAGCCATCACTGCCATAGATGACAGACAGACAATGATAGATAGATAGATAGATAGATAGATAGATAGATAGATAGATAGATAGATAGATAGATAGATAGATAGATAGATAGATACAGAGATACAGAGATACAGAGATAGATAGATACAGAGATAGATAGATGGATGGAGGGAGGGAGGGAGGGAGGGAGGGAGGGAGGGAGGGAGGGATGGATGGATGGAGAGAGAGAGAGATACAGAGATAAATGGATGGATGGATGGATGGATGGAGGGAGGGAGGGAGGGAGGGAGGGAGGGAGGGAGGGATAGATAGATAGATAGATAGATAGATAGATAGATAGATAGATAGATAGATAGATAGATGGATGGATGGATGGATGGATGGATGGATGGATGGATGGATGGATGGATGGATGGATAGATAGTTAGATAGAGAGATAGAGAGATGGATGGATGGATGGATGGATGGAGAGAGAGAGAGAGAGAGAGAGAGATACAGAGATAAATAGATGGATGGATGGATGGATGGATGGATGGATGGATGGATGGATGGATGGATGGATGGATGGATGGATAAATAGAGGGAGGGAGGGAGGGAGGGAGGGAGGGATAGATAGATAGATAGATAGATAGATAGATAGATAGATAGATAGATAGATACAGAGATACAGAGATAGATAGATGGATGGAGAGATAGATAGATGGATGGATGGATGCATGGATGGATGGATACATAGAGAGAGAGAGAGGGAGGGATGGATGGATGGATGGATGGATGGATGATAGATAGATAGATAGATAGATAGATAGATAGATAGATAGATAGATAGATAGATGAGAGAGAGAGAGACAGACAGACAGACAGACAGACAAATATAGATCAAGTGAGGAACCATTGTCTATTGCTCCTTAATTTCCAAATACCTTTGGATAAAAGAGTCATTTCTCTACACACATAATAATTTTTTAAACATACGCTAGACACAGACACACAGAAACACAAATCGTTCAAGGGGCTGTCGTGAAAACTGTTAAGAGAATTTTTTTTAAATTAAATAAAAATCTAGCTTTGCGGTGTGGAACTTGTGGCGACTGATCAGAGAGTCAAAAGGGATGGAATTTCAAAACAATAAAAGAAGGCAGCAACACAATTCAAATAGAACATAAACAGAACACTAATACCGACTTGTGTGAATCATTTCATAGAGCTACTCAGAGGCAGAATAACTTCTTGACGGGCTTCAGATTCAATTTCTCTCACTGTGCCTCTTGCACAGTAATAGACTGCTGTGTCCTCTGGTTTGAGGCTGTTCATTTGCAGATACAGCTGGCTTTTGGCATCGTCCCTGGAGATGGTGAAGCGTCCCTTGACTTTGTCTGAGTAGTAAATGTATGTTGAGTAAATCCTTGCCACCCATTCCAGGCCTTCCCCTGGGGCCTGCCTCGCCCACTCCATCCAGTAGTTGCTGAAGGTGAATCCAGAGGCTTGGCAGGAGAGATGGAGGGACTCTCCAGGTCTTCTCACATCCCCTCCAGACTCTACTAACTGAACCTCAGATTGGACATCTAAAAAGAAAGATGTATCAATAATCTCTACAAGAATTACAATGGAAAGAAGCTGAATAGAGAGGAAACAATTACCATGAATGACTGCCAGTAAGGATACCAAATTTAACCACAGAATCATTTTTGCCCCATGCAATGAATGGTGGGGAGTTGATCAGAAAGGATTTGGGAAAGTGCACAAACTTTGTTTTGGTGGGTGTAGCCTGAAAAGGAAAACTCACTGGCTCTTTTAAGGAGGAAATTGTGACTTGATTTACATATTGGTTGAGATAAAAGAACTCACCAGTGCATTCGCCTTATAGTTTTCCTGCATGCTCCTACATTGTTGATTTATAACTTTTCAGTTTTAAGGAAAGTGAAAGCAATCACTAAATGAGAGTAAATAAAACAAAGACTTGCAATATTTCACCATTCCTCAAATGTGATTGAAAGTAACAGATCATGAACAACTACTAAGAACATTGGAAAGAGTCATGGTAGGAAAGCATGAAAATAGCGGCACATCTGAGGTCAGGAAAAGTTTCATACATTTTTCTCCTGTAAATGTGACCTTTTGAAGAAACCTAAAAAGAACTGAACGCAGACCAAGATCATTTTTCTCTTAGATGCTATTTTATTTGGTGTTTTTATCAGTTGTTTATCAGTGTTGATTTGCCAACGTGGACAGCGATAAAAATTGAAATGATAATAATAAGGACAAAAGTAAATAATAATAATTATTGTAATTTAAAAAGTCAGCAGAAATACATAGTGTAGAATATAATATAATAATAAACCACTTTGTAAAAGGAAGGTTGAAAAGGAAGGGAGGGAGAGATGGAGAGAGGGGGAGGAAGGAAGGAAGGAAGGAAGGAAGGAAGGAAGGAAGGAAGGAAGGAAGGAAGGAAGGAAGGAAGGAAGGAAATTTTAAAGTTCAGAATGAGACTGAAAAGAAACAGAAAAAGGATCTTGGTGTTTCTTCTGCTTGAAATATAAGTACATTTATAATATTAACTAATTATGAAAAAAAGCTTCTGTTTTTCTATAATCCATTTTTTTTTGTAATCATCAAAACCACAAATCATGCATGTTTTTCTCTTTCATGCAAAGTTTATTATTGATTTTCTAACCAAAAAATTTTTTGTTTAGCATTCTCTGCACATCTCATCATCTGCACATTGTATCACTGCATTCTGAGTCTTTCCATTGTTAAGGAAATAATATCCTCCCTGCAGTGATCATATTTAAAATCAAAGTTTTATTTTTTTAAAAAATTCTAGTGGCTTATCCATTAGTCCAAAGAGAAAAGTTTATGTTTTCAAATGCAGTTTTACCCTCAAAATCATCTGCATTAGTGTAAGTATCTAATGTCCATTTTTTAAACTTTTTTTTCATGTTCACCAAATCGAGTAAAACATCCCTTTCCTTTCCTTTTTTTTATTTCATCAATGATGTGAACTATCTTTATAGAATAACTTTATATGTATCTATTATATTATTATTTAGAAAACTTATAATGTTATATATATTTATCATATTATTATTTAGAAAAACTATAATGTTAAAAATAAGTTTATCTATATGTTTTATTGTTAGCATATATTTTATAGAATAATTTTGTATATATTTGTTATACTGTTATCTAGAAAAATCCTAATGTTAAGAATATTTGTTAAGTTTATATACATGATTTACGGTTAGTATATGTTTGATTTAGAAAAAAATACAATGTTAAAAATACCTGATAACTATATATATATGATTTATGTTTAGCATATATTTGATAGATTAACTTTACTTTATTCAATGTTAAAATTTATGATATGTTATCTGGATTTCACCTATATTTTTGTTTAATATTGATTGATATATAAGATTAATGTTTTATTAGTAAAGGAAGCCTAGGGAGGGAAGGGAAGGGAAGTGGGGGAGGATGAGAGGGGGGGAGAGGGGGGGGGGAATGAAAAAAATTGTATTGTAAAACTTTTTCAATAAAAAAAAATGATGTGAACTATCTGGACAGTTTTTGTGATGACAGAACCAGAAATTATACACATCCTTTTTTAACAATTCCACACACACACACACACACAGGGAGGAATGCAAAATTAGACAATATGTATTTAGAATTGATTTATTCCCTCCACTACCTTAACCCATAAACCATAGAGTTTTGTGTGTCAACATTGCCCCCTAGTGTCCAAAGTGAGGAGAGGACACATTTTTCTAATTCTCTGAGGAGATTCTTTAGGTCCAGATGTTTCCTCAATATGGGAATGGCAGTTTGGATGCAGAGCTATCTCTGCGGGCATGCCAGCTGTCGCCCCAACTAGCTCCACCACAGATGCATGTGCATCCCCCAATGGCCAGCTGGTCTTTTGGTCTCTGCTGCACATACATGGGGGGGGGGGGCGAGACACATGTGGGGGACATTCGTGCATGCGTGGGGGGTAGGGGAGGGTACATGCACGGGGGCAGGACACATGTGTGAGGGATGCATACGCATGCACTGGAGCAGGGAAGATGCATTGTGGTATGCTTACGTTGCATTTTGAATTGTGGGACATCATTCCCTATATGTACCTTGAAATACATTTTAACTTTTTAAAATGTAGCCAGTTTCATCTAATGGCCATAGATTGTATTTCTTTTTCCCTCCCTACCAGACTGCTAACCAGGTTCCACACTTTTTAGGCCAGGATCGGCCTTGAGCTTGCAGGGAGATTTATTGACTGTTCCAAATACACAAATTCAAGCCTTCTGTCATCAACTCAATTTGTAGAGCTGCTCTGAGATGATGGTTTTTGTTTGGCATCAGATTCACTTCCTCTCACTGTGTCTCTCACACAGTAATAAAGTGCTGTGTCCTCCACCTTCAGATTGTTCATTTGCAAATGCAGCTGGCTGAGGGAATCATCCCTCGAGATGGTGAAACGTCCCTTCACTTTATCCGAGTAGCGAATTGGAGATGAGGATGTTCCTATCTGTGCCACCCATTCCAGTCCTTTCTCAGGAGCCTGTCTCACCCAGTGCATGTAATAGCTGCTGAAGGTGAATCCAGAGGCTTGGCAGGAGAGACGGAGGGGCTCTCCAGGTCTTCTCATATCCCCTCCAGACTCCACCAACTGAACCTCAGATTGGATACCTAAAAATAAAGATGTATCAATAATCTCTTCTGTATACAAGAATTAAAATGGAAAGAAGCTGAATAGAGAGGAAACAATTACCATGAATGACTGCCAGTAAGGATACCAAATTTAACCACAGAATCATTTTTGCCCTGTGCGATGAATGGTGGGGAGTTGATCAGAAAGGATTTGGGAAAGTGCACAAACTTTGTTTTGGTGGGTGTAGCCTGAAAAGGAAAACTCACTGGCTCTTTTAAGGGGGGAATTGTGACTTGATTTACATATTGGTTGAGATAAAAGAACTCACCAGTGGATTCACCATATAGTTTTCCTGCATGCTCCTACATTGTTGATTTATAACTTTTCAGTTTTAAGAAAAGCGAAAGCAATCATTAAATGAGATTAAATAAAACAAAGACTTGCAAAATTTCACCATTCCTCAAATGTGATTGAAAGTAACAGATCATGAACAACTACTAAGAACAATGGAAAGAGTCATGGTAGGAAAGCATGAAAATAGCGGCACATCTGAGATCAGGAAAAGTTTCATACATTTTTCTCCTGTAAATGTGACCTTTTGAAGAAACCTAAAAAAAACTGAACGCAGACCAAGATCATTTTTCTCTTAGATGCTATTTTGTTTGGTGTTTTTATCAGTTGTTTATCAGTGTTGATTTGCCAACGTGGACAGTGATAAAAATTGAAATGATAATAATAAGGACAAAAGTAATAATAATAATTATTGTAACTTAAAAAGTCAGCAGAAATACATAGTGTAGAATATAATATAATAATAAACCACTTTGTAAAAGGAAGGATGAAAAGGAAGGGAGGGAGAGATGGAGAGAGGAGGAGAAAGGAAGGAAGGAAGGAAGGAAGGAAGGAAGGAAGGAAGGAAGGAAGGAAGGAAATTTTAAAGTTCAGAATGAGACTGAAAAGAAACAGAAAAAGGATCTTGGTGTTTCTTTTGCTGCAAATATAAGTACATTTATAATGTTAACTAATTATGAAAAAAAGCTTATGTTTTTCTATTATCCATTTTTTTGTCATCATCAAAACCACGAATCATGCATGTTTTTCTCTTTCATGCAAAGTTGATAAATGATTTTCTAACCAAAAAAAAATTAGTTTAGCATTCTCTGCATATCCCATCATCTGCACATTGTATTGCTGCATTCTGAGTCTTTCCATTGTTAAGGAAATAATATCCTCCTTGCAGTGATCATATTTAAAATCAAAGTTTTATTTTTTTAAAAAAATTCTAGTTGCTTATCCATTAGTCCAAAGAGAAAAGTTTCTGTTTTCAAATGCAATTTTACCCTCAAAATCATCTGCATTAGTGTAAGTATCTAATGTCCATTTTTTAAACTTTTTTTTCATGTTCACCAAATCGAGTAAAACATCCCTTTCCTTTCCTTTTTTTTCCATTTCATCAATGATGTGAACTATCTTTATAGAATAACTTTATATGTATCTATTATATTGTTATTTAGAAAACTTATAATGTTATATATATTTATCATATTATTATTTAGAAAAACTATAATGTTAAAAATAAGTTTATCTATATGTTTTATTGTTAGCATATATTTTATAGAATAATTTTGTATTATTTGTTATACTGTTATCTAGAAAAATCCTAATGTTAAGAATATTTGTTAAGTTTATATACATGATTTATGGTTAGTATATGTTTGATTTAGAAAAAATACAATGTTAAAAATACCTGATAAGTATATATATATGATTTATGTTTAGCATATATTTGAGAGATTAACTTTACTTTATTCAATGTTAAAATTTATGATATGTTATCTGGATTTCACCTATATTTTTGTTTAATATTGATTGATATATAAGATTAATGTTTTATTAGTAAAGGAAGCCTAGGGAGGGAAGGGAAGGGAAGGGGGGGGTGGATGGGAGGGGGGAAAAGGGGGGGGGGGAATGAAAAAAAATTGTATTGTAAAACTTTTTCAATAAAAAAAAATGATGTGAACTATCTGGACAGTTTTTGTGATGACAGAACCAGAAATTATATACATCCTTTTTAAACAATTCCACGCCCCCCCCCCCCCACAGGGAGGAATGCAAAATTAGACAATATGTATTTAGAATTGATTTATTCCCTCCACTACCCTAACCCATAAACCATAGAGTTTTGTGTGTCAACATTGCCCCCTGGTGTCCAAAGTGAGGAGAGGACACATTTTTCTAATCCTCTGAGGAGATTCTTTAGGTCCAGATGTTTCCTCAATATGGGAATGGCAGTTTGGATGCAGAGCCATCTCTGCGGGCATGCCAGCTGTCGCCCCAACCAGCTCCACCACAGATGCATGTGCATCCCCCAATGGCCAGCTAGTCTTTTGGTCTCTGCTGCACATACATGGGGGGGGGGGGGCGAGACACATGTGGGGGACATTTGTGCATGCATGGGGGGTGGGGGAGGGTACATCCACGGGGGCAGGACCCATGTGTGAGGGATGCATACGCATGCACCACGTTGCATTTTGAATTGTGGGACATCATTCCCTATATGTACCTTGAAATACATTTTAACTTTTTAAAAAGTAGCCAGTTTCATCTAATGGCCATAGATTGTATTTCTTTTTCCCTCCCTACCAAACTGCTAGCCAGGTTCCACACTATTTAGGCCAGGATCGGCCTTGAGCATGCAGGGAGATTTATTGACTGTTCCAAATACACAAATTCAAGCCTTCTGTCATCAACTCAATTTGTAGAGCTGCTCTGAGGCGATGGTTTTTGTTTGGCATCAGATTCACTTCCTCTCACTGTGTCTCTCGCACAGTAATAAACTGCCGTGTCCTCCACTTTAAGATTGTTCATTTGCAAATGCAGCTGGCTGCGGGAATCATCCCTTGAGATGGTGAAACGTCCCTTCACTTTATCCGAGTAGCGAATCGGAGATGAGGATGTACCTATCTGTGCCACCCATTCCAGTCCTTTCCCAGGAGCCTGCCTCACCCAGTCCATGTAATAGCTGCTGAAGGTGAATCCAGAACCTTGGCAGGAGAGACGGAGGGACTCTCCAGGTCTTCTCACATCCCCTCCAGACTCCACCAGCTGAACCTCAGATTGGACACCTAAAAAGAAAGATGTATCAATAAACTCTTCTATATACAAGAATTAAAATGGAAAGAAGCTGAAAAGGGAGGAAACAATTACCATGAAGGACTGCCAGTAAGGACACCAAGTTTAGCCACAGAAGCATTTTTGCCTTGTGCAATGAATGGTGGGGAGTTGA
Organism: Coluber constrictor foxii; assembly: GCA_038048745.1. Taxonomy (NCBI): domain Eukaryota; kingdom Metazoa; phylum Chordata; class Lepidosauria; order Squamata; family Colubridae; genus Coluber; species Coluber constrictor. The sequence goes on along the minus strand of CM075961.1, from coordinate 37,537,258 downwards.
TCACAAAGGATTCGGGGAAGTGCACAAACTTTGTTTTGGTGGGTGTAGCCTGTAGAAGAAAACCAACTGGCTCTTTTAAGGGGGAAATTGTGATTTGATTTGCATATTGATTGAGATAAAAGAACTCACCTCTGCATTCGCCTTATAATTTTCCTGCATGCTCCTTACAGTGTTAATTTATGTTTATAAATTTTCAGTTTTAAGAAAATTGAAAGCGACCTTTAAGTTAGAGTAATAAAAATGAAGAAAAAGTGATTCCAGTGAACAAATGATGAACAAGCACTAGGAACATTTGAAACAGGCATGTTAAAAAACATGGAAACAGCAGCACATCTAAGTTGAGGAAAGGTTTTTATACATTTTCCTCTTTAATATGACCTTTTGAAGAAACCCCAGTAAGAACTGAATGCAGACCAAGATCGTTTTTGTTTTAGATGCTATTTTGTCTGGTGTTTTTTATCAGTTGTTACTTCTCCAGAATTAATTTCCCAGGTTGGACAGCAATAAAAATTGAAATAATAATAATAATGACAAAAGTAATAATACTAACAATTGCAGTTTTAAAAAGGTGCCAAAAACAGTATAGAATATACTGTTATCTATAATAACATTTATAATATTATAATATAATAACATTTATAATAACACTATATAATTGCTGATAAAAACATAGAAAATAGCTTGTCGGCTATATTATACTGTCTTGATGGCCCATGAGATTGGGCTGAAAGGCAAAAATTGGAGATTTGTGATATCTCCTTCTCCATTCGTGGTAATCCAGAATGACTTAACACAAAAAAACATACAAAGGAAGGACGGAAGGAAGGAAGGAAACTTTTAAATTCAGAATGAGAATGAAAAGAAACAGAGAAAAGGTTATTGGTATTTCTTCTGCAGCAAATATATCCTTTTTAATAAAAAACTTTTCTGCTTCAAAGGATTCGCAATCTGGGTGTCCTCCAGGATTCTCGGCTGTCCTTGAATGACCATCTGACAGCTGTAACCAGGGGGGCCTTCGCACATGTACATCTTGTGTGCCAGTTGTGCCCTTTCTTGGACAGAGATGCCCTCGCCATGGTCACTCATGCCCTCGTTACTTCTTGGTTGGATTACTGTTATGCCCTCTACATGGTGCTGCCCTTGGGATGCATCCAGAGGCTCCAGTTAGTTCAGAATGCGGCCTCGCGGGTAGTTATGGGGGCTCTTCATTACTCCCATGTTACACCTCTCCTGCGCGAGCTGCACTGACTACCAGTTGGTTTCAAGGTGTGGGTATCAACCCCTACATGGGTTAGGCCCGGGGTACTTACAGGACAATCTCGTGTCTTCCTCCCATCGTCCTATGCACTCCCATAGAGTTGGCCTCCTCTGGGTGCCGTTGGCCAAACAATGTCGGCTGGCAGCCCCCAGGGGGAGGGCGTTCTCTGTTGGAGCACCGACCCTCTGGAATAGTCTGCCCACTGAGCTCAGGATGGCCCCCGACCTCCTCTCCTTTCGCCGCAGGCTAAAGATGTGGCTGTTCCATCAAAAATCTGATCGAGGGGTTGTATAATATTTTAATTTTAATATGGTTTTAATGGGGGTTTTAATTTTATTTTAATTTCTACACTGTGATTTGTATTGATGATTGTTGTATGTAAGCCGCCTTGAGTCCTCAGGAAGAATGGCGGCATATGAATCACAATAATAAATAAACAAACAAACAAATAAATAAATAAAGGGAGGATTGTAGCCTTCTGAAATGTGGAAATTTTTTGTTATATTTTAAGGGAAGAATTGGCTGTTCCAATTACCCAGATTCAGCTTTCTGTCATCAACTGAATTTCTACAGCTGCTCTGTATGTGAAGGTTTTTGTTAGGCATCAGATTCACTTCCTCTCACTGTGTCTCTCACACAGTAATAAACTGCCGTGTCCTCCGATTTCAGATTGTTCATTTGCAGATGCATCTGGCTGCGGGAATCATCCCTCGAGATGGTGAAACGTCCCTGGACTTTATCGGAGTAGTAAATTGGAGATGAGTATGTTCCTATATATGCCACCCATTCAAGTCCTTTCCCTGGAGCCTGTCTCATCCAGCCCATGTAATAGCCGCTGAAGGTGAATCCAGAGCCTTGGCAGGAGAGACGGAGGGACTCTCCAGGTCTTCTCACATCTCCTCCAGACTCCACCAATTGGACTTGAGACTTGGCACCTAAACAGAAAGGTATATCAGTAATCTCTCTTCTATACAACAATTAAAATGGAAAGAAGCTGAATAGAGAAGAAACAATTACCATGGAGGACTGCCAGTAAGGATACCAAATTTAGCCACAGAAGCATTTTTGCCCTGTGCAATGAATGGTGGGGAGTTGATCAGAAGGGATTCGGGGAAGTGCACAAACTTTGTTTTGGTGGGTGTAGCCTGCAGAAGAAAACCAACTGGCTCTTTTAAGAGGGAAATTGTGACTTGATTTACATATTGGTTGAAATAAAAGAACTCACCAGTCTTACGCTTTCCAATTTTCTTGCATACTCCTTACAGTGTTGATTTAACTTTATCGCTTTCCTGTTTTAAAAAAAGTGAAAGCGATCTTTAAGTGAGAGTAATAGAAACAAAGATTTGCACAAAAGTGATTCAAGGAAACAAATGATGAATCAGAAGTCAGAACATTTGAAAGAGGCATGTTAGGAAACATGAAAAAAAGCAGCACATGTGAGTTCAGGAAAGGTTTTATATATTTTCCCCTTTAATATGACCTTTTATTTATTTATTTATTTATTTATTTATTTATTTATTTATTTATTTATTTATTTATTTATCAAATTTCTATACCGCCCTTCTCCTTCCGGACTCAGGGCGGTGAACAGCCAATTTAAAACCAATAACAATACAGTGAGTTAAAACGTACTAAAAGTCCATATAAATTTAGGCTGAAATATATCAATAAAACACTAAAACTCTAAAAAATTAAATAATTTAAAATAATTTAAAATTTAAATATTTAAAAATAGGAGGGATCAGGCAAGTCCGGCTAGTTGGAAGAAATAAGTCTTCAACGCCTGACGAAAGGTCCGGAGGTCAGTGATAGTTCTCAGATCTGGAGGGAGATTGTTCCAGAGGGTGGGGGCTACCACAGAGAAGGGTCTCCTCCTGGGGGTCGCCAGCCAGCATTGTCTGGCTGACGGCACCCTGAGGAGGCCCTCTCTGTGGGAGCGAACCGGCCGGTGGGAGGCAATAGGTGGCAGAAGGCAGTCCCGTAAGTACCCTGGTCCTAAGCCATGGAGCGCTTTAAAGGTGATTACCAACACCTTGAAACGCACCCGGAAATCAACCGGCAACCAATGCAGCTCACGCAGGAGAGGTGTCACATGGGAGCGCCCTGTCGCTCCCATAATCCCCCGCGCGGCCGCATTCTGCACCAGTTGAAGCCTCCGGATGCATCCCAAGGGGAGCCCCATGTAGAGAGCATTACAGTAGTCCAAGCGAGACGTGACGAGCGCCTGAGTGACCGTGCGCAGGGAGTCCCGATCTAGAAAGGGGCGCAACTGGCGTATCAGGCGGACCTGATAGAAAGCCCCCCTGGCCACAGCTGCTGTATGATCCTCTAATGACAGCCGTGGATCCAGGAGGACGCCCAAGTTGCGCACCCTTTCCGTGGGGGCCAATGATTCGCCCCCAATAACCAACGATGGAGTCAGTTGGCTATATCGGGACGCCGGCAGCCACAGCCACTCGGTCTTGGAGGGGTTGAGTCGAAGCCTGTTTCTCCCCATCCAGACCCGCACAGCTTCAAGGCACTGGGACATCACTTCCACGGCATTGTTGGGGTGGTCTGGGGTGGAAATGTACAGCTGAGTGTCATCAGCGTACTGATGGAATTCCACCCCAAAACCACGGATGATCTCACCCAGCGGCTTTACATAAATGTTGAACAGAAGGGGCGAGAGGACCGACCCTTGTGGCACCCCACACACTAGGCGCCTCGGGGTCGACCGCTGCCCCCCTGTCAACACCGATTGCGACCGGTCGGAGAGGTAGGAGGAGAACCACCGCAGAACGGTGCCCCCCACCCCCAATCCCTCCAACCGGCGCAACATGATACCATGGTCGATGGTATCAAAAGCCGCTGAGAGGTCTAACAATGCAGAAAGCATTTTCTTTTGAAGAAACCCCAGTAAGAACTGAATGCAGACCAAGATCATTTTTGTTTTAGATGCGATTTTGTGTAATGTTTTTATCAGTTGCTCCTTCTCCAGAGTTGATTTGTGAAGATGGACATCCGTTAAAATGGAAATAATAATTATAGCAATGACAAAAGTAAAAATAATAACAATTGCAATTTTAAAAAAGTCACCAAAACCAGTGTAGAATATACTGTTATCTATAATATATATATACATTATAAAGTATATAAACTACTTTGTGAAAGGAAGGATGGAAGGATTAATATACGAAGGCAGATATGACATAGCTGTAACAACAGAAACTTGGTGGGACAAAGTGGAACATAACGGTAGGATACAAACTCTTCAAAAAAACAAACAAACAAACAAACAAAAAAAACAAAAAAACAAAAAAACAAAAACCAGACCCCAAAAAAGAGGAGGTGGAGTTGCACTGTATGTAAAGGACCACTATATTGCTACAGAATTGCATGAAACAAAGACATAGTTTTAAATGATTTTTTTCCAAGTTGCTTGTCTATTAGGCCGAAGAGAGAATCTTCAATGCTTTCAATTTTAGCTTTATCCTCCAAATCTTCTGGATTGGTATACATACCTGATGTCCATTTTTCATTCTTTTTAATGGTCATCAATCCTTTCCTTTTTTTCCCCGCCCCTTCCTTCATTTCATCAAAGATTTGAACTATCTGGACAGTTTTTCTGTCTTTTTTTTTTTTAATAAAACTTTTTTTCTTTCACAGGGAGGATTGTAGCCTTCTGAGAGGTGGAATTTTCTTGAGAGATTTTCAGGGAACAATTACAGAAATAACAACTACAAGACCTCCAAAATTAGACAATATCAATATTTAGAATTGATTTATTCCCTCCCCCACTACCCACGGAGTTTCATGTGTGAACATTGCCCCCTGGTGTCCAAAGTGAGGAGAGGACACATTTTTCTAATCCTCTGAGGAGATTCTTTAGGTCCACATGTTTCCTCAATATGTGAATGGCAGTTTGGATATTTAGAAAGATTATCCTGAAATTTCATTTTCAGATTTCTGCCATGATAGCAAAGGAGAAAATTTGATTTGTTTGTTTGTTTGTTTTTTCCTCAGAACTCAGATCACTTTGCAAACAGGGAAGGAAACTGGAATTTTGAAGCCCTTTTCCTCAATCTTCATGGTCTTCCAGTACACTATCTTACGGGATACCCAGGACAAAATCTCAAAAATGTAACTATATGGTGGTGAATCCTAAGTAGCCAATCCAGGATCTGGGGATGAATCAAGTTGAAGAGCTGCTCTTCAGGAGGTTTTTGTTTAGCTTCAGATTCACTTCCTCGCACTGTGTCTTGCACAGTAATAGACAGCCGTGTCCTCTGGTTTGAGATTGTTCATTTGCAGATACAGCTGACTTTTGGCATTGTCCCTGGAGGTGGTGAAGCGACCCTTGACTTTGTCTGAGTAGTAAATGCTAGATGAACTTGGATGTATATGGGAAACCCATTCCAGTCCTTTCCCAGGAGCCTGCCTCACCCAGTCCATCCAGTAGCTGCTGAAGGTGAATCCAGAGGCTTGGCAGGAGAGATGGAGGGACTCTCCAGGTCTTCTCGCATCCCCTCCAGACTCCACCAACTGGACTTGAGACTTGGCGCCTAAAAAGAAAGGAGTTTCAGTGAGATCTCCTGTATACAAGAATTAAAATGGAAAGAAGCTGAAAAGGGAGGAAACAATTACCATGGAGGACTGCCAGTAAGGATACCAAATTTAGCCACAGAAGCATTTTTGCCCTGTGCAATGAATGGTGGGGAGTTGATCACAAAGGATTCTGGGAAGTGCACAAACTTTGTTTTGGTGGGTGTAGCCGAAAAGGAAAACCGACTGGCTCTTTTAAGGGGGAAATTGTGACTTGATTTACATATTGGTTGAGATAAAAGAACTCACCTCTGCATTCGCCTTATAGTTTTCTTGCATGCTCCTTACAATGTTGATTTACATTTATAACTTTTCAGATTGAAGAAAATCGAAAGCAACCTTTAAGTTAGAGTAATAAAAATGAAGAAAAAGTGATTCCAGTGAATAAATGATGAACAAGCACTAGGAAAATTTGAAACAGGCATGTTAAAAAACATGAAAACAGCAACACATTCAGGAAAGGTTTTATACATTTTCCTCTTTGATATGACCTTTTCAAGAAACCCCAAAAAGAACTGAACACAGACCAAGGTCATTTTTGTTTTTGATGCTATTTTGTGTGGTGTTTTATTATAATGACAAAAGGAAGGAAGGAAGGAAGGAAGGAAGGAAGGAAGGAAGGAAGGAAGGAAGGAAGGAAGGAAGGAAGGAAGGAAGGAAGGAAGGAAGGAAGGAAGGTTGAAAATGAAAATGAAAAAAAAACAGAAAAAGGGATGTCAGTATCGGTGTTTCTTCTGTAGGAAATATAAGTACATTTATAATATTAACGTAAAAGAGGTCATGTTTGTTTATTACCCGTTTTTTTAAATCATCAAAACCACAAATCATGACTGTGTGTTTTCCTGTTTCATGCAAAGTTTATAAATAATTTTCTAACCAAAAATGTTAGTTAACCTTCTCTGCTGATCCATCATCTTCATCTCCTATTGCTCCATTGTGAGTGGCAATGAGTCATTCAATTTTTAAGGATATAATATCATCTCTGCAGTTATGTTATTATTTTATTATTATTTTTCTAGCTGCTTGTCAATTAGCCCAAGAGAAAACTTTCAATGCTTTCAATTTTAGCATTATCCTCAAAACCTTCCAGATTAGTGTGCATATTCAAAGTCTATTTTTTTAAAGCTTTTTTTAATGTTGACCAAACCTGGTTAAACATCCCTTTCCTCTCCCCCCCCCCTTCATTTCATCAAAGATTTGAACTACCTGGACAGTTTTTCTGGTGACAAAGCCAGAAATGATATGCATCCTTTTTAATAAAAAACTTTTCTGCTTCAAAAAGAGGATTGTAGCATTCTGAAATGTGGAAATTTTTTGTTATGTTTTCAGGGAACAAATAGAGAAATAACAACTATCACACCTCCAAAATTAGACAATATCTATATAGAATTGATTTATTCCCTAACCCACCCTCACCCATTAACTATGGAGTTTCATGTGTCAACATTGCCCCCTGTTGTCCAAAGTGGGGAGAGGACCCATTTTTCTAATCCTCTGAGGAGATTCTTTAGATCCAGATGTTTCCTCAATATGGGAATGGCAGTTTGAATATTTAGAAAGATTATCCTGAAGTTTCATTTTCAGATTTCTGCCATGATAGCAAAGGAGAAAATTCCATTTGTTTGTATGTTTGCTTTTTCCTCAGAAGTCAGATCACTTTACAAACAGGGAAGGAAACTGGAATTTTGAAGCCCTTTTCATCAGTCTTCAGGTCTTCCAGCACACTATCTTATGGGAAAACCAAGAGAAAAGAATCTCATAAGTCTAACTATATGGTGGTGAATCCTAAGTAGCCAATTCTGGATCTGGGGCTGAATCAAGTTGAAGAACTGCTCTGGAGGTTTTTGTTTAGCTTCAGATTCACTTCCTCTCACTGTGTCTCCTGCACAGTAATAGACAGCCGTGTCCTCTGTTTTGAGATTGTTCATTTGCAGATACAGCTGGCTTTTGGCATTGTCCCTGGAGGTGGTGAAGCGACCCTTGACTTTGTCTGAGTAGTAAATGCTAGAGGAGCTTGGATGTATCTCTGAAACCCATTCCAGTCCTTTTCCTGGAGCCTGCCTAACCCATTGCATGTAGTAGCCACTGAAGGAGAATCCAGAGGCTTGGCAGGAAAGACGGAGGGACTCCCCAGGCCTTCTCACGTCCCCTCCAGATTCCACCAATTGGGCTTGTGATTGCACACCTAGAAAGAAAGGAGTTTTAGTGACATCTCTGTATACAAGAGCAGCAAACTGAAGGAAATACTATAAAGGGGAAGCATTACCTCCAAGCACTGCTAGTAAGAAGACCAACTTTGGCCACAGAGTCATTCTTGCTCCCTCTAATGAATGGAGGGGAATCGACAGCAAAGGATTCAGGAAAGGGCTCAAACTTTGTGTTACAGGAAACGCCCTGCTGCTTTAAAGGGGAAATTGTGTCCTGATTTACATATTGTTTCAGATAAAAGTGTCATCTGGGCATTCACCTATAAATTTCTTTGCACACACATTACACACATCATTTTCACAACACATTAGAGAAACACATGCACCCATATGCAGAAATACTAGCACATACAAATCCTGAGAGGAATATTTCATCATTATGTCCCAAAACTGGACTTTCTTGATTTTTCCCTTGAGGACGTTTCGCTTCCAAGAAGCTTCCAAGAAGGATGAGGAGTGAAACATTTTTAAGAAAAATAACCCAAGAAACTCCAGTTGTCTTTTTGAAAAGCACCTTTGGAACAACCATGACCTGGATGATTGAGAATATCTATTGACACTTTATTATTATGTTTCTTTGTGCCAGATGTTTGCACTGGATTTAGCACTTTTATCCATCTATCCTTTAGGAGGGAAAAGGCCGGTTTATAGTGCAGTAAGTAAATTAGCTACTTAAAAACAGTTTAGGAAAGAGTGTAAAGATAAGGGAAAGAAAACGTGCACCGAGAATAAAACTTCAGTAGCTGTTTTGGAGACCAAACATTTTCCTTGATCATGTTCTTTTGAAGAAGCCAGAAAGAAATGCATGCGGACCAAGCCATAAGCCACCATTTCTAAGCCACAAGGTGAACTGCACTCAGATGTTCAAGTGACAAACTGTTAATGAAAAAAATTACAAGTAGAGTAGAAATAGCTGGACACTGTGGGGTCTTATTCTGTTGGTTTTATCTGAGCAGTTTTTATATACTGGTTGTATTTTAGTTTCAATTTGTGTTGTGTTTCTATTGGTTTTTAGCTGCCCAGAGATGATTCCTCGAGATGGGTAGGCATGCGAATTAAAAATAATACTAATACTACCAATACTAATATTATTAATAACAATTCTCCTTGTGGATTGAGAAATACAAATGAAGCACTTGATATTCACCAAGTAATTCAGTCTGTTCTATATTTCGTGGAGATCATCTGTTGTCAACTCAAATATGGCTTCAAGATGTGAGTTTTAGCCTCTTGAGATGTTCAATATCCTTGAAATTTTCTCAAGGAACTCTTCCAGAAATGAAAGGTCGTTCCTTTTTCAAGTGTAAGCCCGTGACAGATCTTATTATCTGGAGTGAGGTATTCTTATTTATTTTACTAAATCTAATGAAATAGTGGAATAATGTTTCAGAAAACACCATCCAGATCTTCTATTCTAAACCATCCCAGACAGCTGATTACCTCCGACTAAACAAGGCTCTTCTCACCAAGGTTTAACAGGTCATCTAGTCATCTAGTCAATGGAGGTCATCTAGTCCAACCCCCTGCTCATGCAGGAGACCTGTACTAGGGATTCGAACCGCCGAAATGCCAACCTGTCCAATCAACAAGCTCAGTGTCTTAGCCACTAAGTCACCGGGTTCCTTGTTCTCCCTTCATCCTAGTTTTACTGGGACAAGGTTGGTAATGAGATGGGTGGCATACAAATTGAATAAATCAATAAATAACACAATTAGTATGGTGATCTAGTAGGAAGGGAACAATATTAATAAGTTTATCCAGAGGGATTTATTAAAGACATTACAATTATATTTATATTTATATTTTATTTTTTCTTGACTGTACACCGCCTTGAATCCTGCGGGAGAAAGGTGGTATAGAAATATAATAAATAAATAAATAAATAAATAAATAAATAAATAAATAAATAAATAAATAAATATAAGCTGTAATTCATAAAGTGCCTTTGTCTGACCATAGTAGGCCAAACGAAGCAAATACACGAGAAGGAGATATACAGCAGAGGAAATACATGAAGGAATTGTGTAGGTTCTAAAGGTGTTCTTCAATTTACGAAAGTTCATTTAATGACCGTTCAAAGTTACAACAACACTGAAAAAAGTGACTTATGACCATTTTTCACACTTACGACCATTGCAGCATCCCTATGGTCATGTGGTCAAAATTCAGATGTTTGGTAACTGGTTCATACTTATGACCGTTGCTGTGTCCCAAGTGAGTCATATCAATCAACTTTTGCGACCTTTTGACAAGCAAAGTCAATCCAGATTCACTTAACAAGCGTGATACTAACTTAACAAATACAATGAATCACTTAATAACTATAGTAAATAAGGTTGTAACATGAAGGAAACTCACTTCACAAGTGTTTCACTTAGCAACGGAAATGATGGGCTCAATTGGAGTTGAGGACTACCGGTATTTCAAATTGAGAAACAAAAATAGACAATCACCCAGCAAGATTTCAGCTTTGGAAGCCATATTACGCCGGAAGCTTCCATGCTGCCATCTTCTCATGTGTGGGAAAGTAGGAGGGGGCATTTAGTAGAGGGGTTGTCTTTAGACATAATAGCATTCTTCCTGTCGGTCAAGGTCAGGCCGATCCAGCATCTGGAGAAGAAGTGGTCGGAGTGATGTCTCGAGATGGGACGGATGGTGATTGGAGCATGTGATTGACGGAGGAGTGAGGGGAATGGTTTTGGGGGTTTTGATTTACTGAGGGAAAACCTGGACCTCTCAGATTCAGGATTTCCCCGATGTGCCAGTTTTCCTATTCTAGTAAATAAAACTTTGAGAAATGCTTACTTCAGAGTTTTTACTTGGAGTTTTGGGTTTTCTGGAACGCTGACAGAAGAATTATTTCATAGTTACATTAGAGGCAGTGTGGAGGGGACTCTGTGGTTAAAAGTATAGGGAGATTCTCAGTTATCCAGGTCATGATTGTCTCAAAGGTGCCTTTAAAAGGAGCGACTGGACTTTCTGGTGTTTCTCAGAGGACATTTTGCTTCTCATCCAAGGAGCGTCTTCAGCTTTTCATCAAAGGAAAGCTGAAGACACTTCTTGGATGAGAAGTGAAACAGAAGTCCGGTTGCTTCTTGAAAAAGCATCTTTAGGATGGCTCTTTAGGACATTGAACTTGTCAGCTGGAAAGGTAACAGGCCAGGTTCGAGACCTGAGTGTCTTGTGATGGAGTGAGTTCATGTCCTTGCCTCAACTCCTGCTTACCTAGCATTTCAAAAGCATGAAAATGTGAGTAGATAAATAGGTACCACTTTGGTGGAATGATAATAGTTCTATGTGCCTCAGCATAGAATCATGTTGGTCATAAGACTTTGAAATTTCTTTGGCCAATGCTGTCTCTTCTGCCTAAGAAATGGCCTTGAGCATCACCCCTAGAGTTGGACATGACTAGACAGTGCAAACCTTTTACTTTATCTTTACATTAGGGACAGGAGGGTGTGGCATTATTTTAAAAAGTGTGATGTAAAAAACAAAGCATTTTTTGGGGGGTCCGTGTATGAGTAGGTTTTTTTTCTTCTTCAACTTTGGCCGCTGATGAAACAATTGTTCATAAAGTGTTTGAAAAGGATGATTGGCTCAGTGTTCCTTAAGAAACACTGTCAAAAATCAAGAAATCATTTGTACAACCAATGATTTATCTTTCACAGAGAAAGATAAATGATTTCACGTGTATTCTCCAGTTTGGAATGCCATTGCTGAAAAACAGGCAGACAGAGGCAATGGTAGACAGACAGATAGACAGACAGACAGAAAGACAGATATATAAAGATAGATAGATACATAGATAGATAGACAGACAGACAGACAGACAGAGAATTGTCTATTGTTCCTTAATTTTCAAATATCTTTGGATAAAAGAGATATTATTCTCCCATAATATTTGCTTTAACAAACCCTACAGACACACACACACACACAGAAATGCAAATTGATTAGGTGGATGTCATGATAAGTGATTAAAAAAAACTTCTTTAATTATTGAAAAACTGGGCATGGTTACCTTTGATTCAATAAAAATCTAGCTTTGCAGTGTGGAAGTTGTGGGACTGATCAAAGAGCCAAAAGGGATGGAATTTCAAAACAATAAAAGAAGGCAGCAACACAATTCTAACAGAACATAAACAGAACACAAAAACAGATTTGTGTGAATCAACTTGGAAAGCTGCCCAGAGGCAGAGAAAGTTCTTGATGGGCTTCAGATTCACTTCCTCTCACTGTGTCTCTCGCACAGTAATAGACTGCTGTGTCCTCTGGTTTGAGGCTGTTCATTTGCAGATACAGCTGGCTGCGGGAATCATCCCTGGAGGTTGTGAAGCATCCCTTGACTCTGTCTGAGTAGTAAATGCTAGTTGAGTGAATCCTTGCTACCCATTCCAGGCCTTTCCCTGGTGCCTGTCTCACCCAGACCATCCAGTAGCTGCTGAAGGTGAATCCAGAGGCTTGGCAGGAGAGACGGAGGGACTCTCCAGGTCTTCTCACATCCCCTCCAGACTCCACCAACTGCACTTGAGACTTGGCGCCTAAAAAGAAAGGAGTTTCAGTGAGATCTCCTGTGTACAAGAATTAAAATGGAAAGAAGCTGAAAAGGGAAGAAACAATTACCATGGAGGACTGCCAGTAAGAATATCAAGTTTAGCCACAGAAGCATTTTTGCCCTGTGCAATGAATGGTGGGGAGTTGATCACAAAGGATTCAGGAAAGGCAGAAATTTTGTTTTGGTGGGTGTAGCCTGAATAGGAAAACTGACTGGCTCTTTAAGGGGGAAATTGTGACTTGATTTACATATTGATTGAGATAAAAGAACTCACCTCTGCATTCGCCTTATAGTTTTCCTGCATATTCGCTACAGTGTTGATTTAACTTTTAAACTTTTTGGTTTTAAGAAAAGTGAAAGCAACCTTTAAATTAAAAGACTTTCACAAAAGTGATTCAAGGGAACAAATGATGAATAAGCACTAAGAACATTTGAAAGAGGCATGTTAAAAAACATGAAAACAGCAACACATTCAGGGAAGATTTTATACATTTTCCTCTTTAAAATGACCTTTTCAAGAAACCCAAAGAGAACTGAACACATTCCAAGGTCATTTTTGTTTTAGATGCTATTTTGTGTGGTGTGTTTATTAGTTGTTACTTCTCCAGAGTTGATTCATCAAGATGGACAGCGATAAAAATTGAAATAATATTAATAATGGCAAAAGTAATACTAATACTAACATCTTCAATTTTAAAAAATCACCAAAAACAGTATAGAATATACTGTTATCTATAATATATATAATAAAGTGCTTTGTGAGAGGAAGGATGGAAGGGAGGGAGGGCGGAAGGAAGGAAGGAAGGAAGGAAGGAAGGAAGGAAGGAAGGAAGGAAGGAAGGAAGGAAGGAAGGAAAGTTGAGAATCAGAATGAAAAAACAGAAAAAGGGATGTCGGTATTTCTTCTGCAGCAAATATATGTACATTTATAATATTAACGTAAAAGAGTTCATGTTTTTCTATTATCCGGTTTTTTCTAATCATCAAAACCACAAATCATGACTGTGTGTTTTCCTGTTTCAGGCAAAGTTTATAAATAATTTTCTAACCAAAAATGTTAGTTCACCTTCTCTGCTGATCCATCATCTTCATCTCCTTTCGCTCCATTGTGAGTGGCAATGAGTCATTCAATTTTTAAGGATGTAATATCCCCTCTGCAGTTATATTATTGTTTTATTATTATTTTTCTAGCTGCTTGTCAATTAGTCCAAAGAGAAAACCTTCAATGCTTTCAATTTCAGCATTATTCTCAAAATCTTCTGGATTAGTGTACATATCTAATGTCCATTTTAAAAAACCTTTTTCAGTGTTGACTAAACCTGGTAAAACATTCCTTCCCCCCCCCCTTCATTTCATCAAAGATTTGAACTATCTGGACAGTTTTTCTGGTGACAAAGCCAGAAATGACATGCATCCCTTTTAATAAAAAACTTTTCTGCTTCAAAGGGAGGATTGTAGCCTTCTGAAATCTGGATTTTTTTTTTGGTTATATTTTCAGGGAACAAATAGAGAAATAACAACTATCACACCTCCAAAAGTAGACAATATCTATATAGAATTGATTTATTCCCTAACCCACTGAAGTGGCTGGGCAATAACGAAGCAGCACAGACAGGATAGTGACAACAGCTCTTTATTGTATGGTGAGACTTCAGCAAAGGTATGCAGGCAGCAGCCCTCTTTATATACCGTTTGGCTGCTGGCCAGTAACCAATCAGAAACAACCCCTAGTTTGAAATTCCCTCTCTAAACAGCAACAACATAACACCCACCCTCACCCATAAGCCATAGAGTTTTGTGTGTCAACATTGCCCCCTGGTATCCAAAGTGAGGAGAGGACCCATTTTTCTAATTTTCTGAGAAGATTCTTTACGTCCAGATGTTTCCCCAATATGTGAATGGCAGTTTGGATATTTGGAAAGATTATCCTGAAGTTTCATTTTCAGATTTCTGCCATGATAGCAAAGGAGAAAATTTGATTTGTTTGTTTGTTTGCTTTTTCCTCAGAAGTCAGTTCACTTTGCAAACAGGGAAGGAAACTGGAATTTTGAAGCCCTTTTTCTCAATCTTCATGGTCTTCCAGCACACTATCTTACGGGATACCCAGGACAAAGAATCCTAAAAATCTAACTATATGGTGGTGAATCCTAATTAACCAATCCAGGATCTGGGGCTGAATCAAGTTGAAGAGCTGCTCTGGAGGTTTTTGTTTAGCTTCAGATTCACTTCCTCTCACTGTGTCTCTTGCACAGTAATAGACAGCTGTGTCCTCTGGTTTCAGATTGTTCATTTGCAGATACAGCAGGCTGCGAGGATCATCCCTGGAGATGGTGAAGCGTCCCTTGACTTTATCTGGATAGTAAGTGGAAGGAGATGATCCTGTACTTATGCGGGCCACCCAGTCCAGTCCTTTCCCTGGTGCCTGTCTCACCCAGCCCATCCAATAGCTGCTGAAGGTGAATCCAGAGGCTTGGCAGGAGAGGCGGAGGGACTCTCCAGGTCTTCTTACATCCCCTCCAGATTCCAGCAACTGCACTTGAGAATGGACACCTAAAATGAAAGGAATTTCAGTGAGACCTCCTATATAGAAGAATTAAAAGGGAATAAGATGGATAAGGAGGAAAAAAAAATATTACCTCTGAGGAGGGCAAGTAAGAACAACAGGTTTTGCCACAGAACCATTTTTGCTTCCTCGAATGAATGGTGGGGAGTTGATAGAAAAGGATTCAGGGAAGGGCTTAAATTTTGTGTTGCCCGAAAAAGGAAATCTTGTGGTTCCTTTAAAGGGCAAATTGTACTCTGATTTACATATTACTTGGGTTAAAAGAGACCATGAGGGGTTAGGGATCATCAGGAAATGAAGCAGATTTAGTGGGTAGGCTACTACCCACTTGTAGTGTATGTGTGTGTGTGTGTGAGAGAGAGAGAGAGAGAGAGAGAGAGAGAGAGAGAAAGGGGGGAAGGAGTGAGGGAGGGAGGAAGAAAAGGAGAGAAGGAGAGATAAAAGTTTTCTGGGTGGGAGGGTGGAATTCTAATTTTTTTCCTCTTAAATCTCATATAATCAAGAGATGAATTAGCTGACGTGTAGATGATTAATAGAAAGCAGAATTCAACCACATGTCATTAGTTATTAAAAAAAGATTCTTCTAGCCAGATTGGGAAAGGACCCTCTAATCTTCTCCAAATGTTAGGTTTACTCCAATAATCCGAGTTGCATGGATCTAGCATGGATTTAGCAAGATTTGTTCTGTACCACTTTTGTGTTCTTTTGATAAAGGATTCATTCTTTTTTTTTAAAAAAAAAACTTTATTTACATTTTCCGTTAAAAACAAAAGAAAGAACAAAGCATCATACAAATAACATAAAGAGAAGAAACCCACAAATCACCCACCCACCCAAAACATAAAATAAATGTATCTCTACATAGTAATCTAATAACCTGATATCCTGTACTATGTATATTATATTATATTCCGGAGAAGACAGATCACCTTACATATCAATAAAGGATTCATTCAATTGCCTCTTGTTCATCGCGGGAGATTCATTGTCACTGGCTGAGTGTATACTACATTAGCACTAGACGTGGGGAAAAATAAGTTTGTCTTTTACTTCACTTATTTTTCTTCATTTTTCATTAAGCCCCGTTCCACTTTTCCTAGGTGGATTACTAGACCGCTTCTGGCTGTTTCCTACGGTGTCATTAAACTAGACGTTGTAGTTTATATAATACATAATCACTAGAATAGACAATTGTTTTATCTGTATCCAAAGATATATCCGTCCTTCTCTTCATTAATGTTATAGATATCTATCCAACAATTTAGAGAATTTCATCAAAGTTAAGACAGGTGCATTTAAATATTAGTAAATATGGGAAGGGGGCTCAGTCCATTTGTTAAATAAATACTGTATTTTCCTGCGTATAAGACTACTTTCTAACACACAAAAATCTTCTCAAAAGTCAGGGGTCGTCTTATACGCCGGGTCTCATTCTCCTGTAACCAGGCAGACCAGCCCATAAGGCTCTGACGAGCCTTAAATGGCTCTGAGGAGGGTCGTCTTATACACCCAGTCGTCTTATACGCCGGAAAATACAGTACCTTGTTTTGTGAAGCTGAAGTTGTGGTACTGAGTTTCTTTAGTCACATACACAAAAATTAGAGGTGCACAAGATGACAACTTGCTACTAATATGTTTTATTTGAATTTCCCTATTCAGCAGGGATTATAGCAGGGGGGAAATGCTCCCGCTTCGGTTGGCAATGACAGATGGTGGTTCAGAGAACCGGTAGTGATGGCAACTTGAGGTTCCACCCACCCACATGGTCATCATTACTTCCTGATTTTAACCAGGAAGTAACCTGTTTCTTACCCTCCGCGCATGCACAGAAGGGTTTGTACATACACAGAGAGTCGGCACGTGCACTTCCTAACCGGTAGGTAAGGTAAGAAGATTGCACCCCTGGATTACAGTCTTTCCCAGAAGTCAGTGGGAAGGACACCAGGTTAAGGCATCTACTGGCCAATAGCACCCAACTACACAAAGGCAGGAAAACTTTGCCCAAAGAGCACAGACCCAGATAGATTCTGAGACTGGATATTTGCAATATCTAGCTTTTCTGCCTCTTGCAGCTGAGGAGAGAGAACTTCAAGACTCAGGAGACGGGGTATAAATTAATACATAAGGAAAGAAAAATGTGTAACAGGTAGAAAATGTCTATGGAGATTGTCAGTCATCCAGGTGATGGTTGTCTCAAAGGTATTTTTTCAAAGGCAGCTGGATTTTTTTTCCCTGAAGGAAAGGGTTTCATTTTTCATCCAAGAAGCTTCATCGGTTCTGGCAGGATGGTGTAGCCATTGGAATAAACACCCAGGCCCAAACTGACCGATATGATCTATGCAGTACAATGCGATGAGACATCTATAGATTCTTACATTGGTGAAACAAAACAACCACTTCACAAATCTAATGACACAACGCAGGAGAGCAAACCCATCAGGATGAGATTCAACAATCCATCTGCCTTTGAAAGACCAAAGTCACTCTTTTAAAGACAGCAAAGTCCACATTTTGGACTGGTTTGAAAGAGGGATCAAATAGGCCATTTATGCTAACTGCCATGCTCCCATTGGAGCCTGAATCTGAGGGGGGAAGACGAGCTGGAACCTGAACTGACAGAGATTGGGGGAGCGGCTTCATTGTCTTCAGAAGAAAATGGGGAAGGCCAGGGTCTTTCAGGATTAGGACAGATTGTAGAGAGGGAGGAACAGGGGCAGGATGAACATGAGAGACAGAGCTCAGGCAATGAGCAAGGACCACCCCCTCCTGATCCAAGAGCTCAGAGAGTGGAGAGAAGGTGAGAACAGCGCAGACTGAGCAGGCTACATGGGAGAAGAGTGCCCCGCCCATCTTCACAAGGCACACCTGGGGAATGAGACTTAAGGAGATGCTGCAGGAAGGGGCATTTGTCAGGAACAAGCGTTGCGTTCCTGAAGTGTTGAGTGCCGACATTTGAACTTTCTAAGAGTCATTGCATTCTTTCAGGTATTCTGGACTAATTACCTGGATCTTTTGCTCCCTGGACTGCTTAGTTTGCCCTGCTGGATTTATTGCTGTGCAGCCTGGTGTATGCAGCACTGGGCTGGACTAATTGCAGCCAGAGGCTGCTTGAGGTTTGTGTGGCAGTTTGTTATCACTCTTCTCTGGGACATGGGAGCATTGGGGAAAATTTGGAGCAATAAAGAGGCAATTTGAACAGCCAGCTGTTTGTGTTATCTCTGTGCTGTGCCGTGCCCTGGGTCATCACATTAACATTAAATAGCCCTCTCGCAACAAAAAAAAAAAAAAAAAAAAGGGGGGGGGGAATACACAATGTCTACAATGTAATTATTTTAGCAGTTCCAAGAAGCTTCCACATCCATCTTCACCAGAACTGATGAAGGTTCTTGAATGAAAGCAAATTGTCTTCCTCAAGGAAAAAAACAACAGTCCAGCTGCTTTTTGAAAAAGCAACTTGGAGACAACAGGTGCAAAAGAATATAAATTAATATAGAAGGAAAGGAAAATGTTAACAGGTAGAAAATAATTAAGCAGGGGAGAATTAACAGTAACAGTGTTGGAAGGAACCTTGGAAGTCATCTAGTCCAACCTGCTGCTCACGCAGGAGATCTGTACTAGGGATTTGAACCACCAACTGCTGACTTTCTGATTGACAAGATCAGTGTCTTAACCACTTGAGCCACCTAGTCAGGTTACAACTAATATAACCTGATGAGATGAGATGAGATGAGATGAGATGAGATGAGATGAGATAATCTAATCTAATCTAATCTAATCTAATCTAATCTAATCTAATCTAATCTAATCTAATCTAATCTAATCTAATCTAATCTAATCTAATCTAATCTAATCTAATCTAATCTAATCTAATCTAATCTACAGTCCAGTACAATGCAACACAATGCAACCCAACCCAACGCAACCCAACCCAACGCAACACTATAATACAATACAATACAATACAATACAATACAATACAATACAATACAATACAATACAATACAATACAATACAATACAATACAATACAATACAGTAGTTGGCGATAACTAACAGCATGAAAGGGGATCAAACTACATAATAATATAGAAGAAATTGTAGATATTGAACTCAATTTCTACCTCTAATAAAATCTTTATTTTGGTTTAAATAAAAATACACGGTTGATTCTATTGCCAAGAAATTTCCCCTTCTCCCCCCCACAGACAAATGCTAATCAGGTCCTCTTCAGATTAATCCAAGTTCAGATCTTGGTTTCCACTTGCTATGATGTAAATTTATGGGCTGCTTCTTGGTTGGAGAGCACAAATCCAAACTTCTATGGCTGAATCAATTTGGAGAAGCGCTCAGAGGGCGAGAAAGTTCTTGACAGGCTTCAGATTCACTTCCTCTCACTGTGGAAATGCACAGTAATAGACTGCCGTGTCCTCTGGTTTGAGGCTGTTCATTTGCAGATACACAAGACTTTTGGCATTGTCCCTGGTTACAGTGAAGCGTCCTTTGACAGACTCTGCATTCTCTTGCCTACTGGCATCGTACCAAATAACTGCAATCCATTCCAGTCCTTTTTCTGGGGCCTTTCTCACCCAATGCATGCCATAGCTTCCAAAGTTAAAACCAGAACCTTTGCAGGAAAGCGAGGTGGACTCTTCAGGTTTTTTCACATATACTCCAGATTGTTCCAGCTGAATGCTGCATTTAATACCTGGGAAACAATAAGTATTGCTTATCATTTATCTTTAGACTGTATGTGAATGTATTTAATAGTTCAGTTTACAGTTAATAATTACAGCATACTTAGTTACAGTTAAGTTATTATAATTATAGGCATACAGAGAGAAGAAAAAGGAAACTCACTTCTTAAGACAGATGAACTGAAAATTAACTGCAGTAAAAGAAAAATACCACTCCTCATTTTTTTTCGGAGGACGCAATATGTTTGTTGTCTGGAAAGTGGTCCAGATGACACAGGATGTAGCTTTCTCTGGAGATTTTTCAGAGGAGATTTTTAAAGAGGAAGCCTTTTCTGAATTTACATATGGATTAGTATAAAGAAAGGGGATGTGGTGGCTGTGGCTAAGATGCTGAGCTTGTTGATCCAAAGGTTGGAAGTTCAGCAGTTCGAATCCCTAGCGCCGCGTAACGGGGCGAGCTCCCGTTATTTGTCCCAGCTTCTGCCAACCTAGCAATTCGAAAGCATGTAAAAAATGCAAGTAGAAAAATAGGGATCACCTTTGGCTGGTGAGTAACAGCGTTCTGTGCGCCTTTGGCGTTTAGTCATGCTGGCCACATGGCCACATGACATGCTATCATGTCTCCCCTAGTCCTTCTTTTCATTAAACTACACATACCCAGTTCCTGCAACCGTTCTTCATATGTTTTAGCCTCCAATCTTCTAATCATCTTTGTTGCTCTTCTCTGCGCTCTTTCTAGAGTGTCCATATCTTGTTTTATATCGTGGTAACCAAAACTGAATGCAGTATTCCAAATGTGGCCTTACCAAGGCATTATACAGTGGTATTAAGACTTCACATGATCTTGATCCTATCCCTCTGTTTAAGCAGCCTAGAACTGTGTTGTCTTTTTTGGCAGCTGCTGCACATGGCTGGCTCCTATTTAAATGGTTGTCCACAAGGACTCCAAGATCCCTCTCACATAGTTGCTACTATTGAGCAAGGTATCACATATCCTGTACCTATGCATCTTGTTTTTCTTCCCTAAATGTAGAACCTCACTTTTTTTCACCATTGAATTTCATTTTGTTAGATAATGACTGAGAATCTTCATCAAATTATCTCATGGACTCCATTTCTTGTGTTCTTTTCCCGCCATTTCTGTCTCTGCAACCTTTCTCCTCAAGTCGTTCTCAGTTGCCAAACTTTTCAGAATGAAGGCAAATATAGGTGTCTCAGATTGGATCCTGTGAGACTTTTCTCCAAAGTAACAGATGGCCAAGTCTTAGCGAACACCCCTTGAGTTTTCCTTTGGAGAATTTGAAATAAAAAGGAAAATACTATTTTAACACCACTTACATCTGTCTCTGTCATAGAGATGGGCTGAGATGAAGCTAGGCAAAGACAAAAAAAGAATATTTGTGTTGCCAGTGATTGTTTGTTCTATGGGTGGGTGTAGATGCATAGAATAACACAAAGGAGCTTCAAATTGTCTCCTATTTTTCCTAACAGTTTTGAGATTATGGATAAATTTTTATGGAAATCAAGAGAGAGAGATTTAATTATTAGCATAATTGAAAGGGTTACATTTGACTAAATGTAAGTAGTGGCCAAAATTGTGGAAACCTTTTGGGAAAAGTGTATTTCCTAAAACTAGCTAATAACACCACTTTTTTTTGGAGTAGGGCCATAAAATTACACACACACACACACACACACACACACACACACACACACACACACACACACACAATTGCACTTTTATACTGCCCTTCTCCCGAAGGACTCAGGGCGCTGTACAGCCCATAGTAAATACAATAGAGACACAAAAGTTAAAAACAATTAAAACAAATTCAATGCTTAGGCCATATTATTAAAACCCCAAAACTAAAATACCATTCCATATATCAATGGAAGGATAATTTATTCAAGAATGTAATGCAGGATTTGCTCTTAGAATAGCATAAAGTATAAAGAAAAAAAGTGAAACACGTAGAAAAAAATGAGATATACAAAAAATATCACCATAGAAAAAATGAGTTATACAAAAATTATCACTATATCAGTTAATAATTAGCTGGGTAACCTTTAGCATGAATTACGGCCTTACAACATCTTCCCATGGAGTGAACCAAGTGTATTTAGTTCTATAGCTGTTATAATGTGAAACCAAGATTGAATGATGGCTTCTATTAACTGGATTTTATTACTGGGTCGCTTCTGACTAATAAGTTTCTGTAGTCGGCTACATAGATTTTCAATTGGGTTAAGGTCTGGGCTATTCCCAGGCCATTCCAGCAGTGGAATAGGATTGAAACTTGAAATAAAAAGTGGTGTGATTAGCCAGCAATCCTCAAATATACACTTTCCCCAAAAGGCTTCCACAATTTTGGCCACTACTGTATATCTTGCTTTCCATTGTGAACATTCTGGGACTAATTTGGCTTGGTTGCATACCTCAAACTGCAAATCTGTAAGATGAGACAGTCAGATTTTTTTTCCCCCACTTTAATTTGTCTGTTAAGCAAGATGCTTGAGCGATGTTATCACTCCCAGATGTTAATGGTAGGTAGGCCATGTTGAGACATCCTTCTCTTTAATATGAAGTTATAGCATGATTGCAAAGCAATTATGTCAAGGCAGGTAAATAATCCAAAATATTCAGTCCCAGTTTCTGGGAGAGGGAGTTTCCAATTACCAATGTTTACCTCCCTTGGCTCAGCCCAGTTGATGGGATAGAGCTACAGGATTATATATTAATGTAGATGAAATGTGAAAAAGGAGCAAGATATACATGGAATAGGATAACTCACCATGGCCAACTCGCCACAGACAATTTATCACAGGACACCTTGCTGTAGCCAACACACCTCAGGATACTTCAAGAAATACAGAAGCTAAATTAATTTTGATGGAACTGTGGCCAGTAATCATAAAATAAAGAAAGTCAATCCAGAAATACAAGAGTTAAAATAATTTTGACGAAAAACATGGTCACCAGTAATAAAAGTAACTGAATGGAACAATTAATACAGCATTGAATATGTTCTGTGGTGAGTTGTCCCATCACAAGTTGGTCATGATGAGTTGGCCTCAATGGTTGGCCATGGCCTGTTGGCTATGGTGACTTGGCTGCAGCAAGTTGTCCTAGATCCACATATACAACGCAATTAAACGGAGGATAATTGTCAATACTGAGAATCAAAGAGGATTGAACTGCAAAATAGATCAATGATGGGGGCATCAATCCATATTTCTACCTTTAATTAAATTTTAACTTTTAAAAACTACCCAGTTTTGCCTACTGACCAGAAATTTTCTTTTTCTCCCCCTACCAAATTGCTAACCAGTTTCCACACTGCTTATTTCAAGATCAGTCCTGCATTTCCACTTGCTGTCCTGGAGATATATTGGCTGTTCCAAATAGATAAATTTAACTTTCCGTAAAGATCTGAATTTGTACAGCTGCTCTGAAGGGAAGGTTCCTGCTTAGCATCAGATTCACTTCCTGTCACTGTGTATCTCTCACACAGTAATAGACTCCTGTGTCCTTTGGCTTGAGATTATTCATTTGTAAATACAGCTGGCTGAGGGAATCATCCCTGGAGATGCTGAATCGGCCCTTGATTTTGTTCGAGTAGCGAATTGGAGAGGAGGATGCACTTATCTCTGCCACCCATTCGAGTCCTTTTCCTGGAGCCTTTCTCACCCAGTGCATCTCAAAGCTGCTGAAGGAGAATCCAGAGGCTTGGCAAGAGAGACGGAGGGACTCCCCAGGTCTTCTCACATCTCCTCCAGACTCCACCAATTGGACTTGAGACTTGGAACCTAAACAGAAAGTTTATCAGTAATCTCTCTTCTATACAAGAATTAAAATGGGAAGAACCTGGAGAGAGAGGAAACAATTACCTTTGAGGAATGCTAGTAGGGGCACCAGATGTAGCCACAAAATCATTTTTTTTTTATTAAAAAAGTTTTACAATACAATTTTTATCCCCCTTTCCCCCCACCAATCCCCCCACCCAACTACCACCCCCTCCCTTTCCCTTTCCCTCCCCCTCCCCCCCTGACTTCCTTTGCTAACCAAACATCAGTCATGTATATCAATCCACATCAAACAGAAAAATAGGTGAGATCCAGAGGGTGTTAGAAGTTTAGATTAGTTCTTTATTACTTAATGTTAAATTTATAATATTTTATCTGGATCTCACAAAATCATTTTTTGCACCCTTTAATGAGCTGAAGGGAGTTAGATTCAAGAAAATGCTTAAGAGTTTGTGTTGGTGGAGGTAGCCTGAAAGGAAAATGAACAAGCTCCTTTAAAGGGGAAACAGTGACTCAATTTACATATTGGTTGAGATAAAAGAGTTCCTAAGTGCATTCACCTTATAGTTTTTTTGCACACTCACTACAGGGGTGAAAAAAAGAAAGAAAGAAAGGAAGGAAGGAAGGAAGGAAGGAAGGAAGGAAGGAAGGAAGGAAGGAAGGAAGGAAGGAAGGAAGGAAGGAAAGAATGCATGTATTTATATACAACATTTTTTGCACGTACATCAAACTGTATAAAAAAAATCCCTTCACATAATTTCTATATTCATTAAAAAAAAAAATTGAAGCCTCTTGATACAGTCTAGAACTTTGCTGGTGACAAACACCAGATCAATAATTTTCCAATATTCAATTACATTATCAGGACTGAAGCCTCGGAGATATGAAATTTTCACTAGGATTCTTTTGTGGACATTACTAAAGTAACATAAAAAAATTATCATGAGTCCAAAATGAGAAAATATTAGATATTTCCTCATTAGATGAGACTTGTTTTATTCCCTCCCCCACTCCTATTGGGCAATAGAGTTTCATGTGACAACATTGCCACCAAGTGTCAAAAGTTATTATTAGGATGTATTTTCATAATTCTCCAAGGAGATTCTTCTGGTCCAGATGTTTCCTCAATATGTTATGGCAGTTTTAATAGCCTGAAATATCAACGTATACTTTCATTTCTTGCCTTGTGCCATGATACTCTTTTTCTTGTTCTTATTCAGTCACTAAGTTGTGTCCAATTCTCTGTGAGCCCATCGACCACAGTCCACCTGTTCTCCACTGTCCTCCAAAGTTTGCCCAAAACCTTGTTCTCTGCATCAGATGTTTCCTCAAAATGTAGATGGCAGTTTAGATATTTAGAAAGATTGTTCTGAAGTTTCATTTCCAGACTTTTGCTAGGATACTAAAGGACTGCATTCCATTTCAAGTGGTTTTTTTTAAAGCCTAATTGCCTTATAGACAGGAAGGTGAACCTCAAATTGTCACTGGTATAGGGTCTCCTGTTTGATCAGTTGTGTTGGACTAGAAGACCTCCAAGGTCCCTTCCACCTCTAGTCTGATTGATTCAAACTACCAATTAGTAATACCATTAATAAGTCTGGATAGTGGACATGGCAGTCCTCAGAGACAACAGAAGAGAAAGGAATGAAGAAGATAACAAAATACGAAGACCTGCACATAGTAATCGGACGACTGTGGCAAAAGAAAGCAACAGATAAAAATAGAAAGAAACTGAAGGGATTTGGCAATCTGACAGGAACAAAGCAGACTGTGTATAAATTAATGGAGAAGCAATGAAAAAGAAGTATTAAATGGGGAGATGGTGATATGGAAAGAATGATTGGGGACTGAATTTCAAAATAATAAAAGAATGAATAAAGCAAATGAGGAACCCACATTTCTTCCACTTAGGAAAACCATTATTCTTATTTTGTTCTTGTTCTTTAAACGTCTCATTTTTTTTCTATTACCAAGAAGTTTCCTACTTGCCCTTCAACCAAATTCTAATAGGTTTCCTTGTGGTTTATTCCAAGACAGCTTGGTGAACACATTCCGAGATCCGTCTTATTGTGAAATAGATTGATCAGACATTTCTCAGTTCTAGTATGCTAATACAAATGTGTATGACTGAATTAACTGGGAAAGCTCCTCAGAGGCAGAGAAAGTTCTTGATGGGCTTCAGATTCACTTCCTCTCACTGTGTCTCTCACACAGTAATAGACAGCTGTGTCCTCTGGTTTCAGATTGTTCATTTGCAGAAACAGCTGACTGCGGGGATCATCTCTGGAGACGGTGAATCGTCCCTTGACTTTGTCTGAGTAGTAAATTGTAGATCCAGCTATTCTTGCAATCCATTCCAGGCCTTTCCCTGGAGCCTGCCTCACCCAGCCCATCCAATAGCTGGTGAAGGTGAATCCACTGGCTTGGCAGGAGAGACGAAGGGACTCCTCAGGTCTTCTCACATCCCCTCCAGACTCCACCAACTGGACTTGAGATTGGACAGCTACAAAGAAATGTGTATCAATAAACTCTCCTATATACAGGAACAACAAATGGAATGATCCTGAATAATGAGGAAATAATTACCTCGCAGGACTGCTAATAAGGAAACCCAGTTTAGCCACAGGATCATTTTTATTCCCTGTAATGGATGGAAGGGAATTGACCAGAAACAATTCGCGAATGTGTACAAACTTTGTGTTGGAGGGTGTAGCTTTAAAAGGACATCCAAGCGGCTCCCCGAAAGAGGAATCTGTGCCTTGATTTACATATTGGTTGAGATAAAAGAGTTCCTCAGTGCAATGACCTCTTCCTTTTTCTTTAACAGTCTCTGCATGAATGAGTTTTACATAGCTTTCCGGTCCTAAAAAAGTAAAGTCAGCTTTTACATTACAGTAAAGACAAAGACTTTCTAGTTTCAGCATTTCTAAAAAGTGATTCCAATAAAGGAAAATCTGTAGAGATTCTCAGACATCCAGGTCATAGTTGTCTCATAAGTGCTTTTTGCAAATACAACTGGACTGTTTTTTTCCCTCGAGGAAAAAGACATTTCTTTTCATCCAAGTAGCTTCATTGTTTCTGGCAGGATGGTGGGAGATACAGAGGGATTAGTTCTAATGGGGAAGCTTCTTGGATGAGAAGCAAAACTACTTCTTCTCCCTTCTCCCTTCTCCCTTCTCCCTTCTCCTTCTCCTTCTAGAAATAGGTTAGAGATAGAAAAAGAAAAAGGACAGCACATCTGAGCTCCAGAAAGATTTTGTAATGTTATTCCCCTTTCGTACAACTTTTGAAAAACCCAAAAGAATTGAATGTGAAACAAGTCCATTTTTGTTTTGGTGGATAGTTTTGTCTTCCTGTCTGTCTCTCTATTCTGTTTATAAAATTTCTATAGCCTTCCATCTCAATCAATGACTCTGTGAGGCTGAAAATTCAATATTTTGCTATTCTTATTAGTTCTTAGTTGCCCAGTTAGTTTATTAGTTGACTTGTGTATATAAGCAGACATACATATTGAAATAATAAGAGTAAGAATAATTCCTTCCCTTCCCTTCCCTTCCGTTTTCACTGTCCATTCATCCCAACAGAAAAACCTTGGGTTTCAATTATTCTTTAGCCTTTAAAATTTTGTGGATTAATGTGTGGATTTCCATCCATAATTTGTTCACCTTTTTACTTGTCCACCAAAAATGATACATTATCCCTCTCTGTAGTTTTCATTTCCAGCAAAGATTTGAAATATCTTCACACAGTTTCTCTGGTCAGAAATACCCAAGATTCATCTTTTTATAAGAATTCTCAGCTTCACAATGAAGATTGCAGCCTCCTGAGATGTTAAATTTTCTGAGATATTTTCAGTGAACTATTAAATAGAAAGAATGTACAAAATGGTCATGACTCAAAAAAAAAAAGAAAAGAAAAGAAAAGAAAAGAAAAGAAAAGAAAAGAAAAGAAAAGAAAAGAAAAGAAAAGAAAAGAAAAGAAAAGAAAAGAGACAGTATCAGATGAAGCTTGTTTTATTCCTTCCCTCACCTTTATTGGGTGCATGGGCAATGGAGTTTCATGTGGCAACATTGCCAGCAAGTGTCAAAAGTGATTATTATGACACATCTTCCTAATTCTCCAAGGAGATTCTTTTAGTCCAGATGTCTCCTCAATATGTTATGGCACTTTTAATAGCCAGAAATATCAACCTAAACTTTCATTTCTTGCCTTATTCCATGATATCATTGTTCTTGTTGTTGTTCAGTCACTAAGTTGTGTCCAACTCTCTGTGAGCCCATGGACCATATCACACCAGCCCCCTGTTATTCACTGTCCCCCAAAGTTTACCCAAAACCCTGTTCTCTGTGTCAATGACACTATCTAACCATCTCATCCTCTGTTTTCCTTTTGCCTTCAATCTCTCCAAACATCACAGGTTTCTCCCAATGAATCCTCTCTTCTCATTTGGTAGCCAAAGTATTTGAGTTTCAGATTCAGGAACTGTCCTTCTGAAGAACAGTCAAATTGGATTTCTTTTAAGATTGATTAATTTAAGTTTGATTGGATTTCACCCCTGCTGGAAGCCAAGATCCCCAAACACAGATCATACTTTGATCATGTCGCAAGAGCTGATTCACTCAAAAAAATCAATCATGCTGTAAATGATCAGTAGCAAAAGAAGAAGGAGCCACTCTAGTACCCACTGAGTGGACACTATAAAGGATGACACCGGGATTACCATGGCAGTCCTAAAGGAGTTAGTGTGAGACAGAGGGAAATGCAGAATCATGATCTACACCTAAAATGTCTTAAATTCTCATTCAACAATAATCAGCCCTCATTGATAACCCAGGATTGGCGGCTTAGACAAGTTGAAGAAGTGCTCTGAAGAAAGGAAGGTTTTTGTTTGGCTTCAGATTCACTTCCTCTCACTGTGTTTCTTGCACAGTAATAAATTGCCGTGTCTTCAGCTTTGAGGCTGTTCATTTGCAGATACAGCTGGCTTTTGGCATTGTCCCTGGAGATGGTGAAGCGGCCCTTCACTTTGTCTGAGTAGTAAGTACCCGAACCAGTGGTTATGGTGGCCACCCATTCCAGTCCTTTTCCTGGAGCCTGTTTCACCCAGTTCATCCAGTAGCTGCTGAAGGTGAATCCAGAGGCTTGGCAGGAGAGACGGAGGGACTCTCCAGGTCTTCTCACATCCCCTCCAGACTCCACCAATGGTGCCAGGATTTGAGACTGGACTCCTAAAAAGAAAAGTTTTTTTTTAAAAATGAGATCTCCTGCCTAGAGGAACAGAATATGGAAATAAAGTCTATATGGGGGAAATAATAACTCTATATGGGAGAAATAATTACCTTTGAGGAGTACTATTAAGGATAGGAGGTTTATCCTCATTTTTTCTAATGAGTGGAGGGAATTGATAAGAGAGGATTCAGCAAATTGCACAAGGTTTAGGTTTGTAGGTGTTGTCTGAAAAAGGAAACCATAGGGCTCCTTAAAAGGGTAAATTGTGCCTCGATTTACATATTCATCGGGATAAAAGAGCCCTTGACCAACACACTTCTGTGAACACGGCTTCCATGTGCATTTTGTAATTAACATTGCAGTCCTAAAAGAAGAGTTAGGCAGAAGTTTTTTTTCTTTGAGTTAAAAAGAGAAAGGGTCAGTTTGCTGTATATTAACTACAAAAAAGGCTTGAAAAATTTCACTACTTTTCAAAATAATTTAATGTCATAGAGAATAAATTGACCTTTAGTCTCGCTTGAGAAAACCTATTGGAGAGGATTAAAAAAAAGTTAGCACATTTGAATTAGGATGTTGGCTATGAGATTGATTCATTAACCATTGTTTATTATGTGGAAAATCCCAGCCACCTTCAAGGTAACATGGCTTGGAGAGTCAAAACTGAAGCAAGATTGCAGCTTCTTAATTCTCCAACGACATTTGTTCCGAGCAGATATTTCCTCAGTGTCTATTTGCCTGAAGGATTATCCTAAATTTTCATTTCCATCATTCCCGCATGATACTAAAGGACTGCATTCCTTTCCAGTGAAGTCAAATTAACTCCTAAACTGGGAAATACACTTTATTTTTGAAAATGTTGTTATAACAAACCTTTTGATACCTAGAATTAAACATCCTCAAATTCTCACTGATGATTAAATCTCACTGATAACTGCAGGATCACCAAACACAGATTGTACTTTGATCATGTCGCAAGAGCTGATTCACTCAAAAAAATCAATCATGCTGGGAATGATCAGCGGAAAAAGAAGAAGGGGCTACTCTAGTACCCACTGAGTGGACACTATAAAGGATGACACCGGGATGACCATGGCAGACCTAAAGGAGTCAGAGGAGCATGGAGATGAGTGCAACCCATTCCAGACCTTTACCTGGAGCCTGTCTCACCCAGTACATGCCATGGATTCTGAAGGTGAATCCAGAGGCTTGGCAGGAGAGATGGAGGGACTCTCCAGGTCTTCTCACATCCCCTCCAGACTCCACCAACTGTTCTTGAGATTGGACTTCTAAAAAGAAAAGTTTTTTTTTAAATGAGATCTCCTGCATAGAGGAACAGAATAGAGGAAAAAACTCTATACGGATGGAATAATTACCTTTGAGGAGTACTAGTAAGGACACAAGGTTTAGCCACATTTTTGCTTCCTCTAAGGAGGGGAGGGAATTGACAAGAGGGGAATCAGCAAATAGCACAAGGGTTTGGATTTGCGGGGGTGTTGTCAGAAAAGGGAAACCATGGGGCTCCTTCAAAGGGTAAGGAGCCTCGATTTACATATCCATTGGGATAACATGTGAACATGGTTTGCATATGCATTTTGTAATTAATTGCAGCCCTAAGAAAAGACTTACACACATTTTTTTTATTTGAGTTAATAGGAGAAAGGGTCAGTTTACTGTACATTAACTAAAAAATACAATTTATTTTATTTATTAAATTTATATACCGCCCTTCTCCTAGTGGACTCAGGGCGGTGTACAGCCAAGAATAAAAAGCACTCCAATACAAAATTTAAAATATTAATAAAAGAATTAAATAATTTTGGCCCAATAAATTTAAAAACCAATAGGCAATTAAAATTTAAAACCCATAAAACCTTAACTTGAAAAATTACTGCAGGGAATTTATTTCACTGATTAATTGTTCTCAATGTCAAGAAATTTCTCCTTAGTTCGAGATTACTTATCTCCTGATTAATTTCCATCCGTTGCTTCTTGTTCTGCCTTCAGGGGCTTTATAGAATAGATTGACCCCAATTACTTATAACAGCCCTTATCTAATAATAGTAATATATCCTAGATTAAACCTCATCAAAAATATCACTGGAAGCCAGGATCACCAATCCACTTTGAATGGATGCTATAAAGTATGACACCGGGATGATCATGGCAGAGCTAAAGGAGTCAGGGTGAGACAGAGGGGCATGCAGAGTCGTGATCTACACCTAAAATGACTTAAGTTCTCACTCGACAATAATCAATCCTCATTGATAATCCAGGATTGGCAGTTTAGACAAGTTGAAGAAGTGCTCTGGAGAGAGGAAGGTTTTTGTTTGGCTTCAGATTCACTTCCTCTCACTGTGCCTCTTGCACAGTAATAGACTGCCGTGTCTTCAGCTTTGAGGCTGTTCATTTGCAGATACAGCTGGCTTTTGGCATTGTCCCTGGAGATGGTGAAGCGTCCTTTGACAGACTCTGCATAGAGTTGATTACTGCCATCGGACGAAATACCTGCACTCCATTCCAGGCCTTTCCCGGGAGCCTGTCTCACCCATTCCATGCCATAGCCACCGAAGTTGAATCCAGAGGCTTGGCAGGAGAGACGGACGGACTCTCCAGGTCTTCTCACCTCCCCTCCAGACTCCACCAGCTGCACTTGAGATTGGACTCCTAAAAAGAAAAGTGTTTTTTTTTTTAAAATGAGATCTCCTGCATAGAGCAGCAGAACATGGAAATAAACTCTATATTTGGGACATAATTACCTTTGAGGAGTACTAGTAAGGAAACCAAGTTTAGCCACATTTTTGCTCCCTCCCAAGTTTACCTTGGTGGGTGTTGTCTGAAGAGGGAAACCGTGGGGCTCTTTTAAAGGGGAAATTGTGTCTGAATTTACATATCTGTTGGGATAAAAGACATTTCGGTGAACATAACTTACATCTACATTTTGTAATCAACATTCTAGTCCTAAGAAAAGTTTTGGACACATTTTTTTTTCCTTGAGTTAATAGATAAAAGAGTCAGTTTACTGTACATTAACTACAAAAAAGCCTTGAAAATTTCACTACACCTCCAAATGATTTTAGTAATACGGAATAAATGGACACTTTAGTCCCATTTAAGGACACTTATTAGAGAGCTTAAAAAAAGCTAGGATATTTGAATTAGAACGTTTGCTATCAGATTGTTTCTTAAACCATTGTTTACTTTATTGAAAATCCCAACTGCCATCACGGAAAACTTTCTCACCTAGGCAAGTTGGGGCCACTCAACTCACAAAGGCAAACTTAAGGCAGATTGTGACCAAAAAGAATTTCGAAATTCAAACAGAATGATAAATAATTCTCTTTGTGTCTATAAGCAGTGACGGGATTCAATTTTTTTAACAACCGGTTCTGTGGGTTTTGCTTATTTGGGGGCATGGCTAGCTGATCATGTGACTGGGTGGGCGTGGCTATGAGCATAGGGACTACTCAGAGGGCTGAAAAAGTGATTTCTGATCGTTCCTCGCACTTTTGACTGATCCTTGCACTTATGACTGGTCTTCACTTATGCCCATTGCAGCATTCTTAACAACCCTGTCACACATTTTACAACTGCAGTGCTTCATATGACCATGTGGGTGTGGCCAGGTGGTCCTGTGGCATCACTTCTTTGTCCTAAGGACAGTGAATTATTACAGAAATAAAATAAAAAAAATATTATCTGACTTTCACAATGAGACTATATCTAATGACAGTTTTTAAATTCCCTTTACAACCCCCACTAGGTGCCTAGACAATGGGATTCCATGTGACAACATTGCCCTCCAGTGTCCAAAATGAGGAGAGGACCCGTCTTCCTAATTCTCCAAGGAGATTCTTTTGGTGCAGATGTTTCCTCAATATGAGAACGGCAGTTTGGAGGTTTAGAACAGGGCTTTTCAAAATTCTTGCAGATTGTACCACTTTTTGGCTATAGCAATATTCGAGTACCACCAGTCGCCTAGCAAGGTGTCAAAAACTTGATGACCAAAAAAGAATAAAGGAAAGGAAAAAGGAAAACAGTGATTGTTATGGCCTGTACCCAGTCTGTGTGGCTGGTGGTTGATTTGGACAGCAAGGAGGCTGGTGTGGTGCTGTACCATCAGCCTGTGCAGCTGGCACTCGAGTTGGACAATGAGGCTGGAGAAGATGTGGTGCCAGAGGCAGGGATTCAGCCAGGGCCTTCAGAACCTCCTGAAGCTCCCTTAAGTGAAGAGGATGAAGAGGAGGAGCCTCTTCTCGATGCATGGGTGCGCAGAGCTGCCAAAAGGCAGGAGTGACTCCTCAGTCAGAGGTCTCCTCAAGGGTAAAGCTTGGGGCTAATTGGCCACTCCCTTAGCTTATTTAAGGAGGAACACCGACTGAAGCAATTTTCAGGGAACAACTTCATTCACTCTCCTTCGTGCCTTTATCTTAGTTCTTTGCAAATTGCTTCTTTGCTTTCATAGTAAGATTAAGATTATTTATTCTTTGGATTCTTGTAGGCTGTTAAGAAAGTTAACAGCCTTTGGGGAAAAAAAACCCTATTTAATTTAATAAACTAAGGTTTGTACAGACTTTGTGTGTGCTGCGTTCTTTGGGGTTCGTGGCTGGGGCAGAACAGTAATAGAGTACAGTTCATCCTTGACTTACAACGGTTTGCTTAGTGACGGAAGTTACAATGGCACTGAAAAAAGTGACTTATGACCATTTTTGGCACTGAAGACCATTGCAGAATTCCTGGGGTCACACAATTTACATTTGGGTGCTTGGCATCATACTTATGATGGCCACAGTGTTTTGCAACCTTCTGATTAGCAAAGCCAATGGAGAAGCAAGATTCACTTAACAACCCTGTGACCCAATTTAATCACAGCAGTGATTCGCTGAACAAACGCATCAAGAAAAGTCGTAAAATCGGGCAAAACTTCCTTAACAAATTTCTCACTTAGGAACATAAATTTTGGGCTTGTTAGAAGGAACATCCATCTGGGAGAAAGGTACTGGAGACAAAATGGGGGCTGGAGGCTGATTGGAAAGAAAGGTTCCCTTTATTACTTTATGTAATTTGATTCTTTATTATTTTATTACTACGTGTGAATGACTACTTCAGCTTCATCCGCAATAATACACGAGCACACAATAAATTCAAAATTAAAGTGAACCACTCCAAACTCAATTGCAGAAAATACGACGTCAGCAACAGAGCGGTCAATGCCTGGACTGACTCTGTTGTTACATCCTCAAACCCCCATAACTTTAACCTTAGACTGTCTACTGTTGACCTCACCCCATTCCTAAGAGATTTGTAAGGGGCGTGCGTAAGCGCATCAGTGTGCCTTCTGTCCCTATAATACTGTCCCCATTTATTCGTACCCATTTCCTGGATTCATATTCATGTTTATAATTATTCCTGTTATTTCATACATGTTTGACAAACTAACTAACTAACTAACTAACTAACTAACTAACTAACTAACTAACTAACTAACTAACTAACTAACTAAATACATAAATAAAAATAAATTGATGAAGCAGAACCAACCACATGTGATTCTGGGCAGCTGACAAAATGGAGTTGAGAGTGCGTGGGTTTTTATACCTTCTTTGGGCTTTGTATATGAGCTTCCTGTTCCTGTGCAAGAACATGTCCTTTAATATTCCCTTGGCTGTTGTCAGACTCCTATGGGGGTCATGTAGGGGTCATAGCTGGCTCTATAGACAAAAGGGGAAATGCAAATCCTAGTTGTTTGACTGAGTTAATATTGTCAACCTTTTGATCGTTGCTTACCTGAGTTTCTCATTCACCCAGTCTTTCTAAATGAATGACCAAATCTGCATTTCTAAAAGCTGGCCTCCTCAGTTTCTGCTTGGAAACTGGGGCTGGTTCCTGCCTCCCTTAAGATTTTTTTCCCCCATTTCTCCTATAGGGAAATATAATGTTCTTCCTTTTTAATATTTCCCAAAAATATTTCATTCTTCTAGCAGGGAGGTCTTCCTACAGGCTCAATTGTGGTCGTAGATAGTTGAGAACAACCTGTACACCCACTTTTAATGGGAAAATTGTGCCTGTTTGCCTGACATTAATCTTCGCACTGTTCTATCCCCTTTCTCTCCCTCTGCTTGTCTCAGGGAGACCTTGTCATCTTCTCTTGCCCTGTTGTCTTTTTTTTCTTCTTCCACTTTACCCTCAAAATCTCCTCCTTTTGTATCCTCTCCTGCAGGGGTGGGCTTCAAAAAATTTAGCAAGGGGTTTCTGCCCAGTTGCTGCGTGGGCATGACTATGGTGGGTGTGGCCTAGTTGGCCTCCTGTACCACAGCAAGGGGGGGGGGAACAATTTTGTACTCTGCAGGCTCCAGAGGTTTTTCTCAAGCTTCTGGGATGGTGAAAATGGCCTACCCAGGCTCCGGAGGCCCTCTGGAGGCCAGGCCCATTTGTGGCCTCCCCAAATTTCCAGTAGGCCCATTTTTTGCCCTGCACTTACCTGCATTGAAAATGGGCCACATGGGCACTCCTGGGGGGGGGAATGGTGGGGCCAGTCATGAATGGGATTTGGGGGTTCTCCAAACTGCTCAGAATCTTAGCTAGAGGTTCTCACAAACCCCTTCGAACCCCCAGCAGCCCACGCTTGCTCTCCTCTCCTCTCTTCCCCTTCCTCCTCCTTTTCTCTTAGGTGCAGGTCCTCTCCTCAATGCTCAGCTTAGCTCAGCTCCTGGAAGCGCCAATCACCTATAGCGAAGCGCAGAGTCCCGGCAACACCTTAGCTCCGCCTGACTCTCCTACAGGCCTGTGCGGCGCTGTCACAACTTCAGTTCAACCAACCACTGCACTTTTACACTTTTTGTAAAAAAAAAACACTTTTCAACCGGTCGTACACGTACCACCTGCCAGGTGCCGAAATACCACCAGTGGTACATGTACCATGGGTTGAAATGCAGTGGTTCAGAAGGTTTACCATGAAGTTTCATTTCCAGGTTTCTGCCATGATACTAAAGGACAATATTTCATTCCATTTTTTTCCCTTGAAAATAGATCACTTTGCAAACAGGGAAGATGAAAATGGAATGTCTAAGCTATTTTCATCATCCTATATTTTCTAACAGCAAACTCTCTGATGCCCAGAATAAAACATCCTGAAGTTCTCGCTAGACAGTGATCAATCTTCATTGACTTAATCCCGGCTCTGGGGCTCAATCGAGTTATTCCAAAGAAAGGAAGGTGCTTGTCTGCCTTCAGATTCAAGTCCTCTCACTGTGTCTCTCGCACAATAATAGACTGCTGGGTCTTCAGGTTTGAGGCTTTTCATTTGCAGATACAGCTGACTTTTGACATTGTTCCTGGAGATGGTGAAGCGTCCCATCATTTTGCTTGAGTAGTAAGTATTACTGGAAATGTTGTTATGTATGGCAAACAGAAGTGTATGCTTCACACAGATGTGAAGGCAGGAGAAGAAGTAATGAATCAAAACTGATCAAAGAGAGAAGCATCCTAGAACTAAGGAGAAATTTCCGGACAATGAGAACAATTAATCAGTGGAACAATTTGCCTCCAGAGGTTGTGGATACTCCATCACTGGACGGGGCTCAGTCAAGTTGAAGAGCAGATCTAAACCTAAAGGACGATTCTTGTTTGGCTTCAGATTCACTTCCTCTCAGTGTGCCTCTTGCACAGTGATATACTGCCGTGTCTTCAGCTTTGAGATTGTTCATTTGCAGATACAGGTGGCTTTTGGCATTGTCCCTGCAGATGGTGAAGCGTCCCTTGACTTTGTCTGAGTAGGAAGTACCTGAATTGGTGTTTATATATGCTAAACATTCCATTCGTTTTTCTAAAAACTGTCTGACCCAGACCATCTCATGGCTGCTGAAGGTGAATGTAGAGGCTTGGCAGGAGAGATGGAGGGACTCTCCGGGTCTTCTCACATTCCCTCCAGACTCCACCAGCTGCACTTGAGATTGGACTCCTAAAAAGAAAAGTGTTTTTTTTTTTTTTTTAAAAAAAAGAGATCTCCTGCATAGAGGAGCAGAAGATGGAAATAAGCTTTATACAGGGGAATAATTACCTTTGAGGAGTACTAATAAGGACACAAGGTGTAGCAACATTTTTGGACCCTCTAATGAATGGCGGGAAGAGAATTGACAAGAGAGGATTCAGCAAATAGCACAAGGTTTAGGTTGGTGGGTGTTGTCTGAAGAGGGAAACCTTGGGGCTCTTTTAAAGGGAAAATTATACGTCGATTTACATATCCGTTGGGATAAAAGAACCCTTGACCAACACACTTCTGTGAACATGGCTTACATGTGCATTTTGTAATTAACATTGCAGCCCTAAGAAAAGGCTTAGACACATTTTTTTTTTTGCTTTGAGTTAATAGGAGAAAGGGTCAGTTTACTGTACATAAACTAAAAAATGTAGTTAACTTGAAAAATTACTGGACAGAATTTATTTCACTGATTAATTGTTCTCAATGTCTGGAAATTTCTCCTTAGTTCCAGATTACTTTTCTCCTTGATTAATTTCCATCTATTGCTTCTTGTTCTGCCTTCAGGGGTTTTGTAGAATAGATTGACCCCCAATTCCTTATAACAGCCCTTTTCTAATAATAATAATATGTCCTAGACTAAACCTCAGCAAAAATATCACTGGAAACCAGGATCAACAAACACAGATCATACTTTGATCATGTCGCAAGAGCTGATTCACTCAAAAAAAATCAATCATGCTGGGAATAATCAGTGGAAAAAGAAGAAGGGGCCACTCTAGTACGCTCTGAGTGGACACAATAAAGGATGACACCGGGATGAGCATGGCAGACCGAAAGGTGTCAGTGTGAGACATTGGGGCAAGCGGAGTTGTGATCTGCACCCAATCTTTCTTAAGTTCTGATTCGACAATAATTATCAATCCTCATTGATAACCCAGGATTGGCAGCTTAAACAAGTTGAAGAAGTGCTCTGAAGAAAGGAAGGTTTTTGTTTGGCTTCAGATTCACTTCCTCTCATTGTGTCTCTTGCACAGTAATAAATTGCTGTGTCTTCAGCTTTCAGGCTGTTCATTTCCAGATACAGCTGGCTTTGGCATTGTCCCTGGAGATGGTGAAGCGGCCCTTGACTTTGTCTGAGTAGAACTTTCTACTGGAATCAGTATAAATATGTGCAACCCAGTCCAGTCCTTTCCCTGGAGCCTGTCTCACCCAGCTCATTGCGTAGCTGCTGAAGGTGAATCCAGAGGCTTGGCAGGAGAGACGGAGGGACTCTCCAGGTCTTCTCACATCCCCTCCAAACTCCACTAACTGTTCTTGAGATTGGACTCCTAAAAAGAAAATGTTTTTTTAAAAAAATGAGATCTCCTGCATAGAGGAACAGAATATAGAAATAAACTCTGTACGGAGGGGATAATTACCTTTGAGGAGTACTAGTAAGGACACAAGGTTTAGCTACATTTTTGCTCCCTCTAATGAATGGAGAGAATTGACAAGAGAGGATTCAGCAAATAGCACAAGGTTGAGGTTGGTGGGTGTTGTCTGAAGAGGGAAACCATGGGGCTCCTTTAAAAGGGAAATTGTGCCCCGATTTACATATCTGTCGGGATAAAAGAGCCCTTGCCTAAAACACTTCTGTGAATATGACTTCCGTATACATTTTGTACATTACACTGCAGTCCTAAGAAAAGGATTGTGACTTATCTATCTGTCTGTCTACCTACCTACCTACCTACCTACCTACCTACCTACCTATCGTCTGTCTGTCTATCTATCTATCTATCTATCTATCTATCTATCTATCTATCTATCTATCTATCTATCTATCTATCTATTTTATGAATTAACAGGCA
Source organism: Coluber constrictor foxii (assembly GCA_038048745.1). Classification (NCBI taxonomy): domain Eukaryota; kingdom Metazoa; phylum Chordata; class Lepidosauria; order Squamata; family Colubridae; genus Coluber; species Coluber constrictor. Next base: position 37,498,537 of record CM075961.1, on the reverse strand, counting down.
AAAGGGCAAATTTACCGAGCATTAACTGAGCAAAATACACTATTTTATTTGCACTGTTTTATTTGTTTATTTTATGGAAAATCCCAAAAACATTAAATGGCAGTTGAACTTCAAGGAACACATTTTCAGCTAGAGTAGCTGGGGCCACTCAATTCACAAAGTCGGACTCCAGTCCTATTGTGACCAAATAGGCTCTCTTATTCCAGAGAGCATAATAAATAATTCTCTTTGTGTTATCCAAAATATTTTGTTTACTGTAGGTTATCTGTAGGGCTTCTCAGTAAGGATTTCAGTGTCTTGAGAAATTAAATCCTTTTGAGATCCCCTGAGAGGAATGCCAATATTTTCTGGATTGCTGGACATATTTGCATCCATAATCCTTTCACTGTTTTACATATTCAATGAATATCAAATAGCACAAGCTTTATGCCGGTGGGAATTGTCTGAAAAAGGAAAACATTGGGTCCCTTTAAAGGGGAAATTGTGCCTTCATTTTCATATCTGATGGGATAAAAGAGCCCTACATCAGGGGTGCTATTCAGCAGCTTCTGACAGGTTCTCGAGAAGCAATAGCAGAAATTTTAGTAGTTCAGAGAACTGGCAAATACCACCTTTAGCTGGCTGCAGTGTGGGTGGGAGTGGAGATTTTGCAATATCCTTCCCCCAGGAGAGCGGAGGGTTTTGCAGTATCCATCCCCTGTCACTCCCACCAAGCCATGCCCACCAAGCCACACCCATAAAACCGGTAGTAAAAAAACATCGAATTTCACCACTACTGGAAGCCACGATCACCAAACACAGATCATACTTTGATCGTGTCGCAAGAGCTGATTCACTCAAAAAAATCAATCATGCAGAGAATGATCAGCAGAAAAAGAAGAAGGGGCCACTCTAGTACCCACTGAGTGACAGCTATAAAGGATGACACCGGGATGACCATGGAGGACCTAAAGAAGGCAGGGTGAGACAGAGGGGCATGCAGAGTTGTGATCTACAACCAAACTTTCTTAAATTCTCACTAGACAATAATCAACTCTCATTGATAATCCAGGATTGGCGGCTGAGACAAGTTGAAGAAGTGCTCTGAAGAAAGGAAGGTTTTTGTTTGGCATCAGATTCACTTCCTCTCACTGTGCCTCTTGCACAGTAATAGACGGCCGTGTCTTCAGCTTTGAGGCTGTTCATTTGCAGATACAGCTGGCTTTTGGCATTGTCCCTGGAGATGGTGAAGCGGCCCTTGACTTTGTCTGAGTAGAATTTTCCACTGGAATCATAATAGATACTTGCAACCCATTCCAGGCCTTTCCCTGGAGCCTGTCTCACCCAGTTCATGTTGTAGCTGCTGAAGGTGAATCCAGAGGCTTGGCAGGAGAGAGGGAGGGACTCTCCAGGTCTTCTCACATCCCCTCCAGACTCCACCAATTGTACTTGAGATTGAACTCCTAAAAAGAAAAGGGTTTTTTTTTTTCAATGAGATCTTCTGCATAGAGGAGCAGAACATGGAAATAAACTCTATATTTGGGACATAATTACCTTTGAGGAGTACTAGTAAGGACACAAGGTTTAGCCACATTTTTGCTCCCTCTAATGAGCGGAGGGAATTGCCAAGAGAGGATTCAACAAATAGCAGAAGGTTGAGGTTGGTGGGTGTTGTCTGAAGAGGGAAACCCTGGGGCTCTTTTAAAGGGGAAATTGAGTCTGAATTTACATATCTGTTGGGATAAAAGACATTTCAGTGAACATAACTTACATCTACATTTTGTAATCAACATTATAGAATAAATGGACACTTTAGTCCCATTTAAGGACACTTATACAGAGGTTAAAAAAAGCTAGTATATTTGAATTAAAACGTTTGCTATCAGATTGTTTCTTAAACCATTTTTTATTTTATTCAAAATCCCAGCTACCTTGAAGTAACACTTTTTCAGCTAGGCAACTTGGGGCCACTCAACTCACAAAGTCAAACTTAAGTCATATTGTGACCAAATACATCCTTCAATTCAAAGAGAAAGAGAAATAATTCTCTTTAAATTATCCAAAAGATTCTCTTTGCTCTGAGTTTTCTCTTGTAAACCCAGACATGGTTTCCCAGTATGGATTATAGAGATTGGACTGCTAAGGTGAAGTGAAGTTGTTTTGAGTTCCATAGAGAGAAACTTTAAAATCTTCTGGATTGCTGTGTAGCATTTGTATCAGTGGTGGGTTGTCCCCGGTTCGGACCGGTTCCAAAGAACCGGTAGTAAAACTAGCAGGAGGCCCCACCCACTGCCCCGGATGTTGTCTTTGGTGAGCTGTGCATGCGTATAAGCACAATCCTGTTGTAAACTGGTAGTAAAGGTAAGTAGAACCCACCCCTAGTGGGTTAGTATCTATAAGCAGTGGTGGGATTCAACTTTTTTAACAACTAGTTCTGTTGGTGTGTCTTATTTGGGGGTCCTGGCTTGGTGGTCATGTGACTGGGTCAGTGTGGCTTGGTGGTCAAGTGATCAGGTGGGCATGGCTAGCTGGTCATGTGAGCTGGTGGGCGTGGCTATGTGCTTAGGGACTACTCAGAGGGCTGAAAAAAGTTATTTCTGAAAGGTTCTAACACTTTTGACAGGTCTTCACACTTATGACCATCTTCACATTTATGCCCTTTGCAGTATACTTAACCATTTTCACAACTGCTCCTCTTCACCACGGTGACAAGATAGGGCGTAAAACATAAAATGTGAGAACAGTTCTAAGTGAGAGGATGAGTCAAAAGTGTGAGGACCAGTCAAAAATAACTTTTTCACCACTCTGAATAGTCCCTATGCACAGTTTCACATTTAGGACTCCTGAAACGTAAAATTTTCTTGAGAACATTTCAGTGAATTACTCCAGAAATAAAATAAATAATAATATGACCTCCACAATGAGACAATATCTAATGACATATGGTTTAATTCCCTTCCCCACCCCCACCAGGTGCCTAGACAATGGGATTTCATGTAACAACATTGCCCACCAGTGACCAAAATGAGGGGAGGACCCATCTTCCTAATTTTCCAAAGGGAGATACTTTAGGTGCAGATGTTTCTTCAATATGAGAACGGGCAGTTTGGATGTTTTGAAGGCTTATCCTGAAGTTTCACTTCCAGGCTTCTGCCATGATACTAAAAACAACATTCAATTCCTGAAACTGGAATTGTCAAGCCATTTTCATCATCTTACATACTCTTACAGCAAACTCTCTGACTCCCAGAGTAAAACAGCCTGAAGTTCACGCTATACAGTGACCGATCCTCATTGACTAATCCAGGTTCGTGGTCTCAGTCAAATTGACTGAGCTTTTCCAAAGAAAGGAAGAGCTCACCAGGTTGCCAACTGCTTACTTCAAGATCAGTTTTCAGTTTCCACATACTATCATGGAGATTTCTTTACCTCTTCTCATTCAAATTCAATCATCTTTGATTGAGGCAATTCGGAGAGCTATTCAATAAGAAATTCTTGATTGGCCTCAGATACGCTTCCTCTCACTGTGTCTAGTGCACAGGAATAGATTCCTGTGTCATCAGCTGTGTGGCTATTCATTTGGAAATATAGCTGGTTTCTGGCATATTCCTTGGAGATGGTGAAGCGTCCCTTCAGTTTTCCTGAGTGGCTATCAGAATTATAGTTTATCAATGACACCCATTCCAGTCCTTTCCCAAAAGCCTGTTTCACCTAGTGCATTCTTTATTCATTGAAGTTGGATCCAGAGGCTTCTCAGAAGAGACGGAGGGACTCTCCAGGTCTTCTCACACCCCCACCAGACTCCACCAACTGGACTTGAGATTGGACCCCTAAAAAGAAAAGGGATTTTTTTTAATGTGATCTCCTGTGTAGAGGAGCAAAAGGAGGAAATAAACTCTATACTGGGGAATAATGACCTTTGAGGAGTGCTAATAAGGACACAAGGTTTAGCCACATTTTTGCTTCCTCTAATGAATGGAGGGAATTGACAAGAGGAGATTCAGCAAATAGCACAAGGTTTAGGTTGGTGGGTGTTGTATGAAGAGAGAAACCTTGAGCCTCCCTTAAAGGGGAAATTGTGCCTCGATTTACATATCTGTTGGGATAAAAGAGCCCTTGACCACCACACTTCTGTGAACATGGCTTCCATCTGCATTTTGTAATTTACATTGTGGCCCTAAGAAAAAGCTTAGACACATTTTTTTCCTTTGAGTTAATAGGAGAAAGGGTCAGTTTCCTGTACATAAACTAAAAAATGTAGTTAATTTGAAGAATTACTGGAGGGAATTTATTTCACTGATTAATTGTTCTCACTGTCAGGAGATTTCGCCTTGGTCCTAGATTACTTCTCTTCTTGATTAATTTCCATCCATCGCTTCTTGTTCTGCCTTCAGGGGCTTTGTAGAACAGATTGATCTCCAATTCCTTATAACAGTCCTTTTCTAATAATAGTAATATGTCCTAGACTAAACCTCATCAAAAATATCACTGGAAGCCAGGATCAACAAAAAGAGATCATATTTTTATCATGTCGCAAGAGCTGATTCACTCAAAACAATCAATCATGCTGGGAATGATCAGCAGAAAAGAAGAAGGGGCCACTCTAGGACCCACTGAGTGAACACTATAAAGGGTGACACTGGGATGACCACGGCAGACCTATAGGAGTCAGTGTGAGACAGAGGAGCATGCAGAGTCGTAATCTACACACAAACTTTCTGAAGTTCTCATGCAACAATAATCAACCCTCATTGATAACTCAGGATTGGCAGTTTAGACAAGTTGAAGAAGTGCTCTGAAGAAAGGAAGGTTTTTGTATGGCTTCAGATTCACTTCCTCTCACTGTGGCTCCTTCACAGTAATAAACTGCCGTGTCGTCAACTTTGAGGCTGTTCATTTGCAGATACAGCTGGCTTTTGGCATTGTCCCTGGAGATGGTGAAGCGTCCTTTGACTTTGTCTGAGTAGAACTTTCCACTGGAATCAGTATAGATATGTGCAACCCATTCCAGGCCTTTCCCTGGAGCCTGTCTCACCCAGCTCATGCCGTAGCTGCTGAATGTGAATCCAGAGGCTTGGCAGGAGAGACGGAGGGACTCTCCAGGTCTTCTCACATCCCCTCCAGATTCCACCAACTGGACTTGGGATCGAACCCCTTAAAAGAAAAGGTTTTTTTTTTTTTAATGAGATCTCCTGCATAGAGGAGCAGAACATGAAAATGAACTCTATACGGAGGGAATAATTACCATTGAGGAGTACCAATAAGGACACAAGGTTTAGCCACATTTTTGCTCCCTCTAATGAGTGGAGGGAATTGACACGAGGGGATTCAGGAAATAGCACAAGGTTGAGGTTGGTGGGTGTTGTCTGAAGAGGAAAACCATGGGGCTCTTTTAAAGGGGAAATTGTGTTTGAATTTACATATCTGTTGGGATAAAAGACATTTCGCTGAACATAACTTACATCTACATTTTGTAATCAACATTCTAGTCCTAAGAAAAGTTTTGGACACATTTTTTTCCTTGAGTTAATAGATAAAAGAGTCAGTTTCCTTTACATTAACTACAAAAAAGCCTTGAAAATTTCACTACACTTCCAAATGATTTTAGTAATACGGAATAAATGGACACTTTAGTCCCATTTAAGGACACTTATTAGATAGGTTAAAAAAAGCTTATATATTTGAATTAGAACGTTTGCTATCAGATGGCTTCTTAAACCATTGTTTATTTTATGGAAAATCCCAGCTGCCTTTAGGAAACACTTTTTCAGCTAGGCAAGTTGGGGCCACTCAACTCACGAAGTAAAACTTAAGTCAGATTATGACCAAATACAATTTCGAAATTCAAACAGAATGATAAATAATTCTCTTTTTATTATCCAAAAGATTCTCTTTGCTCTGAGCTTTCTTTTGTAAACCCAGACATGGCTTCCCAGTATGGATAATCAAGACCCATGGTGGCAATGTGGTTAAAATGCAGTATTGCAGGCTAATTCTGCTGACTGCCCACAGTTTGATTCTCACTGCCTTAAGGTTGACTAAGTCTTCCACCCTTCCAAGGTTGGTAAAATGAGGACCCAGATTGTTGGGGATAATATGCTGACTCTTTAAAATGATTAGAGAGGACTGTAAATCACTATGAAGTGGTACCCTGTTTTCTCCAAAATAAGACATCCCTTGATAATAAGCCCAATCGGGCTTTTGAGTGCATGGCAAAAAGTCCAAGCACTTATTTCAGGATTCAAAAAAATATAAGACAGGGTCTTATTTTTGGGGAAACATGGTATATAAGTCTAAGTGTTATCACTATTTCTATAGTAATAGACCACATCAGACTTCCGGGTGGCGGCTTCGTCGTCGCCGGGCGGCTTTTGAATAGCTGCCGGCTTCGCCGCGTTTTAGAGCCGCGCTGCAATCGGCAGGCGGCTTGAAAACCCTCTTTTTGTTCAGAAGAGAGGACAGAGCCGGTGAACAACAGGTAGAGCCCCCAGAAGCACCGCCAGGGTCTCTCCTTTGCCCTGGAAGGTGCTCTGTGTGAAGGCTCCCTTGCTACTTCACCGAAGCTCCGCGCGGCGGGGGACCTCTGTCAACCGGCAGAGCGAGACGACGTGAGCAACTCCACCTTTTATTTAAAGATCCTGTACTTATTGAAGATTTAGGTGAGATCTGGACTTTTTAAAAAGAATTTTCAAAAGTTTTTAAGCCTTCTGAGAGCCAAAGGAAAAAAGTTTGCAGTTTAAATCTCTGAGTGAAAAGGAACGGAAAATGGTGTCTGGCTAAAAAGAAGGAAGTGAAAGTAGAAAGTGAAAGTGCTAATTAAAGTGTTTCAGTCTGCCTGGTATTAACTCAATAAGACTTTAAAGTAGAAATATAACTTTGGCTGTTCCCCCTTTCTGCAAAACTGGGGACAAAAACTGGAATTTTAGGAAAGGGAGGAAGATTTTCTTTTTTTAAGAAATTTAGATTGTGTCCAGGCATGGCTTCAAAGAAAGCTGGTGGGGATTCCCCTTCCCACCAGACAAAGGAATTGCCAGCTAAGACATTAACTCAGCCTCAGAGTCAAGCTCAAGGAGGAGGGAATGAGGATTTGAAAGCTTTCATGGCTAATTTAACAGCAACTCTTGCTAATCAAATTAAAGATTTAAATGAGAAGATAGAGAATAATCAAATTGAAATGAAGCAGTTTGTAAAGGAAAAAAGTGAGAAGTTAAACCAGGATGTAACTAAAGTAGTAACTGCTTTTACTGATGCGTTGGTGGTGGTGGAGAAAAAAGTGGATGACCTAAATTTAGAAGTGGAAACTAACAAGAAGGATGTAGAGGAAAAATTTTTTAAAGTAGATGTGAGGAACCAGAGGCTAGAAGATGAAATCACCATGTTACAATTTCGCTCTATGGAGTTCGCCATAAGACTGAGAGGACTGATGGAGAATAATAGAGAGGACTTGAGAGCTGCTTGTGTGGAGATATTGGCCAAAATCTCAAAGTTGGAACCTGAGTTAATTGCTAAAAGAATTGATAAGATCTACAGGGTTAACTCTTGTGTTGCAAGACAGAGGAATCTGCCCAGAGATGTCGTGATTTACTTTACTGATAGGATGTTGAGAAATGACATTTTGCAAAGTTCTTTTCATACTACTATTCAAGCTGAGGGCAATCAAATTGGAGTCTTTAAAGAGCTACCACCTAAAATGTTAAGAGATCGGAGAGACTATGGTTTCCTGGTAAATGAATTGAAAAGGCGACAGATTCCATTTAGATGGGATACACCAGTTGGAATTATTTTGAGATATGAGGATGTAAGATACCGTCTAAATTCGTTGGAAAAAGCAGAACATTTCTATCAGAATATTCTTAAAAGATCTCCAACACCACCATGTTCATCCACATTGTTATCATCTGAAGGAGCCTCTAAAGACAAGGATTATGAGGAAGGGATTTTAGAACTGCAAAGGGAACAAGAACGACAGGCACTTTGAGCAACGGCAAGGGAGGTAATTTCAGGAGCAGTAGGTGGTTTTACAGAGGATTTTTTTGCAGACCTCCTGGAGCCTAGAACAAAGCATTCCAGAGCAACAAGAGAGGTGGATCCGGACCTTGAACTGTTGATGCAAGAACCAAAAGATCAACGTATAACCCGTGCAGCAGAGAAACATAGACTAGAGAAGCAAAAACAGCAGAGGTCCATGATGCCACAAGAAGTGAAGGAGACAAATGGGAAAATACAAAAATCTGAAGCAGTGGGAGGAGCGAGACCAAAGACTTCTGCCGTTGAACAGGGTCTTAGGCAAATGCTCAGTACGCTTCGCGAACCTTCAGATGACAGTTAGATTTTTATCGTGGAATGTGAATGGTTTGAATTCCCCACAGAAAAGAAGGAAAATATTTCATTACTTGAAGCAGTATAAAAATGATGTTGTTTGTTTGCAAGAAACTCATATTAGAACCCAGGACCAAAAATATTTGATAAATTCAAAATTTGGAGCACATTTTATGTCTTCTAATTTGGTGAAAAGGAATGGATTAGTGTTGTATATTTCTAAAAGAATATCAGCTAAACTTGTAGAATCGGATGAGGAAGGAAGATATATTGCAGTTGAAATAAATATACAGAATGTTCAGTTGCTTTTGATAGGAATCTACGCCCCAAACCAGCAGCAAGAAACTTTTTATAAACTATTACATAGCAAAATATTGCAATGGAATTATAAGTCTTTTTTGATTATGGGAGATTGGAATGGAGTGATTGATACAAATCTTGATAAAAAGACATTGGCTAAGAGGGGGAATAAATTACCACAGACTTTTTTTGTATTGAAAGAAGAATTACAATTGAAGGACGTATGGAGAATTCATCATCCGAAGGAATTGGACTTTACTTTTTTTTCTGACAGACATAAATCTTTTTCCAGGATTGATTTTATGTTGGTTTCCTCTGATCTACTTACTAATACGACCAAGACTAAGATTTTTCCAAGAACTTTGACGGATCATAGTTCGGTATGGATGGAAATGGACTTTGGAAAGAGGGAGAGAAGATCTTGGAGAATGAATGAGAATTTATTTAGATATGAGAAGAATATAGCCGACCTTAAAAAACATGTGAAGGAATTTTTTCAACTGAATTTGAATATGGGTACACCTATTGAAGTTGTTTGGGATGCAAGTAAGGCCTATATGAGAGGTGTACTGATTTATATGAATTCTAAGTATAGGTCAATGAGACAAAAGATAAGATTGGATTTGGAGCTAGAAATAAAGCAGAAAGAACAATTGCATATTAAGAATCCGGCTGATGAGAAATTGCAAGAAACTATAAAACTTTTGAAAGATCAATTTCAGATGCTTATGGCTGACCAGATGGCAACTAATTTACAATTTGCTAGGCATAATACTTTTTGCAATGCTAATAAACCGGGTAGATGGTTGGCATATACCTTAAGAAAGAAACGAAGTTCTCATACAATAGATACTATTGAATATAAAGGCAAACAGGTTTTTCAACAGACTTCAATACATCAAGCTTTTCTAGACTATTATTCTAACCTATATCGTACAGACAATATTCAAAAGGATCTTATTGATGAATATCTTGGAAAGAAGAGAGTTACAAAAATTTCATCAGAACAAAAAGAAAGACTGAATCAATTAATATCGCCTGAAGAGATTTTATTTGCAATTAAACAACTGAAAATAGCTAAAGCTCCTGGAACGGATGGTTTGACAGCAGTATATTATAAGAGTTTGCAATCAGAACTGGTCGAGCATCTTAAGGACTTATTTTGTAGTAAAATACCCCCCTCTTGGAAGACGGCCTTTATTTCACTGATACCAAAGGAAGATGGTTCTTCAAAACCAGAAAATTTTAGACCAATATCTCTCCTGAATACATATTATAAAATTTTTGCAAAAGTATTAGCCAACGGACTGATGCCAGTTATTCAAGAGGTGATTCATAGTGATCAAGCAGGTTTCATAGAGGGGAGATATATGAAGGACAATGTGCGGCAAGTTATAGATTTATTGGAATATCTTGAGAAGAATAAACAGATCCCTGCGGTGCTGGTGTTTTTGGATGCAGAAAAAGCCTTTGATCGAGTCAATTGGGATTTTTTAGTAAAGACTCTGTTTAAAATGGACTTTGGAGATCAGTTTATACAAGCAATTGCGGCAATCTATCAAGAACAGACAGCACAAATGGTTATTAATGGAAGCTTAACCACCAATTTTCATATACAGAAAGGAACTAGACAAGGTTGCCCGCTATCTCCACTGTTGTTCATCTTAACTTTAGAAGTCTTGTTGAATTCTTTACGGGACTCAAACAAATTGAACGGAATAGTTGTAAGGCAAAAAGACTATAGAACAAAAGCATTTGCAGATGATCTGGTTAACACGACCTTTGGAATCAATCATCCAGATGAAAAACACTATAGAGGAATATGGTTTGGTCTCAGGTTTTAGACTAAACCAGAAAAAGACTAAGATGATAGTTAAAAATATGTTGGAACCACAAAGGAGTGAATTGGAAAGGTTGGCAGGCTTTGAAATAGCTACAAAGGTGAAATATCTAGGAGTTCAGGTTGCAGCGTCTAATATAAAACTTTTTCAAAACAATTATGAGGTTTTGTGGCATAAGATTCAAAAGGACTTTGAAACGTGGAAGAAACTGCAACTATCTTTACTTGGAAGAATAGCAGCAGTTAAGATGAACGTTCTACCTAGATTCTTGTTTTTGTTTCAAATGATTCCAGTGCTTGGAAGTGATAAAATATTGGCTGAATGGCAGTCAGGTTTAAATAAATTTATTTGGAATGAGAAAAAACCAAGAGTTAAATTTAAAATTATGCAAGATGTTCGTGAAAGAGGTGGCCTTAAAGTCCCAAACCTATGTTTATATTATGAAGCTGCAGTGTTGACACAAGTGGGTGACTGGTTTGGAACAACAAAAATAGAAATTTTGAATCTAGAAGGCCACGATTTGGACTTTGGTTGGCATGCATACTTATTTTAAGAAGACAAGTTGGATAATGTATTTAAAAGTCACATATTGAGACAGGCGTTGATGAGAGTTTGGAAGAAGCACCAGTTTAAATTGGATTACAAAATACCTTTGTGGTTGGATCTTGGGCAAGTTATGCGGAATATAAAGTCACTCGGAGGGATTTTATATAAAGAGATGCTTTTTAATGATGGGGCAGATGGAATTTGAAATCTTTGAAAACTCTGTTGGAAGAAGGAAGGAACTTAACTTGGTTGCAGTATTCTCAGCTTCAATCGAGATGGAGAGAAGATCAGAAAATTGGACTAATGTTACATGAAGAAGATTTGATGATTCAGATAAAACGGCAAGGGCCGATGCATATTAAGAGGGTGTACAATTTATTGTTAGAAAGAGACTCAGAGAGTGAATTAGTTAAGGATTGTATGATAAAATGGGCACAAAAGTTTGCAGAACCAGTGATGTTGGAAACATGGGAAAAGATCTGGGTCCAGAATGTTAAATTTACACAAGCACAGAATTTGAGGGAAAACTTTTATAAGATATTTTATAGATGGCATCTAGATCCTAAGAAATTATCATGTATGTATCCAAGTGTTCAACCCAAATGTTGGAGGTGTGACTGTTTGGATGCTACATACGTTCATATTTGGTGGACCTGTAGAAAAGTGAAAGCATTTTGGATTAAACTTTGGTGGGTTATGCAGAACGTTTTAAAAAAGAAGCTTCAATTTTCTCCGCAACTGTTTTTGTTAGGTATAGTTAAGGATTGCTCACCGAGTGATACGAGATTGATTTTGTATATGATTACCGCAGCTAGGTTACTGATTGGTCAATATTGGAAAAAAGATAGTGTGCCTACCATAGGTGAATGGATGTCAAAGATGGCTAGTTTTGCGGAAATGGCTAAGATCTCTGCATACCTAAAAGATAGGACCCATGAAGTTTTTGTTAGGGACTGGAAGAAGTGGGTTGTTTATGTGCAGAATAAATATCAAATTAAGACTCTTCAGTTAGTTTTTGATTTATAATTATTAAGGGTTTGAAACTATTAGTATGGTATAATATATTGTTGATATATAGAATTACTTTTAAAGTCATTATAATGTTAAATATATACACTATATTATTACTAGATAATTATTAAGTTGATATAAATTTGTATATTTTGGTTATACTGCTGTCTTGAACAAAAAGAAGGGTATCTTTAAGAATACTGGTTAAGTTTTTTTTTTTTTTACAATGATTTATGTTTGAGTGAGGTTTAATTGTGCATTTATAATGGAGTTTACAATGGAGATATATACATGGGTTAAATTGTATTTTATGTTTTTTTTTCTCTTTTTAGTAAGTATTTTGGATTAACTCTACTTTAATTATGGTTAAAATTTATGATATCTTTTCTGGATCTCACCTATATCTAATGTTTAATAATGATTGATATATAAAATTTATGTTTTGCTTGTAACGGAAGTCAGGGGGGGTGGGGAGGGATGGGGAGGTAGGGTGGGAGGGTGGGGGGATGGAAAAATGGGGTTAAAATTGTATTGTAAAACTTTTTCAATAAAAAAAGTAATAGACCACATTCAATTCCTTCATTCCCCTCCCTTCCTTCCTTCCTTCCTTCCTTCCTTCCTTCCTTCCTTCCTTCCTTCCTTCCTTCCTTCCTTCCTTCCTTCCTTCTTTCTTTCTTTCTTTCTTTCTTTCTTTTTTCTTTCTTTCTTCTTACTTCCTCCTTTTTTTCTCCCTCCCTCCCTCTTTCTTTCTTTCTTTCTTTCTTTCTTTCTTTCTTTCTTTCTTTCTTTCTTTCTTTCTTTCTTTCTTTCTTTCTTTCTTTCTTTCTTTCTTTCTTCTTACTGCCTCCTTTTTTTCTCCCTCCCTCCCTCCCTCCTTTCTTTCTTTCTTTCCTTCTTTCTTTCTTTCTTTCTTCTTCCTTCATTCTTTTTTCTCCCTCCCTCCCTCCCTCCCTTCCTTCCTTCCTTCCTTCCTTCCTTCCTTCCTTCCTTCCTTCCTTCTTTTCTTCTTTTCTTCTTTCTTTTCATTTGAAGCCAGTCCTGGTAAACAAGGTAAACAAGGTGTGTAAACTGGAATCTTCCAATCATTTTAGTCATTTTTCATTTTCTTCCAAAAATTGTTCTTGCTGGCCTAATTGGACATCAAAACCACAAACACTTCAAATTCTCAGTCGATGCTGACCCGTCCTCATCGATTAATCCAGGATCTGGAGCTGAACAAAGTTGCAAGTCAAAGCATAGAAAGTTCTTGTTTGGCTTTAGATTCAATTCCTCTCATTGTGTATGTGATGCAGGAATAGAAGGAAGAAGTGCTCTGAAGAAAGGAAGGTTTTTGTATGGCTTCAGATTCACTTCCTCTCACTGTGTCTCCTGCACAGTAATAAACTGCCGTGTCTTCAGCTTTGAGGCTGTTCATTTGCAGATACAGCTGGCTTTTGGCATTGTCCCTGGAGATGGTGAAGCGGCCCTTCACTTTGTCTGAGTAGTTGATATCACTGGAATCATAGTTGATGTACGCCACCCATTCCAGGCCTTTCCCTGGAGCCTGTCTCACCCAGTACATCCCATAGCTGCCGAAGCTGAATCCAGAGGCTTGGCAGGAGAGACGGAGGGACTCCCCAGGCCTTCTCACATCCCCTCCAGACTCCACCAGCTGTACTTGAGATTGGACTCCTAAAAAGAAAAGTGTTTGTTTTTTTAAAGAGATCTTCTGCATAGAGGAGCAGAACATGGAAATAAGCTCTATATTTGGGACATAATTACCTTTGAGGAGTACTAGTAAGGACAGGATGTTTAGCCACATTTTTGCTCCCTCTAATGAGTGGAGGAAATTGCCAGCAGAAGATTCAGCAAATAGCACAAGGTTTAGGATGTGGGTGTTGTCTGAAGAGGAAAACCATGGGGCTCTTTTAAAGGGGAAATTGTGTCTGAATTTACATATCTGTTGGGATAAAAGACATTTCGGCGAACATAACTTACATCTACATTTTGTAATCAACATTCTAGTCCTAAGAAAAGTTTTGGACACATTTTTTTTCTTTGAGTTAATAGATAAGAGTCAGTTTACTGTACATTAACTACAAAAAAGACTTGAAAATTTCACTACACTTCCAAATGATTTTAGTAATACGGAATAAATGGACACTTTAGTCCCATTTAAGGACACTTATTAGAGAGGTTAAAAAAGCTAGTACACATGAATTAAAATTTTGCTATCAGATTGTTTCTTAAACCATTGTTTATTTTGCGGAAAATCCCAGCTACCATCACGGAACACTTTTTCAGCTAGGCAAATTGGGTCCACTGAACTCATGAATTAAAACTTAAGTCATATTGTGGCCAAATACAGTCTCTCATTTCAAACAGAATGAGAAATAATTCTCTTTTTTTATCCAAAAGATTGTATTTGCTGTTGGTTTTCTGTTGGAAACCCAGACATGGTTTTCCAGTATGGATTATAGAGATTGGACTCTTAAAGTGAAGTGAAGTTGTTTTGAGTTCCATGGAGAGAAACTTTAAAATCTTCTGGATTGTTGTATAGCATTTGTATCAGTGGTGGGTTGCCCCCGGTTCGGTAGTAAAACCAGGTAAAGCCCTGCCCACTAAACCGGATTTCATCATCGGCGATCTGCACATGTGTAAAAGCGCCATCCTGTTGCAAATCAGTAGGAAAGGTAAGTATAACCCATCCAGATTTGCATCTATAAGCAGTGATGTGATTCAACTTTTTTAGAACTGGTTCTGTGGGTGTGGCTTATTTGGGGGCGTGGCTTGGTGGTCATGTGACCGGGTGGGCGTGGCTATCTGGTCATGTGACCGGGTGGGCGTGGCTATCTGGTCATGTGACCGGGTGGGCGTGGCTATGTGCATAGGGACTACTCAGAGGGCTGAAAAAGTGATTTCTGACCGGTCCTCACATTTATGACTGGTCATCATTTATGCCCATTGTAGCATTCTCAATAAACCTGTCACTCATTTCACAACTGCTTCTCTTCACCACGGTGACAAGATAGGGCGGAAAACATAAAATGTGAGGACAGTCATAAGTTCGAGGACTGGTCAAAAGTGTGAGGACCGGTTGAAGACAATTGAAGACAATTGTCCAAAAAGACCATTTATACTTAAACATATTTTATTCCCTATCATATTCCCTCCAGCTAAATGGGCAATTGGATTTTCTATGGCAACATGACCAGGTGGGTATGGCTTGGTGGTCATGTCACCGGGCGGGCGTGGCTGTGTGCATAGCGCCTACTCAGAAGGCTGAAAAAAGTTATGTCTGACAGGTATTCGCACTTTTGACCAGTTCTCACACTTATGACCATCCTCACATTTATGACCGTTGCTGTATTCTTTAACAACCGTTTTCACAGCTGCTTCTCTTCACAACACTGACAAGATAGGGTGCAAAACATAAAATGTGAGTACAGTTGTAAATGTGAGGACCGGTCAAAAGTGTGAGGAATGGTCAAAAATAACTTTTTCAGCCCTCTGAGTAGTCCGTATGCACATATGGGACTACCCAGGGGGCTGAAAAAAATGAATTCTGGCAGGTCCTCGCACTTTTGATTGGTCATTGCACTTACGACCTTTTACTTATTATCAACATTTATGCTGTTTGAAGAATTCTTTTTTTTATTGAAAAAGTTTTACAATACAATTTTTATCCCCATTTCCCCCCAGCAATCCCCCCTCCCCTCCACCATCCCATCCCTTTCCCCTCCTCCTGTCCCCCCCCAGGCTTCCGTTACTAACAAAACATCAATCTTATATATCAATCAATATTAAACAAAGAGTATAGGTGAGATCCAGATAAAATGTCATAGATTTTAACAATAAGTAAAGTAAAATTAATCTAAAATATTTACTAAACATAAATAAAGTAAAGTTAATCTATCAAATATATACTAGGCTGAATCATATATGCATACTTAAACCTCAATCAACCATAAATCATTTATAAAAACTTGACAGATATTCTTGAAAAATATTTAAAAGACAGCAGTTGGAACGCTTCACGAATTTGCGTGTCATCCTTGCGCAGGGGCCATGCTAATCTTCTCTGTATCGTTCCAATTTTAGTATATGTGCTGCCGAAGCGAGCACATGTTTGCAGCATTCTTAACAACCGTGTCATTCACTTCACATGGTGCCATGGTGCCAAGATAGGGCGCAAAACATAAAATGGGAGGACAGTCGTAAGTGTGAGGACCGGTCAAAAATAACTTTTCAGCCCTCTGAGTACTCCCTATGCACAGTTTCACATTTAGGACTCCTGAAATGTAAAATTTTCTCGAGAATGTTTTGGTGAATGATTACAGAAATAAAATAAATAATAATATGACCTCCACAATGAGGCTACATCTAATGACATTTGCTTTAATTCCCTTCCCCACCCCCACTAGGTGACTAGACAATGGGATTCCATGTGACAACATTGCCCCCTAGTGTCCAAAATGAGGATTGGACCCATCTTCCTAATTCTCCAAGGAGAGTCTATTGGTGCAGATGTTTCCTCAATATGAGAAGGACAGTTTGAGGGTTTAGAACAGGGCTTTTCAAACTTCTTGCAGATTGTACCACTTTTTGGCTTTAGCAATGTTCGAGTACCACGAGTCACCTAGCAAAGTGTCAGAAACTTGATGACAAGAAAGAAAGAAGAAAGAAAGAAAGGAAGGAAGGAAGGAAGGAAGGAAGGAAGGAAGGAAAGGAAAGGAAAGGAAAGGAAAGGAAAGGAAAGGAAAGGAAAGGAAAGAAAAAGGGAAAAGGAAAAAAGTGAGAAAGTACAGGTCGTCCTTGACTTACAAAAGTTTGCTTAGTGACGGAAGTTACAATGGCGCTGAAAAAAGTGACTTATGACCATTTTTAGCACTGAAAACCATTTTTGGCCAATTGAAGACAATTGTTTACTGTACATTAACTACTAAATGTAATTAAGTTGAAAAACTACTGGAGGGAATTTATTTCACTGATTAATTGTTCTTACTGTCAGGAAATTTCTCCTTAGTCCTAGGTTACTTCTCTTCTTAATGAATTTCCATCCATTGCTTCTTGTTCTGCCTTCAGGGGCTTTGTAGAATAGATTGCCCCCAATTCTTTATAACAGCCCTTTTCTAATAATAATAATATCTCCTAGACTAAACCACATCAAAAAATATCACTGGAAGCCAGGATCAACAAAAAGAGATCATATTTTTATCATGTCGCAAGAGCTGATTCACTTTAAAAAATCAATCATGCTGGGAATAATCAGTGGAAAAAGAAGAAGGGGCCACTCTAGTACCCACTGAGTGGACAATATAAAGGGTGACACTGGGATGAGCATGGCAGACCTAAAGGAGTCAGGGTGAGACAGAGGGGCATGCAGAATCGTGATATACAACCAAACTTTCTTAAGTTCTCACTAGACAATAATTAACCCTCATTGATAATCCAGGATTGGCAGCTTAGACAAGTTGAAGAAGTGCTCTGAAGAAAGGAAGGTTTTTGTTTGGCTTCAGATTCACTTCCTCTCATTGTGTATCTAGCACAGTAATAGATTGCAGTGTCTTCAGCTTTGAGGCTGTTCATTTGCAGATACAGCTGGCTTTTGGCATTGTCCCTCGAGATGGTGAAGCGGCCCTTCACTTTGTCTGAGTACTTGATATCACTGGAATCAGTATAGATACGTCCAATCCATTCCAATCCTTTCCCAGGAGCCTGTCTCACCCAGTGCATGTTATAGCTGCTGAAGGTGAATCCAGAGGCTTGGCAGGAGAGACGGAGGGACTCTCCCGGTGTTCTCACATCCCCTCCAGACTCCATCAACTGGACTTGAGATTGGACCCCTAAAAAGAAAGGTGTTTGTTTTTTAATGAGATCTCCTGCATAGAGGAGCAGAACATGGAAATAAACTCTATACGGAGGGAATATTTACCATTGAGGAGTACTAGTAAGGACACAAGGTTTAGCCACATTTTTGCTCCCTCTAATGAATGGAGAGAATTGACAAGAGAGTATTCAGGAAATAGCACAAGGTTTAGGCTGAAGGGTGTTGTCTAAAGGGGGAAACCATGGGGCTCTTTTAAAGGGGAAATTGTGCCTCACTTTACATATTTGATGGGATAAAAGACCCTTTGGTGAACATAACTTACATCTACATTTTGTAATCAACATTCTAGTCCTAAGAAAAGTTTTGGATACTTTCTCCCCCTGAGTTAATAAGAAAAAGGGCCTGTTTACTGTACATGAACTATAAAAAAGGCTTGAAAATTTCACTACACTTCCAAATGATTTTAGTAATATGGACTAAATAGACACGTTAGTCCCATTTAAGAACACTTATTAGAGAGGTTCAAAAAAGCTAATACATTTGAATTAAAACATTTGCTATCAGATTGTTTCTTAAACCATTGTTTATTTCATTGAAAATCCCAGCTACCATCTCGGAACACTCTTTCAGCTAAGCAAGTTTGGTCCACTCAACTCACGAAGTAAAACTTAAGTCATATTGTGATGAAATACAATCTCTCAATTCAAAGAGAATGAGAAATTATTCTCTTTGTATTATCCAAAAGATTCTCTTTGCTTTGTGTTTTCTTTCGTAAACCCAGACGTGGTTTCCCAGTATGGATTATAGGGATTGGACTGCTAAGGTGAAGTGAAGAAGAAGTGAAGTTGTTTTGAGTTCCATGGAGAGAAACTTTAAAATCTTCTGGATTGCTGTATAGCATTTGTATCAGTGGTCGGTTGTCCCCGGTTCAGACCGGTTCAAAGGAACCAGTATTAAAACTGGAGGGAGGCCCCGCCCACTGCCCTGGATGTCATCATTGGCGAGCTGCGCATGCATACAAGCGCAATCCTGTTGGGAACAGGTAGTAAAGGTAAGTAGAACCCACCCCTGATTAGTATCTGTAAGCAGTGGTGGGATTCAACTTTTTTAACAACCGGTTCTGTGGGCGTGGCTTATTTGGGGAGGTGGCTTGCTGGTCATATGACTGGGTGGGCATGGCTATGTGCATATGGACTACTCAGAGGTCTGAAAAGAGATTTCTGACCGATCCTCGAACTTATGACTGGTCATCATTTAAGCCCATGGCAGCATTCTTAACAACCGTATCACTCATTTCACAACTACTTCTCTTTGCCACGGTGACAAGATAGGGCGCAAACATAAAATGTGAGGACAGTTCTAAGTACGAGGACTGGTCAAAAGTGTGAGGACCAGTCAAAAATAACTTTTTCAGCACTCTGAATAGTCCCTATGCACAGTTTAACATTAGGACTCCTGAAATATAGAATTTTCTTGAGAACATTTCAGTGAATTATTCCAGAAATAAAATAAATAATAATATGACCTCCACAATGAGACAATATCTAATGACATATGGTTTAATTCCCTTCCCCACCCCCACCAGGTGCCTAGACAATGGGATTTCATGTAACAACATTGGCCACCAGTGACCAAAATGAGGAGAGGACCCATCTTCTTAATTCTCCAAGGGGAGATACTTTAGGTGAAGATGTTTCTTCAATATGAGAACGGGCAGTTTGGATGTTTAGAAGGCTTATCCTGAAGTTTCACTTCCAGGCTTCTGCCATGATACTAAAAACAACATTCAGTTCCTGAAACTGGAATTGTCAAGCCATTTTCATCATCTTACATACTCTTACAGCAAACTCTCTGACTCCCAGAGTAAAACAGCCTGAAGTTCACGCTAGACAGTGACCGATCCTCATTGACTAATCCAGGTTCGTGGTCTCAGTCAAATTGACTGAGCTTTTCCAAAGAAAGGAAGAGCTCACCAGGTTGCCAACTGCTTACTTCAAGATCAGTTTTCAGTTTCCACATACTATCATGGAGATTTCTTTACCTCTTCTCATTCAAATTCAATCATCTTTGATTGAGGCAATTCGGAGAGCTATTCAATAAGAAATTCTTGATTGGCCTCAGATACGCTTCCTCTCACTGTGTCTAGTGCACAGGAATAGATTCCTGTGTCATCAGCTGTGTGGCTATTCATTTGGAAATATAGCTGGTTTCTGGCATATTCCTTGGAGATGGTGAAGCCTCCCTTAAGTTTTCCTGAGTGGCTATCAGAATTATAGTTTATCAATGACACCCATTCCAGTCCTTTCCCAAAAGCCTGTTTCACCTAGTGCATTCTTTATCCAGAGGCTTCTCAGAAGAGACGGAGGGACTCTCCAGGTCTTCTCACACCCCCACCAGACTCCACCAACTGGACTTGAGATTGGACCCCTAAAAAGAAAAGAGATTTTTTTTAATGTGATCTCTTGTGTAGAGGAGCAAAATGAGGAAATAAACTCTATACTGGGGAATAATGACCTTTGAGGAGTGCTAATAAGGACACAAGGTTTAGCCACATTTTTGCTTCCTCTAATGAATGGAGGGAATTGACAAGAGGAGATTCAGCAAATAGCACAAGGTTTAGGTTGGTGGGTGTTGTATGAAGAGAGAAACCTTGGGCCTCCCTTAAAGGGGAAATTGTGCCTCGATTTACATATCTGTTGGGATAAAAGAGCCCTTGACCACCACACTTCTGTGAACGTGGCTTCCATCTGCATTTTGTAATTTACATTGTGGCCCTAAGAAAAAGCTTAGACACATTTTTTTCCTTTGAGTTAATAGGAGAAAGGGTCAGTTTCCTGTACATAAACTAAAAAATGTAGTTAATTTGAAGAATTACTGGAGGGAATTTATTTCACTGATTAATTGTTCTCACTGTCAGGAGATTTCGCCTTGGTCCTAGATTACTTCTCTTCTTGATTAATTTCCATCCATCGCTTCTTGTTCTGCCTTCAGGGGCTTTGTAGAACAGATTGATCTCCAATTCCTTATAACAGTCCTTTTCTAATAATAGTAATATGTCCTAAACTAAACCTCATCAAAAATATCACTGGAAGCCAGGATCAACAAAAAGAGATCATATTTTTATCATGTCGCAAGAGCTGATTCACTCAAAACAATCAATCATGCTGGGAATGATCAGCAGAAAAGAAGAAGGGGCCACTCTAGGACCCACTGAGTGAACACTATAAAGGGTGACACTGGGATGACCACGGCAGACCTATAGGAGTCAGTGTGAGACAGAGGAGCATGCAGAGTCGTAATCTACACACAAACTTTCTGAAGTTCTCATGCAACAATAATCAACCCTCATTGATAACTCAGGATTGGCAGTTTAGACAAGTTGAAGAAGTGCTCTGAAGAAAGGAAGGTTTTTGTATGGCTTCAGATTCACTTCCTCTCACTGTGGCTCCTTCACAGTAATAAACTGCCGTGTCGTCAACTTTGAGGCTGTTCATTTGCAGATACAGCTGGCTTTTGGCATTGTCCCTGGAGATGGTGAAGCGTCCTTTGACTTTGTCTGAGTAGAACTTTCCACTGGAATCAGTATAGATATGTGCAACCCATTCCAGGCCTTTCCCTGGAGCCTGTCTCACCCAGCTCATGCCGGAGCTGCTGAATGTGAATCCAGAGGCTTGGCAGGAGAGACGGAGGGACTCTCCAGGTCTTCTCACATCCCCTCCAGATTCCACCAACTGGACTTGGGATCGAACCCCTTAAAAGAAAAGGTTGTTTTTTTTTTTAATGAGATCTCCTGCATAGAGGAGCAGAACATGAAAATGAACTCTATACGGAGGGAATAATTACCATTGAGGAGTACCAATAAGGACACAAGGTTTAGCCACATTTTTGCTCCCTCTAATGAGTGGAGGGAATTGACACGAGGGGATTCAGCAAATAGCATAAGGTTGAGGTTGGTGGGTGTTGACTGAAGAGGGAAACCATGGGGCTCTTTTAAAGGGGAAATTGTCTTTGAATTTACATATCTGTTGGGATAAAAGACATTTCGCTGAACATAACTTACATCTACATTTTGTAATCAACATTCTAGTCCTAAGAAAAGTTTTGGACACATTTTTTTCCTTGAGTTAATAGATAAAAGAGTCAGTTTCCTTTACATTAACTACAAAAAAGCCTTGAAAATTTCACTACACTTCCAAATGATTTTAGTAATACGGAATAAATGGACACTTTAGTCCCATTTAAGGACACTTATTAGATAGGTTAAAAAAAGCTAATATATTTGAATTAGAACGTTTGCTATCAGATGGCTTCTTAAACCATTGTTTATTTTATGGAAAATCCCAGCTGCCTTTAGGAAACACTTTTTCAGCTAGGCAAGTTGGGGCCACTCAACTCACGAAGTAAAACTTAAGTCAGATTATGACCAAATACAATTTCGAAATTCAAACAGAATGATAAATAATTCTCTTTTTATTATCCAAAAGATTCTCTTTGCTCTGAGCTTTCTTTTGTAAACCCAGACATGGCTTCCCAGTATGGATAATCAAGAACCATGGTGGCAATGTGGTTAAAATGCAGTATTGCAGGCTAATTCTGCTGACTGCCCACAGTTTGATTCTCACTGCCTTAAGGTTGACTAAGTCTTCCACCCTTCCAAGGTTGGTAAAATGAGGACCCAGATTGTTGGGGATAATATGCTGACTCTTTAAAATGATTAGAGAGGACTGTAAATCACTATGAAGTGGTACCCTGTTTTCTCCAAAATAAGACATCCCTTGATAATAAGCCCAATCGGGCTTTTGAGTGCATGGCAAACAGTCCAAGCACTTATTTCAGGATTCAAAAAAATATAAGACAGGGTCTTATTTTTGGGGAAACATGGTATATAAGTCTAAGTGTTATCACTATTTCTATAGTAATAGACCACATCAGACTTCCGGGTGGCGGCTTCGTCGTTGCCGGGCGGCTTTTGAATAGCTGCCGGCTTCGTCGCGTTTTAGAGCCGCGCTGCAATCGGCAGGCAGCTTGAAAACCCTCTTTTTGTTCAGAAGAGAGGACAGAGCCGGTGAACAACAGGTAGAGCCCCCAGAAGCACCGCCAGGGTCTCTCCTTTGCCCTGGAAGGTGCTCTGTGTGAAGGCTCCCTTGCTACTTCACCGAAGCTCCGCGCGGCGGGGGACCTCTGTCAACCGGCAGAGCGAGACGACGTGAGCAACTCCACCTTTTATTTAAAGATCCTGTACTTATTGAAGATTTAGGTGAGATCTGGACTTTTTTAAAAGAATTTTCAAAAGTTTTTAAGCCTTCTGAGAGCCAAAGGAAAAAAGTTTGCAGTTTAAATCTCTGAGTGAAAAGGAACGGAAAATGGCGTCTGGCTAAAAAGAAGGAAGTGAAAGTAGAAAGTAAAAGTGCTAATTAAAGTGTTTCAGTCTGCCTGGTATTAACTCAATAAGACTTTAAAGTAGAAATATAACTTTGGCTGTTCCCCCTTTCTGCAAAACTGGGGACAAAAACTGGAATTTTAGGAAAGGGAGGAAGATTTTCTTTTTTTAAGAAATTTAGATTGTGTCCAGGCATGGCTTCAAAGAAAGCTGGTGGGGATTCCCCTTCCCACCAGACAAAGGAATTGCCAGCTAAGCCATTAACTCAGCCTCAGAGTCAAGCTCAAGGAGGAGGGAATGAGGATTTGAAAGCTTTCATGGCTAATTTAACAGCAACTCTTGCTAATCAAATTAAAGATTTAAATGAGAAGATAGAGAATAATCAAATTGAAATGAAGCAGTTTGTAAAGGAAAAAAGTGAGAAGTTAAACCAGGATGTAACTAAAGTAGTAACTGCTTTTACTGATGCGTTGGTGGTGGTGGAGAAAAAAGTGGATGACCTAAATTTAGAAGTGGAAACTAACAAGAAGGATGTAGAGGAAAAAATTTTTAAAGTAGATGTGAGGAACCAGAGGCTAGAAGATGAAATCACCATGTTACAATTTCGCTCTATGGAGTTCGCCATAAGACTGAGAGGACTGATGGAGAATAATAGAGAGGACTTGAGAGCTGCTTGTGTGGAGATATTGGCCAAAATCTCAAAGTTGGAACCTGAGTTAATTGCTAAAAGAATTGATAAGATCTACAGGGTTAACTCTCGTGTTGCAAGACAGAGGAATCTGCCCAGAGATGTCGTGATTTACTTTACTGATAGGATGTTGAGAAATGACATTTTGCAAAGTTCTTTTCATACTACTATTCAAGCTGAGGGCAATCAAATTGGAGTCTTTAAAGAGCTACCACCTAAAATGTTAAGAGATCGGAGAGACTATGGTTTCCTGGTAAATGAATTGAAAAGGCGACAGATTCCATTTAGATGGGATACACCAGTTGGAATTATTTTGAGATATGAGGATGTAAGATACCGTCTAAATTCGTTGGAAAAAGCAGAACATTTCTATCAGAATATTCTTAAAAGATCTCCAACACCACCATGTTCATCCACATTGTTATCATCTGAAGGAGCCTCTAAAGACAAGGATTATGAGGAAGGGATTTTAGAACTGCAAAGGGAACAAGAACGACAGGCACTTTGAGCAACGGCAAGGGAGGTAATTTCAGGAGCAGTAGGTGGTTTTACAGAGGATTTTTTTGCAGACCTCCCGGAGCCTAGAACAAAGCATTCCAGAGCAACAAGAGAGGTGGATCCGGACCTTGAACTGTTGATGCAAGAACCAAAAGATCAACGTATAACCCGTGCAGCAGAGAAACATAGACTAGAGAAGCAAAAACAGCAGAGGTCCATGATGCCACAAGAAGTGAAGGAGACAAATGGGAAAATACAAAAATCTGAAGCAGTGGGAGGAGCGAGACCAAAGACTTCTGCCGTTGAACAGGGTCTTAGGCAAATGCTCAGTACGCTTCGTGAACCTTCAGATGACAGTTAGATTTTTATCGTGGAATGTGAATGGTTTGAATTCCCCACAGAAAAGAAGGAAAATATTTCATTACTTGAAGCAGTATAAAAATGATGTTGTTTGTTTGCAAGAAACTCATATTAGAACCCAGGACCAAAAATATTTGATAAATTCAAAATTTGGAGCACATTTTATGTCTTCTAATTTGGTGAAAAGGAATGGATTAGTGTTGTATATTTCTAAAAGAATATCAGCTAAACTTGTAGAATCGGATGACGAAGGAAGATATATTGCAGTTGAAATAAATATACAGAATGTTCAGTTGCTTTTGATAGGAATCTACGCCCCAAACCAGCAGCAAGAAACTTTTTATAAACTATTACATAGCAAAATATTGCAATGGAATTATAAGTCTTTTTTGATTATGGGAGATTGGAATGGAGTGATTGATACAAATCTTGATAAAAAGACATTGGCTAAGAGGGGGAATAAATTACCACAGACTTTTTTTGTATTGAAAGAAGAATTACAATTGAAGGACGTATGGAGAATTCATCATCCGAAGGAATTGGACTTTACTTTTTTTTCTGACAGACATAAATCTTTTTCCAGGATTGATTTTATGTTGGTTTCCTCTGATCTACTTACTAATACGACCAAGACTAAGATTTTTCCAAGAACTTTGACGGATCATAGTTCGGTATGGATGGAAATGGACTTTGGAAAGAGGGAGAGAAGATCTTGGAGAATGAATGAGAATTTATTTAGATATGAGAAGAATATAGCCGACCTTAAAAAACATGTGAAGGAATTTTTTCAACTGAATTTGAATAAGGGTACACCTATTGAAGTTGTTTGGGATGCAAGTAAGGCCTATATGAGAGGTGTACTGATTTATATGAATTCTAAGTATAGGTCAATGAGACAAAAGATAAGATTGGATTTGGAGCTAGAAATAAAGCAGAAAGAACAATTGCATATTAAGAATCCGGCTGATGAGAAATTGCAAGAAACTATAAAACTTTTGAAAGATCAATTTCAGATGCTTATGGCTGACCAGATGGCAACTAATTTACAATTTGCTAGGCATAATACTTTTTGCAATGCTAATAAACCGGGTAGATGGTTGGCATATACCTTAAGAAAGAAACGAAGTTCTCATACAATAGATACTATTGAATATAAAGGCAAACAGGTTTTTCAACAGACTTCAATACATCAAGCTTTTCTAGACTATTATTCTAACCTATATCGTACAGACAATATTCAAAAGGATCTTATTGATGAATATCTTGGAAAGAAGAGAGTTACAAAAATTTCATCAGAACAAAAAGAAAGACTGAATCAATTAATATCGCCTGAAGAGATTTTATTTGCAATTAAACAACTGAAAATAGCTAAAGCTCCCGGAACGGATGGTTTGACAGCAGTATATTATAAGAGTTTGCAATCAGAACTGGTCGAGCATCTTAAGGACTTATTTTGTAGTAAAATACCCCCCTCTTGGAAGACGGCCTTTATTTCACTGATACCAAAGGAAGATGGTTCTTCAAAACCAGAAAATTTTAGACCAATATCTCTCCTGAATACAGATTATAAAATTTTTGCAAAAGTATTAGCCAACAGACTGATGCCAGTTATTCAAGAGGTGATTCATAGTGATCAAGCAGGTTTCATAGAGGGGAGATATATGAAGGACAATGTGCGGCAAGTTATAGATTTATTGGAATATCTTGAGAAGAATAAACAGATCCCTGCGGTGCTGGTGTTTTTGGATGCAGAAAAAGCCTTTGATCGAGTCAATTGGGATTTTTTAGTAAAGACTCTGTTTAAAATGGACTTTGGAGATCAGTTTATACAAGCAATTGCGGCAATCTATCAAGAACAGACAGCACAAATGGTTATTAATGGAAGCTTAACCACCAATTTTCATATACAGAAAGGAACTAGACAAGGTTGCCCGCTATCTCCACTGTTGTTCATCTTAACTTTAGAAGTCTTGTTGAATTCTTTACGGGACTCAAACAAATTGAACGGAATAGTTGTAAGGCAAAAAGACTATAGAACAAAAGCATTCGCAGATGATCTGGTTGTAACCCTAACACGACCTTTGGAATCAATCATCCAGATGAAAAACACTATAGAGGAATATGGTTTGGTCTCAGGTTTTAGACTAAACCAGAAAAAGACTAAGATGATAGTTAAAAATATGTTGGAACCACAAAGGAGTGAATTGGAAAGGTTGGCAGGCTTTGAAATAGCTACAAAGGTGAAATATCTAGGAGTTCAGGTTGCAGCGTCTAATATAAAACTTTTTCAAAACAATTATGAGGTTTTGTGGCATAAGATTCAAAAGGACTTTGAAACGTGGAAGAAACTGCAACTATCTTTACTTGGAAGAATAGCAGCAGTTAAGATGAACGTTCTACCTAGATTCTTGTTTTTGTTTCAAATGATTCCAGTGCTTGGAAGTGATAAAATATTGGCTGAATGGCAGTCAGGTTTAAATAAATTTATTTGGAATGAGAAAAAACCAAGAGTTAAATTTAAAATTATGCAAGATGTTCGTGAAAGAGGTGGCCTTAAAGTCCCAAACCTATGTTTATATTATGAAGCTGCAGTGTTGACACAAGTGGGTGACTGGTTTGGAACAACAAAAACAAAAATTTTGAATCTAGAAGGCCACGATTTGGACTTTGGTTGGCATGCATACTTATTTTATGAAGACAAGTTGGATAATGTATTTAAAAGTCACATATTGAGACAGGCGTTGATGAGAGTTTGGAAGAAGCACCAGTTTAAAATGGATTACAAAATACCTTTGTGGTTGGATCTTGGGCAAGTTATGCGGAATATAAAGTCACTCGGAGGGATTTTATATAAAGAGATGCTTTTTAATGATGGGGGCAGATGGAATTTGAAATCTTTGAAAACTCTGTTGGAAGAAGGAAGGAACTTAACTTGGTTGCAGTATTCTCAACTTCAATCGAGATGGAGAGAAGATCAGAAAATTGGACTAATATTACATGAAGAAGATTTGCTGATTCAGATAAAACGGCAAGGGCCGATGCATATTAAGAGGGTGTACAATTTATTGTTAGAAAGAGACTCAGAGAGTGAATTAGTTAAGGATTGTATGATAAAATGGGCACAAAAGTTTGCAGAACCAGTGATGTTGGAAACATGGGAAAAGATCTGGGTCCAGAATGTTAAATTTACACAAGCACAGAATTTGAGGGAAAACTTTTATAAGATGTTTTATAGATGGCATCTAGATCCTAAGAAATTATCATGTATGTATCCAAGTGTTCAACCCAAATGTTGAAGGTGTGACTGCTTGGATGCTACATACTTTCATATTTGGTGGACCTGTAGAAAAGTGAAAGCATTTTGGATTAAACTTTGGTGGGTTATGCAGAACGTTTTAAAAAAGAAGCTTCAATTTTCTCCGCAATTGTTTTTGTTAGGTATAGTTAAGCATTGCTCACCGAGTGATACGAGATTGATTTTGTATATGATTACCGCAGCTAGGTTACTGATTGGTCAATATTGGAAAAAAGATAGTGTGCCTACCATAGGAGAATGGACATCAAAGATGGCTAATTTTGCGGAAATGGCTAAGATCTCTGCATACCTAAAAGATAGGACCCATGAAGTTTTTGTTAGGGACTGGAAGAAGTGGGTTGTTTATGTGCAGAATAAATATCAAACTAAGAACTTTCAGTTAGTTTTTGATTTATAATTATTAAGGGTTTGAAACTATTAGTATGGTATAATATATTGTTGATATATAGAATTACTTTTAAAGTCATTATAATGTTAAATATATACACTATATTATTACTAGATAATTATTAAGTTGATATAAATTTATATATTTTGGTTATACTGCTGTCTTGAACAAAAAGAAGGGTATCTTTAAGAATACTGGTTAAGTTTTTTTTTTTTTTTACAATGATTTATGTTTGAGTGAGGTTTAATTGTGCATTTATAATGGAGTTTACAATGGAGATATATACATGGGTTAAATTGTATTTTATGTTTTTTTTTTCTCTTTTTAGTAAGTATTTTGGATTAACTCTACTTTAATTATGGTAAAAATTATGATATCTTTTCTGGATCTCACCTATATCTAATGTTTAATAATGATTGATATATAAAATTTATATTTTGCTTGTAACGGAAGTCAGGGGGGGTGGGGAGGGATGGGGGGGTAGGGTGGGAGGGTGGGGGGGTAGGGTGGGAGGGTGGGGGGATGGGAAAATGGGCTTAAAATTGTATTGTAAAACTTTTTCAATAAAAAAAGTAATAGACCACATTCAATTCCTTCATTCCCCTTCCTTCCTTCCTTCCTTCCTTCCTTCCTTCCTTCCTTCTTTCTTTCTTTCTTTCTTTTTTCTTTCTTTCTTCTTACTTCCTCCTTTTTTTCTCCCTCCCTCCCTCCCTCGCTCCCTCCCTCCCTCCCTCCCTCCCTCCCTCCTTTCTTTCTTTCTTTCTTTCTTTCTTTCTTTCTGTCTGTCTGTCTGTCTGTCTTTCTTTCTTTCTTTCTTTCTTTCTTTCTTTCTTTCTTTCTTCTTCCTTCCTTCTTTTTTCTCCCTCCCTCCCTCCCTCCCTCCCTCCCTTCCTTCCTTCCTTCCTTCCTTCCTTCCTTCCTTTCTTTCTTCCTTCCTTCCTTCTTTCCTTCTTTTCTTCTTTCTTTTCATTTGAAGCCAGTCCTGGTAAACAAGGTAAACAAGGAGTGTAAACTGGAATCTTCCAATCATTTTAGTCATTTTTCATTTTCTTCCAAAAATTGTTCTTGCTGGCCTAATTGGACATCAAAACCACAAACACTTCAAATTCTCAGTAGATGCTGACCCGTCCTCATTGATTAATCCAGGATCTGGAGCTGAACAAAGTTGCAAGTGAAAGCATAGAAAGTTCTTGTTTGGCTTTAGATTCAATTCCTCTCATTGTGTATGTGATGCAGGAATAGAAGGAAGAAGTGCTCTGAAGAAAGGAAGGTTTTTGTATGGCTTCAGATTCACTTCCTCTCACTGTGTCTCCTGCACAGTAATAAACTGCCGTGTCTTCAGCTTTGAGGCTGTTCATCTGGAGATACAGCTGGCTTTTGGCATTGTCCCTGGAGATGGTGAAGCGGCCCTTCACTTTGTCTGAGTAGTTGATATCACTGGAATCATAGTTGATGTACGCCACCCATTCCAGTCCTTTCCCTGGAGCCTGTCTCACCCAGTGCATCCCATAGCTGCCGAAGCTGAATCCAGAGGCTTCGCAGGAGAGACGGAGGGACTCTCTAGGTCTTCTCAAACCCCCTCCAGATTCCACCAACTGCACTTGAGACTGGACTCCTAAAAAGAAAAGGTTTTTTTTTTTAAATGAGATCTCCTGCATAGAGGAGCAGAACATGAAAATAAACTCTATACAGAGGGAATAATTACCATTGAGGAGTACTAGTAAGGACACAAGGTTTAGCCACATATTTGCTCCCTCTAATCAGTGGAGGGAATTGACAAGAGGGGATTCAGGAAATAGCACAAGGTTGAGGTTGGTGGGTGTTGTCTGAAGAGGGAAATCATGGGGCTCTTTAAAAGGGGAAATTGTGTCTGAATTTACATATCTGTTGGGATAAAAAACATTTCGCTGAACATAACTTACATCTAAATTTTGTAATCAACATTCTAGTCCTAAGAAAAGTTTTGGACACATTTTTTTTCCTTGAGTTAATAGATAAAAGAGTCAGTTTCCTGTACATTAACTACAAAAAAGCCTTGAAAATTTCACTACACTTCCAAATGATTTTAGTAATACGGAATAAATAGACACGTTAGTCCCATTTAAGGACACTTATTAGAGAGGTTCAAAAAAGCTAATACATTTGAATTAAAACCTTTGCTATCAGATTATTTCTTAAACCATTGTTTATTTCATTGAAAATCCCAGCTACCACCATGGAACACTTTTGCAGCTAGACAAGTTGGGTTCACTCAACTCACAAAATAAAACTTAAGTCATATTGTGACCAAATACAGTCTCTCAATTCAAAGAGAATGAGAAATAATTCTCTTTGTCTTATCCAAGAGATTTTGTTTACTGTGGTTTTTTTTTTTTGTAAACCCAGACGTGGTTTCCCAGTATGGATTAAAGAGATTGGACTGCTAAAGTGAAATGAAGAAGAAGTGAAGTTGTTTTGAGTTCCATGGAGAGAAACTTCAAAATCTTCTTGTTTGCTGTATAGCATTTGTATCAGTGGTTGGCTTCCCCAG
Organism: Coluber constrictor foxii; assembly: GCA_038048745.1. NCBI lineage: Eukaryota > Metazoa > Chordata > Lepidosauria > Squamata > Colubridae > Coluber > Coluber constrictor. Next base: position 37,467,572 of record CM075961.1, on the reverse strand, counting down.
GTTGAGATCGGTACACAGGAACCGGTGGTAAAACTGGCGGGAGACCCCTCCCACTGCCCCCGAAGTCTTCATCAGTGATCTGTGCATGCTTACAAGCGCGATCCTGTTGTGAATTGGTAGTAAAGGTAAGTAGAACCCATCCCTGATTAGTATCTATAAGCAGTGATGGGATTCAACTTTTTTAACAATCGATTCTATGGGCGTGGCTTATTTGGGGAGGGTGGCTTGGTGGTCATGTGACCGGGTGGGCGTGGCTATGTGCTTAGGGACTACTCAGAGGGCTGAAAAAGGTTTTTTCTGACCGGTCCTTGCACATTTGACCAATCCTCACATTTATGACCATCCTCTCATTTATGACCATTGCAGTATTCTTAACAACCTTTTTCACAACTGCTTCTCTTCACCACGCTGACAAGATAAGGCGCAAAACGTAAAATGTGAGGACAGTCGTAAGAGCGAGGACCAGTCAAAAGTGTGAGGACCTATCAAAAATAACCTTTTCAGCCCTCTGAGTAGTCCCTATGCACATAGGGACTACCCAGAGGACTGAAGAAAGTGAATTCTTGCAAGGCCTCGCACTTTTGACCGGTCCTTGCACTTATGACCTTGCACCTATGATCATCATTTATGCCGGTTGCAGCATTCTTAACAACCGTGTCACTCATTTCACAACTGCAGTTCTTCACGTGACATGGTGGGTGTGGCCAGGTGGTCATGTGGCATCGATTCTTTGCTCTAATGACAATGAATTATTACATAAATTAAATAAAAAAAATATATCTGACTTTCACCATGAGAAAATATCTAATGCCAGTTTTTAAATTCCCTTCCCCACCCCCACTAGGTGCCTAGACAATGGAATTCCATGTGACAACATTGCCCTCTAGTGTCCAAAATGAGTAGAGGATCCATCTTCCTAATTCTCCAAGGAGATTCTTTTGGTGCAGATGTTTCCTCAATATGAGAATGGCTGTTTGGAGGTTTAGAACAGGGCTTTTCAAACTTTTGCATATTGTACCATTTTTTGGCTATAGCAATATTTGAATACCACCAGTCGCCTAGGAAGGTGTCAAAAACTTGATGAAAGAAAGGAAGGAAGGAAGGAAGGAAGGAAGGAAGGAAGGAAGGAAGGAAGGAAGGAAGGAAGGAAGGAAGGAAGGAAGGAAGGAAGGAAGGAAGGAAGGAAGGAAGGAAAAAAGTGATAAAATACAGGTCGTTCTTGATTTACAACAGTTTGCTTAGTGACGGAAGTTACAATGGCACAGAAAAAAATGACTTATGATCATTTTTAGCACTGAAAACCATTTTTCGGCCAGTTGAAGACAATTGTCCAAAAAGACAATTGATACTTAAATGTATTTTATTCCCTAGCAAATTCCCTCCAGCTAAATGGGCAACTGGATTTTCTATGGCAACATGGCTTCCAGAGTTAAGACTGAAGTCAGGACACATCTTCTTAATTCTCCAAGGAGATTCCTTCAGAGCAGGTGTTTTCCCCATGTGTGTTTGCCAGTTTGGATATTTAGAAGGATTATCCTAAGGTTTCCTTTTCACCCTTCCGCCCAACACTAAACAAGCACATTTCAATCCAGTGAAGTCAAATCAACTGGTAGACTTGGAACATTTTTTATTTTAGTTACAGCAAACTTTTTTAATACTTACACCCAAGCTTCTTCAAGTTCTCACTAGACAATGATCCAACCTCATTGATAGCCCAGGATTTGAGGCTTAGACAAGTTGAAGAAGTGCTCTGAAGAAAGGGAGGTTTTTGTTTAGCTTCAGATTCATTTCCTCTCACTGTGTGTCTTGCACAGTAATAAATTGCCGTGTCTTCAGCTTTGAGGCTGTTCATTTGCAGATCCAGCTGGCTTTTGGCATTGTCCCTGGAGATGGTGAAGCGGCCCTTCACTTTGTCTGAGTAGTAAGTTGTACTTGTACCTATGCTTGCAACCCATTCCAATCCTTTCCCTGGAGCCTGTCTCACCCAACTCATATCGTAGCTGCTGAATGTGAATCCAGAGGCTTGGCAGGAGAGACGGAGAGACTCTCCAGTTCTTCTCACATCTCCTCCAAACTCCACCAACTGTACTTGGGATTGGACCCCTAAAAAGAAAAGTGTTTTTTTTTTAAAAAAAAGATGAGATCTCCTGCATAGAGGAGCAGAACATAGAAATAAACCCTATATGGGGGAATAATTACCTTTGAGGAGTAATAGTAAGGACAGGAGGTTTAGCCACATTTTTGCTCCCTCTAATGAGTGGAGGGAATTGACAAGAGGGGATTCAGGAAATAGCACAAGGTTGAGGTTGGTGGCTGTTGTCTGAAGAGGGAAACCATTGAGCTCTCTTAAAGGGGAAATTGTGTCTGAATTTACATATCTGTTGGGATAAAAGACATTTCATTGAACATAACTTACATCTACATTTTGTAATCAACATTCTAGTCCTAAGAAAAGTTTTGGACACTTTTTTTCCCTTGAGTTAATAGATAAAAGAGTCAATTTACTGTACATTAACTACAAAAAAGGCTTGAAAATTTCACTATATTTCCAAATGATTTTAGTAATACGGAATAAATGGACACTCTAGTCCCATTTAAGGACACGTATTAGAGAAATTTTAAAAAGCTAGTAGATTTGAATTAAAACACTGGCTATCAGATTGTTTCTTAAACTATTATTTATTTTGTGGAAAATCTCAGCTCCAATCAAGGAACATTTTTTCAACTAGTTGAGTTGGGTTCACTCAACTCATGAAGTAAAACCTAAGTCTTATTGTGACCAAATACAATCTCTCAATTCAAACAGAATGAGAAATAATTCTCTTTGTATTATCGAAAAGATTCTGCTTGCTCTGGATTTTTTGTTGTAAACCCAGACATGGTTTCCCAGTATGGATTATAGAGATTGGACTGCTAAAGTGAAGTGAAGAAGAAGTGAAGTTGTTTTGAGTTCCATGGAGAGAAACTTTAAAATCTTCTGGATTGCTGGATAGCATCTGTATCAGTGGTGGGTTGTCCCCAGTTCGGACCAGTTCGCAAGGACCGGTAGGAAACTGGCGGGAAGCTCTGCCCACTCCCCCGGATGTAGTCATCAGCAATCTACCCATGCGTAGAAGTGTGATTCTGTTGTGAACTGGTAGTAAAGGAAAGTAGAACCCACCCCTGATTAGTATCTATAAGCAGTGGTGGGATTCAACTTTTTTAACAATCGGTTCTGTGGGCATGGCTTATTTGGGGGGTGTGGCTTGGGGGGGTCATGTGACTGCATGGGCATAACTATGTGCATAGGGACTAACCAGAGGGCTGAAAAATGAGTTTTCTGACCGATCCTCACACTTTTGACCGGTCCTCGCACTTATGACTGCTTACGATTTATGCCGGTTGCAGCATTGTTAACAACCATGTCACTCATTACACAACTGCAGTGCTTCATGTGACCAGGTGGCTGTGGCCAGGTGGTAATGACACTACCACCAGTTACCTAGCAAAGTGTCAAAAACATGATGACAAAAAAAAAGAAAAAGAAAAAAAGAAAGAAAGAAAGAAAGAATTGAATTGAATTTATTAAATTTGTATACCGCCCTTCTCCTGACGGACTCAGGGTGGTGAATAGCCAAACATTAAAATACAAGCAATATAAAAGTTAAAATAATCTAAAACATAATTAAATCAATTTTGGCTTTCCCAAATTTAAAACCCCTCATAAAATTCACCCATTAAAATCTACGTTAAGCCAGCCCGGCCTGCTGGAATAGAAAAGTCTTTAATGCCTTGCGGAAAGTGCGGAGGTCTGGCATTAATCGAATCCCCTGGGGGTCTCCAGTCGACATTGCCTGACCCACAGCACCCTGAGGAGCCCCTCTCTATGAGAGCGTATTAGCTGGTGGGAGGTTATCGGTGGCAGAAGGTGGTCTCGTAAGTACCCAGGTCCTAAGCCATGGAGCGCTTTAAAGATGAGAACCAGGACCTTGAAGCGCATCCAGAAGACCACTGGGAGCCAGTGCAGCTCATGCACGAGAGGTGTAATATGGGAGCGCCAAGTCGCCCCCATAATCACCTGCGCTGCCACATTCTGGACCAGTTCGAAAGAAAGAAAGAAAGAAAGAAAGAAAGAAAGAAAGGAAGGAAGGAAGGAAGGAAGGAAGGAAGGAAGGAAGGAAGGAAGGAAGGAAGGAAGGAAGGAAGGAAGGAAGGAAGGAAGGAAGGAAGGAGGAAGAAAGAAAAAAAAGAAAAAAGTGATAAAGTACATGTCATTGTTGACTTACGAAAGTTTGCTTAGTGACTGAAGTGATAATGGCACTGAAAAAATAACTTATGAGCATTTTTGCGACTGAAAACCATTTTTGGCCAAATGAAGACAATTGGCAGAAAAGACAATTGATACTTAAACATATTTTATTCCCTAGCATGTTCCCTCCAGCTAAATGGGCAATTGGAATTTCTATGGCAACATGGCTTCCAGAGTTAAGACTGAAGTCAGGACAATCTTCTTCATTCTCCAAGGAGATTCCTTCAGAGCAGGTATTTCCCCCATGGGTGTTGGATATTTAGAAGGATTATCCTAAGGTTTCCTTTTCACCCTTCCACCCAACAATAAACAAGCACCTTTCATTCCAGTGAAGTCAAATCAGCTGGTAGACTTGGAACTTTTCTTATTTTAGTTACAGCAAACTTTTTTAATACACCCAAGCTTCTTCAAGTTCTCACTAGACAATGATCCAACCACATTGATAACCCAGGATTTGAGGCTTAGAGAAGGTGAAGAGATGCTCTGAAGAAAGGAAGGTTCTTGCATGGTGGCAGATTCACTTCCACTCACTGTGTATGTAGCATAGTAATAGGCTGCCGTGTCTTCAGCTTTGAGGCTGTTCATTTGCAGATGCAGCTGGCTTTTGGCATTGTCCCTGGAGATGGTGAAGCGGCCCTTGACTTTATCTGAGTATGTAAGCATACCCGCATTGGAGTTTATGTATGCCACCCATTCCAGTCCTTTCCCAGGAGACTGTCTCACCCAGCTCATGCCATGGGTGCTGAAGGTGAATCCAGAGGCTTGGCAGGAGAGATGGAGGGACTCTCCAGGTCTTCTCACATCACCGCCAGACTCCACTAACTGGATTTGAGATTGGACCCCTAAAAAGAAAAGTGGTGGGTTTTTGTTTGTTTGTTTGTTTAAATGAGATCTCCTGCATAGAGGAGCAGAACATGGAAATAAACTCTATACGGAGGGAATAATTACCATTGAGGAGTACTAGTAAGGACACAAGGTTTAGCCACATTTTTGCTCCCTCTTAGGAATGGAGAGAATTGACAAGAGAGTATTCAGGAAATAGCACAAGGTTTAGACTGATGGGTGTTGTCTCAAGAGGAAAACCATGGGGCTCTTTTAAGGGGGAAATTGTGCCTCAATTTACATATTTGATGGGATAAAAGACACTTTGGTGAACATAACTTACATCTACATTTTGTAATCAACATTCTAGTCCTAAGAAAAGTTTTGGATATTTTTTCCCCCTGAGTTAATAAGAAAAAAGGCCTGTTTACTGTACCTGAAATATAAAAAAGGCTTGAAAATTTCACTACACTTCCAAATGATTGTAATAATATGGAATAAATGGACACGTTAGTCCCATTTAAGGACACTTATTAGAGAGGTTAAAAAAAGCTAGTACATTTGTATTAAAACATTTGCTGTCAGATTGTTTCTTAAACCATTGTTTATTTCATTGAAAATCCCAGCTACCATCACGGAACACTTTTTCAGCTAAGCAAGTTGGGTCCACTCAACTCACGAAGTAAAAATTAAGTCATATTGTGATCAAATACAATCTCTCAATTCAAACAGAATGATAAATAATTCTCTTTGTATTATCCAAAAGATTCTCTTTGCTCTGAGTTTTCTGTTGTAAACCCAGACATGGTTTCCCATTATGGATGATACAGATTGGACTGCTAAAGTGAAGTGAAGAAGAAGTGAAGTTGTTTTGAGTTCCATGGAGAGAAACTTTAAAATCTTCTAGATTGCTGGATAGCATTTGTATCAGTGGTGGGTTGTCCCCGGTTCGGACCGGTTCGAAAGAACCGGTAGTAAAACTGGCAGGAGGCCCCGCCCACTGCCCCGGATGTTGTCTTTGGTGAGCTGTGCATGCATATAAGCACAATCCTGTTGTGAACTGGTAGTAAAGGAAAGTAGAACCCACCCCTAGTGGGTTAGTATCTATAAGCAGTGGTGGGATTCAACTTTTTTAACAACTAGTTCTGTGGGCGTGTCTTATTTGGGGTCCTGGCTTGGTGGTCATGTGACTGGGTCAGTGTGGCTTGGTGGTCAAGTGACCAGGTGGGCATGGCTAGCTGGTCATGTGAGCTGGTGGGCGTGGCTATGTGCTTAGGGACTACTCAGAAGGCTCAAAAAAGTTATTTCTGAAAGGTTCTAACACTTTTGACAGGTCTTCACACTTATGACCATCTTCACATTTATGCCCTTTGCAGTATACTTAACCATTTTCACAACTGCTCGTCTTCACCACGGTGACAAGATAGGGCACAAAACATAAAATGTGAGAACAGTCGTAAGTGTGAGGATGGGTCAAAAGTGTGAGGCACGGTCAAAAATAACTTTTTCAGCACTCTGAATAGTCCCTATGCACAGTTTCACATTTAGGACTCCTGAAACGTAAAATTTTCTTGAGAACATTTCAGTGAGTTATTCCAGAAATAAAATAAATAATAATATGACCTCCACAATGAGACAATATCTAATGACATATAAAGTTTAATTCCCTTCTCCACCCCCACCAGGTGCCTAGACAATGGGATTTCATGTAACAACATTGCCCACCAGTGACCAAAATGAGGAGAGGACCCATCTTCCTAATTCTCCAAGGGGAGATACTTTAGGTGCAGATGTTTCTTCAATATGAGAACGGGCAGTTTGGATGTTCAGAACGCTTATCCTGAAGTTTCACTTCCAGGGTTCTGCCATGATACTAAAAACAACATTCAATTCCTGAAACTGGACTTGTCAAGCCATTTTCATCATTTTACATATTCTTACAGCAAACTCTCTGACTCCCAGAGTAAAACAGCCTGAAGTTCTCGCTAGACAGTGACCGATCCTCATTGACTAATCCAGGTTCGTGGTCTCAGTCAAATTGACTGAGCTTTTCCAAAGAAAGGAAGGGCTAACCAGGTTGCCCACTGCTTACTTCAAGATCAGTTCTCAGTTTTCACATAGTATCATGGTGATTTATTTACCTTTTCTTATTCAAATTCAACCACCTGTGATTGAGGCAATTTGGAGAGGTGCTTGGTGAGAAGTTCTTGATTGGCCTCAGATACGCTTCCTCTCACTGTGTCTAGTGCACAGTAATAGGCTCCCGTGTACTCAGATGTGAGGCCGTTCATTTGGAATTATAGCTGGTTTCTGGCATATTCCTTGGAGATGGTGAAGCGTCCCTTCAATTTTCCTGAGTGGCTACCAGAATTATAGCTTATCAATGACACCCATTCCAGTCCTTTTCCAAAAGTCTGTTTCACCTAGTGCATTCTGTATTCATTAAAGTTGGATCCAGAGGCTTCTCAGGAGAGATGGATCTTCTCACACCCCCATCAGACTCCACCAACTGGACTTGAGATTGGACCCCTAAAAAGAAAAGGGATTTTTTTTTAATGTGACTGCCTGCGTAGAGGAGCAAAATGAGGAAATAAACTCTATACTGGTGAATAATGACCTTTGAAGAGTACTAGTAAAGACACAAGGTTTAGCCACATTTTTGCTTCCTCTAATGAATGGAGGGAATTGACAAGTGGAGATTCAGCAAATAGCACAAGGTTTAGGTTGGTGGGTGTTGTCTCAAGAGAGAAATCATGGGGCTCTTTAAAAGGGGAAATTGTGTCTGAATTTACATATCTGTTGGGATAAAAAACATTTCGCTGAACATAACTTACATCTACATTTTGAAATCAACATTCTAGCCTAAGAAAAGTTTTGGACACATTTTTTTTCCCTTGAGTTAATAGATAAAAGAGTCAGTTTACTGTACATTAATTACTGTACATTTTGAATTAAAACATTTGCTATCAGATTGTTTCTTAAACCATTGTTTATTTTATTGAAAATCCCAGCTACCACCACGGAACACTTTTTCAGCTAGACAAGTTGGGTCCACTCAACTCACAAAATAAAACTTAAGTCATATTGTGACCAAATACAGTCTCTCAATTCTCTCAATTCAAAGAGAATGAGAAATAATTCTCTTTAAATTATCCAAAAGATTCTGTTTGCTCTGAGTTTTCTGCTGTAAACGCAGACATGGTTTCCCAGTATGGATTATAGAGATTGGACTGCTAAAGTGAGGTGAAGAAGAAGTGAAGTTGTTTTGAGTTCCATGGAGAGAAACTTTAAAATCTTCTGGATTGCTGGATAGCATTTGTATCAGTGGTGGGTTGTCCCCAGTTCGGACCGGTTCGAAGGAACCGGTGGTAAAACTGGAGGGAGGCCCCACCCACTGCCCCCGAAGCCTTCATCGGTGATCTGTGCATGCTTACAAGCGCGATCCTGTTGTGAACTGGTAGTAAAGGTAAGTAGAACCCATCCCTGATTAGTATCTATAAGCAGTGATGGGATTCAACTATTTTAACAACCAGTTCTGTGGGCGTGGCTTATTTGCGAAGGGTGGCTTGGTGGTCATGTGACCAGGTGGGCGTGACTACATGCATAGGGACTACTCAGAGGGCTGAAAAAAGTGATTTCTGACCGGTCCTTGCCCTTTTGACCTGTCCTCACATTTATGACCATCCTCACATTTATGACCATTGCAGTATTCTTAATAACCTTTTTCACAACTGCTTCTCTTCACCACGCTGACAAGATAAGGCTCAAAACGTAAAATGTGAGGACAGTCGTAAGAGCGAGGACCAGTCAAAAGTGTGAGGACCTATCAAAAATAACCTTTTCAGCCCTCTGAGTAGTCCCTATGCACATAGGGACTGCCCAGAGGACTGAAGAAAGTGAATTCTGGCAAGTCCTCGCACTTTTGACTGGTCCTCGCACTTATGACCTTGCACCTATGATCGTCATTTATGCCGGTTGCAGCATTCTTAACAACCATGTCACTCGTTTCACAACTGCAGTGATTCATGTACAGGGTGGGTGTGGCCAGGTGGTCATGTGGCATGGCTTCTTTGCCCTAATGACAATGAATTATTACATAAATAAAAAAAAATATTATCTGACTTTTACCATGAGGCAATATCTAATGACAGTTTTTAAATTCCCTTCCCACCCCCACTAGGTGCCTAGACAATTGGATTCCATGTGACAACATTGCCCTCTAGTGTCCAAAATGAGGAGAGGACCCGTCTTCCTAATTCTCCAAGGAGATTCTTTTGGTGCAGATGTTTCCTCAATATGAGAACGGCAGTTTGGAGATTTAGAACAGGGCTTTTCAAACTTTTTGCAGATCGTACCACTTTTTGGCTATAGCAATATTCGAGTTCTAGCAGTCACCTAGCAAGGTGTCAAAAAATTGATGAGAATAAAGGAAAGAAGGAAAGAAAGAAAGGAAAGGGAAAAAAAAGAAAAGAAAAGAAAAGAAAAGAAAAGAAAAGAAAAGAAAAGAAAAGAAAAGAAAAGAAAAGAAAAGAAAAGAAAAGGGAAAAGGAAAAAAAGTGAGAAAGTACAGGTCGTCCTTGACTTACAAAAGTTTGCTTAGTGACGGAAGTTACAATGGCACTGAAAAAAGTGACTTATGACCATTTTTAGCACTGAAAACCATTTTTGGCCAATTGAAGACAATTGGCGCTCCTTTAAAGGGGAAATCATGTCTCAATTTACATATCCTTTGGGATAGAAGAGCCCTAGACTGACACACTTCTATGAACATGGCTTATATGTGCATTTTGTAATTAACATTGCAGCCCTAAGAAAAGGCTTAGACACATTTTTTTTCCTTTGAGTTAATAGGAGAAAGGGCCAGTTTTCTGTACATTAACTATTAAATGTAATTAAGTTGAAAAACTATTGGAGGGAATTTATTTCACTGATTATTGTTCTCTCTGTCAGGAAATTTCTCCTTAGTCCTAGTTTACCTTTCTCCTTGATTAATTTCCATCCATTGCTTCTTGTTCTGCCTTCAGTGGCTTTGTAGGATAGATTGACCCCAATTCTTTATAACAGCCCTTTTCTAATTATAATAAAATGTCCCAGACTAAACCTCATCAAAAAATATCAGTGGAAACCAGGATCAACAAACACAGATCATACTTTGATCATATCGCAAGAGCTGATTCACTCAAAAGAATCAATCATGCTGGGAATAATCAGTGGAAAAAGAAGAAGGGGCCACTCTAGAACCCACTGAGTGGACACTATAAAGGATGACACCGGGATGACCATGGCAGACCTAAAGGAGTCAGTGTGAGACAGAGGGGCATGCAGAATCGTGATATACAACCAAACTTTCTTAAGTTCTCACTAGACAATAAACAACTCTCATTGATAATCCAGGATTGGCAAGTTAGACAAGTTGAAGAAGTGCTCTGAAGAAAGGAAGGTTTTTGTTTGGCTTCAGATTCGCTTCCTCTCACTGTGCCTCCTGCACAGTAATAGACTGCCGTGTCTTCAGCTTTGAGGCTGTTCATTTGCAGATACAGCTGGCTTTTGGCATCGTCCCTGGAGATGGTGAAGCGTCCTTTGACAGACTGTGCATAAAATTGCTTACGGCTATCGTACCAAATAACTGCAATCCATTCCAGGCCTTTCCCTGGAGCCTGTCTCACCCAGTGCATGTCATAGTCACTGAAGGTGAATCCAGAGGCTTGGCAGGAGAGACGGAGGGACTCTCCAGGTCTTTTCACGTCCCCTCCAGACTCCACCAGCTGCACTTGAGATTGGACTCCTAAAAAGAAAAGGGTTTTTTTTTTTTTTAAAAAAAATGAGATCTCCTGCATAGAGCAGCAGAACATGGAAATAAACTCTATATTTGGGACATAGTTACCTTTGAGGAGTACTAGTAAGGACACGATGTTTAGCCACATTTTTGTTCCCTCTAATGAGTGGAGAGAATAGCCAAGAGAGGATTCAGGAAATAGCACAAGGTTGAGGTTGGTGGGTGTTGTCTGAAGAGGGAAATCATGGGGCTCTTTAAAAGGGGAAATTGTGTCTGAATTTACATATTTGTTGGGATAAAAGACATTTCATTGAACATTACTTACATCTACATTTTGTAATCAACATTCTAGTCCTAAGAAAAGTTTTGGACACATTTTTTTCCTTGAGTTAATAGATAAAAGAGTCAGTTTCCTTTACATTAACTACAAAAAAGGCTTGAAAATTTCACTACACTTCCAAATGATTTTATTAATACGGAATAAATGGACACTTTAGTCCCATTTAAGGACACTTATTAGAGAGGTTACAAAAAGCTAGTACATTTGAATTAGAATGTTTGCTATCAGATGGCGTCTTAAACCATTGTTTATTTCATGGAAAATCTCAGCTGTCTTTAGGAAACACTTTTTTAGCTAGGCAAGTTGGGGCCACTCAACTCACAAAGTAAAACTTTAGTCAGATTGTGACCAAATACAATTTCGAAATTGAAACAGAATGATAAATAATTCTCTTTTTATTATCCAAAAGATTCTGTTTGCTCTGCGTTTTCTGCTGTGAACCCAGAAATGGCTTCGTGATAAGGATTATACTATCTGAAGAAGTTAAGTTGTTTTGAGTTCCATTGAGAGAAACTTTAAAAGCTTCTGCAATGCTGCAAAGGATTTGTATCTATAATGTTTTAACTATTTTATAAGTTCAATGAATATGATAATGTGATCCTTTCATTTTATTTCCATTTCCAGCAAAGATTTGAAATACTTAGATAAGTTTTTTTCTGGTGATATACACCCAAAATCCATCTTTTTATAAAATTTCACATTTAGGACTCCTGAGATGTAAAATTTTCTTGGGAACGTTTCAGTGAATGATTACAGAAAAAATAATAATAATAATAATATGACCTCCACAGTGAGACAATATCTAATGACATTTGCTTTAATTCCCTTCCCCACCCCCACCAGGTGCCTAGAGAATAGGATTTCATGTGACAACATTGCCTCCCAGTGTCCAAAATGAGGAGAGGACCCATCTTCCTAATTCTCCAAGGAGATTCTTTAGGTGCAGATGTTTCCTCAATCTGAGAATGGATGTTTAGAAGGTTTGTCCTGAAGTTTCACTTCCAGAGTTCTGCCATGATATTAAAGAACAATTTTTCATTCCATTTTTTTAAAGAAACAGTGGATGGAATCTAATCCAGGGAGAAGCAACCTGGAATTAAGGAGAAGCTTCCTAACAGTGAGGACTATTGACTGTTGAACAGCTTGTCTTCAGAAGTTGTAGGTGCTTCATCACTGGAGGACTTTAAGGAGAGACTGGACAGCCACCTGTCTGAAATGGTATATGGACCTCCAAGGTCCCTTGTAGTGCTATTCTGATTGATTCACAGTACCAATACTAATGGCATTAGTAAATCTGGAGAGTGGACTTGGCAGTCCTTGGAGACAGCAGAATGGAAGAGAAAGAAATAAAGAAGATAACAAAATACAAAGACCTGGACATAGTAATACGATGACTATGCCAAAAGGAAGCCACAGTTACAAAAGGAAGGAAACTGAAGGGATTCGGCAATTTGACAGAAACAAAGCAGACTGTGTATAAATTAATGGAGAAGCAATGAAAAAGAAATATTAAATGGGGAGTTGGTGATATGAGAAGAATGATTGGAGACTGAATTTCAAAATAACAAAAGAATGAAGAAAGCAAGCTAAGAACCCACATTTTTCCCACTTAGGAAAATCATTGTTATTATTCCTTTGTTGTTCCTCTTGTTGTTTAAACTTCTCAATTTTTTTCTATTAACAGAAAGTTTCCTACTTGCCCCTCAACCAAGTGCTAATAGGTTTCCCTGTGGCTTATTCCAAGACAGCTTGGTGAACCTATTCCGAGATACGTCTTTTTTTTTTTATTGAAAAAGTTTTACAATAAAAAATTTCCCCCCCTTTTTTCACCCCTACCCCCTCCCCCACCCTCTCCTGCCCCCCAACCTCCCCCCAACCCCACCCCATCCCTCTTCCACCCACCCCTGACTTCCGCTACACATTTCTTAAGAAAGAAAAACAACAAGAATTTATAACAACAAGAAAAGCAAATACCATTATATCTTCAGTTCTAAATTAAGAGGAAGAGGAAAGAAAGAAAGAAAAGAATTAAAAAAAAAATTGAGAAAAAGAAAATATATATATATATATATATAATAGAATAAAATAAAATAAAATAAAATAATACAAAGAAAAACCCATAAGCATAGATATTTGTCTGAGCTTAACAGTATTGTAATAAAAAAAACACCCGAAAAAATCGCCATTATAATATTTAACCCAGTATAAAGACAGAAAAAAAGAAGAATAAAAATAACATTACTAACATTACTAATCATATACCATAGTCGATCACTCCAAGATTATATAACTTACTTATTCATATTAAATAATGCCACATATTTTAATCCGAACTACTCCCCCAAATTTAAAAACCCAAAAATTCCCCCTTCAAAGGAAAAAAAGATAAAGTATACAATATAATTGTACATATATTGTTATAGTTTTCCATAACTCGAATTACAATCTTCTCTTCTTCCTGATTGAAGTTAAATCTTCTTTCTTCACCTGTATCCAATTCCAATACTCTTCATCTTCTATCTGCCCCCATCAGTAAAACAAAACATTCCACATAAACCCCCCGTGTGACTTTATATAGATAACATCCAACCAAGAAGGTATTCGCCCCTCTAGGTAGAATCATTCAAACAAACGTGTTCTATTTCAGCAAAAAAAAAACCCAATGCAGCTCCACCAAACCTTAGGAACAAAAAAAAAACAAGAAAAAAAAATCCTAGAGACTGCATTCCCAGATGTTCTTATAATAACTGTTTCAAATCCTGCCACCCTTTGTCATTCACTCTTGGTTGTGAGACATTTTCATTTCCATTCTTTCCTCTTGGATGATAAATTCCAAAAAAGAACTATGATTGGGTAATCACAAAACACTGCTACTATATAGATAGCATCCAACCAGAAGATATTCACTCCTCTAGGTAGAGACATTCAAACTAACGTATTCTATTACAACAAAAAGAAACCCAATGCAGCTCCGCCAAACCTTTATGACAAAAAAAAAAAATCAAGAAAAGTAAAAAAATCCTAGCAACTGCATTCCCAGATGTTCTTACAAAGCTGTTTCAAATCCTGCCACCCTTTCACTCCTTCTGGTTGTTAGATATCCTCATTTCCATTCTTTCCTCTTAGATGATAAGTTCCAAAAAAAAAAAAAACTATGATAGGATAATCACAGAACGCTGCTACCATTGCAGCCCTCTGTTAAACTTGCTCAAGATTCCGAGATCCGTCTTATTGTGATATAGATTGATCAGACTTTTTTCAGTTCTAGTATGCTAATACAAATGTGTATGACTGAATCAACTTGGAAAGCTTCTCAGAGGCAGAGAAAGTTCTTGACTGGCTTCAGATTCACTTCCTCTCACTGTGTCTCTTGCACAGTAATAGACAGCTGTGTCCTCTGGTTTCAGATTATTCATTTGCAGATACAGCTGGTTTTTGGCATTGTCCCTGGAGATGGTGAAGCGTCCTTTGACTTTGTCTGAGTAGGAACCACTGGAATAAATGTAGGCCACCCATTCCAGTCCTTTCCCTGGAGCCTGTCTCACCCAAGCCATCAAGTAGCTGCTGAAGGTGAATCCAGAGGCTTGGCAGGAGAGACGGAGGGACTCCTCAGGTCTTCTCACATCCCCTCCAGACTCCACCAATTGAACCTCAGATTGGACACCTAAAAAGAAACATGTCTCAATGAGATCTCCTATATGTAAGAACAGCAAATGGAATGATCCTGAATAATGAAGAAATAATTACCGTGGAGGACTGCTAATAAGGAAACCAAGTTTAGCCACAGGATCATTTTTGTTCCCTGTAATGGATGGAAGGGAATTGACCAGAAACAATTTGTGAATGTGCACAAACTTTGTGTTGGAGGGTGTAGCTTTAAAAGGACATCCAAACGGCTCCTCGAAAGAGGAACCTGGGCCTTGATTTACATATTGGTTGAGATAAAAGAGTTCCTCAGTGCAATGACCTCTTCCTTTTTCTTTAACAGTCTCTGCATGAATGATTTTTACATAGCTTTCCAGTCCTAAAAAAGTGAAGTCAGCTTTCACATTACAGTAAAAACAAAGACTTGCTAGTTTCAGCCTTTCTAAAAAGTGATTCCAATTATTGAATATCTGTAGAGATTCTCAGACTTTCAAGTCATAATTGTCTCATAGGTGCTTTTTGAAAAAACAACAGGACTGTTATTTTTTTCCCCCTTGAGGAAGAAGACATTTCTTTTCAACCAAGTAGCTTCATTGTTTCTGGCAGGATGGTGGGAGATACAGAGGGATTACTTCCAATGGGGAAACTTCTTGGATAAGAAGCAAAACAACTTCTCCTTCTCCTTCTCCTTCTCCTTCTCCTTCTTCTAGAAATAGGTTAGAGACAGAAAAAGAAAAAGGACAGCACATCTGAGCTCCAGAAACATTTTGTAATGTTATTCCCCTTTCATACAACTTTTGAAAAACCCAAATAACTGAATGCGGAACAAGTCCATTTTTTTGTTTTGGTAGCTACTTTTTGTCTGCCTGTCTGTCTGTCTCTCGATTCTGTTTATAAAATTTCTATAGCCTTCCATTTCAATCAATGATTCTATGAGACTGAAAATTCAATATTTTGCTATTTTTATTAGTTCTAGTTGCTCAGTTAGTTTATTAGTTGACTTGCCTATATAAGCAGACATACATATTGAAATAATAAGAATAAGAATAATCCCTTCCCTTCCCTTCCCTTCCCTTCCCTTTTCACTGTCCATTAGTCCCAACATAAAAACTTTTGGTTTCAATTGTTCTTTAGCCTTTACAATTTTGTGGATTAATGTGTGGATTTCCATCCATAATTTGTTAACCTTTTTGCTTTTCCACCAAAAATGATACATTATCCCTCATTGTAGTTTTCATTTCCAGCAAAGATTTGAACTATCTTCACACAGTTTCTCTGGTCAGAAATACCCAAGATTCATCTTTTTATACGAATTCTCAGCTTCATAATGAAGATTGCAGCTTCCTGAGATGTTACATTTTCCTGAGATCTTTTCATTGAATTATTAAATAGAAAGAATGTACAAAATGGTCATGACTCAAAAAAATGAGACAGTATCTGGTGACACTTGTTTTATTCCCTCCCCCACCCTTATTGGATGCATGGGCAATGTAGTTTCATGTGGCAACATTGCCACCAAGTGTCAAAAGTGATTATTATGACACATCTTCCTAATTCTCCAAGGAGATTCTTTTAGTCCAGATGTTTCCTCAATATGTTATTGCAGTTTTAATAGCCAGAAATATCAACCTAAACTTTCATTTCTTGCCTTATGCCATGACATTATTGTTCTTCTTGTTGTTCAGTCACCAAGGTGTGTCCATCTCTCTGTGAGCCCATGGACCATAGGACACCAGCCCCCTGTTATTCACTGTCCCCCAAAGTTTGCCCAAAACCTTGTTCTCTGTGTCAATGATACTGTCTAACCATCTCATCCTCTGCTTTCCTTTTGCCTTCAATCTCTCCAAACATCACAGGTTTCTCCCAATGAATCCTCTCTTCTCATTTGGTAGCCAAAGTATTTGAGTTTCAGATTCAGGAACTGTCCTTCTGAAGAACAGTCAAATTGGATTTCTTTTAAGATTGATTAATGTGATCTCCTTGCAATCCACAGGTCTCTTCAAGACTCTTCTCCAGCACCAAAGTTCAAAAGCATGAATTCTTTTGCACTAAGTCTAATTTTTGTCAGGAAATTTCTCCTTAATTCAAGATTGTTTCTCTCTTTGATTAATTTCCATCCATTGCTTCTTGTTCTGCCTTCAGGAGCTTTGTAGAATAGATTGACTACCAGTTTTTTATAACAGCCCTATAATAATACTAATAATAATGTCCTAGAAAAAACCTCATCAAAAATATCACTTGAAGCCAAGATCACCAAACAGAGGTCATACTTTGATCATGTCATGAGGATTGAGTCACTCTAAAAATCAATCATGCTTGGAATGATCAGCATAAAAAGAAGGGGCTACTCTAGTATCCTCTGATTGGACACAATAAAGGATGACACTGGGGTGACCATGGCGGACCTAAAAAAAGATTCTGTGAGACAGAGGGGCATGGAGAGTTTTCATCCATAGAATGAACATTTGACAAATTCCACCACTGCTCAAAAATGACTCGATATAATGGAGATTTCATGTGCATAAAGGCATGTTTTAAGAAACATAATAGAAACTGGATACAAAAAATTAATTTCCAACAATAATTTTATGGGAAAGAGGGAAAGAGAAGAAAATCAAGGAGATTTTGTAGGTTTACTCAATCATCCAAAACCCAACTTTCGTTTTAAGGTAGGAAAATACGTTTAGCACAGTTTTTCTCTTATGGGTTGTAGAGGATGTACAGACAGACACATTTAATTATTAGTAGAGAGGTCAATGGGAGTGATTTCATTTGAGTAAGTGTATAGCTCTGAATGGTGGTTCAGTGGCTAAGACACTAAGCTTGTCAATCGAAAGGTCGGCAGTTCAGCGGTTCGAATCCCTAGTGCCGCATAACGGGGTGAGCTCCCTTTACTTGTCCCAGCTTCGGCTAACCTAGCAGTTCGAAAGCACGTAAACAATGCAAGTAGAAAATAGGGACCACCTTTGGTGGGAAGGTAACAACGTTCCATGCGCCTTTGGTGTTTAGTCATGCTGGCCACATGACCACGGAGACGTCTTCGGACAGTGCTGGCTCTTCGGCTTTGAAACGGAGATGAGCACCTCCCCCTAGAGTCGGGAATGATTAGCATATATGTGCAAGGAGAACTTTACCTTTCTAGTTCTGTGATGTGGACATTATGGGATTGATATTCCTTAGTCAAATGGTGAGAGTGTATAGGATGAGGGCACCACATTCTTTCTCACATTAATTTCCTTATTAAGCAAGGTAGATGAGGGATTCCAATTACTCCCCCCGAGAAGCTAGAGGGATTGTAGCAGGAACTCCCAAGCAACTAATCAAGACAGGAAGACACTCCCAAATATTTAATCTCAGAGGGCTTCTTGGAAAGGAGGTTGGATATGACCAATGTCTTCCATCCTTGATTCAACCCCACTGAGAGAAGAGAGCTTCAGGATTATGGGCATCAAATATATATTACTCTAAAAGGAAGGAAAAAGGAGCAAAATTCGGAAAATAGCTAAATGCAGGAGAATTGGCAGCACTAAGAATCAAAGGTGTCTGAATTGCAAAATATATCAAGGAATTAGTGTAGGATATAATTCCACATTACAACCTTGAATTAAACTTTGACTTTTTATAAACTAACCAGTTGATTCTTCTAACTGGAGAATTAAGGAAACTTATTAGAGAGGGTAAAAAAAAAGCTAGCACATTTGAATTAGGACGTTGACTGTGAGTTTGATTCATTAACCATTGTTTATTATATGGAAAGCCCCAGCCACCTTCAAGGTAACATGGCTTGGAGAGTCAAACCTGAAGCAAGGAAGCATCTTCTTAATTCTCCAAGGAGATTTGTTCAGTGCAGATATTTCCCCAGTGTGTGTTTGCCAGAAGGATGATCCTAAATTTTCATTTCCATCATTCCCCCATGATACTAAAGGACCACATTCCTTTCCAGGGAAGCCAAATGAACTCCTAAAAAGGGAAATACACTTAATTTTTTAAAAATTGGTTATAGCAAACCTTTTGATACAAACATCCTGAAATTCTCACTGATTATTAAATCTCAATGATAAATCTAGGATTTGAGGGTTGGACAAGCTGCTCTGAAGAAAGGAAGGTTTTTGTTTGGCTTCAAATTCACTTCCTCACACTGTGTCTCTTGCACAGTAATAGACTGCTGTGTCTTCAGCTTTGAGGCTGTTCATTTGCAGATACAGCTGGCTTTTGGCATCGTCGCTGGAGATGGTGAAGCGTCCCTTGACTTTGTCTGAGTAGTAAATATATGAAGACCATATATATGCCACCCATTCCAGTCCTTTCCCTGGAGCCTGTCTCATCCAGTCCATGCCATGGCTGCTGAAGGTGAATCCAGAGGCTTGGCAGGAGAGACGGAGGGACTCTCCAGGTCTTCTCACATCCCCTCCAGACTCCACCAACTGTACTTGAGATTGGACTCTTAAAAAGAAAAGTGTTTTTTTTTAATGAGATCTTCTGCATAGAGGTACAGAACGTGGAAATAAACTCTATATTTGGGACATAATTACCTTTGAGGAGTACTAGTAAGGACACAAGGTTTAGCCACATATTTGCTCCCTCTAATGAATGGAGGGAATTGCCAAGAGAGGATTCAGCAAATAGCAGAAAATTTAGGTTGGTGGGTGTTGTCTGAAGAGGGAAACCCTGGGGCTCTTTTAAAGGGGAAATTGCATCTGAATTTGCATATCTGTTGGGATAAAAGACATTTCAGTGAACATAACTTACATCTACATTTTGTAATCAACATTCTAGTCCTAGAGAAAAGTTTTGGATACTTTCCCCCCCTGAGATAATAAGAAAAAGGGCCTGTTTACTGTACATGAACTATAAAAAAGGCTTGAAAATTTCACTACACTTCCAAATGATTTTAGTAATACGGAATAAATGGACACGTTAGTCCCATTTAAGGACACTTATTAGAGAGGTTAAAAAAGCATGTATATTTGAATTAAAACATTTGCTATCAGATTGTTTATTAACCTATTGTTTATTTCTTTGAAAATCCCAGCTACCATGACGGAACACTTTCTCAGCTGGACAAGTTGGGTCCACTCAACTCACGAAGTAAAATTTAAGTCATATTGTGACCAAATACATCTCTCAATTCAAACAGAATGATAAATTATTCTCTTTGTATTATCCAAAACATTCTGTTTGCTCCGAATTTTCTGTTGTAAACCCAGACATTGTTTCCCAGCATGGATTAAAGAGATTGGACTGCTAAAGTGAAGTGAAGAAGAAGTGAAGTTGTTTTGAGTTCCGTGGAGAGAAACTTTAAAATCTTCTGGATTGCTGAATAGCATTTGTATCAGTGATGGGTTGCCCCTGTTTGAACCAATTCACAAGGACCGGTAGGAAAACTGGCGGGAGGCTCTGCCCACTCCCCCGGATGTAGTCATATGCAATCTACCCATGAGTAAAAGTGCGATCCTGTTGCGAACCAGTAGTGAAGGAAAGTAGAACCCACCCCTGATTAATATCTATAAGCAGTGGTGGGATTCAATTTTTTAAACAATCGGTTCTGTGGGCATGGCTTATTTGGGGGTGTGTGGCTTGGGGGGGGTCATGTGACTGGGTGGGCATGCTATCTGGTCATGTGACTGGGTGGGCATGCTATCTGGTCATGTGACTGGGTGGGCGTGGCTATGTGCATAGGGACTACCCAGAGGGCTGAAAAATGAGATTTCTGACCGATCCTCACACTTTTGATCGGTCCTTGCACTTATGACTGCTTATCATTTATGCCGGTTGCAGCATTCTTAACAACCATGTCACTCATTACACAACTGCAGTGCTTCATGTGACCGGGTGGATGTGGCCAGGTGGTCATGAGATATTCGAGTACCACCAGTCACCTAGCAAGGTGTCAAAAATTTGATGACCAAAAGAAAGAAAGAAAGAAAGAAAGAAAAAAGGAGAAAGGAAAAAAGTGATAAAGTTCAATGTCGTCCTTGATTTACAAAAGTTTGCTTAGTGACCGAAGATACAATGGCATTGAAAAAAATGACTTATGACCATTATTAGCACTGAAAACCATTTTTTGGCCAATTGAAGACAATTGTCCAAAAAGACAATTGATCAAACATGTTTTATTCCCAGGCACATTCCCTCCAGCTAAATGGGCAAGTGGGCAACTGGATTTTCTATGGCAACATGGCTTCCAGAGTTAAAACTGAAGTCAGGACACATCTTCTTAATTCTCCAAGGAGATTCCTTCAGAGCAGGTATTTCCCCCATGTGTGTTTGCCAGTTGGATATTTAGAAGGATTATCCTAAGGTTTCCTTTTCACCCTTCCGCCCAACACTAAACAAGCACATTTCATTCCAGTGAAGTCAAATCAACTGGTAGACTTGGAACTTTTTTATTTTAGTTACAGCAAAAGTTTTTAATACATCCAAACTTCTTCAAGTTCTCACTAGACAATGATCCAACCTCATTGATAACCCAACATTTTAGGCTTAGACAAGGTGAAGAAATGCTCTGAGGAAAGGAAGGTTCTTGCATGACATCAGATTCACTTCACTCACTGTGTATGTAGCACAGTAATAGACTGCCGTGTCTTCAGCTTTGAGGCTGTTCATTTGCAGATGCAGCTGGCTTTTGGCATTGTCCCTGGAGATGGTGAAGCGGCCCTTGACTTTGTCTGAGTATGTAAGCATACCCTCATTGGAGTTTATGTATGCCACCCATTCCAGTCCTTTCCCAGGAGACTGTCTCACCCAGCTCATGCCATGGGTGCTGAAGGTGAATCCAGAGGCTTGGCAGGAGAGATGGAGGGACTCTCCAGGTCTTCTCACATCACCGCCAGACTCCACTAACTGGATTTGAGATTGGACCCCTAAAAAGAAAAGTGGTGGGGTTTTGTTTGTTTGTTTGTTTAAATGAGATCTCCTGCATAGAGGAGCAGAACATGGAAATAAACTCTATATGGAGGGAATAATTACCATTGAGGAGTACTAGTAAGGACACAAGGTTTAGCCACATTTTTGCTCCCTCTTAGGAATGGAGAGAATTGACAAGAGAGTATTCAGGAAATAGCAGAAGGTTTAGGTTGATGGATGTTGTCTGAAGAGGGAAACCATGGGGCTCTTTTAAAGGGGAAATTGTGCCTCAATTTACATATTTGATGGGATAAAAGACACTTTGGTGAACATACGTTACATCTACATTTTGTAATCAACATTCTAGTCCTAAGAAAAGTTTTGGATAGTTTCTCCCCCTGAGTTAATAAGAAAAAGGGCCTGTGTACTGTTTATTGAACTATAAAAAAGGCTTGAAAATTTCACTACACTTCCAAATGATATTAGTAGTATGGAATAAATGGACATGTTAGTCCCACTTAAGGACACTTATTAGAGAGGTTAAAAAAAGGTAGTACATTTGAATTAAAACGTTTGCTATCAGATCATCCTGCACTCCCACCTGGAGTAGGGAGCGGGTCACCCTAAACAGAGCGGCTGGGCAGTTCTCTGCAGATGCGATAAGAGCGGGAAAATAACATTGCAGTACTAAGAAAAGGCTTACACACATTTTTTTTTGAGTTAATAGAAGAAAGGGTCAGTTACTGTACATTAACTACAAAAAAGGCTTGAAAAATTTCACTACTTTTAAAAATGATTTTATGTCATAGAGAATAGATTGACCTTTAGTCTTGCTTAAGGAAATTTATTGGAGAGGATAAAGCAAGCACATTTGAATTGGGATGTTCTCTATGAGATTGATTTATTAACCATTGTTTATTATATTGAAAATCCCAACCACCTTCAAGGTAACATGGCTCGGAGAGTCAAAACTGAAGCAAGGAAGCATCTTCTTAATTCTCCAAGGAGATTCTTCAGAGCAGATATTTCCTCAGTGTGTGTTTACCAGAAGGATTATCCTAAATTTTCTTTTTCCATCATTTCCCCCTGATACTAAAGGACTACATTCCTTTCCAGTGAAGCCAAATGAATTCTAAAGAGGGACATAGACTTATTTTTTTTTTCATTTTGTTACAGCAAACCTTTTGATACCTAGAACCAAACATCCTGAAATTCTCACTGATGATCAACTCTCATTGATAACTGCAGGATTTGAGGGTTAGACAAACTGCTCTGAAGAAAGGAAGGTTTTTGTTTGACTTCAGATTCACTTCCTCTCACTGTGTATCTTGCACAGTAATAAATTGCTGTGTCTTCAGCTTTGAGGCTGTTCATTTGCAGATACAGCTGACTTTTGGCATTGTCCCTGGAGATGGTGAAGCGTCCTTTGACAGACTCCGCATAGAGTTGCTTACTGCCATCGGACCCAATAACTGCAATCCATTCCAGTCCTTTTCCTGGAGCCTGTCTCACGAAGTCCATGCTGTCGCTGCTGAAGGTGAATCCAGAGGCTTGGCAGGAGAGACGGATGGACTCTCCAGGTCTTCTCACATCTCCTCCAGACTCCACCAATTGTACTTGAGATTGGACCCCTAAAAAGAAAGGTGTTTTTTTTAAATGAGATTTCCTGCATAGAGGAACAGAATATGGAAATAAACTCTATATTTGGGACATAATTACCTTTGAGGAGCACTAGTAAGGACACGAGGTTTAGCCACATCTTTGCTCACTCTAATGAGGGGAGGGAATTGCCAAGAGAGGATTCAGCAAATAGCAGAAGGTTCAAGTTGGTGGGTGTTGTCTGAAGAGGGAAACCATGGGGCTCCTTTAAAGGGGAAATTGTGCCTCGATTTCCATATCTGTTGAGATAAAAGACATTTCGGTGAACATAACTTACATCAACATTTTGTAATCAACATTCTAGTCCTCAGAAAAGTTTTGGACACATTTTTTTTCCTTCAGTTAATAAATAAAGGAGTTTGTTTATCATACATTAACTACAAAAAAGCCTTGAAAATTTCACTATATTTCCAAATGATTTTAGTAATACGGAATAAATGGACACTTTAGTCCCATTTAAGGACACTTATTAGAGAAGTTAAAAAAAGCTAGTACTTTTGAATTAAAACGTTTGCTATCAGATTGGTTCTTAAACCATTGTTTACTTTATTGAAAATCCCAACTGCCATAACGGAACACTTTTTCAGCTAGTCAAGTTGGGTCCACGCAACTCAGGAAGTAAATCTTAAGTCATATTGTGACCAAATTCATCTCTCTATTCAAACAGAATGATAAATAATCCTCTTTGTGTGTCTATAAGCAGTGATCGGATTAAACTTTTTTAACAACTGGTTCTTTTGCTTATTTGGGGGCGTGGCTAGCTGGTCATGTGACCAGGTGGGCGTGGCTATGAGCATAGGGACTACTCAGAGGGCTGAAAAAGTAATTTCTGACCGGTCCTCGCAGTTTTGAGCGGACCTCGCACTTATGACTGGTCATCATTTATGCCCATTGCAGCATTCTTAACAACTGTGTCACACATTTTACAACTGCAGCGCTTCATGGGACCATGTGGGTGTGGCCAGGTGGTTATGAGGCATCACTTCTTTGCCCCAAGGACAGTGAATTATTACAGAAATAAAATTAAAAAAATATTATCTGACTTTCACAATGAGACAATGTCTAATGACAGTTTTTAAATTCCCTTCCCCACCCCCACTAGGTGCCTAGACAATGGTATTCCATGGGACAACATTGCCCTCCAGTGTCCAAAATGAGGAGAGGACCCATCTTCTTAATTCTCCAAGGAGAGTCTTTTGGTGCAGATGTTTCCTCAATATGAGAACGGCAGTTTGGAGGTTTAGAACAGGGCTTTTCAAAATTCTTGCAGATTGTACCACTTTTTGGCTATAGCAATATTCGAGTACCACCAGCAAGGTGTCAAAAACTTGATGACCAAAAAAGAATAAAGGAAAGGAAAAAGGAAAACAGTGATTGTTATGGCCCGTACCCAGTCTGTGCGGCTGGTGGTTGATTCGGACAGCGAGGAGGCTGGTGTGGTGCTGTGCCATCAGCCTGTGCAGCTGGCACTCGAGTTGGACAATGAGGCTGGAGAAGATGTGGTGCCAGAGGCAGGGATTCGGCCAGGGCCTTCAGAACCTCCTGAAGCTCCCTTAAGTGAAGAGGACGAAGAGGAGGAGCCTCTTTTTGATGCATGGGTGTGCAGAGCTGCTAAAAGGCAGGAGTGACTCCTCAGTCGGAGGTCTCCTCAAGAGTAAAGCTTGGGGCTAATTGGCCACTCCCTTAGCTTATTTAAGGAGGAACATCGACTGAAGTAATATTCAGGGAACAACTTCATTCACTCTCCTTTGTGCCTTCATCTTTGTTCTTTGCAAATTGCTTCTGGGCTTTCATAGTAAGATTAAGATTATTTATTCTTTGGATTCTTGTAGGCTGTTAAGAAAATTAACAGCCTTTGTTTGGGAAAAAAACCCTATTTAATTTAGTAAACTAAGGTTTGTACAGACTTTGTGTGTGCTGCGTTCTTTGGGGTCCGTAGCTGGGGCAGAACAGTAATAGAGTACAGTTCGTCCTTGACTTACAACAGTTTGCTTAGTGACGGAAGTTACAATGGCACTGAAAAAAGTGACTTATGACCATTTTTAGCACTGCAGAACATTTTTGGCCAATTGAAGACAATTGGTGCTCCTTTAAAGGGGAAATCATGTCTCAATTTACATATCCATTGGGATAAAAGAGCCCTTGACTGACACACTTCTGTGAACATGGCTTACATGTGCATTCTGTAATTAACATTGCGGCACTAAGAAAAGGCTTAGACACATTTTTTCCCTTTGAGTTAATAGGAGAAAGGGATAGTTTACTGTACTTTAACTACAAAATGTAATTAACTTGAAAAATTACTGGGGGGAATTTATTTCACTGATTAATTGTTCTCAATGTCAGGAAATTTCTCCTTAGTCCTAGATTACCTTTCTCCTTGATTAATTTCCATCCATTGCTTCCTGTTCTGCCTTCAGGGTCTTTGTAGGATAGATTGACCCCCAATTCTTTATAACAGCCCTTTTCTAATAATAATAAAATTTCCCAGACTAAACCTCATCAAAAATAGCCAGGATCACCAAACACAGATCATACTTTCATCATGTCGCAAGAGCTGATTCACTCAAAAAAATCAATCATGCTGGGAATGATCAGCGGAAAAAGAAGAAGTGGCTACTCTAGTACCCACTGAGTGGACACTATAAAGGATGACACCGGGATGACCATGGAGGACCTAAAGGAGTCAGAGGAGCATGGAGATGAGTGCAACCCATTCCAGACCTTTACCTGGAGCCTGTCTCACCCAGTGCATGCCGGAGCTGCTGAAGGTGAATCCAGAGGCTTGGCAGGAGAGACGGAGGGGTTCCCCAGGTCTTCTCACATCCCCTCCAGACTCCACCAACTGTTCTTGAGATTGGACTTCTAAAAAGAAAAGTTTTTTTTTTTTTAAATGAGATCTCCTGCATAGAGGAACAGAATAGAGGAAAAAACTCTATACGGATGAAATAATTACCTTTGAGGAGTACTAGTAAGGACACAAGGTTTAGCCACATTTTTGCTTCCTCTAAGGAGGGGAGGGAATTGACAAGAGGGGAATCAGCAAATAGCACAAGGGTTTGGATTTGTGGATGTTGTCAGAAAAGGGAAACCATGGGGCTCCTTAAAAGGGTAAGGAGCCTCGATTTACATATCCATTGGGATAACATGTGAACATGGTTTGCATATGCATTTTGTAATTAATTGCAGCCCTAAGAAAAGACTTACACACATTTTTTTTTATTTGAGTTAATAGGAGAAAGGGTCAGTTTACTGTACATTAACTAAAAAATATAATTTATTTTATTTATTAAATTTATAAACCGCCCTTCTCCTACTGGACTCAGGGCGGTGTACAGCCAAGAATAAAAAGCACTCCAATACAAAATTTAAAATATTAATAAAAGAATTAAATAATTTTGGCCCAATAAATTTAAAAACCAATAGGCAATTAAAATTTAAAACCCATAAAACCTTAACTTGAAAAATTACTGCAGGGAATTTATTTCACTGAATAATTGTTCTCAATGTCAAGAAATTTCTCCTTAGTTCTAGATTACTTATCTCCTGATTAATTTCCATCCGTTGCTTCTTGTTCTGCCTTCAAGGGCTTTATAGAATAGATTGACCCCAATTACTTATAACAGCCCTTATCTAATAATAGTAATATATCCTAGATTAAACCTCATCAAAAATATCACTGGAAGCCAGGATCACCAATCCACTTTGAATGGATGCTATAAAGTATGACATCGGGATGATCATGGCAGAGCTAAAGGAGTCAGGGTGAGACAGAGGGGCATGCAGAGTCGTGATGTACACCTAAAATGACTTAAGTTCTCACTCGACAATAATCAAACCTCATTGATAACCCAGGATTGGCGACTGAGACAAGTTGAAGAAGTGCTCTGGAGAGAGGAAGGTTTTTGTTTGGCTTCAGATTCACTTCCTCTCACTGTGTATGTAGCACAGTAATAGACTGCCGTGTCTTCAGCTTTGAGGCTGTTCATTTGCAGATACAGCTGGCTTTTGGCATCGTCCCTGGAGATGGTGAAGCGTCCTTTGACAGAGTCTGCATAGAGTTGATTACTGCCATCGGACGAAATACCTGCACTCCATTCCAGGCCTTTCCCGGGAGCCTGTCTCACCCATTCCATGCCATAGCCGCCAAAGTTGAATCCAGAGGCTTGGCAGGAGAGACGGATGGACTCTCCAGGTCTTCTCACCTCCCCTCCAGACTCCACCAGCTGCACTTGAGATTGGACTCCTAAAAAGAAAAGTGTTTTTTTTTTTTAAATGAGATCTCCTGCATAGAGGAACAGAACATGGAAATAAACTCTATATTTGGGACATAATTACCTTTGAGGAGTACTAGTAAGGACACGAGTTTTAGCCACATTTTTGCTCCCTCCCAAGTTTACCTTGGTGGGTGTTGTCTGAAGAGGGAAACCATGGGGCTCTTTTAAAGGGGAAATTGTGTCTGAATTTACATATCTGTTGGGATAAAAGACATTTCGCTGAACATAACTTACATCTACATTTTGTAATCAACATTCTAGTCCTAAGAAAAGTTTTGGGCACATTTTTTTCCTTGAGTTAATAGATAAAAGAGTCAGTTTACTGTACATTAACTACAAAAAAGGCTTGAAAATTTCACTACATTTCCAAATGATTTTAGTAATAGGGAATAAATGGACACATTAGTCCCATTTAAAGACACTTATTAGAGAGGTTAAAAAAAGCTAGTATATTTGAATTAAAACGTTTGCTATCAGATTGTTTCTTAAACCATGGTTTACTTCATTGAAAATTCCAGCTACCATCATGAAACACTTTTTCAGCTAGGCAAGCTGGGGCCACTCAACTCACGAATTAAATCTTAAGTCATATTGTGACCAAATACATCTCTCTATTCAAACAGAATGATAAATAATTCTCTTTGTCTCTATAAGCAGTCAAGGGATTCAATTTTTTTAACAACCGGTTCTGTGGGTTTTACTTATTTGTGGGCGTGGCTAGCTGATCATGTGACTGGGTGGGCGTGGCTATGAGCATAGGGACTACTCAGAGGGCTGAAAAAGTGATTTCTGATCGTTCCTCGCACTTTTGACTGATCCGTGCACTTATGACTGGTGTTCACTTTTGCCCATTGCAGCATTCTTAACAACCCTGTCACACATTTTACAACTGCAGTGCTTCATGTGACCATGTGAGTGTGGCCAGGTGGTCCTGTGGCATCACTTCTTTGTCCTAAGGACAGTGAATTATTACAGAAATAAAATTAAAAAAATATTATCTGACTTTCACAATGAGACAATATCTAATGATAGTTTTTATATTCCCTTTACAACCCCCACTAGGTTCCTAGACAGTGGGATTCCATGTGACAACATTGCCCTCCAGTGTCCAAAATGAGGAGAGGGCCCATCTTCCTAATTCTCCAAGGAGATTCTTTTGGTGCAGATGTTTCCTCAATATGAGAACGGCAGTTTGGAGGTTTAGAACAGGGCTTTTCAAAATTCTTGCAGATTGTACCACTTTTTGGCTATAGCAATATTCGAGAACCACCAGTCGCCTAGCAAGGTGTCAAAAACTTGATGACCAAAAAAGAATAAAGGAAAGGAAAAAGGAAAACAGTGATTGTTATGGCCTGTACCCAGTCTGTGTGGCTGGTGGTTGATTTGGACAGCAAGGAGGCTGGTGTGGTGCTGTACCATCAGCCTGTGCAGCTGGCACTCGAGTTGGACAATGAGGCTGGAGAAGATGTGGTGCCAGAGGCAGGGATTCAGCCAGGGCCTTCAGAACCTCCTGAAGCTCCCTTAAGTGAAGAGGATGAAGAGGAGGAGCCTATTCTTGATGTATGGGTGCGCAGAGCTGCCAAAAGGCAGGAGTGACTCCTCAGTCAGAGGTCTCCTCAAGGGTAAAGCTTGGGGCTAATGGGCCACTCCCTTAGCTTATTTAAGGAGGAACACCGACTGAAGCAATTTTCAGGGAACAACTTCATTCACTCTCCTTCGTGCCTTTATCTTAGTTCTTTGCAAATTGCTTCTTTGCTTTCATAGTAAGATTAAGATTATTTATTCTTTGGATTCTTGTAGGCTGTTAAGAAAGTTAACAGCCTTTGTTTGGGGAAAAAAAACCCTATTTAATTTAATAAACTAAGGTTTGTACAGACTTTGTGTGTGCTGCGTTCTTTGGGGTCCGTAGCTGGGGCAGAACAGTAATAGAGTACAGTTCATCCTTGACTTACAACGGTTTGCTTAGTGACGGAAGTTACAATGGCACTGAAAAAAGTGACTTATGACCATTTTTGGCACTGAAGACCATTGCAGAATTCCTGGGGTCACACAATTTACATTTGGGTGCTTGGCATCATACTTATGATGGCCACAGTGTTTTGCAACCTTCTGATTAGCAAAGCCAATGGAGAAGCAAGATTCACTTAACAACCCTGTGACCCAATTTAATCACAGCAGTGATTCGCTGAACAAACACATCAAGAAAAGTCGTAAAATCGGGCAAAACTTCCTTAACAAATTTCTCACTTAGGAACATAAATTTTGGGCTTGTTAGAAGGAACATCCATCTGGGAGAAAGGTACTGGAGACAAAATGGGGGCTGGAGGCTGATTGGAAAGAAAGGTTCCCTTTATTACTTTATGTAATTTTATTCTTTATTATTTTATTACTACCTGTGAATGACTACTTCAGCTTCAACCGCAATAATACACGAGCACACAATAAATTCAAAATTAAAGTGAACCGCTCCAAACTCAATTGCAGAAAATACGACGTCAGCAACAGAGCGGTCAATGCCTGGACTGACTCTGTTGTTACATCCTCAAACCCCCATAACTTTAACCTTAGACTGTCTACTGTTGACCTCACCCCATTCCTAAGAGGTCTGTAAGGGGCATGCGTAAGCGCATCAGTGTGCCTTCTGTCCCTGTCCTACTGTCCCCATTTATTCGTACCCATTTCCTGTATTCATATTCATGTTTATAATTATTCCTCTTATTTCATACATGTTTGACTAACTAACTAACTAACTAACTAACTAACTAACTAACTAACTAAATATAAATTGATGAAGCAGAACCAACCACATGTGATTCTGGGCAGCTGACAAAATGGAGTTGAGAGTGGGTGGGTTTTTATACCTTCTTTGGGCTTTGTATATGAGCTTCCTGTTCCTGTGCAAGAACATGTCCTTTAATATTCCCTTGGCTGTTGTTAGATTGCTATGGGGGTTATGTAGGGGTCATAGCTGGCTCTATAGGCAAAAGGGGAAATGCAAATCCTAGATGTTTGTCTGAGCTAATTTTGTCAACCTTTTGATCGTTGCTTACCTGAGTTTCTCATTCACCCAGTCTTTCTGAACGAATTACCAAGTCTGCATTTCTAAAAGCTGGCCTCCTCAGTTTCTGCTTGGAAACTGGGGCTTGTTCCTGCCTCCCTTAAGATTTTTTTTTCTCCATTTCTCCTGTAGGGAAATATAATATTCTTCCTTTTTAATATTTCCGAAAAATATTTCATTCTTCTAGCAGGGAGGTCTTCCCACAGGCTCAATTGTGGCCGTAGATAGTTGAGAACAACCTGTACACCCACTTTTAATGGGAAAATTGTCCTGCTTGCCTGACATTAATCTTCGCACTGTTCTATCCCCTTTCTCTCCCTCTGCTTCTCTCAGGGAGACCTTGTCATCTTCTCTTTCCCTGTCGTCTTTTTTTTTCTTCTTCCACTTTACCCTCAAAATCTCCTCCCTTTGTATCCTCTCCTGCAGGGGTGGGCTTCAAAAAAATTAGCAAGGGGTTTCTGCCTGGTTCCTGGGTAGGCGTGGCCATGTTGAGTGTGGCCTAGTTGGCCTCCTGAACCACAGCAAGGGGGGGCAATTTTGTACTCCTCAGGCCCCAGAGGTTTTTCTCAAGCTCCTGGGATGGTGAAAATGGCCTTCCCAGGCTCCGGAGGCCCTCTGGAGGCCAGGCCCATTTGTGGCCTTCCCAAATTTCCAGTAGGCCCATTTTTTGCCCTGCACTTACCTGCATTGAAAATGGGCCACATGGGGACTCCTGGGGGGGGGATGGTGGGGCCAGTCAGGAATGGGATTTGGGGGTTCTCCAAGCTGCTCAGAATCTTAGCTAGAGGTTCTCACAAACCCCTTCGAACCCCCAGCAGCCTACCCTTGCTCTCCTCTCCTCTCCTCTCTTCCCCTTCCTCCTCCTTTTCTCTTAGGTGCAGGTCCTCTCCTCAATGCTCAGCTTAGCTCAGCTCCTGGAAGCGCCAATCACCTGTGGCCAAGCGCAGAGTCCCGGCAACACCTTAGCTCCGCCTGACTCTCCTACAGGCCTGTGCGACGCTGTCACCACTTCAGCTCATCCCACCGCTACACTTTAAAAAAAAAACAACTTTTTTTTACAGTGCTTTTCAACCCGCCGTACACGTACCACCTGCCACATGCCAAAGTACCACCAGTGGTACATGTACCATGGGTTGAAATGCAGTGGTTTATCTAGATAGATAGATAGATAGATAGATAGATAGATAGATAGATAGATAGATAGATAGATAGATAGATAGATAGATAGATAGATAGATAGATAGATAGATATTACTTTGCAGAATATCTTACTAGAAGATGAAACTGGAATGTTTAAGCCATTTTCATCATCCTATATTTTCTAACAGCAAACTCTCTGATACCCAGAATAAAACATCCTGAAGTTCTCGCTAGACAGTGATCAATCTTCATTGACTTAATCCAGGCTCTGGGGCTCAATCAACTTGAAGAATTGTTCCAAAGAAAGGAAGATGGTTGACTGCCTTCAGATTCATGTCCTCTCACTGTGTTTCTTGCACAATAATTGACTGCTGTGTCTTCAGGTTTGACATTGTTCATTTGCAGATATAGCTGGCTTTCATCATTGCCCCTGGAGATGGTGAACCATCCCTTCACTTTGTCTGAGGAGTAAGTGTTACTGGAAATTTTGCTATGTAGGCCATGCAGATGTGTATGCTTCACAGAGATGTGAAGGCAGGAGAAGAAGTAATGGATCAAAACTAGTCAAAGAGAGAAGCATCCTAGAACTAAGGAGAAATTTCCTGACAATGAGAACAATTAATCAGTGGAACAATTTGCCTCCAGAGGTTGTGGATACTCCATCACTGGACGGGGCTCAGTCAAATTGAAGAGCAGATCTAAACCTAAAGGAAGATTCTTGTTTGGCTTCAGATTCACTTCCTCTCAGTGTGTCTCTTGCACAGTGATATACTTCAGTGTCTTCAGCTTTGAGGCTGTTCATTTGCAGATACAGCTGGCTTTTGGCATTGTCCCTGGAGATGGTGAAGCGTCCCTTGACTTTGTCTGAGTAGGAAGTACCTGAATCGGTGTTTATATATGCCACCCATTCCAGTCCTTTTTCTGAAAACTGTCTGACCCAGACCATCTCATGGCTGCTGAAGGTGAATCTAGAGGCTTAGCAGGAGAAATGGAGGGACTCTCCAGTTCTTCTCACATCCCCTCCAGACTCCACCAGCTGCACTTGAGATTGAACTCCCAAAAAGAAAAGTGTGGTTTTTTTTAAAAAAATGAGATCTCTTGCATACAAGAGCAGAATGTAGAAATAATCTTTACATAGAGGAAATAATTACCTTTAACTAATAAGGACAGAAGATTTAACCACACTTTTGCTCCCTTGTAGTGAATGGAGGGAACTGACAGGGAAGGATTCAGGAAATAGCACAAGGTTTATTTTGGTTAGAGTTGTCTGAAAAGAGAAATCATGGGGCTCCCTTAAATGGGAAATTATGCCTCGATTTACATATCTGTTGGGATAAAAGAGTCCTTGACCAACACACTTCTGTGAACATGGCTTACATGTGCATTCTGTAATTAACTTTGCAGCCCTAAGAAAAGGTTTAGACACATTTCTTTTTCCCTTTGAGTTAATAGGAGAACAAAATGTTAGCTACAAAATGTAATTAACTTGAAAAATTACTGGGGGGAATTTATTTCACTGATTAATTGTTCTCACTGTCAGGAAATTTCTCCTTAGTCCTAGATTACTTCTCTTCTTAATGAATTTCCATCCATTGCTTCTTTTTCTGCCTTCAGGGGCTTTGTAGAATAGACTGAACCCCAATTCTTTATAACAGCCCTTTTCTAATAAAAATAAAATGTCCCAGACTAAACCTCATCAAAAAATATCACTGGAAACCAGGATCAACAAACACAGACCATACTTTGATCATATCGCAAGAGCTGATTCACTCAAAAAAATCAATCATGCTGGGAATGATCAGCGGAAGAAGAAGGGGCCACTCTAGTACCCACTGAGTGGACACTTTAAAGGATGACACCGGGATGAGCATGGCAGACCTAAAGGAGTCAGGGTGAGACAGAGGGGCATGCAGAGTCATGATCTACGCCCAAAGTTTTTAAAGTTCTCAGTAGACAATAATCAACCCTCATTGATAACCCAGGATTGGCAGCTTAGACAAGTTGAAGAAGTGCTCTGAGGAAAGGAAGGTTTTTGTTTGGCTTCAGATTCATTTCCTCTCACTGTGTGTTTTGCACAGTAATAGACTGCCGTGTCTTCAGCTTTGAGGCTGTTCATTTGCAGATACAGCTGGCTTTTGGCATTGTCCCTGGAGATGGTGAAGCGGCCCTTGACTTTGTCTGAGTAGTACTTTCCACTGGAATCATAACTGATGAGTGCAACCCATTCCAGGCCTTTCCCTGGATCCTGTCTCACCCAGCTCATGCCGTAGCTGCTGAAAGTGAATCCAGAGGCTTGGCAGGAGAGACGGAGGGACTCTCCAGGTCTTCTCACATCCCCTCCAGACTCCACCAACGGTGCCAGGATTTGAGATTGGACTCCTAAAAAGAAAAGTGTTTGTTTTTTTTTTAAATGAGATCTTCTGCATAGAGGAGCAGAAGATGGAAATAAACTCTATATTTGGGACATAATTACCTTTGAGGAGTACTAGTAAGGACAGAAGGTTTAGCCACATTTTTGCTCCCTCTAATGAGTGGAGGGAATTGACAAGAGAGGATTCAAGAAATAGCAGAAGGTTTAGGTTGATGGGTGTTGTCTGAAGAGGGAAACCCTGGGGCTCTTTTAAAGGGGAAATTGTGCCTCAGTTTACATATCTGTTGGGATAAAAGACATTTCGGTGAACATAACTTACATCTACATTTTGTAATCACATTCTAGTCCTAAGAAAAGTTTTGGACATATTATTTTTCCTTGAGTTAATAGATAAAAGAGTCAGTTTACTGTACATTAACTACCAAAAATGCTTGAAAATTTCACTAGACTTCCAAATGATTTTAGTAATATGGAATAAATGGACACTTTAGTCCCATTTAAGGACACTTATTAGAGAGGTTAAAAAAAGCTAATATGTTTGAATTAGAACCTTTCCTACCAGATTGTTTCTGAAACCATTGTTTATATTATTAAAAAATCAAGGAACACTTTTTCAGCTAGGCAAGTTGGGTCCCCTCAACTCATGACTCATTGTGACCAAATACAGTCTCTCAATTCAAAGAGAATGAGAAAAAATTCTCTTTGTATTATCCGAAAGATTCTGTTTGCTCTGGGTTTTTTGTTGTAAACCCAGAAATGTTTTCCCAGCATGGATTATAGAGACTGGACTGCTAAAGTGAAGTGAAGGAGAAGTGAAGTTGTTTTGAGTTCATAGAGAGAAACTTTAAAATCTTCTGGATTGCTGGATAGCATTTGTATCAGTGGTGGGTTGCCCCGGTTCAGACCAGTTTGCAAGGACCGGTAGGAAAACTGGCGGGAGGCTCTGCCCACTCCCCCGGATGTAATCATCAGCAATCTACCGATGCGTAGAAGTGAGATCCTGTTGCGAACCAGTAGTAAAGGAAAGTAGAACCCACCCCTGATTAGTATCTATAAGCAGTGGTGGGATTCAACTTTTTTAACAATCGGTTCTGTGGGCATGGCTTATTTGGGGTGTGTGGGTTGGGGGGTCATGTTAATGAGTGGGCGTGCTTGCTGGTCATGTGACTGGATGGGCATGGCTATGTGCATAAGGACTACCCAGAGGGCTGAAAAATGAGATTTCTGACCAATCTTCACACTTTTGACCAGTCCTCGCATTTATGACTGCTTGTCATTTATGCCGGTTGCAGCATTCTTAACAACCGTGTCACTCATTGCACAACTGCAGTGCTTCATGTGACTGAGTGGATTTGGCCAGGTGGTCATGAGATATTCGAGTACCACCAGTCACGTAGCAAGATGTCAAAACTATGATGACCAAAAAAAAAAAGGAAGGAAGGAAGGAAGGAAGGAAGGAAGGAAGGAAGGAAGGAAGGAAGGAAGGAAGGAAGGAAAAAGAAAAAAGAAAAAGAAAAAGAAAAAGAAAAAGAAAAAGAAAAAAGTGATAAAGTACGTGTCATCGTTGACTTAGAAAAGTTTTCTTAGTGACTGAAGTGATAATGGCACTGAAAAAAATAACTTATGAGCATTTTTGTGACTGAAAACCATTTTTGGCCAAATGAAGACAATGGGCCAAAAAGACAATTGATACCTAAACATATTTTATTCCTTAGCAAATTCCCTCCAGCTAAATGGGCAAATGGATTTTCTAGGGCAACATGGCTTCCAGAGTTAAAACTGAAGTCAGGACACCTCTTCTTAATTCTCCAAGGAGATTCATTCAGAGCAGGTATTTCCCCAATGTGTGTTTGCCAGTTTGGATATTTAATAGAATTATCCTAAGGTTTCCTTTTCACCCTTTTGCCCAACACTAAACAAGCACATTTCATTCCAGTGAAGTCAAATCAACTGGTAGACTTGGAACATTTTTTATTTTAGTTACAGCAAACTTTTTAAATACCTACATCCAAACTTCTTCAAGTTCTCACTAGACAATGATCCAACCTCATTGATAACCCAGGATTTGAGGCTTAGACAGGGTGAAGAGATGCTCTGAAGAAAGGAAGGTTCTTGCATGGCGGCAGATTCACTTCCACTCACTGTGTATGTAGCACAGTAATAGGCTGCCGTGTCTTCAGCTTTGAGCCTGTTCATTTGCAGATACAGCTGGCTTTTGGCATTGTCCCTGGAGATGGTGAAGCGGCCCTTCACTTTGTCTGAGTACTAAGTGTTACTGGAAACTTTGTTACGTATGCGACTCCAGATGTGTATGCTTCACACAGATGTGAAGGCAGGAGAAGTAATGGATCAAAACTGATCAAAGAGAGAAGCATCCTAGAACTAAGGAGAAATTTCCTGACAATGAGAACAATTGATCAGTGGAACAATTTGCCTCCAGAGGTTGTGGATACTCCATCACTGGACGGGGCTCAGTCAAGTTGAAGAGCAGATCTAAACTTAAAGGAAGATTCTTGTTTGGCTTCAGATTCACTTCCTCTCACTGTGTCTCTTGAACAGTAATAGACTGCTGTGTCTTCAGCTTTGAGATGGTTCATTTGCAGATACAGCTGGCTTTTGGCATTGTCCCTGGAGATGGTGAACCGTCCCTTGACTTTGTCTGAGTAGGAAGTACCTGAATCGATGTTTATATATGCCACCCATTCCAGTACTTTTTCTGAAAACTGTCTGACCCAGACCATCTCATGGCTGCTGAAGGTGAATCCAGAGGCCTGGCAGGAAAGACGGAGGGACTCTCCAGGTCTTCTCACATTTCCCCCTGACTCCACCAACTGTACTTGAGATTGGATTCCTAAAAAGAAAAGTTTTTTTTAATGAGATTTCTTTCATACAAAAGCAGAACGTAGAAATAAACTTCACATAGAGGAAATAATTACCTTTGAGGACAACTAGTAAGGACAGAAGATTTAACCACATCTTTTGTTCCCTTGTAGTCAATGGAGGGAACGGACAGGGAAGGAGTCAGGAAATATCACAAGGTTATGTCAGTGGATTGCCTCTGAAAAGAGAAACCATGGGGATGTTTTAAAGGGGAAATCATGCCTTGATTTACATATCTGTTGGGATTAAAAAGCCCAACATGGCATTGACTAAAACATTTCAGTGAACATAACTTCCATGTGTGTTTTTCAATTAACATTTCAGTCCTAAGAAAAGGGTTTTTCCATTTTTCTTATGAGTTTACTGTAGATTCAACTGTATATTCAGTGTAAAAAAGGCAAGAAAAATTTCAATACTTCTCAAGGTGATGCAAGGTAATAGGGAATAAACTTATTTATTAGAAAGCGTATAAAAAATCTAACACATCTCACATTTGCTACAAGATTACATCTTTAACTGACTAATCAAAGATTCCAGGCAGGATTTGTGTTTATAATGTTTTAACTGTTTTCACTGAATATGGTAGTAAAATCCTTTCCTTTCCTTTTTATTTCCAGGAGAGATTTGAAGTACCTTGACACATTCTCTGGTGACAAACACCAAAGGTAAATTATTTTATACCAATTCAATTGGTACCCTCCTGAGATGCCAAATTTTGTAACGTCTCGGTGGATTATGATGGAAATAACAAAATGTATTTTTTTTGAACAGAGTATTTGGCCGGTTCACAAATTTAAACAGTGTTTAATCATTTCAATTAAATTTACAATTACTATATTTCCTTTTTGCCATATTTATTCCTCATCTATTGTTTTTAAAAACCTATATCATCTTTCATCCTCATCTCTAATCTTAATCAAATTCAATTTTTCCCTTCTATTCTATATTATACCCCTTCTCATTGTCATCTATTTTTATATCCATCCTCACATTGGTTAATTATGTAATTATGTAATACAGTTGTTTAATACAAATTCAACATTTTGATATAAATCAATTAGTTATATAACTATCTTTTTTGTATATTAATCAATATGAACATGAATACTCCAATTATTTCCATGCAATCCAATTTCTTACAAATCATTAATTATATTTACCAATAATAATAAACCAAATAATTTCCCCCATATATTCCTCCCAACTACAACTTAACCATTTCTGCTTTCAACACAATATACAATTAATAGTATCTCAATTATTACAATTCCCTCGTTAAATAGAGCTTTTTTTCTTTTGTGTTTTAAAATCTTAAACTCTCCTCTTTTGCCCTAAATTTCCCATTGTTTGCACCTACCTTTTCTGGTGAGGAAAAAGAAAACAAATCTGCCTCTGCCTAAATTTCCAACGTAAAAGCCAACTCCCTGCTTTAGTTTCAGTTTCGTTTTCAGCTTGATTTGCATAAGGAGAAAAAAAAATCTGCTCCAGCAATTTAGCTCTTTGCAGCAAGCAGCTGAGCCCTGTACAAAACAGGTGAGACCAAATCAGCTGAGAGTCTGGAGGCAGATCTAATCAACGGGCTAATTAGCCTATGCTGAAGCTGAAAGGAGTTGTTTTTTCTTGCTGTTTGCTTGCAAGGAGGTAACTGCTGTGAGGCACAGACCAAAGGGTGGGGGCCACCCTCCTTGCCACTTAGCGCTCCCCTGTCGCCCCCTTTTGCCTCTAGTGCCACCTTGCTGCCCCCCTTGCCTCTTACCACCCCCCTAAGGCATAGAACCGCCCACTTTGGGAACCACTGGCTTAACTACTTAACTACTTAACAACCGGTTCTACTGAAGTAGAATCCCATCACTGGGTCTACCCATTTATTTTTGCAGGCACCGGTCTACTCATTTGTTTTCTTTTAACACTGATCAGCTGTAGGGCGGCCCTTTGAAGCCCTGCAGCAAGAGTTTAAACAGGTTTTTTTTCTCTTAGCCATCAGCTGTCACTCTGGATTGGGAATGGGGCCAAATAAAAGGTAAGAATAATGTGAGGGGCGGGCGAGGGGGAAGAACCGGTTCAGTGACATCATATCGTACCTTCTACCGACTCTCAGGAACCGATATGTTCATTGAATAAGACAATATGATTCTCTCACGTTGTTTCCATTTCCAGCAAAGATCTAAAATACCTAGATAAGTTTCCCTGGAGACCAGGACCAAAAAAACATTTTTTAATAACAGTTCTCAGTTTCCTACTGAAGTCTCTTGTGATATAAAAAAATTACTGAGATCTTTTAATTGAATTATTACAGAAATGAATTTTTTTTAAAAAAGTATCCAGCCTCCAAAATATCTAATGACAGTTGTTTTAATTCCCTACTTCACCTCCTCCAAGTGCATCAACAATGGGATTTCATGTAACAACAAGGCCCACCAGTGTCACAAATGAGGAGGGGAAGCATGTTCTTAATTCTCCAAGGATTTTTTTTTTTGTTGTTCAACTATTTCCTCAACAGGAGAAAGACAGTTTGGATGTCTAAACATTTTACCTGGAAGTTTCATTTTCAGGTTACTGTAATAATATTACGGAAGGGTCAATATTCCATTCCATTTTTTTCCCAAACCAGCGATGGAATACATTTTTTTTTTACTACTGGTTCTGCGAGTGTGGCTTGGTGGGCATGGCAGGGGAAGTATACTGCAAAATCCCCATTCCCACCCCAATCCAGGGGAAGAATATTGCAAAACCTCCATTCCCACTCGACTCAGGGGGCAGCCAGAGCTGGTATTTGCTGGTTCTGCGAATTACTCAAAGTTTCCGTTACCGGTTCTCTGAAATGCTCAAAATTTCTGCTACTGGTTCTCCAGAACCTGTCAGAACCTGCTGGATTTCACCCCTGTTCCAAACAGAAATCACCGTGTAAAGAAGGAAAGTGAAATTCGAATTTTCAAGCCATTTTCATTGTCTTACATTTTCTTACAGCAAGTGTGATAATTGGATATCTAGAACAAAAGAGTCATCATTTTCTCT
This sequence comes from Coluber constrictor foxii, assembly GCA_038048745.1. Classification (NCBI taxonomy): domain Eukaryota; kingdom Metazoa; phylum Chordata; class Lepidosauria; order Squamata; family Colubridae; genus Coluber; species Coluber constrictor. Next base: position 37,427,455 of record CM075961.1, on the reverse strand, counting down.
CTTGAAAGGGATCAATCTTAAATGGCTAATGAAAGATCTGAGGCAGGATATGTATTTATGTTTTAACTGTTTTACGCCTTCCCTGAATAGCATTTTAAAATCTCGACATTTTGGTTGCAATTCCTGGAAAACGTTCTCTGGGGACAAACACCAATGTTAAATGATCCTACACAACTTCTTGGCTTCCCTGTCAGCCTTCTACCTTCCTGAGATGCAAAATTTTCTTGAGATTCAGTGAATTGTGAAGAAATAACAATAATAAGTCCTCGTTCACTGATCCAGGATCTGTGGCTCAATCAAGTTGAAGGACTGCTCTGAAGAAAAGAAGGTTTTTGCTTGGCCTCAGATTCACTTCCTCTCACTGTGCCTGTTGCACAGTAATAGGTTGCTGTGTCTTCAGCTTTGAGGCTGTTCATTTGTAAATACAGCTGGCTTTTGGCATTGTCCCTGGAGATTGTGAAGCGGCCCTTGACTTTGTCAGAGTAGTAGACTTCTTGTCCATCATAACGTAACCATGAAACCCATTCGAGTCCTTTCCCAGGAGCCTGTCTCACCCAGTTCATGCTGTAGCTGCTGAAGGTGAATCCAGAGGCTTGGCAGGAGAGACGGAGGGACTCTCCTGGTCTTCTCACATCTCCTCCAGACTCCACCAGCTGCACTTGAGATTGGACTCCTAAAAAGAAAAGTGTTGTTTTTTTGTTTTATTTTTTTGAATGAGATCTTCTGCATAGAGGAACAGAACATGGAAATAAACTCTATACGGAGGGAATAATTACCTTTGAGGAGTACTAGTAAGGACAGAAGGTTTAGCCACATATTTGCTCCCTCTAATGAATGGAGGGAATTGCCAAGAGAGGATTCAGCAAAGAGCAGAAGGTTGAGGTTGGTGGGTGTTGTCTGAAGAGGGAAACCATGGGGCTCTTTTAAAGGGGAAATTGTGTCTGAATTTACATATCTGTTACTATAAAAGAGATTTCGGTGAACAAAACTTACATCCACATTTTGTAATCAACATTCTAGTCCTAAGAAAAGTTTTGGACACTTTTTTTCCCTTGAGTTAATAGATAAAAGAGTCAGTTTCCTGTACATTAACTAGAAAAAAGGCTTGAAAATTTCACTACACTTCCAAAGGATTTTAGTAATACGGAATAAATGGACACTCTAGTCCCATTTAAGGATACGTATTAGAGAAATTTAAAAAAGCTAGTACATTTGAATTAAAACACTGGCTATCAGATTGTTTCTTAAACTATTATTTATTTTGTGGAAAATCCCAGCTCCAATCAAGGAACCTTTTTTCAGCTAGGCAACTTGGGTCCATTCCACTCACGAAGTAAAACCTAAGTCTTATTGTGACCAAATACAATTTCTCAATTCAAACAGAATGAGAAATAATTCTCTTTGTATTATCCAAAAGATTCTGTTTGCTCTGGGTTTTCTGTTGTAAACCCAGACATGGTTTCCCAGTAATGGATTATAGAGATTGGACTGTTAAAGTGAAGTGAAGAAGAAGTGAAGTTGTTTTGAGTTCCATGGAGAGAAACTTTGAAATCTTCTGGATTGCTGGATAGCATTTGTATCAGTGGTGGGTTGTCTCCGGTTCGAACCGGTTCGCAAAGACCAGTAGTAAAACTGGCAGGAAGCCCAGCCCACTTGCCTTGGATGTCATCATTGGCGATCTGTGCATGCAGAGAAGCACGATCCGTGCATGTGTACAAGCACAATCCTGTTGTGAACTGGTAGTAAAGGTAAGTAGAACCCACCCCTGATTTGTATCTGTAAGCAGTGGTGGGATTCAACTTTTTTAACAACCAGTTGGTGGGCGTGTCTTATTTGGGGATCCTGGCTTGGTGGTCATGTGACTGGGTCAGTGTGGCTTGGTGGTCATGTGAGCTGGTGGGCATGGCTATGTGCTTAGGGACTACTCAGAAGGCTAAAAAAAGTTATTTCTGACAGCTCCTAACACTTTTGACAGGTCCTAACACTTATGACCATCTTCACATTTCTGCCCTTTGCAGTATACTTAACTATTTTCACAACTGCTCCTCTTCACCACGGTGACAAGATAGGGCACAAAACATAAAATGTGAGAACAGTCGTAAGTGTGAGGACAAGTCAAAAGTGTGAGGATGAGTCAAAAGTGTGAGGAACAGTCAAAAATAACTTTTTCAGCACTCTGAATAGTCCCTATGCAAAGTTTCACATTTAGGACTCCTGAAACGTAAAATTTTCTTGAGAACATTTCAGTGAATTATTCCAGAAATAAAATAAATAATAATATAACCTCCACAATGAGACAATATCTAATGACATATGGTTTAATTCCCTTCCCCACCCCCACCAGGTACCTAGACAATGGGATTTCATGTAACAACATTGCCCACCAGTGACCAAAATGAGGGGAGGACCCATCTTCCTAATTCTCCAAGGAGATTCTTTAGGTGCAGATGTTTCTTCAATATGAGAACAGGCAGTTTGGATGTTCAGAACGCTTATCCTGAAGTTTCACTTCCAGGGTTCTGCCATGATACTAAAAACAACATTCAATTCCTGAAACTAGAATTGTCAAGCCATTTTCATCATCTTACATACTCTTACAGCAAACTCTCTGACTCCCAGAGTAAAACAGCCTGAAGTTCTCGCTAGACAGTGATCGATCTTCATTGACTAATCCAGGTTCGTGGTCTCAATCAAGTTGACTGAAGTTTTCCAAAGAAAGGAAGGGCTAACCAGGTTGCCCACTGCTTACTTCAAGATCAGTTTTCAATTTCCACATAGTATCACAGAGATTTGTTTACCTTTTCTCATTCAAATTCAATCATCGGTGATTGAGGCAATTTGGAGAGGTGCTCGGTGAGAAGTTCTTGATTGGCCTCAGATACACTTCCTCTCACTGTGTCTAGTGCACAATAATAGACTCCTGTGTCATCAGCTGTGAGGCTGTTCATTTGGAAATACAGCTGGTTTCTGGCATATTCCTTGGAGATGGTGAAGCGTCCCTTCAGTTTTCCTGAGTGGCTATCAGAATTATAGCTTATCAATGACACCCATTCCAGTCCTTTCCCAAAAGCCTGTTTCATCTAGTGCATTCTGTATTCATTAATGTTGGATACAGAGGCTTCTCAGGAGAGATGGAGGAACTCTTCAGGTCTTCTCACACCCCCACCAGACTCCATCAACTGGACTTGAGATTGGACCCCTAAAAAGAAAAGGGATTTTTTTTTAATGTGATTGCCTGCGTAGAGGAGCAAAATGAGGAAATAAACTCTATACTGGGGAATAATGACCTTTGAGGAGTACTAGTAAGGACACAAGGTTTAGCCACATTTTTGCTTCCTCTAATGAATGGAGGGAATTGACAAGAGGAGATTCAGGAAATAGCACAAGGTTTAGGTTGGTGGGTGTTGTATGAAGAGGGAAGCCATGGGGCTCTTTTAAAGGGGAAATTGTGCCTCGATTTACATATCGGTAAGGATAAAAGAGCCCTTGACCAAAACACTTCTGTGAACATGGCTTCCATCTGCGTTTTGTAATTTACATTGTGGCCCTAAGAAAAGGCTTAGACACATTTTTTTTTTGCTTTGAGTTAATAGGAGAAAGGGTCAGTTTACTGTACATAAACTAAAAAATGTAGTTAACTTGAAAAATTACTGGACGGAATTTATTTCACTGATTAATTGTTCTCAATGTCTGGAAATTTCTCCTTGGTCCTAGATTACTTCTCTTCTTGATTAATTTCCATCCATTGTTTCTTGTTCTGCCTTCAGGGGCTTTGTAGAACAGATTGATCTCCAATTCCTTATAACAGTCCTTTTCTAATAATAGTAATATCTCTTAGACTAACCCTCATCAAAAATATCACTGGAAGCCAGGATCAACAAAAAGAGATCATATTTTTATCATGTCACAAGAGCTGATTCACTCAAAACAATCAATCATGCTGGGAATGATCAGCGGAAAAAGAAGAAGGGGCCACTCTAGGACCCACTGAGTGGACACTAAAAAGGGTGATACTGGGATGACCACGGCAGACCTAAAGGAGTCAGTGTGAGACAGAGGGGCATGCAGAGTCGTAATCTACACACAAACTTTCTGAAGTTCTCACGCAACAATAATCAACCCTCATTGATAACTCAGGATTGGCAGTTTAGACAAATTGAAGAAGTGCTCTGGAGAGAGGAAGGTTTTTGTTTGGCTTCAGATTCACTTCCTCTCACTGTGTCTCTTGCACAGTAATAAATTGCCGTGTCTTCAGCTTTGAGGCTGTTCATTTGCAGATACAGCTGGCTTTTGGCATTGTCCCTGGAGATGGTGAAGCGGCCCTTCACTTTGTCTGAGTAGAACTTTCCACTGGAATCATAATAGATACTTGCAACCCATTCCAGGCCTTTCCCTGGAGCCTGTCTCACCCAGTACATGTGGTAGCTGCTGAAGGTGAATCCAGAGGCTTGGCAGGAGAGACGGAGGGACTCTCCAGGTCTTCTCACATCCCCTCCAGACTCCACCAATTGAACCTCAGATTGGACACCTAAAAAGAAACATGGTTCAATGTGATCTCGTATATGTAAGAACAGCAAATGGAATGATCCTGAATAATGAAGAAATAATTACCGTGGAGGACTGCTAATAAGGAAACCAAGTTTAGCCACAGGATCATTTTTGTTCCCTGTAATGGATGGAAGGGAATTGACCAGAAACAATTTGTGAATGTGCACAAACTTTGTGTTGGAGGGTGTAGCTTTAAAAGGACATCCAAGCGGCTCCTCAAAAGAGGAACCTGGGCCTTGATTTACATATTGGTTGAGATAAAAGAGTTCCTCAGTGCAATGACCTCTTCCTTTTTCTTTAACAGTCTCTGCATGAAGGATTTTTACATAGCTTTCCAGTCCTAAAAAAGTGAAGTCAGCTTTCACATTACACTAAAAACAAAGACTTGCTAGCTTCAGTATTTCCAAAAAGTGATTCCAATTAATGAATATCTATAGAGATTCTCAGTCATTCAGGTCATAATTGTCTCATAGATGCTTTTTGAAAACACAACAGGATGTTTTTTTTTTTTTCCCTTGAGGGAGAAGACATTTCTTCTCATCCAAGTAGCTCCATTGTTTCTGGCAGGATGGTGGGAGATACAGAGGGATTAGTTCTAATGGGGAAACTTCTTGGATAAGAAGCAAAACAACTTCTCCTTCTCCTTCTCCTTCTCCTTCTCCTTCTCCTTCTCCTTCTCCTTCTCCTTCTCCTTCTTTTCCCTTCTCCCTTCTCCTTCTCCTTCTCCTTCTCCTTCTCCTCCTTCTCCTTCTCCTTCTCCTTCTCCTTCTCCTTCTCCTTCTCCTTCTCCTCCTTCTCCTTTCTCCTTTTCCTTCTCCTTCTCCTTCTCCTTCTCCATCTCCCTTCTCCTTTCTCCTTTCTCCTTCTCCTTCTCCTTCTCCTTCTCCTTCTCCCTTCTCCCTTCTCCTTTCTCCCTTCTCCCTTCTCCTTCTCCTTCTCCCTTCTCCCTTCTCCTTTCTCCCTTCTCCTTCTCCTTCTCCTTTCTCCCTTCTCCTTCTCCCTTCTCCTTTCTCCTTTTCCTTCTCCTTCTCCTTCTCCTTCTCCTTTTCCTTTTCCCTTTTCCCTTCTCCTTCCTCCTTTCTTCTTTCTCCCTTTTCCTTCTCCTTTTCCTTTTCCCTTTTCCCTTCTCCCTTCTCCTTTCTCCTTTCTGCTTTCTCCCTTTTCCTTCTCCTTCTCCTTGAAATAGGGTAAAGATAGAAAAAGAAAAAGGACAGCATATCTGAGCTCAAGAAAGATTTTGTAATGTTATTCCCCTTTCGTACAACTTTTGAAAAACCTAAAAGAACTGAATGCAAAACAAGTCCATTTTTTGTTTTGGTGGATAGTTTTGTCTGCCTGTCTGTCTTTCTATTCTGTTTATAAAATTTCTATAGCCTTCCATCTCAATCAATGACTCTGTGAGGCTGAAAATTCAATAATTTGCTATTTTTATTAGTTCTTAGTTGCCAAGTTAGTTTATTAGTTGACTTGCCTATATAAGCAGACATACGTATTGAAATAATAAGAATAAGAATAATTTCTTCCCTTCCCTTCCCTTCCCTTCCCTTCCCTTCCCTTCCCTTCCCTTCCCTTCCCTTCCCTTCCCTTCCCTTCCCTTCCCTTCCCTTCCCTTCCGTTTTCACTGTCCATTTGTCCCAACAGAAAAACCTTGGGTTTCAATTTAACCTTTAAAAGTTTCTGCATTAATGTGTGGATTTCCATCCATAATTTGTTCACCTTTTTGCTTGTCCACTAAAAATGATACATTATCTCTCTCTGCAGTTTTCATTTCCAGCAAAGATTTGAAATATCTTCACACAGTTTCTCTGGTCAGAAATACCCAAGATTCATCTTTTTATAGAATTCTAAACTTCACAATGAAGATTGCAGCCTCCTGAGATGTTAAATTTTCCTGAGATCTTTTCAGTGAACTATTAAATAGAAAGAACATACAAAATGGTCATGATTCAAAAAAACGAGACAGTATCTGATGATGCTTGTTTTAATCCCTCCCCCATCTTTGTTGGGTGCACGGGCAATGTAGTTTCATGTGGCAACATTGCCACCAAGTATCAAAAGTGATTATCAGGACACATCTTCCTAATTCTCCAAGGAGATACTTTTAGTACAGATGTTTCCTCAATATGTTATGGCAGTTTTAATAGCCAGAAATATCAACCTAAACTTTCATTTTTTGCCTTATTCCATGATACTCTTGTTCTTGTTGTTCAGTCACTAAGTTGTGTCCTACTCTCTGTGAGCCCATGGACCATAGAACACCAGCCCCCTGTTATCCACTGTCCCCCAAGCTTGCCCAAAACCTTGTTCGCTGTGTCAATCACACAGTCTAACCATCTCATCCTCTGTTTTCCATTTGCCTTCAATCTCTCCAAACATCACAGGTTTCTCCCAATGAATCCTCTCTTCTCATTTGGTAGCCAAAGTATTTGAGTTTCAGATTCAGGAACTGTCCTTCCGAAAAACAGACAAATTGGATCTCCTTGCCTGTGGATCTCTTGAAGAGAGCCACAGGTCTCTTCAAGAGTCTTCTCCAGCACCAAAGTTCAAAAGCATGAATTCTTTTGCTCTAAATCTTCCTTATGGCCCAACTCTCATAGTCATACATTACTACTGGGATAATGCCATGATATTTGATCTTGCCACATGAAGAGCCATGGTGGCAATGTGGTTAGAATGCAGTATTGCAGGCTAATTCTGCCAACTGCCCACAGTTTGATTCTAAATATCAGTCATGCTTGGAACGTATAAAAAGAAGGGGCCACTCTAGTATACTCTGACTGGACACAATAAAGGATGACACTGGGATGACCATGGCACACCTAAAAAAGATACGATGAGACAGAGGGACATGGAGAGTTTTCATCCATAGAATGAACATTTGAAAAATTCCACCACTGCTCAAAAATGACTCAATATAATGGAGATTACATGTGCATAAAGGCATGTTTTAAGAAATATAATAGAAACTGGATACAAAAAGTTAATTTCCAAATATAATTTTACGGGGCAGGAGGGAAAGAGAAGAAAATCGGGGAGATTTTGTAGGTTTACTTAATCATCCAAAACCCAACTTTCATTTTATGGTAGGAAAATACGTTTAGCACAGTTTTTCTCTTATGGCTTGTAGAGGATGTAAAGACAGACACGTTTAATTATTAGTAGAGAGGTCAATTGGAGTGATTTCATTTGAGTAAGTGTATAGCTCTAAGTGGTGGCTCAGTGGCTAAGACACTGAGCTTCTCAATCGAAAGGTTGGCAGTTCAATGGTTCAAATCCCTAATGCCGCATAACGGGGTGAGCTCCCATTACTTGTCCCAGCTTCGGCCAACCTAGTAGTTCGAAAGGACAATGCAAGTAGAAAAATAGGGACCACCTTTGGTGGGAAGGTAACAGCGTTCCGTGCACCTTTGGTGTTTAGTCATGCTGGCCACATGACCATGGAGATGTCTTCGGACAGTACTGGCTCTTCGGCTTTGAAACGGAGATGAGTACCTCCCCCAAGAGTCGGGAATGATTAGCACTTATGTGCAAGGAGAACCTTCACCTTTATAGTTCTGTGATGTGGACATTATGGGATTGATATTCCTTAGTCAAATGGTGAGAGTGTATAGGATGAGGGCACCACATTCTTTCTCACATTAACTTCCTTATTAAGCAAGGTAGATGAGGGATTCCAATTACTCCTCCCAAGAAGTTAGAGGGATTGTAGCAGGAACTCCCAAGCAACTAATCAAGACAGAAAGACAGTCCCAAATATTTAATCTCAGAGGGCTTCTTGGAAAGGAGGTTGGATATGACCAATGTCTTCCACCCTTGATTCAACCCGACTGAGAGAAGAGAGCTTGAGGATTAAGGGCATCAAATATATATTACTGTAAAAGGAAGGGAAAGGGAGCAAAATTCGGAAAATAGCTAAATGCAGGAGAATTGGCAGCACTAAGAATCAATGGTGGTTGAATTGCAAAATATATCAAGAAAGTACTGTAGGATATAATTCCACATTACTACTTGGAATTAAACTTTGACTTTTTATAAACTAACCAGTTGATTCTACGAACTGAAGAATTAAGGAAACTTATTAGAGAGGGTAAAAAAAAAAAGCTAGCACATTTGAATTAGGACATTGACTATGAGTTTGATACATTAACCATTGTTTATTATATGGAAAGCCCCAGCCACCTTCAAGGTAACGTGGCTTGGAGAGTCAAACCTGAAGCAAGGAAGCATCTTCTTAATTCTCCAAGGAGATTTGTTCAGAGCAGATATTTCCCCAGTGTGTTTTTGCCAGAAGGATGATCCTAAATTTTCATTTCCATCATTCCCCCATGATACTAAAGGACTAAATTCCTTTCCAGGGAAGCCAAATGAACTCCTAAAAAGGGAAATACACTTAATTTTTTAAAAATTGGTTATAGCAAACCTTTTGAAACAAACATCCTGAAATTCTCACTGATTATTAAATCTCAATGATAAGTCTAGGATTTGAGGGTTAGACAAGCTGCTCTGAAGAAAGGAAGGTTTTTGTTTGGCTTCAGATTCACTTCCTCTCACTGTGTTTCCAGCACAGTAATAGACTGCCGTGTCTTCAGCTTTGAGGCTGTTCATTTGCAGATACAGCTGGCTTTTGGCATTGTCCCTGTAGATGGTGAAGCGTCCCTTCACATTGTCAGAGTAGTAGACTTCTTGTCCATCATAACGTAACCATGAAACCCATTCGAGTCCTTTCCTTGGAGCCTGTCTCACCCAGTTTATGTTGTAGCTGCTGAAGGTGAATCCAGAGGCTTGGCAGGAGAGACGGAGGGACTCTCCAGGTCTTCTCATATCCCCTCCAGACTCCACCAACTGTACTTGAGATTGGACTCCTAAAAAGAAAAGGTTTTTTTTTAATGAGATCTTCTGCATAGAGGAGCAGAACATGAAAATAAACTCTATACAGAGGGAATAATTACCATTGAGGAGTACCAATAAGGACACAAGGTTTAGCCACATTTTTGCTCCCTCTAATGAGTGGAGGGAATTGACAAGAGGGGATTCAGGAAATAGCACAAGGTTGAGGTTGGTGGGTGTTGTCTGAAGAGGGAAACCCTGGGGCTCTTTTAAAGGGGAAACTGTGTCTGAATTTACATATCTGTTGAGATAAAAGACATTGCGGTGAACATAAGTTACATCTATACTTTGTAATCAACATTTTACTCCAAGAAAGGTTTTGGACATTTTTTTTTTATCTTCAGTTAATAGATAAAAGAGTCAGTTTACTGTACATTAACTACCAAAGGCTTGAAAATTTCACTACACTTCCAAATGATTTTAGTAATACGGAATAAATGGACAGTCCCATTTAAGGACACATTAGAGAGGTTCAAAAAAGCTAGTATATTTGAATTAAAACATTTGCTATCAGATTGTTTCTTAAACCATTGTTTATTTTGTGGAAAATCCCAGCTACCATCACAGAACAGTTTTTCACCTAGGTAAGTTAGGTCCACTCAACTTACAAATTAAAACTTAAGTCAAATTGTGGCCAAATACAGTCTCTCAATTGAAACAGAATGAGAAATAATTCTCTTTTTTTATCCAAAAGATTCTGTTTGCTGTTGGTTTTCTGTTGGAAACCCAGACATGGTTTCCCAGTAATGGATTATAGAGATTGGACTCTTAAAGTGAAGTGAAGTTGTTTTGAGTTCCATGGAGAGAAACTTTAAAATCTTCTGGATTGTTGTATACCATTTGTATCAGTGGTGGGTTGTCCCGGGTTCGGTAATAAAACCAGGAAAAGCCCTGCCCACTAAACCGGATTTCATCATCAGCGATCTGCGCATGTGTAAAAGCGCCATCCTGTTGCGAATCTGTAGGAAAGGTAAGTAGAACCCATCCAGATTTGCATCTATAACCAGTGATGGGATTCAACTTTTTTAGAACTGGTTCTGGGTGTGGCTTATTTGGGGGCGTGGCTTGGTAGTCATGTGACTGAGTGGGCATAGCTATCTGGTCATGTGACCAGGTGGGCGTGGCTATGTGCATAGGGACTACTCAGAAGGCTGAAAAAGTGATTTCTGACCGGTCCTCACATTTATGACTAGTCATCATTTATGCCCATTGTAGCATTCTCAATAAACCTGTCACTCATTTCACAACTGCTTCCCTTCACCACGGTGACAAGATAGGGTGGAAAACATAAAATGGGAGGACAGTCATAAGTTCAAGGACTGGTCAAAAGTGTGAGGACCGGTTGAAGACAATTGAAGACAATTGTCCAAAAAGACAATTTATACTTAAACATATTTTATTCCCAATCATATTCCCTCCAGCTAAATGGGTTCTTGGATTTTCTATGGCAACATGACCAGGTGCGCATGGCTTGGTGGTCATGTGACCGGGTGGGCGTGGCTATGTGCATAGGGGCTACTCAGAAGGCTGAAAAAAGTTATGTCTGACAGGTATTCGCACTTTTGACTAGTTCTCACACTTATGACCATCCTCACATTTATGACCGTTACAGAATTCTTAACAACCGTTTTCACAGCTGCTTCTCTTCACCACGCTGACAAGATAGGGTGCAAAACATAAAATGTGAGTACAGTCGTAAGTGTGAGGACCGGTCAAAAGTGTGTGGACTGGTCAAAAATAACTTTTTCAGCCCTCTGAATAGTCCGTATGCACATATGGGACTACCCAGGGGGCTGAAAAAAGTGAATTCTGGCAGGTCCTCACACTTTTGACGGGTCATTGGACTTATGACCTTGTACTTATTATCAACATTTACACTGTTTGCAGCATTCTTAACAACCGTGTCATTCACTTCACATGGTGCCATGGTGATAAGATAGGGCGCAAAACATAAAATGTGAGGACAGTCGTAAGTGTGAGGACCGGTCAAAAATAACTTTTCAGCCCTCTGAGTACTCCCTATACACAGTTTCACATTTAGGACTCCTCAAATGTAAAATTTTCTCGAGAATGTTTTGGTGAATGATTACAGAAATAAAATAAATAATAATATGACCTCCACAATGAGACAATATCTAATGACATTTGCTTTAATTCCCTTCCCCACCCCCACTAGGTGCCTAACAATGGGATTCCATGGGACAACATTGCCCCCCAGTGTCCAAAATGAGGAGAGGACCCATCTTCCTAATTCTCCACAGAGATTCTTTTGGTGCAGATGTTTCCTCAATATGAGAAGGACAGTTTGGAGGTTTAGAACAGGGCTTTTCAAACTTTTTGCAGATTGTACCACTTTTGGCTATAGTAATATTCGAGTACCACCAGTCGCCAAAAAAGGTGTCAAAAACTTCATGACAAAAAAGAAAGAAAAAAGAAAGAAAGAAAGAAAGAAAGAAAGAAAGGAAGGAAGGAAGGAAGGAAGGAAGGAAGGAAGGAAGGAAGGAAGGAAGGAAGGAAGGAAGGAAGGAAGGAAGGAAGGAAGGAAGGAAAGGAAGGGAAAGGAAAGGAAAGGAAAGGAAAGGAAAGGAAGGGAAAGGAAAGGAAAGGAAAGAAAAGAAAAAAAAGAAAAGAAAAGAAAAGAAAAGAAAAGAAAAGAAAAGAAAAGAAAAGAAAAGAAAAGGAAAAGGGAAAAGGAAAAAAGTGAGAAAGTACAGGTCGTCCTTGACTTACAAAAGTTTGCTTAGTGACGGAAGTTACAATGGCACTGAAAAAAGTGACTTATGACCATTTTTAGCACTGAAAACCATTTTTGGCCAATTGAAGACAATTGTTTACTGTACATTAACTACTAAATGTAATTAAGTTGAAAAAACTACTGGAGGGAATTTATTTCACTGATTAATTGTTCTTACTGTCAGGAAATTTCTCCTTAGTCCTAGGTTACCTTTCTCCTTGATTAATTTCCATCCATTGCTTCTTGTTCTGCCTTCAGTGGCTTTGTAGGATAGATTGACCCCAATTCTTTATAATAGCCCTTTTCTAATAATAATAATATCTCCTAGACTAAACCTCATCAAAAAATATCACTGGAAGCCAGGATCAACAAAAAGAGATTTTTATTTTTATCATGTCGCAAGAGCTGATTCACTTAAAAAAATCAATCATGCTGGGAATAATCAGTGGAAAAAGAAGAAGGGGCCACTCTAGGACCCACTGAGTGGACACTATAAAGGATGACACCGGGATGAGCATGGCAGACCTAGAGGAGTCAGTGTGAGACAGAGGGGCATACAGAGTCGTGATCTACACACAAACTTTCTGAAGTTCTCACTAGACAATAATTAACCCTCATTGATAATCCAGGATTGGCAGCTTAGACAAGTTGAAGAAGTGCTCTGAAGAAAGGAAGGTTTTTGTTTGGCTTCAGATTCACTTCCTCTCACTGTGTATCTAGCACAGTAATAGACTGCAGTGTCTTCAGCTTTGAGGCTGTTCATTTGCAGATACAGCTGGCTTTTGGCATTGTCCCTCGAGATGGTGAAGCGGCCCTTCACTTTGTCTGAGTACTTGATATCACTGGAATCAGAATAGATACGTCCAATCCATTCCAATCCTTTCCCAGGAGCCTGTCTCACCCAGTGCATGTTAGAGCTGCTGAAGGTGAATCCAGAGGCTTGGCAGGAGAGATGGAGGGACTCCCCAGGTCTCCTCACATCCCCTCCAGACTCCATCAACTGGACTTGAGATTGGACCCCTAAAAAGAAAGGTGTTTGTTTTTTAATGAGATCTCCTGCATAGAGGAGCAGAACATGGAAATAAACTCTATACGGAGGGAATAATTACCATTGAGGAGTACTAGTAAGGACACAAGGTTTAGCCACATTTTTGCTCCCTCTAATGAGTGGAGGGAATTGACAAGAGAGGATTCAGGAAATAGCACAAGGTTTAGACTGATGGGTGTTGTCTAAAGGGGGAAACCATGGGGCTCTTTTAAAGGGGAAATTGTGCCTCAATTTACATATTTGATGGGATAAAAGACACTTCGGTGAACATAACTTACATCTACATTTTGTAATCAACATTCTAGTCCTAAGAAAAGTTTTGGATACTTTTCCCTCCTGAGTTAATAAAAAAAGGGCCTGTTTACTGTTTATTGAACTATAAAAAAGGCTTGAAAATTTCACTACACTTCCAAATGATTTTAGTAAAAAGGAATAAATGGACACGTTAGTCCCATTTAAGGACACTTATTAGAGAGGTTAAAAAAAGCTACTACATTTGAATTAAAACATTTGCTATCAGATTGTTTCTTAAACCATTGTTTATTTTATTGAAAATCCCAGCTACCACCACGGAACACTTTTTCAGCTAAGCAAGTTGGGTCCACTCAACTCACGAAGTAAAACTTAAGTCATATTGTGACCAAATACAGTCTCTCAATTCAAAGAGAATGAGAAATAATTATCTTTGTATTATCCAAAAGCTTCTGTTTGCTCTGAGTTTTCTGTTGTAAACCCAGACATGGTTTCCCAGTATGGATTATAGAGATTGGAATGCTAAAGTGAAGTGAAGAAGAAGTGAAGTTGTTTTGAGTTCCATGGAGAGAAACTTTAAAATCTTCTGGATTGCTGGATAGCATTTGTATCAGTGGTGGGTTGTCCCCGGTTTGCACAGGTTCGAAAGAAGCGGTAGTAAAACCTGAGGGAGGCCCCGCCCACTGCCCCAGATCTCGTCATCAGTGATCTGCGCATGTGTAGAAGCGTGATCCTTTTGTGAAATGGTAGTAAAGGAAAGTAGAACCCACCCCTGATTAGTATCTATAAGCAGTGCTGGGATTCAACATTTTTAACAACCTGTTCTGTGGGTGTGGCTTATTTGAGGAGTGTGGCTTGGTGATCATGTGACTGGGTGTGCGTGGGTAGCTGGTCATTTGATGGTGTAGGCGTGGCTAGCTGGTCCTGTGAGCGGTTGGGCATGGCTATGTGCATAGGGACTACTCAGAGGACTGAAAAAAGTGATTTCTGACAGGTCTTTGCACTTTTGACTGGACTTTGCACTTATGATCATCATTTATGCCGGCTGCAGCATTCTTAACAACCATGTCACTCATTGCACAACTGCAGTGCTTCACGTGACATGGTGGGTGTGGCCAGGTGGTCATATGGCATCACTTCTTTGCCCTAATGACAATGAATTATTACATAAATAAAAAAAAATATTATCTGATTTTCACAATGAGACAATATCTAAGCACAGTTTTTAAATTCCCTTCCCCACCCCCACTAGGTGCCCAGAAAATGGGATTCCATGTGACAACATTGCCCTCTAGTGTCCAAAATGAGGAGAGGACCCGTCTTCCTAATTCTCCAAGGAGATTCTTTTGGTGCAGATGTTTCCTCAATATGAGAATGGCAGTTTGGAGGTTTAGAAAAGGGCTTTTCAATTTTTTTTGCAGATTGTATCACTTTTTGGCTATAGCAATAATCAAGTTCCACCAGGCACCGAGTGTCAAGAACTTGATGACAGAAGGAAAGAAAGAAAGAAAGAAAGAAAGAGAGAGAGAGAGAGAGAGAGAGAGAGAGAGAGAGAGAGAGAGAGAGAGAGAGAGAGAGAGAGAGAGAGAGAGAGAGAAGGAAAAAGGAAGAAAGTGAGAAAGAACAGGTTGTCTTTGACTTACAAAAGTTTGCTTAGTGACTGAAGTTACAATGGCACTGAAAAAAATGACTTATGACCATTTTTGGCACTGAAAACCATTTCTGGCCAATTGAAGACTATTGTCCAAAAAGACAATTGATTAAACATGTTTTATTCCCTAGAACATTCCCTCCAGCTAAATGGGCAACTGGATTTTCTATGGCAACATGGCTTCCAGAGTTAAAACTGAAGTCAGGACACATCTTATTAATTCTCCAAGGAGATTCCTTCAGAGCAGGTATTTCCCCCATGTGTGTTTGCCAATTTGGATATTTAGAAGGATTATCCTAAGGTTTCCTTTTTACCCTTCCACCGGGAAAGTAATCAATTCATTCCAGTGAAGTTAAATCAACTGGTAGACTTGGACATTTTTTTTTAATTTTAGTTAAAGCAAACTTTTTTAATACCTACACCCAAACTTCTTCAAGTTCTCACTACACAATGATCCAACCTCATTGATAACCCAGGATTTGAGGCTTAGACAAGGTGAAGAGATGCTCAGAAGAAAGGAAGGTTCTTGCATGACGGCAGATTCACTTCCACTCACTGTGTATGTAGCACAGTAATAGACTGCCATGTCTTCAGCTTTGAGGCTGCTCATTTGCAGATACAGTTGGCTTTTGGCATTGTCCCTGGAGGTGGTGAAGCGGCCCTTGACTTTGTCTGAGTAGTAAGTGTTACTGGAAACTTTGTTATGCATGCGACTCCAGATGTGTATGCTTCACACAGATGTGAAGGCAGGAGAAGAAGTAATGGATCAAAACTGATCAAAGAGAGAAGCATCCTAGAACTAAGGAGAAATTTCCTGACAATGAGAACAATTAATCAGTGGAACAATTTGCCTCCAGAGGTTGTGGATACTCCATCACTGGACAGGGCTCAGTCAAGTTGAAGAGCAGATCTAAACCTAAAGGAAGATTCTTGATTGGCTTCAGATTCACTTCCTCTCACTGTGTCTCTTGCACAGTAATAGACTGCTGTGTCTTCAGCTTTGAGATTGTTCATTTGAGATGCTTCATTTTGGCATTGTCCCTGGAGATGGTGAAGCGTCCCTTGACTTTGTCTGAGTAGGAAGTACCTGAATCGGTGTTTATATATGCCACCCATTCCGGTCCTTTTCCTGAAAACTGTCTCACCCAGACCATCTCATGGCTGCTGAAGGTGAATCCAGAGGCTTGGCAGGAAAGACGGAGGGACTCTCCAGGTCTTCTCACATTTCCCCCTGACTCCACCAACTGTACTTGAGATTGGATTCCTAAAAAGAAAAGGGTTTTTTTTTATATGAGATCTCTTTCATACAAAAGCAGAACGTAGAAATAAACTTCACATAGAGGAAATAATTACCTTTGAGGACAACTAGTAAGGAGAGAAGATTTAACCACATCTTTTGCTCCCTTGTAGTGAATGGAGGGAACTGAGAGGGAAGGATTCAGGAAATATCATAAGGTTATGTCAGTGGATTGCGTCTGAAAAGAGAAACCCTGGGGCTCCTTTAAAAGGGAAATCATGCTTTGATTTACATATCTGTTGGGATTAAAAAGCCCAACATGGCATTGACTAAAACATTTCAGTGAACATAACTTCCATGTGTGATTTTCAATTAACATTTCAGTCCTAAGAAAAGGGTTTTTCCATTTTTCCTATGAGTTTACTGTAGATTCAACTGTATATTCACTGTAACAAAGGCTAGAAAAATTTCAATACTTCTCAAGGTGATGCAAGGTAATAGGGAATAAACTTATTTATTAGAAAGCATATAAAAAATCTAACACATCTGACATTTGCTACAAGATTACATCTTTAACTGACTAATCAAAGATTCGAGGCAGGATTTCTGTTTATAATGTTTTGACTGATTTCACTGAATATGGTAGTAAAATTCTTTCCTTTCCTTTTTATTTCCAGGAGAGATTTGAAGTACCTTGACACATTCTCTGGTGACAAACACCAAAGGTAAATTATTTTATACCAATTCAATTGGTACCCTCCTGAGATGCCAAATTTTGTAACGTCTCGGTGGATTATGATGGAAATAACAAAATGTATTTTTTTTGAACAGAGTATTTGGCCGGTTCACAAATTTAAACAGTGTTTAGTCATTTCAATTAAATTTACAATTTCTATATTTCGTTTTTGCCATATTTATTCCTCATCTATTTTTTTTAAAAAAAACAATATTACCCTTCATCTTCATCTCTAATCTTAATCAAATTCAATTTTTCCCTTCTATTCTATATTAAACCCCTTCGCATTGTCATCTATTTTTATATCCATCCTCACATTGGTTAATTATGTAATTATGTAATACAGTTGTTTAATACAAATTCAACATTTTGATATAAATCAATTAGTTATATAACTATCTTTTTTGTATATTAATCAATATGAACATGAATAGTCTAATTATTTCCATGCAATCCAATTTCTTACAAATCAATTAATTATATTTACCAATAATAATAAACCAAATAATTTCCCCCATATATTCCTGCAAACCACAACTTAACCATTTCTGCTTTCAACACAATATGCAATTAATAGTATCTCAATTATTACAATTCCCTCGTTAAATAGAGCTTTTTTTCTTTTGTGTTTTAAAATCTTGAACTCTCCTCTTTTGCCCTAAATTTCCCATTGTTTGCACCTACCTTTTTTGGTGAAGAAAAGAAATCTGCCTCTGCCTAAATTTCCAACGTAACAGCCAACACCCTGCTTTATTTTCAGTTTCGTTTTCAGCTTGATTTGCATAAGGAGAAAAAAAAATCTGCTCCAGCAATTTAGCTCTTTGCAGCAAGCAGCTGAGCCCTGTGCAAAACAGCTGAGACCAAATCAGCTGACAGTCGGGATGCAGATCTAATCAACGGGCTAATTAGCCTATGCTGAAGCTGAAAGTAGTTGTTTTTTCTTCCTGTTTGCTTGCAAGGAGGTAACTGCTGTGAGGCATATACCAAAGGGTGGGGCCACCCTCCTTGCCACTTAGCACCCCCTTTTGCCTCTAGCGCCGCCTTGCTGCTCCCCCTGCCTCTTACCACCCCCCCTAAGGCATGGAACCACCCCATGGAACTTTGGGAACCACTGGCTTAACTACTTAACTACTTAACAACCAGTTCTACCAAAGTAGAATCCCACCACTGGGTCTACCCATTTATTTTTGGAGGCACCGGTCTACTCATTTGTTTTCTTTTAACACTGATCAGCTGTAGGCGGCCCTTTGAAGCCCCGCAGCAAGAGTTTAAACAGTTTTTTTTCCCTTAGCCATCAGCTGGGACTCTGGATTGGGAATGGGGCCAAATAAAAGGTAATTATAATGTGGGGGGAGGGCAGGGGGGGCAGAACCGGTTCGGTGACATCATATCGTCACTGCTACCGGCTTGCGGGAATCGGTATGTTCACTGAATAAGACAATATGATTCTCTCACGTTGTTTCCATTTCCAGCAAAGATCTGAAATATCTAGATAAGTTTCTCTGGAGACCAAGACAAAAAAAACATTTTTTAATAACATTTCTCAGTTTCCTCCTGTGTTATAAAAAAATTACTGATATCTTTTAATTGAATTATTACAGAAATGATTTTTTTTAAAAAAAGTATCCAGCCTCCAAAATATCTAATGACAGTTGTTTTAATTCCCTACTTCACCTCCTCCAAGTGCATCAACAATGGGATTTCATGTAACAACATGGCCCACCAGTGTCACAAATGAGGAGGGGAAACATGTTCTTAATTCTCCAAGGATTTTTTGTTGTTGTTCAACTATTTCCTCAACAGGAGAAAGGCAGTTTGGATGTCTAAACATTTTACCTGGAAGTTTCATTTCCAGGTTACTATAATAATATTACGGAAGGGTCAATATTCCATTCCATTTTTTTCCCAAAGCAGTGATGGAATCCAATTTTTTTTTACTACCGGTTCTGTGAGTGTGGCTTGGTGGGCATGGCAGGGGAAGTATACTGCAAAATCCCCACTCCTGCCCCATTCCTGGGGGAAGGATACTGCAAAATCTCCATTCCCACCCCAATCCAGGGGAAGAATATTGCAAAACCTCCATTCCCACTCGACTCAGGGGGCAGCCAGAGCTGGTATTTGCTGATTCTGCCAATTACTCAAAGTTTCCGTTACCGGTTCTCTGAACTGCTCAAAATTTCTGCTACTGGTTCTCCAGAACCTGTCAGAACCTGCTGGATTTCACCCCTGTTCCAAACAGAAATCACCGTGTAAAGAAGGAAAGTGAAATTCGAATTTTCAAGCCATTTTCATTGTCTTACATTTTCTTACAGCAAGCGTGATAATTGGATATCTAGAACAAAAGAGTCATCATTTTCTCTCTTGAAAGGGATCAATCTTAATTGACTAATCAAAGATCTGAGGCAGGATATGTATTTATGTTTTAACTGCTTTATGCCTTCCCTGAATAGCATATTAAAATCTTGACATTTTGGTTGCAATTCCTGGAAACCATTCTCTGGGGACAAACACCAATGTTAAATGATCTTCCCTGTGAGCCTTCGGCTTCCCTGTGAGCCTTCTACCCTCCTGAGATGCAAAATTTGCTTGAGATTCAGTGAATTGTGAAGGAAATAACAATAATAAGTCCTCGTTCACTGATCCAGGATCTGTGGCTCAATCAAGTTGAAGGACTGCTCTGAAGAAAAGAAGGTTTTTGCTTGGACTCAGATTCACTTCCTCTCACTGTGCCTGTTGCACAGTAATAGACTGCCGTGTCTTCAGCTTTGAGGCTGTTCATTTGTAAATACAGCTGGCTTTTGGCATCGTCCCTGGAGATGGTGAAGCGGCCCTTCACTTTGTCAGAATAGGAGACATCTCCTCCATCATTACGTGACCATGAAACCCATTCCAGACCTTTCCCTGGAGCCTGTCTCACCCAGTCCATGCCATAGCTGCTGAAGGTGAATCCAGAGGCTTGGCAGGAGAGACGGAGGGATTCTCCAGGTCTCCTCACATCCCCTCCAGACTCCTCCAGCTGCACTTGAGATTGGACTCCTAAAAAGAAAAATGCTGTTTTTTTTTAAATGAGATCTCCTGCATAGCAGAGCAGAACATGGGAATAAACTTTATATAAAGGGAATAATTACCTTTGAGGAGTACTACTAAGGACACAAGCTTTAGCCACATTTTTGCTCCTGCTAATGAATGGAGAGAATTGACAAGAGAGGATTCAGCAAATAGCACAAGTTTTAGGTTGGTGGGTGTTGTCTGAAGAGGGAAACTCTGGGGCTCTTTTAAAGGGGAAATTGTCTCTGAATTTACACATCTATTACTATAAAAGAGATTTCGGTGAACATAACTTACATCTACATGTTCTAATTAACATTCTAGTCCTAAGAAAAGTTTTGGACACCTTTTTTTCCTTGAGTTAATACATAAAAGAGTTTGTTTCCTATATATTAACTCCAAAAAAGGCTTGAAAGTTTCACTACACTTCCAAAGGATTTTAGTAATACGGAATAAATGGACACTGTAGTCCCATTTAAGGACACTTATTAGAGAGGTTAAAAAAAGCTAGTACATTTGAATTAAAACATTTGCTATCAGACTGTTTCTTAAACCATGGTTTATTTTATTGAAAATCCCAGCTACCATCACGGAACACTCTTTCAGCTAGGCAAGTTGGGTCCACTCAACTCACAAAATAAAACTTAAATCATATTG
Organism: Coluber constrictor foxii; assembly: GCA_038048745.1. Lineage (NCBI taxonomy): Eukaryota > Metazoa > Chordata > Lepidosauria > Squamata > Colubridae > Coluber > Coluber constrictor. The sequence continues at coordinate 37,406,657 of CM075961.1, read as the reverse complement.
TGACCAAATACATCTCTCAATTCAAACAGAATGATATATAATCCTCTTTGTATTGCCCAAAGGATTCTGTTTGCTCTGAGTTTTCTGTTGTAAACCCAGACATGGTTTCCCAGTATGGATTATAGAGATTGGACTGCTAAGGTGAAGTGAAGGAGAGGTGAAGTTGTTTTGAGTTCCATGGAGAGAAACTTTAAAATCTTCTGGATTGCTGGATAGCATTTGTATCAGTGGTGGGTTGTCCCCGGTTTGAAAGAACCGGTATTAAAACTGGAGGGAGGCGCCACCCACTGCCCCGGATGTCGTCATTGGCGAGCTGCGCATGCATACAAGCGCAATCCTGTTGGGAACAGGTAGTAAAGGTAAGTAGAACCCACCCCTGATTAGTATCTGTAAGCAGTGGTGGGATTCAACTTTTTTAACAACCGGTTCTGTGGGCGTGGCTTATTTGGGGGGAGGGTGGCTTGCTGGTCATATGACTGGGTGGGCGTGGCTATGTGCATATGGACGACACAGAGGGTTGAAAAGAGATTTCTGACCGATCCTCGAACTTATGACTGGTCATCATTTAAGCCCATTGCAGCATTGTTAACAACTGTATCACTCATTTCACAACTACTTCTCTTTGCCACGGTGGCAAGATAGGGCTAAAAACATAAAATGTGAGGACAGTTTCAAGTACGAGGACTGGACAAAAGTGTGAGGAATGGTCAAAAATAACTTTTTCAGCACTCTGAATAGTCCCTATGCATAATTTCACATTTAGGACTCACGAAATGTAGCATTTTCTTGAGAACATTTCAGTGAATTATTCCAGAAATAAAATAAATAATAATATGACCTCCACAATGAGACAATATCTAATGACATATGGTTTAATTCCCTTCCCCACCCCCACCAGGTGCCTAGACAATGGGATTTCATGTAACAACATTGCCCACCAGTGACCAAAATGAGGAGAGGACCCATCTTCCTAATTCTCCAAGCGGAGATACTTTAGGTGCAGATGTTTCTTCAATATGAGAATGGGCAGTTTGGATGTTTAGAAGGCTTATCCTGAAGTTTCACTTCCAGAGTTCTGCCATGATACTAAAAACAACATTCAATTCCTGAAACTGGACTTGTCAACCCATTTTCATCATTTTACATATTCTTACAGCAAACTCTCTGACTCCCAGAGTAAAACAGCCTGAAGTTCTCGCTAGACAGTGACCGATCCTCATTGACTAATCCAGGTTCGTGGTCTCAATCAAATTGACTGAGCTTTTCCAAAGAAAGGAAGAGCTAACCAGGTTGCCCACTGCTTACTTCAAGATCAGTTCTCAGTTTTCACATAGTATCATGGTGATTTATTTACCTTTTCTTATTCCAATTCAACCACCAGTGATTGAGGCAATTTGGAGAGGTGCTTGGTGAGAAGTTCTTGATTGGCCTCAGATACGCTTCCTCTCGCTGTGTCTAGTGCACAGAAATAGACCCATGTGTCATCAGCTGTGAGGCTGTTCATTTGGAATTATAGCTGGTTTCTGGCATATTCCTTGGAAATGGTGAAGCGTCCCTTCAGTTTTCCTGAGTGGCTACCAGAATTATAGCTTATCAGTGACACCCATTCCAGTCCTTTCCCAAAAGCCTGTTTCACCCAGTGCATTCTGTATTCGTTAAAGTTGGATCCAGAGGCTTCTCAGCAGAGACGGAGGGACTCTCTGGGTCTTCTCACACCCCCACCAGACTCCACCAACTGGACTTGAGATTAGACCCCTAAAAAGAAAAGGCATTTTTTTTAATGTGATTGCCTGCGTAGAGGAGCAAAACGAGGAAATAAACTCTATACTGGGGAATAATGACCTTTGAGGAGTGCTAATAAGGACACAAGGTTTAGCCACATTTTTGCTTCCTCTAATGAATGGAGGGAATTTAAAGAGGAGATTCAGCAAATAGCACAAGGTTTAGGTTGGTGGGTGTTGGATGAAGAGGGAAACCATGGGGCTCTTTTAAAGGGGAAATTGTGTCTCGATTTACATATCTGTTGGGATAAAAGAGCCCTTGACCAACACACTTCTGTGAACATGGCTTCCATCTGCATTTTGTAATTTACATTGCGGCCCTAAGAAAAGGCTTAGACACATTTTTTCCTTTGAGTTAATAGGAGAAAGGGTCAGTTTCCTGTACATAAACTACAAAATGTAGTTAACTTGAAGAATTACTGGAGGGAATTTATTTCACTGATTAATTGTTCTCACTGTCAGGAGATTTCTCCTTGGTCCTAGATTACTTCTCTTCTTGATTAATTTCCATCCATTGTTTCTTGTTCTGCCTTCAGGGGCTTTGTAGAACAGATTGATCTCCAATTCCTTATAACAGTCCTTTTCTAATAATAGTAATATCTCTTAGACTAACCCTCATCAAAAATATCACTGGAAGCCAGGATCAACAAAAAGAGATCATATTTTTATCATGTCACAAGAGCTGATTCACTCAAAACAATCAATCATGCTGGGAATGATCAGCGGAAAAAGAAGAAGGGGCCACTCTAGGACCCACTGAGTGGACACTATAAAGGGTGACACCGGGATGACCACGGCAGACCTAAAGGAGTTAGTGTGAGACAGAGGGGCATGCAGAGTCGTAATCTACACACAAACTTTCTGAAGTTCTCACGCAACAATAATCAACCCTCATTGATAACTCAGGATTAGACAAATTGAAGAAGTGCTCTGAAGAAAGGAAAGTGTTTATTTGGTTTCAGATTCACTTCCTCTCACTGTGTATCTAGCACAGTAATAAATTGCTGTGTCTTCAGGTTTGAGGCTGTTCATTTGCAGATACAGCTGGCTTTTGGCATCGTCCCTGGAGATGGTGAACCGGCCCTTCACTTTGTCTGAGTAGAACTTTTCAGTGGAATCATGATAGATGTAGGCAACCCATTCCAGGCCTTTCCCTGGATCCTGTCTCACCCAGCTCATGCCGTAGCTGCTGAATGTGAATCCAGAGGCTTGGCAGGAGAGACGGAGGGACTCTCCAGGTCTTCTCACATCCCCTCCAGATTCCAACAACTGTGACTGGACTTGAGACTGGACTCCTAAATAGAAAAGGTTTTTTTTTTTTAAATGAGTTCTCCTGCATAGAGGAGTAGAACATGGAAATAAACTCTATAGGGAGGGAATAATTACCATTGAGGAGTACTAGTAAGGACACAAGGTTTAGCCACATTTTTGCTCCCTCTAATGAGTGGAGGGAATTGACAAGAGGGGATTCAGCAAATAGCACAAGGTTTAAGTTGATGGGTGTTGTCTGAAGAGGGAAACCCTGGGGCTCCCTTAAAGGGGAAATTGTGCCTCGATTTACATATCTGTTGGGATAAAAGACATTTCGCTGAACATAACTTACATCTACATTTTGTAATCAACATTCTAGTCCTAAGAAAAGTTTTGGACACATTTTTTTCCCCTTGAGTTAATAGATAAAAGTGTCAGTTTACTGTACATTAACTACAAAAAAGACTTGAAAATTTCACTACACTTCCAAATGATTTTAGAAATACGGAATAAATGGACACTTTAGTCCCATTTAAGGACACTTATTAGATAGGTTAAAAACAGTTAGTACATTTAAATTAAAACCTTTGCTATCAGATTGTTTCTTAAACCATTGTTTATTTTATTGAAAATCCCAGCTACCACCACGGAACACTTTCTCAGCTGGACAAGTTGGGTCCACTCAACTCACGAAGTAAAATTTAAGTCATATTGTGACCAAATACATCTCTCAATTCAAAGAGAATGATTTATAATCCTCTTTGTATTGGCCACAGGATTCTGTTTGCTCTGAGTTTTCTGTTGTAAACCCAGACATGGCTTCCCAGCATGGATTAAAGAGATTGGACTGCTAAAGTGAAGTGAAGAAGTGACTTAGTCTTGAGTTCCGTGGAGAGAAAATCTTCTGGATTGCTGTATAGAATTTGTATCAGTGATGGGTTGCCCCGGTTCGAACCAATTCACAAGGACGGTAGGAAAACTGGCGGGAGGCTCTGCCCACTCCCCCGGATGTAGTCATATGCAATCTACCCATGAGTAAAAGTGTGATCCTGTTGCGAACCAGTAGTGAAGGAAAGTAGAACCCACCCCTGATTAATATCTATAAGCAGTGGTGGGATTCAACTTTTTTAACAATCGGTTCTGTGGGCATGGCTTATTTGGGTGTGTGTGGCTTGGGGGTCATGTGACTGGGTGGGCACGCTATCTGGTCATGTGACTGGGTGGGCGTGGCTATGTGCATAGGGACTACCCAGAGGGCTGAAAAATGAGATTTCTGACCGATCCTCACACTTTTGACGGTCCTTGCACTTATGACTGCTTATCATTTATGCCGGTTGCAGCATTCTTAACAACCATGTCACTCATTACACAACTGCAGTGCTTCATGTGACCGGGTGGATGTGGCCAGGTGGTCATGAGATATTCGAGTACCACCAGTCACCTAGCAAGGTGTCAAGAATTTGATGACAAAAAAAAATGGAAGAAAGGAAGGAAGGAAGGAAGGAAGGAAGGAAGGAAGGAAGGAAGGAAGGAAGGAAGGAAGGAAGGAAGGAAGGAAGGAAGGAAGGAAGGAAGGAAGGAAGGAAACAAAAAGAAAAAAAAATGATAAAGTATGTGTCATCGTTGACTTACGAAAGTTTTCTTAGTCACTGAAGTTACAATGGCAGTGAAAAAAATAACTTATGAGCATTTTTGCGACTGAAAACCAGTTTTGGCCAATTGAAGACAATTGGCAGAAAAGACAATTGATACTTAAACACATTTTATTCCCTAGCACATTCCCTCCAGCTAAATGGGCAACTGGATTTTCTATGGCAACATGGCTTCCAGAGTTAAAACTGAAGTCAGGACACATCTTCTTAATTCTCCAAGGAGATTCCTTCAGAACAGGTATTTCCCCAATGTATGTTTGCCAGTTGGATATTTAGAAGGATTATCCTAAAGTTTCCTTTTCACCCTTCTGCCCAACAATAAACAAGCACATTTCATTCCAGTGAAGTCAAATCAACTGGTAGACTTGGAACTTTTTTATTTTAGTTACAGCAAAAGTTTTTAATACATCCAAACTTCTTCAAGTTCTTACTAGACAATGATCCAACCTCATTGATAACCCAGGATTTAAGGCTTAGACAAGGTGAAGAGATGCTCAGAAGAAAGGAAGGTTCTTGCATGATATCAGATTCACTTCACTCACTGTGTATGTAGCACAGTAATAGACTGCCGTGTCTTCAGCTTTGAGGCTGTTCATTTGCAGATGCAGCTGGCTTTTGGCATTGTCCCTGGAGATGGTGAAGCGGCCCTTGACTTTGTCTGAGTATGTAAGCATACCCGCATTGGAGTTTATGTATGCCACCCATTCCAGTCCTTTCCCAGGAGACTGTCTCACCCAGCTCATGCCATGGGTGCTGAAGGTGAATCCAGAGGCTTGGCAGGAGAGATGGAGGGACTCTCCAGGTCTTCTCACATCACCGCCAGACTCCACTAACTGGATTTGAGATTGGACCCCTAAAAAGAAAAGTGGTGGGTTTTTGTTTGTTTGTTTGTTTAAATGAGATCTCCTGCATAGAGGAGCAGAACATGGAAATAAACTCTATACAGAGGGAATAATTACCATTGAGGAGTACTAGTAAGGACACAAGGTTTAGCCACATTTTTGCTCCCTCTTAGGAATGGAGAGAATTGACAAGAGAGTATTCAGGAAATAGCAGAAGGTTTAGACTGATGGGTGTTGTCTGAAGAGGGAAACCATGGGGCTCTTTTAAAGGGGAAATTGTGCCTCAATTTACATATTTGATGGGATAAAAGACACTTTGGTGAACATACGTTACATCTACATTTTGTAATCAACATTCTAGTCCTAAGAAAAGTTTTGGATACTTTCTCCCCCTGAGTTAATAAGAAAAAGGGCCTGTGTACTGTTTATTGAACTATAAAAAAGGCTTGAAAATTTCACTACACTTCCAAATGATATTAGTAGTATGGAATAAATGGACATGTTAGTCCCACTTAAGGACACTTATTAGAGAGGTTAAAAAAAAGCTAGTACATTTGAATTAAAACGTTTGCTATCAGATCATCCTGCACTCCCACCTGGAGTAGGGAGCGGGTCACCCTAAACAGAGCGGCTGGGCGGTTCTCTGCAGATGCGATAAGAGCGGGAAAATAACATTGCAGTGCTAAGAAAAGGCTTACACACATTTTTTTTTGAGTTAATAGAAGAAAGGGTCAGTTACTGTACATTAACTACAAAAAAGGCTTGAAAAATTTCACTACTTTTAAAAATGATTTTATGTCATAGAGAATATATAGACCTTTAGTCTTGCTTAAGGAAACTTATTGGAGAGGATAAAGCAAGCACATTTGAATTGGGATGTTCTCTATGAGATTGATTTATTAACCATTGTTTATTATATGGAAAATCCCAACCACCTTCAAGGTAACATGGCTCGGAGAGTCAAAACTGAAGCAAGGAAGCATTTTCTTAATTCTCCAAGGAGATTCTTCAGAGCAGATATTTCCTCAGTGTGTGTTTACCAGAAGGATTATCCTAAATTTTCTTTTTCCATCATTTCCCCATAATATTAAAGGACTACATTCCTTTCCAGTGAACCCAAATGAATTTTAAAGAGGGACATAGACTTAATTTTTTTCATTTTGTTACAGCAAACCTTTTGATACCTAGAACCAAACATCCTGAAATTCTCACTGATGATCAACTCTCATTGATAACTGCAGGATTTGAGGGTTAGACAAACTGCTCTGAAGAAAGGAAGGTTTTTGTTTGACTTCAGATTCACTTCCTCTCACTGTGTATCTTGCACAGTAATAAATTGCTGTGTCTTCAGCTTTGAGGCTGTTCATTTGCAGATAGAGCTGGCTTTTGGCATTGTCCCTGGAGATGGTGAAGCGTCCTTTGACAGACTCCGCATAGAGTTGCTTACTGCCATCGGACCCAATAACTGCAATCCATTCCAGGCCTTTTCCTGGAGCCTGTCTCACCCAGTCCATGCTGTCGCTGCTGAAGGTGAATCCAGAGGCTTGGCAGGAGAGACGGATGGACTCTCCAGGTCTTCTCACATCTCCTCCAGACTCCACCAACTGTACTTGAGATTGGACCCCTAAAAAGAAAGGTGTTTTTTTTAAAATGAGATTTCCTGCATAGAGGAACAGAATATGGAAATAAACTCTATATTTGGGACATAATTACCTTTGAGGAGCACTAGTAAGGACACGAGGTTTAGCCACATCTTTGCTCACTCTAATGAGGGGAGGGAATTGCCAAGAGAGGATTCAGCAAATAGCAGAAGGTTCAAGTTGGTGGGTGTTGTCTGAAGAGGGAAACCATGGGGCTCCTTTAAAGGGGAAATTGTGCCTCGATTTCCATATCTGTTGAGATAAAAGACATTTCGGTGAACATAACTTACATGAACATTTTGTAATCAACATTCTAGTCCTCAGAAAAGTTTTGGACACATTTTTTTTCCTTCAGTTAATAAATAAAGGAGTTTGTTTATCATACATTAACTACAAAAAAGCCTTGAAAATTTCACTACATTTCCAAATGATTTTAGTAATACGGAATAAATGGACACTTTAGTCCCATTTAAGGACACTTATTAGAGAAGTTAAAAAAAGCTAGTACTTTTGAATTAAAACGTTTGCTATCAGATTGGTTCTTAAACCATTGTTTACTTTATTGAAAATCCCAGCTACCTTCAAGGAACACTTTTTCAGCTAGGCAAGTTGGGGCCACTCAACTCACGAAGTAAATCTTAAGTCATATTTTGACCAAATACTTCTCTCAATTCAAACAGAATGATAAATAAACCTCTTTGTGTCTATAAGCAGTCATGGGATTCCATTTTTTTTAACAACCGGTTCTGTGGGTTTTACTTATTTGTGGGCGTGGCTAGCTGATCATGTGACTGGGTGGGCATGGCTATGAGCATAGGGACTACTCAGAGGGCTGAAAAAGTGATTTCTGATCGGTCCTCGCACTTATGACTGGTCATCATTTATGCCCATTGCAGCATTCTTAACAACCGTGTCACACATTTTACAACTGCAGCACTTCATGTGACCATGTGGGTGTGGCCAGGTGGTCAGGTGGCATCACTTCTTTCTCCTAAGGACAGTGCATTATTACAGAAATAAAATAAAAAAAAATTATCTGACTTTCACAATGAGACAATATCTAATGACAGTTTTTAAATTCCCTTCCCCACCCCCACTAGGTGCCTAGACAATGGGATTCCATGTGACAACATTGCCCTCTAGTGTCCAAAATGAGGAGAGGACCCACCTTCCTTATTCTCCAAGGAGATTCTTTTGGTGCAGATGTTTCCTCAATATGAGAATGGAAGTTTGGAGGTTTAGAACAGGGCTTTTCAAAATTCTTGCAGATTGTACTACTTTTTGGCTATAGCAGTATTCGAGTACCACCAGTCGCCTAGCAAGGTGTCAAAAACTTGATGACCAAAAAAAGGAAAAAGGAAAGGAAAAAGGAAAATAATGATTGTTATGGCCTGTACCCAGTCTGTGCGGCTGGTGGCTGATTCGGACAGTGATGAGGCTGGTGTGGTGCTGTACCATCAGCCTGTGCAGCTGGCACTCGAGTTGGACAATGAGGCTGGAGAAGATGTGGTGCCAGAGGCAGGGATTCAGCCAGGGCCTTCAGAACCTCCTGAAGCTCCCTTAAGTAAAGAGGACGAAGAGGAGGAGCCTCTTCTCGATGCATCGGCGTGCAGAGCTGCCCAAAGGCAGGAGTGACTCCTCAGTCGGAGGTCTCCTCAAGAGTAAAGCTTGGGGCTAATTTTCCACTCCCTTAGCTTATTTAAGGAGGAAAACCGACTGAAGCAATTTTCAGGGAACAACTTCATTCACTCTCCTTCGTGCCTTCATCTTTGTTCTTTGCAAATTGCTTCTGGGCTTTCATAGTAAGATTAAGATTATTTATTCTTTGGATTCTTGTAGGCTGTTAAGAAAGTTAACAGCCTTTTTTGGGAAAAAATCCCTATTTAATTTAGTAAACTAAGGTTTGTACAGACTTTGTGTGTGCTGCGTTCTTTGGGGTCCGTAGCTGGGGCAGAACAGTAATAGAGTACAGTTCATCCTTGACTTACAACAGTTTGCTTAGTGACGGAAGTTACAATGGCACTGAAAAAAGTGACTTATGACCATTTTTGGCACTGAAGACCATTGCAGAATTCCCGGGGTCACACAATTTACATTTGGGTGCTTGGCATCGTACTTATGACGGTCACAGTGTTTTGCAACCTTCTGATTAGCAAAGCCAATGGAGAAGCAAGATTCACTTAACAACCGTGTGACCCAATTTAATCACAGCAGTGATTCGCTGAGCAAACGCATCAAGAAAAGTCGTAAAACGGGGCACAACTTCCTTAACAAATTTCTCACTTAGCAACATAAATTTTGGGCTTGTTAGAAGGAACATCCATCTGGGAGAAAGGTACTGGAGACAAAATGGGGGCTGGAGGCTGATTGGAAAGAAAGGTTCCCTTTATTACTTTATGTAATTTGATTCTTTATTATTTTATTACTACCTGTGAAGGACTACTTCAGCTTCAACCGCAATAATACACAAGCACACAATAGATTCAAACTTAAAGTGAACCACTCTAAACTCAATTGCAGAAAATACGACGTCAGGAAGAGGGCGGTCAATGCCTGGAATGCACTACCTGACTCTGTTCTTACAACCTCAAACCCCCATAGCTTCAGCCTTAAACTGTCTACTGTTGACCTCACCCCATTCCTAAGAGGTCTGAAAGGGGCATGCATAAGAGCACCAGCGTGCCTTCTGTCCCTGTCCTACTGTCCCCTTTTATTCGTACCCATTTCCTGTATTCATATTCATGTTTATAATTATTCCTGTTATTTTGTACATGTTTGACAAACCAACTAACTAAATAATTTAGTATTTATTAATTTAGTATTTAATTAGTATTTAGTATAATTTATAAATAATTTACTATTTGCTAGACCACCTGTTGCTACCGATAACCTCACACCGGCTAACACACTTGCACATTGGTCCTTGAGATTGGACCTTTAAAAATAAGTGTTTTTTTTTAAAAAAAAGAAAATTAGATATCCTGCATAGAGGAGTAGAAAGTGGAAATAAACTCTATAACGGAGGGAATAATTACCTTTGAGGAGTACTAGTAAGGACACAAAGTTTAGCCACATTTTTGCTCCCTCTAATGAGTGGAGGGAATTGATGAGAGGGGATTCAGGAAATAGCACAAGGTTGAGGTTGGTGGGTGTTGTCTGAAGAGGGAAACCATGGGGCTCTTTTAAAGGGGAAATTGTGTCTGAATTTACATATCTGTTGGAATAAAAGAGACCTTGACTAAAACACTTCTGTGAACATCACTTCCATGTGCTTTTTATAAGGATTGTGACTCATCTATCTGTCTGTCTGTCTGTCTGTCGGTCGGTCGGTCGGTCGATCTATCTATCTATCTACCTACCTACCTACCTACCTACCTACCTACCTACCTATCTACCTATCTATCTATCTATCTATCTATCTATCTATCTATCTATCTATCTATCTATCTATCTATCTATCTATCATCTATTTTATGAATTAATAGGCAAAAGGGCGAATTTACTAAGCATTAACAACAACAAAAAAAGCCTGTAAAATACACTATTTTATTTGCATTGTTTTATTTGTTTATTTTATGGAAAACCCCAAATATATTTAATGGCAGATGAACCACAAGGAAGACATTTTCAGCTAGAGTAGTTGGGGCCCCTCAATTCACAAAGTCAGACTTCAGTCCAAATACGCTCTCTTATTCCAGAGAGCATAATAAATAATTCTCTTTTGTGTTATCCAAAATATTTTGTTTACTGTAGGTTATCTGTAGGGCTTCCCAGTAAAGGTTTTGGTGTCTTGAGAAATTAAATCCCTTTGAGATCCCCTGAGAGGAATTCCAATATTTTCTGGATTCCTGGACATATTTGCATTCGTAATCCTTTTACTGTTTTACATGTTCAATGAATGTGAAATAGCACAAGCTTTATGCCAGTAGGAGTTGTCTGAAAAAAGAAAACATTGGGTCCCTTTAAAGGGGAAATTGTGCCTTCATTTTCATATCTGATGGGAGAAAAGAGCCCTACATCAGGGGTGCTATTCAGCAGGTTCTGACAGGTTCTCGAGAACCGATAGCAGAAATTTTAGTAGTTCAGGGAACTGGCAAATACCACCTTTGGCTGGCTGCAGTGTGGGGTGGGAGTAGAGATTTTGCAATATCCTTCCCCCAGGAGTGCGGAGGGAATGTGGATTTTGCAGTATCCATCCCCTGTCATTCCCACCAAGCCACATTCATAGAACCGGTAATAAAAAAAATTGGATTTCATCACTGCTGGAAGCCAAGATCACCAAACACAGATCATACTTTGATCATGTTGCAAGAATTAATTCACTTGAAAAATCAATCATGCTGGGAATGATCAGTGGAAAAAGAAGAAGGGGCCACTCTGGTACCCACTGAGTGGACACTATAAAGGATGACACTGGGATTATCATGGAGGACCTCAAGGAGTCAGTGTGAGTCAGAGGGCCATGGAGGGTTATGATCTACACCCAAACATTCTGAAGTTCTCACTCGACAATAATCAAACCTCATTGATAACCCAGGATTGGTGGCTGAGACAAGTTGAAGAAGTGCTCTGAAGAAAGGAAGGTTTTTGTTTGGCTTCAGATTCACTTCCTCTCATTGTGTATCTAGCACAGTAATAAATTGCCTTGTCTTCAGCTTTGAGGCTGTTCATTTGCAGATGCAGCTGGCTTTTGGCATCGTCTCTGGAGATGGTGAAGCGTCCTTTGACAGAGTCTGCATAGAACTGCTTACTGCCATCGGACCAAATAACTGCAACCCATTCCAGTCCTTTTCCTGTAGCTTGTCTCACCCAATTCATGTTGTAGCTACTGAAGGTGAATCCAGAGGCTTGGCAGGAGAGACGGAGGGACTCTCCAGGTCTTCTCACATCTCCTCCAAACTCCACCAACTGTACTTGGGATTGGACCCCTAAAAAGAAAAAGGTTTTTTTTTTTAAAAAAAATGAGATCTCCTGCATAGAGGAGCAGAACATAGAAATAAACCATATATGGGGGAATAATTACCTTTGAGGAGAACTAGTAAGGACACAAGGTTTAGCCACATTTGTGCTCCCTCTAATGAGCGGAGGGAATTGCCAAGAGAGGATTCAGCAAATAGCACAAGGTTGAGTTTGGTGGCTGTTGTCTGAAGAGGGAAACCATGGGGCTCTTTTAAATGGGGAAATTGTGTCTGAATTTACATATCTGTTGGGATAAAAGACATTTCAGTGAACATAACTTACATCTACATTTTGTAATCAACATTCTAGTCCTAAAAAAAGTTTTGGACACTTTTTTTTCCTTTGAGTTAATAGATAAAAGAGTCAGTTTACTGTACATTAACTACAAAAAAGGCTTGAAAATTTCACTACATTTCCAAATGATTTTAGTAATATAGAATAAGTAGATACTTTAGTCCCATTTAAGGACATTTATTAGAGAGGTTAAAAAAAGGTTGTACACTTGAATTAGAACGTTTGCTATCCGGTTGTTTCTTAAACCATTGTTTATTTTATTGAAAATCCCAGCTACCATCACGGAACACTTTTTCAGCTAGGCAAGTTGGGGCCACTCAACTCACAAAGTAAAACTTAAGTCATATTGTGACCAAATACAGTCTTTCAATTCAAAGAGAATAGAAATAATTTCCTTTAATTCCCTTTCCCAGGTGCCTAGACAATGGGATTTTGTGTAACAATATTGCCCCCCAGTGTCCAAAATGACGAGAGGACCCATCTTCCTAATTCTCCAATGAGATTCTTTAGGTGCAGATGTTTCTTCAATATGAGAACGGGCAATTTGGATGTTTAGAAGCTTTGTCCTAAAGTTACACTTCCAGGCTTCTGCCACGATACTAAAAACACTATTCAATTCCTGAAACTTGAATTGTCAAGCCATTTTCATCAATTTACATCCTCTTTCAGCAAACTCTCTGACTCCCAGACTAAAACAGCCTGAAGTTCTCCCTAGACAGTGACCGATCTTCATTGACTAATCCAGGTTCGTGGTCTCAGTCAAGTTGAAGAGCTGTTCCTGAGAAGGGAAGGGCTAACCAGACTACCCACTGCTTACTCCAAGATCAGTTCTCAGCTTCCACATAGTATCATGGAGATTTATTTACCTCTTCTTATTCCGATTCAACTATCAGTGATTGAGGCAATTTGGAAAGCTCCTTGGTGAGAAGATCTTGATTGGCCTCAGATAAGTTTCCTCTCACTGTGTCTAGTGCACAGTAATAGACTCCTGTGTCATCAGCTTTGAGGCTGGTCAAATATAGCTGGTTTCAGGCATATTCCTTGGAGATGGTGAAGCGCCCCTTCAATTTCCCCGAGTGGCTCCCAAAATTATAGCTTATCAATGACACCCATTCCAGTCCTTTCCCAGCAGTCTGTTTCTCCCAGTGCATTCTGTATTCATTAAAGTTGGATCCAGAGGCTTCTCAGGAGAGACGGAGGGACTCTCCAGGTCTTCTCACATCCCCACCAGACTCCACCAACTGCACTTGAGATTGGACCCCTAAAAAGAAAAGGGATTTTTTTTAAATGAGATCTCCTGCATAGAGGAGCAGAACATGGAAATAAATTCTATATTTGGGACATAATTACCTTTGAGGAGAACTAGTAAGGACACAAGGTTTAGCCACATTTTTGCTTCCTCTAAGGAGGGGAGGGAATTGACAAGAGGGGAATCAGCAAATAGCACAAGGTTTAGATTTGTGGGTGTTGTCTGAAAAGGGAAACCATGGGGCTCCTTAAAAGGAAAAATTGTGCCTCGATTTACATATCTCTTGGGATAAAAGAGCCCTTGACTAAAACTCTTCTGTGAACATGGCTTACATGTGCATTTTGTAATTCATATTGCAGTCCTAAGAAAAGGCTTAGACCCATTTTTTTTCTTTGAGTTAATAGGAAAAAGGGTCAGTTTACTGTACATAAACTACAAAATGTAATTAACTTGAAAAATTACTGGAGGGCATTTATTTCACTGATTAATTGTTCTCAATGTCAGGAAATTTCTACTTAGTTTTAGATTTATTTCCCCCTTGGTTAATTTCCATCCATTGCTTCTTGTTCTGCCTTCAGGGGATTTGTAAAATAGTTGACCCCCAATTCCTTATAACAGCCCTTTTCTAATAATAATAATATCTCCTAGACTAAACCTCATCAAAAAATATCACTGGAAGCCAGGATCACCAAACACAGATCATACTTTGATCATGTCGAAAAAGCTGATTCACTGAAAAAATCAATCATGCTGGGAATGATCAGTGGAAAAAGAAGAAGGAGACACTCTAGTACCCACAGAGTGGACACTATAAAGGATGACACCAGGATGACCATGGAGGACCTAAACGAGTCAGTGTGAGACACAGGGGCATGTAGAGTCGTGATCTACACTCAAAGTTTTTTAAGTTCTCACTAGACAATATTCAAACCTCTCTGATAACCCAGGATTGGCAGCTTAGACAAGTTGAAGAAGTGGTCTGAAGAAAGGAAGGTTTTTGTTTGGCTTCAGATTCACTTCCTCTCACTGTGTGTCTTGCACAGTAATAGACTGCCGTGTCTTCAGCTTTGAGGCTGTTCATTTGCAGATACAGCTGGCTTTTGGCATCATCTCTGGAGATGGTGAAGCGGCCCTTCACTTTGTCTGAGTAGTACTTTCCACTGGAATCATAACTGATGAGTGCAACCCATTCCAGGCCTTTCCCTGGAGCCTGTCTCACCCAGTGCATGCTATAGTCGCTGAAGGTGAATCCAGAGGCTTGGCAGGAGAGACGGAGGGACTCTCCAGGTCTTCTCACATCTCCTCCAGACTCCACCAATTGTACTTGAGATTGGACTCCTAAAAAGAAAAATGTTGTTTTTTTAAATGAGATCTCCTGCATAAAGGAACAGAATATGAAAATAAAGTCTATACAGAGGGAATAATTACCTTTGAGGAGTACTAGTAAGGACACAAGGTTTAGCCACATTTTTGCTCCCTCTAATGAGTGGAGGGAATTGCCAAGAGAGGATTCAGGAAATAGCAGAAGGTTTTGGTTGGTGGGTGTTGTCTGAAGAGGGAAACCATGGGGCCCTTTTAAAGGGGAAATTGTGCCTCAATTTACATATTTGATGGGATAAAAGACACTTTGATGAACATAACTTACATCTACATTTTGTAATCAACATTCTAGTAGTAAGAAAAGTTTTGGATACTTTTCCCCCCAGAGTTAATAAGAAAAAGGGCCTGTTTACTGTTTATTGAACTATAAAAAAGGCTTGAAAATTTCACTATACTTCCAAATGATTTTAGTAAAAAGGAATAAATGGACACGTTAGTCCCATTTAAGGACACTTATTAGAGATGTTAAAAAAAGCTAGTACATTTGAACTAAAACATTTGCTATCAGATTGTTTCTTAAAACATTGTTCATTTCATTGAAAATCCCAGCTACCATCACGGAACACTTTTTCAGCTAAGCAAGTTGGGTCCACTCAACTCACAAAGTAAAACATAAGTCATATTGTGACCAAATACAGTCTCTCAATTCAAACAGAATGAGAAATAATTCTCTTTTTTTATCCAAAAGATTCTGTTTGCTCTGAGTTTTCTGTTGTAAACCCAGACATGGTTTCCCAGTATGGATTATAGAGATTGGACTGCTAAAGTGAAGAAGTGATGTAGTTTTGAGTTCCATGGAGAGAAACTTTAAAATCTTCTGGATTGCTGGATAGCATTTGTATCAGTGGTGGGTTGTCTCCGGTTTGGACAGGTTCGAAAGAACCGGTAGTAAAACCAGAGGGAGACCCCTCCCACTGCCCCCGAAGTCTTCATCGATGATCTGTGCATGCTTACAAATGCGATCCTGTTGTGAACCGGTAATAAAGGCAAGTAGAACCCACCCCTGATTAGTATCTATAAGCAGTGGTGGGATTCAACGTTTTTAACAACCGGTTCTGTGGGTGTGGCTTATTTGAGGAGCGTGGCTTGGTGATCATGTGACTGGGTGGGTGTGGCCAGGTGGTAATGGGGCATCGCTTATTTGCCCTAATGAAAATGAATTTTTACAGAAATAAAATAAAAAAAAATATATTATCTGACTTTCACAATGAGACAATATCAAATGACTTTTGCTTTAATTCCCTTCCCCACCCCCCATTAGATGCCTAGACAATGGGATTTCATGTGACAACATTGCCCTCCAGCGTCCAAAATGAGGGAGTCTTCCTAATTCTCCAAGGAGATTCATTTGCTGCAGATGTTTCCTCAATATGAGAACGGCAGTTTGGACGTTTAGAACAGGGCCTTTCAAACTTTTTGCAGATTGTACCACTTTTTGGCTATAGCAATATTCGAGTTCCACCAGTCACCGAGCACAGTGTCAAGAACTTGATGACAGAAAGAAAAAAAGAAAGAAAGAAAGAAAGAAAGAAAGAAAGAAAGAAAGAAAGAAAGAAAGAAAGAAAGAAAGAAAGAAAGAAAGAAGTGATAAAGTACAGTTTGTCCTTGACTTACAAAAGTTTGCTTAGTGACTGAAGTTACAATGGCACTGAAAAAAATGACTTATGACCATTTTTGGCACTGAAAACCATTTTTGGCCAATTGAAGACAATTGTCCAAAAAGACAATTGCTTAAACATATTTTATTCCCTTGAACATTCCCTCAAGCTAAATGGGCAATTGGATTTTCTATAGCAACATGGCTTCCAGAGTTAAAACTGAAGTTAGGACACATCTTCTTAATTCCTCAAGGAGATTCCTTCAGAGCAGGTATTTCCCCCATGTGTGTTTGCCAGTTTGGATATTTAGAAGGATTATCCTAAGGTTTCCTTTTCACGCTTCCGCCCAACACTAAACAAGCACATTTCATTCCAGTGAAGTCAAATCAACTGGTAGACTTGGAACATTTTTTATTTTAGTTACACCAAACTTTTTCAATACTTACACCCAAAGTTCTTCAGGTTCTCACTAGACAGTGATCCAACCACATTGTTAACCCAGGATTTGAGGTTTAGACAAGGTGAAGAGATGCTCTGAAGAAAGGAAGGTTCTTGCATGGCGGCAGATTCACTTCCACTCACGGGGGAAGTAGCACAGTAATAGGCTGCCGTGTCTTCAGCTTTGAGCCTGTTCATTTGCAGATAGAGCTGGCTTTTGGCATTGTCCCTGGAGATGGTGAAATGTCCCTTCACTTTTTCTGAGTACTAAGTGTTACTGGAAACTTTGTTACATATGCGACTCCAGATGTGTATGCTTCACACAGATGTGAAGGCAGGAGAAGAAGTAATGGATCAAAACTGATCAAAGAGTGAAGAATTCTAGAACTAAGGAGAAATTTCCGGACAATGAGAACAATTAATCAGTGGAACAATTTGCCTCCAGAGGTTGTGGATACTCCATCACTGGACGTGGCTCAGTCAAGTTGAAGAGCAGATCTAAACCTAAAGGAAGATTCTTGTTTGGCTTCCTCTCACTTCCTCTCACTGTGTCTCTTGCACAGTAATAGACTGCTGTGTCTTCAGCTTTGAGATTGTTCATTTGAAGATACAGCTGGCTTTTGGCATCGTCTCTGGAGATGGTGAAGCGTCCCTTGACTTTGTCTGAGTAGGAAGTACCTGAATCGGTGTTTATATATGCCACCCATTCCAGTCCTTTTTCTGAAAACTGTCTGATCCAAACCATCTCATGGCTGCTGAAGGTGAATCCAGAGGCTTGGCAGGAGAGATGGAGGGACTCTCCAGGTCTTCTCACATTTCCCCCTGACTCCACCAACTGTACTTGAGATTGAATTCCTAAAAAGAAAATGTTTTTTTTAATGAGATCTCTTTCATACAAAAGCAGAACGTAGAAATAAACTTCACATAGAGGAAATAATTACCTTTGAGGACAACTAGTAAGGACAGAAGATTTAACCACATCTCTTGCTCCCTTGTAGTCAATGGAGGGAACTGACAGGGAAGGATTCAGGAAATATCACAAGGTTATGTCAGTGGATTGCCTCTGAAAAGAGAAACCATGGGGCTCCTTTAAAGGGGAAATCATGCCTTGATTTACATATCTGTTGGGATTAAAAAGCCCAACATGGCATTGACTAAAACATTTCAGTGAACATAACTTCCATGTGTGATTTTCAATTAACATTCCAGTCCTAAGAAAAGGGTTTTCCCATTTTTCCTATGAGTTTACTGTAGATTCAACTTTATATTCTGTGTAACAAAGGCAAGAAAAATTTCAATACTTCTCAAGGTGATGCAAGGTAATAGGGAGTAAACTTATTTATTAGAAAGCATATAAAAAATCTAACACATCTCACATTTGCTACAAGATTACATGTTTAACTGACTAATCAAAGATTTGAGGCTGGATTTATGTTTATAATGTTTTCACTGTTTTCACTGAATATGGTAGTAAAATTCTTTCCTTTCCTTTTTATTTCCAGGAGAGATTTGAAGTACCTTGACACATTCTCTGGTGACAAACACCAAAGGTAAATTATTTTATACCAATTCAATTGGTACCCTCCTGAGATGCCAAATTTTGTAACGTCTCAGTGGATTATGATGGAAATAACAAAACGTATTTTCTTTGAACAGAGTATTTGGCCTGTTCACAAATTTAGACAGTGTTTAATCATTTCAATTAAATTTACAATTACTATATTTCCTTTTTGCCATATTTATTCCTCATCTATTGTTTTAAAAAACCTATATCATCTTTCATCCTCATCTCTAATCTTAATCAAATTCAATTTTTCCCTTCTATTCTATATTATACCCCTTCTCATTGTCATCTATTTTTATATCCATCCTCACATTGGTTAATTATGTAATTATGTAATACAGTTGTTTAATACAAATTCAACATTTTGATATAAATCAATTAGTTATATAACTATCTTTTTTGTATATTAATCAATATGAACATGAATAGTGCAATTATTTCCATGCAATCCAATTTATTATAAATCAATTAATTATATTTACCAATAATAATAAACCAAATAATTTTCCCCATATATTCCTCCCAACTACAACTTAACCATTTCTGCTTTCAACACAATATACAATTAATAGTATCGCAATTATTACAATTCCCTTGTTAAATAGTGCTTTTTTTCTTTGGTGTTTTAAAATCTTGAACTCTCTTCTTTTGCCCTAAATTTCCCATTGTTTGCAGCTACCTTTTTTGGTGAGGAAAAAGAAAAGAAATCTGCCTCTGCCTAAATTTCCAACCCAACAGCCAACACCATGCTTTACTTTCAGTTTCATTTTCAGCTTGATTTGCATAAGGAGAAAAAAAAATCTGCTCCAGCAATTTAGCTCTTTGCAGCAAGCAGCTGAGCCCTGTGCAAAACAGCTGAGACCAAATCAGCTGAGAGTCGGGAGGCAGATCTAATCAACGGCCTAATTAGCCTATGCTGAAGCTGAAAGGAGTTGTTTTTTTCTTGCTGTTTGCTTGCAAGGAGGTAACTGCCCTGAGGCACAGACCAAAGGGTGGGGGCCAACCTCCTTGCCACTTAGCACTCCCCTGTCACGCCCTTTTGCCTCTAGCACCCCCTTGCCACCCCCCTTGCCTCTTACCACTCCCCCTAAGGCATGGAACCGCCCTCTTTGGGAACCACTGGATTAACTACTTAACTACTTAACTACTATTTAGGTCTACCTATTTATTTTTGCAGACACCGGTCCACTCATTTGTTTTCTTTTAACACTGATCAGTTGTAGGGCGGCCCTTTGAAGCCCCGCAGCAAGAGTTTAAACAGTTTTTTTTCCCTTAGCCATCAGCTGGGACTCTGGATTGGGAATGGGGCCAAATAAAAGGTAAGAATAACGCGGGGGGCGGGCGAGGGGGAAGAACCGGTTCAGTGACATCATATCGTCACTGCTACCGGCTCGCAGGAACCGGTATGTTCACTGAATAAGACAATATGATTCTCTCATGTTTTTTCCATTTCCAGCAAAGATATGAAATACCTAGATAAGTTTCCCTCGAGACGAAGACCCAAAAAACATTTTTAAATAACAGTTCTGTTTCCTATTGAAGTCTCCTGTGATATAAAAAAATTACTGAGATCTTTTAATTGAATTATTACAGAAATGAATTTTTTTTTAAAAAAGTATCCAGCCTCCAAAATATCTAATGACAGTTGTTTTGATTCCCTACTTCACCTCCTCCAAGTGCATCAACAATGGGATTTCATGTAACAACAAGGCCCTCCAGTGTCACAAATGAGGAGGGGAAACATGTTCTTAATTCTCCAAGGATTTTTTTTTGTTGTTGTTCAACTATTTCCTCAACAGGAGAAAGGCAGTTTGGATGTCTAAACTTTTTACCTGGAAGTTTCATTTCCCGGGTTCTGTAATAATATTACGGAAGGATCAATATTCCATTCCATTTTTTTCCCAAACCAGTGATGGAATCCACATTTTTTTTACTACCGGTTCTGTGGGTATGACTTGATGGGCATGGCAGGGGAAGTATACTGAAAAATCCCCATTCCCGCCCCATTCCTGGGGGTAGGATACTGCAAAAATCTCCATTCCCACCCCAATCCAGAGGAAGAATATTGCAAAACCTCCATTCCCACTCAACTCAGGGGGCAGCCAGAGCTGGTATTTGCTGGTTCTGCGAATTACTCAAAGTTTCCGTTACCGGTTCTCTGAACTGCTCAAAATTTCTGCTACTGGTTCTCCAGAACCTGTCAGAACCTGCTGGATTTCACTCCTGTTCCAAACAGAAATCACCGTGTAAAGAAGGAAAGTGAAATTCGAATCTTCAAGCCATTTTCATTGTCTTACATTTTCTTACAGCAAGCGTGATAATTGGATATCTAGAACAAAAGAGTCATCATTTTCTCTCTTGAAAGGGCTCAATCTTAATTGGCGAATCAAAGATCTGAGGCAGGATATGTATTTATGTTTTAACAGTTTTACGCCTTCCCTGAATAGCATATTAAAATCTCGACATTTTGGTTGCAATTCCCGGAAAACGTTCTCTGGCGACAAACACCAATGTTAAATGATCCTACACAAATTCTTGGCTTCCCTGTGAGCCTTCTACCCTCCTAAGATGCAAAATTTTCTTGAGATTCAGTGAATTGTGAAGGAAATAACAATAATAAATCCTCGTTGACTAATCCAGGATCTGTGGCTCAATCAAATGGGAGGACTGCTCTGAAGAAAAAAAGGTTTTTGCTTGGCCTCAGATTCACTTCCTCTCACTGTGCCCCTTGCACAGTAATAGATTGCTGTGTCTTCAGCTTTGAGGCTGTTCATTTGTAAATACAGCTGGCTTTTGGCATTGTCCCTGGAGATGGTGAAGCGGCCCTTCACTTTGTCAGAGCAGTAGACTAATTCTCCATCATAACGTAATGATGAAACCCATTCCAGCCCTTTCCCAGGAGCCTGTCTCACCCAGTGCATCCAGTAGCTGCTGAAGGTGAATCCAGAGGCTTGGCAGGAGAGACGGAGGGACTCTCCAGGTCTTCTCACATCTCCTCCAGACTCCACCAACTGTACTTGAGATTGGACTCCTAAAAAGAAAAATATTTTTTTAAAAAATGTGATCCCCTGAATAAAGGAACAGAATATGGAAATAAAGTCTATTCAGAGGGAATAATTACCTTTGAGGAGTACTAGTAAGGACACAAAGTTTAGCCACATTTTTGCTCCCTCTAATGAATGGAGGGAATTGCCACGAGAGGATTCAGGAAATAGCAGAAGGTTTAGGTTGGTGGGTGTTGTCTGAAGAGGGAAACCCTGGGGCTCTTTTAAAGGGGAAATTGTGTCTGAATTTACATATCTGTTGGCATAAAAGACATTTCGGTGAACATAACTTACATCTACATTTTGTAATCAACATTCTAGTCCTAAGAAAAGTTTTGGACAATTTTCCCCCCCTGAGTAAATAGGAGAAAGGGCTTGTTTACTATACATTATCTACCCAAAAGGCTTGAAAGTATTACTACATTTCCAAATGATTTTAGTAATAGGCAATAAATGGAGACTTTAGTCCCATTTAAGGACACTTCTTAGAGAGGATTAAAAAAGCTAGAACATTTGAATTAAAACATTTGCAATCAAATTGCTTCTTAAACCATTGTTTATTTTATGGACAATCCCAGCTATCTTTAAGAAACACTTTTTCAGTTAAGCAAGTTGGGGCCACTCAACTCACAAAGTAAAACTTAAGTCATATTGTGACCAAAAACAATCTCTCAATTCAAACAGAATTATAAATAATTCTCTTTGTATTACCCCAAAGATTCTCTTTGCTCTGTGTTTTCTGTAGTAAACCTAGACATGGTTTCCCAGAATGGATAATAATGGAGAGAAACTTTAAAATCTTTTGGATTGCTGTAAAGTATTTGTCTCTATGATGTTTCAAATGTTTTATAAGTTCACTGAATATGATAATATGATCCCTTCATTTTGTTTCTATTTCCAGCAAAGATTTGATATACCTAGATAAGTTTTTCTGGTGACTTAAACCCCAAATTCATTTTTAAAATAAGATTTCACTTGAAGGACTCCTGAAATGTAAAATTTTCTTGAGAACATTTCAGTTAATTAGTACAGAAATATAATAAAAAATATTATCTGGCCTCCACAAGGGGACAATATCTAATGACATTTGCTTTAATTTCCTTCCCCACCCCCCACAAGATGTCTAGACAGTGGGATTTCATGTAACAGTATTTCCTCCCAATGTCCAAAATAAGGAAAGGTTCCATCTTCTTAATTCTCCAAGGAGATTCTTTAGGTGCAGATGTTTCCTCAATATGAGAATGGGCAGTTTGGATGTTTAGAAGGTTTATCCTGAAGTTTCACTTCCAGGCTTCTGCCATGATACTAAAAACACTATTCAATTCCTGAAACTGGAATTGTCAAGCCATTTTCATCATCTTACATACTCTTACAGCAAACTCTCTGATTCCCAGAGTAAAACAGCCTGAAGTTCTCGCTAGACAGTAACCGATCTTCATTGACTAATCCAGGTTCGTGGTCTCAATCAAGTTGAAGAGCTGTTCCTGAGAAAGGAAGGGATAACCAGACTACCCACTACTTACTCCAAGATCAGTTCTCAGTTTCCACATAGGATCATGGAGATTTGTTTACCTCTTCTCATTCAAATTCAATCATCTGTGATTGAGGCAATTTGGAAAGCTGCTTGGTGAGAAGTTCTTGATTGGCCTCAGATAAGCTTCCTCTCACTGTGTCTAGTGCACAGTAATAGACTTCTGTATCATCAGCTTTGAGGCTAGTCATTTGGAAATACAGCTGGTTTCAGGCATATTCCTTGGAGATGGTGAAACGCCCCTTCAATTTCCCCGAGTGGCTACCAAAATTATAGCTTATCAATGACACCCATTCCAGTCCTTTCCCAGCAGTCTGTTTCACCCAGTGCATTCTGTATTCATTAAAGTTGGATCCAGAGGCTTCGACGAAGAGACGGTGGACTCTCCAGGTCTTCTCACCCTCCCACCAGACTCCACCAACTGGACTTACGATTGAACCCATCAAAAGAAAAGGGATTTTTTTTTAATGTGCTCTCCTGCGTAGAGGAGTAGAAAGTGGAAATAAACTCTATACTTGGGAATAATTACCTTTGAGGAGAACTAGTAAGGACACAAGGTTTAGCCACATTTTTGCTTCCTCTAATAAATCAAGGGAGATTCAGGAAATAGCACAAGGTTTAGGTTGGTGGGTGTTGTCTGAAAAGGGAAACCATGGGGCTCCTTTAGAGAAGAAATTGTGCCTCGATTTACATATCTGTTGGGATAAAAGAGCCCTTGACTAAAACACTTCTGTGAACATCGCTTCCATGTTCATTTTGTAAATAACATTGCAGTCCTAATAAAAGGATAGTGACCCATTGGTTTATTTATTTATTTTATGAATGAAATAGGCAAAAGGGCATATTTACTTAGCATTAATTGAAAGAAAAGCTTGAAAAATGCACTAAATGCACTGTTTTATTTGTTTATTATAGGGAAAATCCCAAATATATTTAATGGCAGCTGAACCGCAAGGAAGACATTTTCAGGTAGACTAGTTGGGGCCACTCAATTCACAAAGACACATTTCATTCCTATTGTGACCAAATACGCTCTCCTTTCCAGAGAGCATAATAAATAATTCTCTTTTGTGTTATCCAAAATATTTTGTTTACTGTAGATTATCTGTTGTAAAGCCAGATAGGGCTTCCCAGTAAAGGTTTCGGTGTCTTGAGAAATTAAATTCTTTTGAGATTCATTGAGAGAAACTCCAATATTTTCTGGATTCCTGGACATATTTGCATCCATAATCCTTTCATTGTTTTACATGTTCAATGAATATGAAATAGCACAAGCTTTATGCCAGTGAGAGTTGTCTGAAAAAGGAAAACATTGGGTCCCTTTAAAGGGGAAATTGTCCTTCATTTTCATATCTGATAGGATAAAAGAGCCCTACATCACGGGTGCTATTCAGCAGGTTCTGACAGGTGTTAGAGAACTGGTAGAGGAAATTTTGAATAGTTTGGAGAACTGGCAAATACCATCTTTGGCTGGCTGCAGATTGGGGTGGGAATGGAGATTTTGCAATATCCTTCTCCCAGGAGTGGGGAGGGAATGCGGATTTTGCAGTATCTTTCCCCTGCCACTCTCACCAAGCCATGCTCAGCAAGCCGCACCACACCCACCAAGCCACACCCATAGGACCGGTAGTAAAAAGAAAATGGATTTCACCACTGCTGGAAGCCAAGATCACCAAACACAGATCATACTTTGATCATGTTGCAAGAGCTAACACTATAAAGGATGACACTGGGATTACCATGGAGGATCTGAAGAAGGCAGTGTCAGACAGAGGGGCATGGAGAGTTGTGATCTACACCCAAACGTTCTGAAGTTCTCACTAGACAATAATCAACCCTCATTGATAACCCGGGATTTGAGGCTTACACAAGTTGAAGAAGTGCTCTGAAGAAAGGAAGGTTTTTGTTTGGCTTCAGATTCACTTCCTCTCATTGTGTATCTAGTACAGTAATAGACTGCCGTGTCTTCAGCTTTGAGGTTGTTCATTTGCAGATACAGCTGGCTTTTGGCATTGTCCCTGGAGATGGTGAAGCGGTCCTTCACTTTGTCTGAGTACCTGATATCACTGGAAGCAGAGTTTATGTAGGCCACCCAGTCCAGGCCTTTCCCTGGAGCCTGTCTCACCCAGCTCATGTGGTTGCTACTGAAGGTGAATCCAGAGGCTTGGCAGGAGAGATGGAGGGACTCTCCAGGTCTTCTCACGTCCCCTCCAGACTCCACCAGCTGCACTTGAGATTGGACTCCTAAAAAGAAAAGTGTTTTTTTTTTAAAAAAAAAAAAATGAGA
This sequence comes from Coluber constrictor foxii, assembly GCA_038048745.1. Classification (NCBI taxonomy): domain Eukaryota; kingdom Metazoa; phylum Chordata; class Lepidosauria; order Squamata; family Colubridae; genus Coluber; species Coluber constrictor. The sequence continues at coordinate 37,381,147 of CM075961.1, read as the reverse complement.
TCTCCTGCATAGAGGAGCAGAACATGGAAATAAACTCTATATTTGGGACATAATTACCTTTGAGGAGAACTAGTAAGGACACAAGGTTTAGCCACATTTTTGCTCCCTCTAATGAACGGAGGGAATTGCCAAGAGAGGATTCAGCAAATAGCACAAGGTTTAGGTTGGTGGGTGTTGTCTGAAGAGGGAAACCCTGGGGCTCTTTTAAAGGGGAAATTGTGTCTGAATTTACATATCTGTTGGGATAAAAGACATTTTGGTGAACATAACTTACATCTACATTTTGTAATCAACATTCTAGTTCTAAGAAAAGTTTTGGACACATTTTTTTCCTTGGGTTAATAAATAAAAGAGTCAGTTTACTGTACATTAACTACAAAAAAGGCTTCGAAATTTCACTACATTTCCAAATGATTTTAGTAATACAGAATAAATGGACACTTTAGTCCCATTTAAGGAAACTTATTAGAGAGGATAGAAAAAGCTAGTACATTTGAATTGAAGCATTTGCTATCAGATTGTTTCTTAAGCAAATGTTTATTTTATGGAAAATCCCAGCTGTCTTTAAGAAACACTTTTTCAGCTAGGCAGGTTGGGGCCACTCAACTCACGAAGTAAAACTTAAGTCATATTGTGACCAAATACAGTCTTTCAATTCTAAGAGAATGAGAAATAATTCTCTTTGTATTATCCAAAAGATTCTGTTTGCTCTGGGTTTTCTGTTGTAAACCCAGACATGGTTTCTCAGTGCGGATTATAGAGATTGGATTGCGAAGGTGAAGTGAAGGAGAAGTGAAGTTGTTTTGAGTTCCATGGAGAGAAACTTTTAAATCTTCTGGATTGCTGGATAGCATTTGTATCAGTGGTGGGTTGCCCCGGGTTCGGACCTGTTCAAAAGAACCGATGGTAAAACTGGCGGGAGGCCACGGCCACTGCCCTGGATGTCCTCATTGGTGATCTGCGCATGCGTGATCCTGTTGCGAACGATAGTAAAGGTAAGTAGAACCCAGCCCTGATTAGTATCTATAAGCAGTGGTGGCATTCAACACTTTTAACAACTGTTTGTGTGGGCGTGGCTTATTTGGGGTGTGTGTGGCTTGGTGGTCATGTGACTGGGTGGGCTTGGCTAGCAGCTCATGTGACTGGATGGGCATGGCTATCTGGTCATGTGACTGGGTGGGCATGGCTATGTGCATAAGGACTACTCAGAAGGCTGAAAAAGTGATTTCTGACCAGTACTTGCACTTTTGACCAGTCCTTGCACTTATGACTGGTCATCATTTATGCCCATTGCAGCATTCTTAACAACCTTGTCACTCCTTTCACAACTACTTATCTTTGACACAGTGACAACATAGGGCACAAAACATAAAATGTGAGGACAGTCATAAGTGTGAGGACCGGTCAAAAATGTGAGGACCAGTCAAAAATAACCTTTTCAGCCCTCTGAGTACTCCCTATGCACAGTTTCACATTTAGGACTCCTGAAATGTAAAATTTTCTTCAGAACGTTTCGGTGAATTATTTTAAAACGAGATCTCCTTAATACAGGAGCAGAACATGGAAATAAACTTTACCTAGAGGAAATAATTACCTTTGGGGACAACTAGTAAGGACAGAAGATTTAACCACACTTTTGCTCCCTTGTAGTTAATGGAGGGAAGTGACAGGGAAGGATTCAGGAAATAGCACAAGGTTTATTCTGGTTAGAGTTGTCTGAAAAGGGAAACCATGGGGCTCCTTTAAAGAGGGAATCATGCCTCGATTGACATATCCATTGGGATAAAAGAGTCCTTGACCAACACACTTCTGTGAACATGTTTGTTTATGTTTATGCTTATATGTTTGTTTATGTTTATGTTTATTGGATTTATAAACCACCCTACTCCCGAAGGACTCAGGGCGGTGAACAGCCACAAAGTAAAACACATATATACAAAATTTAAAAGCAGAATAAAACCAAATTAAACAATTTGGCCCAAGATAGATTAAAACACCCCAGTAATTTAAAAAATAGTTTAAAATTTACATTTTAAAAAGGAAAAAAAAGGGAAAACATTAGGCCAGGCCAGCTTGATGGAATAAAAAGGTTTTGAGAGCGCAGCGGAAGGTGCGCAGATCCTGGATCCTCCGTGTCCCGGGGGGAGCTCGTTCCAGATAGTAGTTGCCTCCACAAAGAAAGCCGTCCCCCTAGGGGCCCCCAGTCAACACTGACACACCTGCATTTTGTAATTAACATTGCAGCCCTAAGAAAAGGCTTATACACATTGTTTGCCTTTGAATTAATAGGAGAAAGGTCAGTTTACTGTACATTAATTAAAAATGTAGTTAATTTGAAAACTTTCTGGAGGGAATATATTTCATTGATTAATGGTTCTCACTGTCAGGAAATTTCTTCTTAGTTCTAGACTGATTCTCTACCTGATTAATTTCCACCCGTTGCTTCTTGTTCTGCCTTCAGGGGCTTTGTAGAATAGATTGACCCCCAATTCCTTACAACAGCCCTTTTCTAATATTAATAATAAATTCTAGACTAAACCTCATCAAAAATATCACTGGAAGCCATGATCACCAAACACAGATCATACTTTGATCATGTCGCAAGAGCTGATTCATTCGAAACAATTAATCATGCTGGGAATCTAGTACCCTCTGAGTGGACACTATAAAAGATGACACTGGGATGAGCATGGCAGACCTAAAGGAGTCAGTGTGAGACAGAGGGGCATGCAGAGTGGTGAACTACAACCAAACTTTCTTAAATTCTCACTCGACAATAATCAACTCTCATTGATAATCCAGGATTGGCAGCTTAGACAAGTTGAAGAAGTGCTCTGAAGAAAGGAAGGTTTTTGTTTGGCTTCAGATTCACTTCCTCTCATTGTGTATCTAGTACAGTAATAGACTGCCGTGTCTTCAGCTTTGAGGCTGTTCATTTGCAGATACAGCTGGCTTTTGGCATTGTCCCTGGAGATGGTGAAGCGGCCCTTCACTTTGTCTGAGTAGTAAGGATTGGAATAAATGTAGGCCACCCATTCCAGGCCTTTCCCTGGAGCCTGTCTCACCCAGTTCATGTTGTAGCTGCTGAAGGTGAATCCAGAGGCTTGGCAGGAGAGACGGAGGGACTCTCCAGGTCTTCTCACATCTCCTCCAGACTCCACCAACTGAACTTGAGACTGGACTCCTAAAAAGAAAAGTTTTTTTTTTTTTAAAATGAGATCTCCTGCATAGAGGAGCAAAACATGGAAATAAACTCTATACAGAGGGAATAATTACCTTTGAGAAGTACTAGTAAGGACACAAGGTTTAGCCACATTTCTGCTCCCTCTAATGAATGGAGGGAATTGACAAGAGGGGATTCAGGAAATAGCACAAGGTTCAGGTTAGTGGGTGTTGTCTGAAGAGGGAAACCCTGGGGCTCTTTTAAAGGGGAAATTGTGTCTGAATTTACATATCTGTTGGGATAAAAGACATTTCGGTGAACATAACTTACATCTACATTTTGTAATCAACATTCTAGTCCTAAGAAAAGTTTTGGACACATTTTTTTTCCTTGAGTTAATAGATAAAAGAGTCAGTTTACTGTACATTAACTACAAAAAAGGCTTGAAAATTTCACCACACTTCCAAATGATTTGAATAATAAAGAATAAATGGACACGTTAGTCCCATTTAAGGACACTTATTAGAGAAGTTAAAAAAAGCTAGTATATTTGAATTAAAACACTGGCTATCAGATTGTTTCTTAAACCATTGTTTATTTCGTGGAAAATCCCATGGAACACTTTTTCAGCTAGGCAAGTTGGGTCCACTAAAGTGACGAACTAAAACTTAAGTCATATTGTGACCAAATACATCTCTCAATTCAAAGAGAATGAGAAATTATTCTCTTTGTATTATCCACAAGATTCTGTTTGCTCTGAGTTTTCTTTTGTAAACCCAGACATGGTTTCCCAGTATGGATTATAGAGATTGGAATGCTAAAGTGAAGTGAAGAAAAAGTGAAGTTGTTTTGAGTTCCATGGAGAGAAACTTTAAAATCTTCTGGATTGCTGGATAGCATTTGTATCAGTGGTGGGTTGTCCCCGGTTCAGACCGGTTCGAATGAACCAGTAGTAAAACTGGAGGGAGCCCCCGCCCACTGCCCCGGATGTTGTCATCAGTGATCTGCGCATGCAGAGAAGCGCGATCCTGTTGCAAACCGGTAATAAAGGTAAGTAGAACCCATCCCTGATTAGTATGTATAAGCAGTGGTGGGATTCAACTTTTTTAACAACCGGTTCTGTGGGCATGGCTTATTTTGGGGTGTGGTTTGGTGGACATGTGACTGAGTGGGCATGGCTACGTGCACAGGGTCTACTCAGAGGGATGAAAAATGTGATTTCTGACCGGTCCTTGCACTTATGACCGGTCCTCGCACTTATGACCTTGCACTTATGATCATCATTTATGCTGGTTGCCGAATTCTTAACAACCGTGTCACTCATTTCACAACTGCAGTGCTTCACGTTACCGGGTGGGTGTGGCCAGATGGTCATGTGGCATCGCTTCTTTGCCATAATGAAAATGAATTATTACAGAAATAAAATTTAAAAAAAATTATCTGACTTTCACAATGAGACAATATCTAATGACAGTTTTTAAATTCCCTTCCCCACCCCCACTAGGTGCCTAGACAATGGGATTCCATGTGACAACATTGCCCTCTAGTGTCCAAAATGAGGAGAGGACCCACCTTCCTAATTCTTCAAGGAGATTCATTTGGTGCAGATGTTTCCTCAATATGAGAACGGCTGTTTGGAGGTTTAGAACAGTGCCTTTCAATTTCTTGCAGATTTGTAGCACTTTTTGACTATAGTAATATTCGAGTACCACCAGTCGCCAAAGAAGGTGTCAAAAACTTGATGACAAAAAAAAAAGAAAAGAAAAGAAAAGAAAAGAAAAGAAAAGAAAAGAAAAGAAAAGAAAAAGGGAAAAGGAATAAAGTGAGAAAGTACTGGTCGTCCTTGACTTACAAAAGTTTGCTTAATGACGGAAGTTACAATGGCACTGAAAAAAGTGACTTATGACCATTTTTAACACTGAAAACCATTTTTGGCCAATTGAAGGGGAAATCGTGTCTCAATTTACATATCCGTTGGGATAAAAGAGCCCTTGACTGACACACTTCTATGAACATGGCTTATATGTGCATTTTGTAATTAACATTGCAGCCCTAAGAAAAGGCTTAGACACATTTTTTTTCTTTGAGTTAATAGGAGAAAGGGCCAGTTTACTGTACATTAACTATTAAATGTAATTAAGTTGAAAAACTATTGGAGGGAATTTATTTCACTGATTATTGTTCTCACTGTCAGGAAATTTCTCCTTAGTCCTAGATTACCTTTCTCCTTGATTAATTTCCATCCATTGCTTCTTGTTCTGCCTTCAGTGGCTTTGTAGGATAGATTGACCCCAATTCTTTATAACAGCCCTTTTCTAATAATAATAATATCTCCTAGACTAAACCTCATCAAAAAATATCAGTGGAAACCAGGATCAACAAACACAGATCATACTTTGATCATATCGCAAGAGCTGATTCATTCAAAAAAATCAATCATGCTGGGAATAATCAGTGGAAAAAGAAGAAGGGGCCACTCTAGTACCCACTGAGTGGACACTATAAAGGATGACACCGGGATGACCATGGCAGACCTAAAGGAGTCAGTGTGAGACAGAGGGGCATGCAGAATCGTGATATACAACCAAACTTTCTTAAGTTCTCACTAGACAATAATCAACTCTCATTGATAATCCAGGATTGGCAAGTTAGACAAGTTGAAGAAGTGCTCTGAAGAAAGGAAGGTTTTTGTTTGGCTTCAGATTCACTTCCTCTCACTGTGCCTCTTGCACAGTAGTAGACTGCCGTGTCTTCAGCTTTGAGGCTGTTCATTTGCAGATACAGCTGGCTTTTGGCATCGTCCCTGGAGATGGTGAAGCGTCCTTTGACAGACTGTGCATAAAATTGCTTACGGCTATCGTACCAAATAACCGCAATCCATTCCAGGCCTTTCCCTGGAGCCTGTCTCACCCAGTTCATGTCATAGTCACTGAAGGTGAATCCAGAGGCTTGGCAGGAGAGACGGAGGGACTCTCCAGGTCTTTTCACGTCCCCTCCAGACTCCACCAGCTGCACTTGAGATTGGACTCCTAAAAAAAAAAGGGTTTTTTTTTTTTAAAAAAAATGAGATCTCCTGCATAGAGCAGCAGAATGTGGAAATAAACTCTATATTTGGGACATAGTTACCTTTGAGGAGTACTAGTAAGGACACGATGTTTAGCCACATTTTTGCTCCCTCTAATGAGTGGAGAGAATAGCCAAAAGAGGATTCAGCAAATAGCACAAGGTTTAGGTTGGTGGGTGTTGTCTGAAGAGGGAAACCGTGGGGCTCTTTTAAAGGGGAAATTGTGCCTCGATTTGCATATCTGTTGAGATAAAAGACATTTCGGTGAACATAACTTACATCTACATTTTGTAATCAACATTCTAGTCCTAAGAAAAGTTTTGGACACATTTTTTTCCTTGAGTTAATAAATAAAAGAGTCAGTTTCTTTTACATTAACTACAAAAAAGGCTTGAAAATTTCACTACACTTCCAAATGATTTTATTAATACGGAATAAATCATCACTTTAGTCCCATTTAAGGACACTTATTAGAGAGTTTACAAAAAGCTAGTACATTTGAATTAGAACGTTTGCTATCAGATTGTTTCTTAAACCATTGTTTATTTTATTGAAAATCCCAGCTACCTTCAAGGAACACTTTTTCAACTAGGCAAATTGGGTCCACTCAAATCACGAAGTAAAAGTTAAGTCATATTGTGACAAAATACATCTTTCAATTCAAAGAGAATGAGAAATAATTCTCTTTTTATTATCCAAAAGATGTTTGCTCTGCGTTTTCTGCTGTGAACCCAGAAATGGCTTCCCGATAAGGATTATACTATCTGAAGAAGTTAAGTTGTTTTGAGTTCCATTGAGAGAAACTTTAAAAGCTTCTACAATGCTGCAAAGGATTTGTATCTATAATGATTTAACTATTTTATAAGTTCAATGAATATGATAATGTGATCCTTTCATTTTATTTCCATTTCCAGCAAAGATTGGAAATACTTAGATAAGTTTTTTCTGGTGATATACACCCAAAATCCATCTTTTTATAAAATTTCACATTTAGGACTCCTGAGATGTGAAATTTTCTTGAGAATGTTATAGTGAATGATTACAGAAAATAATAATAATAATATGACCTCCACAATGAGACAATATCTGATGACATTTGCTTTAATTCCCTTCCCCACCCCCACCAGGTGCCTAGGGAATGGGATTCCATTCCATTGCCCCCCAGTGTCCAAAATGAGGAGATGACCCATCTTCCTAATTCTCCAAGGAGATTCTTTAGGTGCAGATGTTTCCTCAATCTGAGAATGGATGTTTAGAAGGTTTGTCCTGAAGTTTCACTTCCAGAGTTCTGCCATGAGATTAAAGAACAATTTTTCATTCCATTTTTTTAAAGAAACAGTGGATGGAATCTAATCCAGAGAGAAGCAACCTGGAATTAAGGAGAAGATTCCTAACAGTGAGGACAATTGACTGTTGAACAGCTTGTCTTTAGAAGTTGTAGGTGCTTCATCACTGGAGGACTTTAAGGAGAGACTTGACAGCCACCTGTCTGAAATGGTATATGGACCTCCAAGGTCCCTTGTAGTGCTATTCTGATTGATTCACAGTACCAATACTAATGGCATTAGTAAGTCTGGAGAGTGGACTTGGCAGTCCTTGGAGACAGCAGAATGGAAGAAAAAGAAATAAAGAAGATAACAAATACAAAGACCTGGACATAATAATACGACAATTATGGCAAAAGGAAGCCACAGATACAAAAGGAAGGAAACTGAAGGGATTTGGCAATTTGACAGAAACAAAGCAGACTGTATAAATTAATAGAGAATCAATGAAAAAGAAATATTAAATGGGGAGTTGGTGATATGAGAAGAATGATTGGAGACTGAATTTCAAAATACCAAAAGAATGAAGAAAGCAAGCTAAGAACCCACATTTCTCCCATTTAGGAAAATCATTATTATTATTACTTTGTTGTTCCTCTTGTTGTTTAAACTTCTCAATTTTTTTCTATTACCAAGAAGTTTCCTACTTGTCCCTCAACCAAGTGCTAATAGGTTTCCCTGTGGCTTATTCCAAGACAGCTTGGTGAATCTATTCCGAGATCCGTCTTATTGTGATATAGATTGATCAGACTTTTCTCAGTTCTAGTATGCCAATACAAATGTGTATGACAGAGTCAACTAGGAAAGCTGCTCAGAGGCAGAGAAAGTTCTTGACAGGCTTCAGATTCACTTCCTCTCACTGTGTCTGTTGCACAGTAATAGATAGATGTGTCTTCTGGTTTCAAATTGTTCATTTGCAGATACAGCTGGCTTTTGGCATCGTCCCTGGAGATGGTGAAGCGTCCCTTCACTTTGTCTGAGTAGTAAGTTGTAGATGTACCCATGCCTGCAACCCATTCCAGTCCTTTCCCTGGAGCCTGTCTCACCCAGTGCATGTCGTAGCTGCTGAAGGTGAATCCAGAGGCTTGGCAGGAGAGACGGAGGGACTCTCCAGGTCTTCTCACATCCCCTCCAGACTCCACCAATTGAACCTCAGATTGGACACCTAAAAAGAAACATGTTTCAATGAGATCTCCTATATGTAAGAACAACAAATGGAATGATCCTGAATAACGAGGAAATAATTACCATGGAGGACTGCTAATAAGGAAACAAAGTTTAGCAACAGGATCATTTCTGTTCCCTGTAATGGATTGAAGGGAATTGACCAGAAACAATTCGCGAATGTGTACAAACTTTGTGTTGGAGGGTGTAGCTTTAAAAGGGCATCCAAGCGTCTCCTCGAAAGAGGAACCTGGGCCTTGATTTACATATTGGTTGAGATAAAAGAGTTCCTCAGTGCAATGACCTCTTACTTTTTCTTTAACAGTCTCTGCATGAATGATTTTTACGTAGCTTTCCAGTCCTAAAAAAGTGAAAACAGCTTTCACATTAAGTAAAAACAAAGACTTGCTAGTTTCAGCATTTCTAAAAAGTGATTCCAATTAAGGAATATCTGTAGAGATTCTCAGACATCCAGGTCATAATTGTCTCATAGGTGCTTTTTGCAAAAGCAACTGGACTGTTTCTTTTTCCCTTGAGGAAGAAAACATTTCTTCTCATCCAAGTAGCTTCATTGTTTCTGGCAGGATGGTGGGAGCTACAGAGGGATTAGTTCTAACGGGGAAGCTTCTTGGATGAGAAGCAAAATAACTTCTCCTTCTCCTTCTCCTTCTCCTTCTCCTTCTCCTTCTCCTTCTCCTTCTCCTTCTCCTTCTCCTTCTCCCTTCACCCTTCTCCTTCTCCTTCTCCCTTCTCCCTTCTCCCTTCTCCCTTCTCCCTTCTCCCTTCTCCCTCCACCCTTCTCCCTTCTCCTTCTCCTTCTCCTTCTCCTTCTCCTTCTCCTTCGCCTTCTCCTTCGCCTTCGCCTTCTCCTTCTCCTTCTTCTAGAAATAGGTTAGAGATAGAAAAAGAAAAAGGACAGAACATGGAGCTCCAGAAAGATTTTGTAATGTTATTCCCCTTTCGTACAACTTTTCAAAAAACCAAAAGAACTGAATGCGAAACAAATCCATTTTATGTTTTGGTGGATAGTTTTGTCTCCCTGACTCCCCGTCTCTCTATTCTGTTTATAAAATTTCTATAGCCTTCCATCTCAATCAATGACTCTGTGAGGCTGAAAATTCAATATTTGCTATTTTTATTAGTTCTTAGTTGCCAAGTTAGTTTATTAGTTGACTTGCCTATATAAGGAGACATACATATTGAAATAATAAGAATAAGAATAATTCCTTCCCTTCCCTTCCCTTCCCTTCCCTTCCCTTCCCTTCCCTTCCCTTCCCTTCCCTTCTCTTTTCACTGTCCATTTGTCCCAACATAAAAACTTTGGGTTTCAATTTTTCTTTAGCCTTTAAAATTTTGTGGATTAATGTGTGGATTTCCATCCATAATTTGTTAACCTTTTTGCTTTTCCACCAAAAATGATACATTATCCCTCACTGTAGTTTTCATTTCCAGCAAAGATTTGAAATATCTTCACACAGTTTCTCTGGTCAGAAATACCCAAGATTCATCTTTTTATAGACTTCTAAACTTCACAATGAAGATTGCAGCCTCCTGAGATGTTAAATTTTCCTGAGATCTTTTCAGTGAACTATTAAATAGAAAGAACATACAAAATGGTCATGATTCAAAAAAATGAGACAGTATCTGATGATGCTTGTTTTATTCCCTCCCCCACCTTTGTTGCACATTGCACGGGCAATGGAGTTTCATGTGGCAACATTGCCACCAAGTATCAAAAGTGATTATTAGGACACATCTTCCTAATTCTCCAAGGAGATTCTTTTAGTCCAGATGTTTCCTCAATATGTTATGGCAGTTTTAATAGCCAGAAATATCAACCTACACTTTCATTTCATGCCTTATTCCATGATACTCTTGTTCTTGTTCTTGTTCAGTCACTAAGTTGTGTCCAACTCTCTGTGAGTTCATGAGTGATAGGACACCAACCCCCTGTTATCCACTGTCCCCCAAGTTTGCCCAAAACCTTGTTCTCTGTGTCAATCACACAGTCTAACCATCTCATCCTCTGTTTTCCTTTTGCCTTCAATCTCTCCAAACATCACAGGTTTCTCCCAATGAATCCTCTCTTCTCATTTGGTAGCCAAAGTATTTGAGTTTCAGATTCAGGAACTGTCCTTCCAAAAAACAGACAAATTGGATTTCTTTTAAGATTGATTAATGTGATCTCCTTGCCTGTGGGTCTCTTGAAGAGAGCCACAGGTCTCTTCAAGAGTCTTCTCCAGCACCAAAGATCAAAAGCATGAATTCTTTCGCACTAAGTCTTCCTTATGGCCCACCTCTCATAGTCATACATTATTACTGGGGTAATGCCACGATATTTGATCTTGCCACATCAAGAGCCATGGTGGCAATGTGGTTAGAATGCAGTATTGCAGGCTAATTCTACCGACTGCCCACAGTTTGATTCTAAATATCAGTCATGCTTGGAATGATCAGCATAAAAAGAAGGGGCCACTCTAGTATCCTCTGATTGGACACAATAAAGGATGACACTGGGGTGACCATGGCGGACCTAAAAAAGATACGGTGAGACAGAGGGGCATGGAGAGTTGTCATCCATAGAATGAACATTTGACAAATTCCACCACTGCTCAAAAATGACTCGATATAATGGAGATTACATGTGCATAAAGGCATGTTTTAAGAAATATAATAGAAACTGGATACAAAAAGTTAATTTCCAAAAATAATTTTATGGGGCAGGATGGAAAGAGAAGAAAATCAGGGAGATTTTGTAGGTTTACTTAATCATCCAAAACCCAACTTTCATTTTATAGTAGGAAAATACATTTAGCACAGTTTTTCTCTTACAGGTTGTAGAGGATGTAAAGACAGACACGTTTAATTATTAGTAGAGAGGTCAATGGGAGAGATTTCAATTGAGTAAGTGTATAGCTCTGAGTGGTGGTTCAGTGGCTAAGACGCTGAGCTTGTCAATCGAAAAGTTGGCAGTTCAACAGTTCAAATCCCTAATGCTGCATAACGGGGTGAGCTCCCATTACTTGTCCCAGCTTCGGCCAACCTAGCAGTTCGAAAGGACGTAAACAATGCAAGTAGAAAAATAGGGACCACCTTTGGTGGGAAGGTAACAGCGTTCCGTACACCTTTGGTGTTTAGCCACATGACCATGGAGACATCTTCGGACAGTGCTGGCTCTTCAGCTTTGAAACGGGGATGAGTACCTCCCACAAGAGTTGGGAACGATTAGCACATATGTGCAAGGAGAACCTTTACCTTTCTAGTTCTGTGATGTGGACATTATGGGATTGATATTCCTTTGTCAAATGGTGAGAGTGTATAGGATGAGGGCACCACATTCTTTCTCCCATTAATTTCCTTATTAAGTAAAGTAGATGAGGGATTCCAATTACTCCCCCCGAGAAGTTAGAGGGATTGTAGCAGGAACTCCCAAGCAACTAATCAAGACAGGAAGACAGTCCCAAATATTTAATCTCAGAGGGCTTCTTTGAAAGGAGGTTGGATATGACCAATGTCTTCCACCCTTGATTCAATCTGACTGAGAGAAAAGAGCTTGAGGATTAAGGGCATCTAATATATATTACTGTAAAAGGAAGGGAAAAGGAGCAAAATTCGGAAAATAGCTAAATGCAGGAGAATTGACAGCACTAAGAATCAAAGATGCCTGAATTGCAAAATATATCAAGGAAGTACTGTAGGATATAATTCCATATTAATACCTTGAATTAAACTTTGACTTTTTATAAACTAAGCAGTTGATTCTACTAACTGGAGAATTAAGGAAACTTATTGGAGAGGGTAAAAAAAAAAGCTAGCACATTTGAATTAGGACGTTGGCTATGAAATTGATTCATTAACCATTGTTTATTATATGGAAAATCCCAGCCACCTTCAAGGTAACATGGCATGGAGAGTCTAATCTGAAGCAAGGAAGCATCTTCTTAATTCTCCAAGGAGATTCGTTCAGAGCAGATATTTCCCCAGTGTGTGTTTGCCAGAAGGATTCTCCTAAATTTTCATTCCCATCATTCCCCCACGATACTAAAGGACCACATTCCTTTCCAGGGAAGCCAAATGAACTCCTAAAAAGGGAAATACACTTAAGTTTTTAAAAATTGGTTATTGCAAACCTTTTAATACAAACATCCTGAAATTCTCACTGATTATTAAATCTCAATGATAAGTCTAGGATTTGAGGGTTAGACAAGCTGCTCTGAAGAAAGGAAGGTTTTTGTTTGGCTTCAGATTCACTTCCTCTCACTGTGCCTCTTGCACAGTAATAAATTGCCGTGTCTTCAACTTTGAGGCTGTTCATTTGCAGATACAGCTGGCTTTTGGCATTGTCCCTGGAGATGGTGAAGCGGCCCTTCACTTTGTCAGAATAGAACGTTCCACTGGAATCATGATAAATGTAGGAAACCCATTCCAGGCCTTTCCCTGGAGCCTGTCTCACCCAGCTCATGGCATAGCTGCTGAAGGTGAATCCAGAGGCTTGGCAGGAGAGACGGAGGGACTCTCCAGGTCTTCTCACATCTCCTCCAGACTCCACCAATTGTACTTGAGATTGGACCCCTAAAAAGAAAAGGGTTTTTTTTTTCAATGAGATCTTCTGCATAGAGGAGCAGAACATGGAAATAAACTCTATATTTGGGACATAATTACCTTTGAGGAGTACTAGTAAGGACACAAGGTTTAGCCACATTTTTGCTCCCTCTAATGATTGGAGGGAATTGACAGAGGATTCAACAAATAGCACAAGGTTTAGGTTGGTGGGTGTTGTCTGAAGAGGGAAACCATGGGGCTCTTTTAAAGGTGAAATTGTGTCTGAATTTACATATCTGTTGGGATAAAAGACATTTTGGTGAACATAACTTACATCTACATTTTGTAATCAACATTCTACTCCTAAGAAAAGTTTTGGACACATTTTTTTCCTTCAGTTAATAAATAAAAGAATCAGTTTACTGTACATTAACTACAAAAAAGGCTTCGAAATTTCACTACATTTCCAAATGATTTTAGTAATATGGAATAAGTGGACACGTTAGTCCTATTTAAGGAAACTTATTAGAGAGGATAGAAAAAGTTAGTACATTTGAATTAAAGCATTTGCTATCAGATTGTTTCTTAAACCAATGTTTATTTTATGGAAAATCCCAGCTGTCCTTAAGAAACACTTTTTCAACTAGGCAGGTTGGGGCCACTCAACTCACAAAATAAAACTTAAGTCATATTGTGACCAAATACAGTCTCTCAATTCAAAGAGAATGAGAAATAATTCTCTTTGTATTATGCAAAAGATTCTGTTTGCTCTGAGTTTTCTGTTGTAAACCCAGACATGGCTTCCCAGTATGGATGATAGAGATTGCACTGCTAAGGTGAAGTGAAGAAGTGAAGTAGTTTTGAGTTCCATGGAGAGAAACTTTAAAATCTTCTGGATTGCTATATAGAATTTGTATCAGTGGTGGGTTGCCCTCGGTTCGGACCAGTTCACAAGTACCGATTCTAAAACCGGGCCCACGTCCCTGGATGTCATCATCGGCGATCTGCGCATGCGTACAATTGAAATCCTGTTGCGAACCGGTAGTAAAGGTAAGTAGAACCCACTCCGATTTCTGTCTCTAGGCAGTGATGGGATTCAACCTTTTCAACAACCGGTTCTGTGGGAGTGGCTTATTTGGGGGCGTGGCTTGGTAGACATGTGACCGGGTGGGCATGGCTTGGTAATCATGTGACCGGGTGTGCGTGGCTATGTGCATAGGGACTACACAGAGGGCTGAAAAATGTTTTTTGACCGGTCCTCGCACTTATGACCGTTCATCATTTATGCCGGTTGCAGCATTCTTAACAACCATGTCACTCATTTCACAACTGCAGTGGTTCATGTAACGAGGTGGGTGTGGCCAGGTGGTCATGTGGCATCGCTTCTTTGCCCTAATGACAATGAATTATTACAGAAATAAAATAAAAAAATATTATCTGACTTTCACAATGAGAAAATATCTAATGACAGTCTTTAAATTCCCTTCCCCACCCCCACTAGGTTCCTAGACAATGGGATTCCATGTGACAACATTGCCCCCTAGTGTCCAAAATGAGGAGAGGACCCACCTTCCTAATTCTTCAAGGAGATTCATTTGGTGCAGATGTTTCCTCAATATGAGAATGGCTGTTTGGAGGTTCAGAACAGGGCTTTTCAATTTCTTGCAGATTTGTAGCACTTTTTGACTATAGTAATATTCGAATACGGCCAGTTGCCTAGGAAGGTGTCAAAAACTTGATGAAAGAAAGAAAGAAAGAAGAAAGAAAGAAAAAAAGAAAGAAAGAAAGAAAGAAAGAAAGAAGGAAGGAAGGAAGGAAGGAAGGAAGGAAGGAAGGAAGGAAGGAAGGAAGGAAGGAAGGAAGGAAGGAAAAAAGTGATAAAGTACAGGTCGTTCTAGATTTACAACAGTTTGCTTAGTGATGGAAGTTACAATGGCACAGAAAAAAATGACGTATGATCATTTTTAGCACTGAAAACCATTTTTCAGCCAGTTGTCCAAAAAGACAATTGATACTTAAACATATTTTATTCCCTAGCAAATTCCCTCCAGCTAAATGGGCAACTGGATTTTCAATGGCAACATGGCTTCCAGAGTTAAAACTGAAGTCAGGACACATCTTCTTAATTCTCCCAGGAGATTCCTTCAGAGCAGGTATTTCCCCCATGTGTGTTTGCCAGTTTGGATATTTAGAAGGATTATCCTAAGGTTTCCTTTTCACCCTTCCGTCCAACACTAAACAAGCACATTTCATTCCAGTGATGTCAAATCAACTGGTAGACTTGGAACTTTTCTTATTTTAGTTATAGCAAACTTTTTTAATACCTACATCCAAACTTCTTCAAGTTCTCATTAGACAATGATCCAACCTCACTGATAACTCAGGATTTGAGGCTTAGACAAGGTGAAGAGATGCTCAGAAGAAAGGAAGGTTCTTGCATGACAGCAGATTCACTTCACTCACTGTGTATGTAGCACAGTAATAGATTGCCGTGTCTTCAGCTTTGAGGCTGTTCATTTGCAGATGCAGCTGGCTTTTGGCATTGTCCCTAGAGATAGTGAAGCGGTCCTTCACTTTGTCTGAGTATGTAATCATACCCGCATTGGAGTTTATGTATGCCACCCATTCCAGTCCTTTCCCAGGAGACTGTCTCACCCAGCTCATGCCATGGGTGCTGAAGGTGAATCCAGAGGCTTGGCAGGAGAGACGGAGGGACTCTCCAGGTCTTCTCACATCTCCTCCAGACTCCACCAGCTGCACTTGAGATTGGACTCCTAAAAAGAAGGTTTTTTTTTTTTTAAAAAAAGAAGAGATCTCCTGCATAGAGGAGCCGAACATGGAAATCAACTCTATATTTGGCACATAACTACCTTTGAGCAGTACTAGTAAGGACACAAGATTTAGCCACATTTTTGCTTCCTCTAAGGAGGGGAGGGAATTGACAAGAGGGGAATCAGCAAATAGCACAAGGTTTAGATTTGTGGGTGTTGTCTGAAAAGGGAAACCATGGGGCTCCTTAAAAGGAAAAATTGTGCCTCGATTTACATATCTCTTGGGATAAAAGAGCCCTTGACTAAAACTCTTCTGTGAACATGGCTTACATGTGCATTTTGTAATTCATATTGCAGTCATAAGAAAAGGCTTAGACCCATTTTTTTTCTTTGAGTTAATAGGAAAAAGGGTCAGTTTACTGTACATAAACTACAAAATGTAATTAACTTGAAAAATTACTGGAGGGAATTTATTTCACTGATTAATTGTTCTCAATGTCAGGAAATTTCTACTTAGTTTTAGATTTATTTCCCCCTTGATTAATTTCCATCCATTGCTTCTTGTTCTGCCTTCAGGGGATTTGTAAAATAGTTGACCCCCAATTCCTTATAACAGCCCTTTTCTAATAATAATAATATCTCCTAGACTAAACCTCATCAAAAAATATCACTGGAAGCCAGGATCACCAAACACAGATCATACTTTGATCATGTTGAAAAAGCTGATTCACTCAAAAAATCAATCATGCTGGGAATGATCAGTGGAAAAAGAAGAAGGGGCCACTCTAGTACCCCCTGACTGGACACTATAAAAGATGACACTGGGATTACCATGGAGGATCTAAAGAAGGCAGTGTGAGATAGAGGGGTATGTAGAGTCGTGATCTACACTCAAAGTTTTTTAAGTTCTCACTAGACAATATTCAAACCTCTCTGATAACCCAGGATTGGCAGCTTAGACAAGTTGAAGAAGTGCTCTGAAGAAAGGAAGGTTTTTGTTTGGCTTCAGATTCACTTCCTCTCACTGTGTGTCTTGCACAGTAATAAATTGCCGTGTCTTCAGCTTGGAGGCTGTTCATTTGCAGATACAGCTGGCTTTTGGCATTGTCCCTGGAGATGGTGAAGCGGTCCTTCACTTTGTCTGAGTAGAACTTTCCACTGGAATCAGTATAGATGTAGGAAACCCATTCCAGTCCTTTCTCTGGAGCCTGTCTCACCCAGTGCATTGAATAGCTGCTGAAGGTGAATCCAGAGGATTGGCAGGAGAGACGGATGGACTCCCCAAGTCTTCTCACATTCCCTCCAGACTCCACCAACTATACTTGAGATTGGACCCCTAAAAAGAAAGGTGCTTTTTTTAAAATGAGATCTCCTGTGTAGAGGAGCAGAACATGAAAATAAACTCTATATGGAGGGAATAATTACCATTGAGGAGTACTAGTAAGGACACGAGGTTTAGCCACATTTTTGCTCCCTCTAATGAGTGGAGGGAATTGCCAAGAGAGGATTCAGGAAATAGCACAAGGTTGAGGTTGGTGGGTGTTGTTTCAAGAGGGAAACCCTGGGGCTCTTTTAAAGGGGAAATTGTGCCTCAATTTACATATTTGATGGGATAAAAGACACTTTGATGAACATAACTTACATCTACATTTTGTAATCAACATTCTAGTAGTAAGAAAAGTTTTGGATACTTTTCCCCCCAGAGTTAATAAGAAAAAGGGCCTGTTTACTGTTTATTGAACTATAAAAAAGGCTTGAAAATTTCACTATACTTCCAAATGATTTTAGTAAAAAGGAATAAATGGACACGTTAGTCCCATTTAAGGACATTTATTAGAGATGTTAAAAAAAGCTAGTACATTTGAACTAAAACATTTGCTATCAGGTTGTTTCTTAAACCATTGTTTATTTCATTGAAAATCCCAGCTACCATCACGGAACACTTTTTCAGCTAAGCAAGTTGGGTCCACTCAACTCACGAAGTAAAACATAAGTCATATTGTGACCAAATACAGTCTCTCAATTCAAACAGAATGAGAAATAATTCTCTTTTTTTATCCAAAAGATTCTGTTTGCTCTGAGTTTTCTGTTGTAAACCCAGACATGGTTTCCCAGCATTGATTATAGAGATTGGACTGCTAAAGTGACGAAGTGACGTAGTTTTGAGTTCCATGGAGAGAAACTTTAAAATCTTCTGGATTGCTGGATAGCATTTGTATCAGTGGTGGGTTGTCTCCGGTTTGGACAGGTTCGAAAGAACCGGTAGTAAAACCAGAGGGAGACCCCTCCCACTGCCCCCGAAGTCTTCATCGATGATCTGTGCATGCTTACAAATGCGATCCTGTTGTGAACCGGTAATAAAGGCAAGTAGAACCCACCCCTGATTAGTATCTATAAGCAGTGGTGGGATTCAACGTTTTTAACAACCGGTTCTGTGGGTGTGGCTTATTTGAGGAGCGTGGCTTGGTGATCATGTGACTGGGTGTGTGTGGCTAGCTGGTCATTTGATGGTGTAGGAATGGCTAGCCGCTCATGTGACTGGGTGGGCGTGGCTATGTGCATAGGGACTACTCAGAGGGCTGAAAAAAGTGATTTCTGACTGGTCTTTTCACTTTTGACCGGACTTTGCACTTATGACCTTGCACTTATGATCATCATTTATGCACGTTGCAGCATTCTTAACAACCGTGTCACTCATTGCACAACTGCAGTGCTTTATGTGACCGGGTGGGTGTGGCCAGGTGGTCATGGGGCATCGCTTCTTTGCCCTAATGAAAATGAATTTTTACAGAAATAAAATAAAAAAAAAAAATATTCTGACTTTCACAATGAGACAATATGAAATGACTTTTGCTTTAATTCCCTTCCGCACCCCCCATTAGATGCCTAGACAATGGGATTTCATGTGACAACATTGCCCTCCAGCGTCCAAAATGAGGGAGGACCCATCTTCCTAATTCTCCAAGGAGATTCATTTGCTGCAGATGTTTCCTCAATATGAGAACGGCAGTTTGGACGTTTAGAACAGGGCCTTTCAAACTTTTTGCAGATTGTACCACTTTTTGGCTATAGCAATATTCGAGTTCCACCAGTCACTGAGCACAGTGTCAAGAACTTGATAAAGAAAGAAAGAAAGAAAGAAAGAAAGAAAGAAAGAAAGAAAGAAAGAAAGAAAGAAAGAAAGAAAGAAAGAAAGAAAGAAAAAAGTGATAAAGTACAGTTTGTCCTTGACTTACAAAAGTTTGCTTAGTGACTGAAGTTACAATGGCACTGAAAAAAATGACTTATGACCATTTTTGGCACTGAAAACCATTTTTGACCAATTGAAGACAATTGTCCAAAAAGACAATTGATTAAACATATTTTATTCCCTAGCACATTCCCTCCAGCTAAATGGGCAATTGGATTTTCTATAGCAACATGGCTTCCAGAGTTAAAACTGAAGTTAGGACACATCTTCTTAATTCTCCAAGGAGATTCCTTCAGAGCAGGTATTTCCCCAAAGTGTGTTTGCCAGTTTGGATATTGGGAAGGATTATCCTAAGGTTTCCTTTTCACCCTTCCGCCCAACACTAAACAAGCACATTTCATTCCAGTGAAGTCAAATCAACTGGTAGACTTGGAACTTTTCTTATTTTAGTTACAGCAAACTTTTTTAATATCTACATCCAAACTTCTTCAAGTTCTCACTAGACAATGATCCAACCTCATTGATAACCCAGGATTTGAGGCTTAGACAAGGTGAAGAGATGCTCTGAAGAAAGTAAGGTTCTTGCATGGCAGCAGATTCACTTCCTCTCATTGTGTATCTAGTACAGTAATAGACTGCTGTGTCTTCAGCTTTGAGGCTGTTCATTTGCAGATCCAGCTGGCTTTTGGCATTGACCCTGGAGATGGTGAAGTGGCCCTTCACTTTGTCTGAGTAGTAAGTGTTACTGGAAACTTGGTTATGCATGCGACTACAGATGTGTATGCTTCACAGAGATGTGAAGGCAGGAGAAGAAGTAATGGATCAAAACTGATCAAAGAGAGAAGCATCCTAGAACTAAGGAGAAATTTCCTGACAATGAGAACAACTAATCAGTGGAACAATTTGCCTCCAGAGGTTGTGGATACTCCATCACTGGACGGGGCTCGGTCAAGTTGAAGAGCAGATCTAAACCTAAAGGACGATTCTTGTTTGGCTTCAGATTCACTTCCTCTCACTGTGTCTCTTGCACAGTAATAGACTGCTGTGTCTTCAGCTTTGAGATTGTTCATTTGAAGATACAGCTGACTTTTGGCATTGTCCCTGGAGATGGTGAAGCGTCCCTTGATTTTGTCTGAGTAGGAAGTACCTGAATATATGCCACCCATTCCAGTCCTTTTTCTGAAAACTGAATCCAGAGGCTTGGCAGGAGAGATGGAGGGACTCTCCAGGTCTTCTCACATTTCCCCCTGACTCCACCAACTGTACTTGAGATTGGATTCCTAAAAATAAAAGGGTTGGGTTTTTTTTTAATGAGATATCTTGCATACAAAAGCAGAACATAGAAATAAACTTTACATAGAGGAAATAATTACCTTTGAGGACAATTAGTAAGGACAGAAGATTTAACCACATCTTTTGCTCCCTTGTACTCAATGGAGGGAACTGACAGGGAAGGATTCAGGAAATGTCACAAGGTTATGTCAGTGGATTGCCTCTGAAAAGAGAAACCATGGGGCTGTTTTAAAGGGGAAATCATGCCTTGATTTACATATCTGTTGGGATTAAAAAGCCCAACATGGCATTGACTAAAACATTTCAGTGAACATAACTTCCATGTGTGTTTTTCAATTAACATTCCAGTCTTTTTGTCTTTGGTGTTTTAAAATCTTGAACTCTCCACTTTTGCCTTAAATTTCCCATTGTTTGCAGCTACCTTTTTTGGTGAGGAAAAAGAAAAGAAATCTGCCTCTACCTAAATTTCCAACCCAACAGCCAACACCCTGCTTTACTTTCAGTTTCATTTTCAGCTTGATTTGCATAAGGAGAAAAAATAATCTGCTCCAGCAATTTAGCTCTTTGCAGCAAGCAGTTGAGCCCTGTGCAAAACAGCTGAGACCAAATCAGCTGAGAGTCGGGAGGCAGATCTAATCAACGGGCTAATTAGCCTATGCTGAAGCTGAAAGGAGTTTTTTTTCTTGCTGTTTGCTTGCAAGGAGGTAACAGCCGTGAGGCACCCTCCTTGCCACTTAGGGCTCCTCTGTCGCCCCCTTTTGCCTCTAGCGCCCCATTGCCACCACCCTTGCCTCTTACCACCCCCCGATGGAACCGCCCACTTTGGGAACCACTGGCTTAACTACTTAACTACTTAACAACCGGTTCTACCGCAGTAGAATCCCACCACTGGGTCTACACATTTATTTTTGCAGGCACCGGTCTACTCATTTGTTTTCTTTTAACACTGATCAGCTATAGGGCGGCCCTTTGAAGCCCCACAGCAAGAGTTTAAACAGTTTTTTTTCCCCTTAGCCATCAGCTGGGACTCAGGAGGCAGCAATAGATTGGGAATGGGGCCAAATAAAAGGTAAGAATAACGCGGGGAGCGGGCAGGGGGAAGGCAGGATACGTATTTATATTTTAACTGTTTTATGCCTTCCCTGAATAGGATATTAAAATCTCCTCATTTTGGTTGTAATTCCTGGAAAACATTCTCTGAGGACAAACAACAATGTTAAATGATGTTACAGAAATTCTCGGCTTCCCTGTGAGCCTTCTACCCTCCTGAGATGAAAAATTTCCTTGAGATTCAGTGAATTGTGAAGGAAATAACAGTAATATTATGGAATAATGGATCATTGACTGATCCAGGATCTGTGGCTCAATCAAGTTGAAAGACTGCTCTGAAGAAAAGAATGTTTTTGTTTGGCCTCAGATTCACTTCCTCTCACTGTGCCTGTTGCACAGTAATAAATTGCCGTGTCTTCAGCCTTGAGGCTGTTCATTTGTAAATACAGCTGGCTTTTGGCATTGTCCCTGGAGATGGTGAAGCGACCCTTCACTTTGTCAGAGTAGTAAGTACCCGAACCAATGGTTATGGTGGCCACCCATTCCAGTCCTTTTCCTGGAACCTGTCTCACCCAGTTCATGCTGTAGCTGCTGAAGGTGAATCCAGAGGCTTGGCAGGAGAGACGGAGGGACTCCCCAGGTCTTCTCACATCCCCTCCAGACTCCTCCAGCTGCACTTGAGATTGGACTCCTAAAAAGAAAAATGTTGTTTTTTTTAAATGAGATCTCCTGCATAAAGGAACAGAATATGAAAATAAAGTCTATACAGAGGGAATAATTACCTTTGAGGAGTACTAGTAAGGACACAAGGTTTAGCCACATTTTTGCTCCCTCTAATGAGTGGAGGGAATTGACAAGAGGGGATTCAGGAAATAGCACAAGGTTGAGGTTGGTGGGTGTTGTCTGAAGAGGGAAACCATGGGGCTCTTTTAAAGGGGAAATTGTGTCTGAATTTACATATCTGTTGGGATAAAAGACATTTCGCTGAACATAACTTACATCTACATTTTGTAATCAATATTCTACTCCTAAGAAAAGTTTGGACACATTTTTTTCCTTGAGTTAATAGATAAAAGAGTCAGTTTACTGTACATTAACTACAAAAAAGGCTTGAAAATTTCACTACACTTCCAAATGATATTAGTAATATGGAATAAATGGACACGTTAGTCCCATTTAAGGACACTTATTAGAGAAGTTAAAAAAACCTAGTATATTTGAATTAAAATGTTTGCTATCAAATTGTTTCTTAAACATTGTTTATTTTGTGGAAAATCCCAGCTACCACCACGAAACACTTTTTCAGCTAGGAAAGTTGGGTCCACTCAACTCACGAACTAAATTTAAGTCATATTGTGACCAAATACAATCTCTCAATTCAAACAGAATGATAAATAATTCTCTTTGTATTATCCGAAAGATTCTGTTTGCTCTGAGTTTTCTGTTGTAAACCCAAGCAGAGTTTCCCAGCATGGATTATAGAGATTGGACTGCTAAAGCGAAGTGAAGAAGAAGTGAAGTTGTTTTGAGTTCCATGGAGAGAAACTTTAAAATCTTCTGAATTGCTGGATAGCATTTGTATCAGTGGTGGGTTGTCCCCGGTTCGGACCGGTTCAAAGGAACCGGTAGTAAAACCGGAGGGAGGCCCCGCCCACTGCCCCAGATCTCGTCATCATAGGCGATCTGCACATGCATACAAGCGCAATCCTGTTGTGAACAGGTAGTAAAGGTAAGTAGAAACCAAGCTATCGTGGGATTCAACTTTTTTAACAACCGGTTCTGTGGGTGTGGCGTATTTGAGGAGCATGGCTTGGTGATCATGTGACTGGGTGTGCGTGGCTAGCTGGTCATTTGATGGTGTAGGCATGGCTAGCTGGTCATGTGAGCGATTGGGCATGGCTATGTGCATAGGGACTACTTAGAGGACTGAAAAAAGTGATTTCTGACAGGTCTTTGCACTTTTGACCGGACTTTGCACTTATGTCCTTGCACTTATGATCATCATTTATGCACGTTGCAGCATTCTTAACAACCATGTCACTCATTGCACAACTGGAGTGCCTTATGTGACCGGGTGGGTGTGGCCAGGTTGTCATATGGCATCTCTTCTTTGCCCTAATGACAATGAATTATTACAGAAATAAAATTAAAAAAAAATATTATCTGATTTTCACAATGAGACAATATCTAATGACAGTTTTTAAATTCCCTTCCCCTCCCCCACTAGGTGCCTAGACAATGGGATTCCATGTGACAACATTGCCCTCTAGTGTCCAAAATGAGGAGAGGACCCATCTTTCTAATTCTCCAAGGAGATTCTTTTGGTGCAGATGTTTCCTCAATATAAGAATGGCAGTTCGGAGATTTAGAACAGGGCTTTTCAATTTTTTTTGCAGATTGTACCACTTTTTGGCTATAGCAATAATCGAGTTCCACCAGGCACCAAGTGTCAAGAACTTGATGTCAGAAGGAAAGAAAGAAAGAAAGAAAGAGAGAGAGAGAGGGGGGGGGGGGGGAGAGAAAACGAAAAAGGAAAAAAGTGATAAAGAACAGGTTGTCCTTGACTTACAAAAGTTTGCTTAGTGACTGAAGTTACAATGGCACTGAAAAAAATGACTTATGACCATTTTTTGGCACTGAAAACCATTTCTGGCCAATTGAAGACAATTGTCCAAAAAGACAATTGATTAAACATGTTTTATTCCCAGGCACATTCCCTCCAGCTAAATGGGCAAGTGGACAACTAGATTTTCTATGGCAACATGGCTTCCAGAGTTAAAACTGAAGTCAGGACACATCTTCTTAATTCTCCAAGGAGATTCCTTCAGAGCAGGTATTCCCCCATGTGTGTTTCCCAGTTGGATATTTGGAAGGATTATCCTAAAGTTTCCTTTTCACCCTTCCGCCCAACACTAAACAAGCACATTTCATTCCAGTGAAGTCAAATCAACTGGTAGACTTGGAACTTTTCTTATTTTAGTTACAGGAAACTTTTTTAATATCTACATACAAAGATCTTCAAGTTCTCACTAGACAATGATCCAACCTCATTGATAGCCCAGGATTTGAGGCTTAGAGAAGGTGAAGAGATGCTCTGAAGAAAGGAAGGTTCTTGCATGGCGGCAGATTCACTTCCACTCACTGTGTATGTAGCATAGTAATAGACTGCCGTGTCTTCAGCTTTGAGGCTGTTCATTTGCAGATCCAGCTGGCTTTTGGCATTGTCCCTGGAGATGGTGAAGCGTCCCTTCACTTTGAGTAGAAAGTGTTGCTGGAAACTTGGTTATGCATGCGACTCCAGATGTGTATGCTTCACACAGATGTGAAGGCAGAAGAAGAAGTAATGGATCAAAACTAATGAAAGAGAGAAGCATCCTAGAACTAAGGGGAAATTTCTTGACAATGAGAACAATTAATCAGTGGAACAATTTGCCTCCAGAGTTTGTGGGTACTCCATCACTGGACGGGGCTCAGTCAAGTTGAAGAGCAGATCTAAACCTAAAGGAAGATTCTTGTTTGGCTTCAGATTCACTTCCTCTCAGTGTGTCTCTTGCACAGTAATAGACTGCTGTGTCTTCAGCTTTGAGGCTGTTCATTTGAAGATACAGCTGGCTTTTGGCATTGTCCCTGGAGATGGTGAAGCGTCCCTTGACTTTGTCTGAGTAGGAAGTACCTGAATCGGTGTTTATATATGCCACCCATTCCAGTCCTTTTTCTGAAAAATGTCTCACCCAGACCATCTCATGGCTGCTGAAGGTGAATCCAGAGGCTTGGCAGGAAAGATAGAGGGACTCTCCAGGTCTTCTCACATTTTCCCCTGACTCCACCAACTGTACTTGAGATTGGATTCCTAAAAAGAAAAGGTTTTTTTTTTTTAATGAGATCTCTTTCATAGAAAAGCAGAACGTAGAAATAAGCTTCACATAGAGGAAATAGTTACCTTTGAGGACAACTAGTAAGGACAGAAGATTTAACCACATCTTTTGCTCCCTTGTAGTCAATGGAGGGAACTGACAGGGAAGGATTCAGGAAATATCATAAGGTTATGTCAGTGGATTGCCTCTGAAAAGAGAAACCATGAGGCTGCTTTAAAGGGGAAATCATGCCTTGATTTACATCTCTGTTGGGATTAAAAAGCCCATCATGGCATTGACTAAAACATTTCAGTGAATATAACTTCCATGTGTGTTTTTCAATTAACATTCCAGTCCTTAGAAAAGGTTTTTCCATTTTTCCTATGAGTTTACTGTAGATTCAACTGTATATTCAGTGTAACAAAGGCAAGAAAAATTTCAATACTTCTCAAGGTGATGCAAGGTAATAGGGAATAAACTTATTTATTAGAAAGCATATAAAAAATCTAACACATCTGACATTTGCTACAAGATTACATCTTTAACTGACTAATCAA
The DNA here is from genome assembly GCA_038048745.1 of Coluber constrictor foxii. Classification (NCBI taxonomy): domain Eukaryota; kingdom Metazoa; phylum Chordata; class Lepidosauria; order Squamata; family Colubridae; genus Coluber; species Coluber constrictor. The sequence goes on along the minus strand of CM075961.1, from coordinate 37,355,174 downwards.
AGATTTGAGGCAAGATTTGTTTTTATAATGTTTTGACTGTTTTCACTGAATATGGTAGTAAAATCCTTTCCAGGAAAGGATTTCCAGGAAAGATTTGAAGTACCTTGGCACATTCTCTGGTGACAAACACCAAAGGTAAATTATTTTATACCAATTCAATTGGTACCCTCCTGAGATGCCAAATTTTGTAACGTCTCAGTGGATTATGATGGAAATAACAAAACGTATTTTCTTTGAACAGAGTATTTGGCCTGTTCACAAATTTAGACAGTGTTTAGTCATTTCAATTAAATTTACAATTTCTATATTTCCTTTTTGCCATATTTATTCCTCATCTATTGTTTTAAAAAACCAATATTACCTTTCATCCTCATCTCTAATCTTAATCAAATTCAATTTTTCCCTTCTATTCTATATTAAACCCCTTCGCATTGTCATCTAATTTTATATCCATCCTCACATCCTCTCCTCTTTTGCCCTAAATTTCCCATTGTTTGCACCTACCTTTTCTGGTGAGGAAAAAGAAAACAAATCTGCCTCTGCCTAAATTTCCAACGTAACAGCCAACACCCTGCTATACTTTCAGTTTCGTTTTCAGCTTGATTTGCATAAGAAGAAAAAAAAATCTGCTCCAGCAATTTAGCTCTTTGCAGCAAGCAGCTGAGCCCTGTACAAAACAGGTGAGACCAAATCAGCTGAGAGTCGGGAGGCAGATCTAATCAACGGGCTAAGTAGCCTATGCTGAAGCTGAAAGGAGTTGTTTTTTTCTTGCTGTTTGCTTGTAAGGGCGTGACTGCTGTGAGGCACAGACCAAAGGGTGGGGGCCACCCTCCTTGCCACTTAGCGCTCCCCTGTCACCCCCTTTTGCCTCTAGCGCCACCTTGCCGCCCCCCTTGCCTCTTACCACTCCCCCTAAGGCATGGAACAGCCCTCTTTGGGAACCACTGGCTTAACTACTTAACTACTTAACAACCAGTTCTACCGAAGTAGAATCCCACCACTGGGTCTACCCATTTATTTTTGCAGGCACCGGTCTACTCATTTGTTTTCTTTTAACACTGATCAGCTGTAGGGCGGCCCTTTGAAGCACCACAGCAAGAGGTTAAACAGTTTTTTTTTTCCTTAGCCATCAGCTGGGTCTCTGGATTGGGAATGGGGCCAAATAAAAGGTAAGAATAATGCAGAGGGTGGGCGGGGGGGGCAGAACCGGTTCGCTGACATCATATTGTCACTGCTACCGGCTCGCGGGAACCGGTATGTTCACTGAATAAGACAATATGATTCTCTCACATTGTTTCCATTTCCAGCAAAGATCTGAAATACCTAGATAAGTTTCTCTGGAGACCAAGACCAAAAAAACATTTTTTAATAACATTTCTCAGTTTCCTCCTGTGATTTAAAAAAATTACTGAGATCTTTTAATTGAATTATTACAGAAATGAATTTTTTTTAAAAAAGTCTCCAGCCTCCAAAATATCTAATGACAGTTGTTTTAATTCCCTACTTCACCTCCTCCAAGTGCATCAACAATGGGATTTCATGTAACAACATGGCCCACCAGTGTCACAAATGAGGAGGGGAAACATGTTCTTAATTCTCCAAGGATTTTTTTTTTTTTGTTCAACTATTTCCTCAACAGGAGAAAGCCAGTTTGGATGTCTAAACATTTTACCTGGAAGTTTCATTTCCAGGTTACTGTAATAATATTATGGAAGGGTCAATATTCCATTCCATTTTTTTCCCAAACCAGCGATGGTGTTAGGCCCAGATCATATCCTAACATGTTTTTTGCTCCTAGTTTACGTGCTAGTACTTTAAGAACAATGCTGGTATGGGCGGCTAAGAACAAATATAGTATTAACCATATAGATGTGGAGACGGCATACTTGCATGCTCCATTAAGGCACACCATCTATATGAGGAAGCCTTTAGGAGTTGAAACACAAAACCAAACTGATTGTTGGAAGCTCAAGAAAAGCCTTTATGGTTTGAAACAATCAGGGTTTGAGTGGAACCAATGCATAGTTAAAGAGCTAAATAGGATTGGTTTTCATGAAGGTATAGCGGATAAATGTCTCTTTAAGAGAGAAAGTAATGGGTTAGTTTCATTTTTGTTATTGTTTACAGATGACATAGCTATAATAACTAAAACTGACAAGGAAGCCATGGATATTGTTCACCAGTTACAAACTAAATTTAAGATCAGAAATTTAGGAAATATCAGGCATTATTTGGGACTAGATATTAGTCAAACAGCTAGAGGTTATAAAATATCTCAATCTAGCAAAATTAGCCAGATGTTGAAGCGTTATGGCATGGAGCTATGTAAGCCGGCCAAGACACCTATGGCACAGGATTTTAACCATGAGGAAATCCAAAGCCCTAACTTTAGTAAGGAGATCTACGAGTCTCTTATAGGTAGTCTATCTTATATCAGCAATTGGTCGAGACCAGATATATCATTTAGCGTAAACCAATTAGCAAGATATAATGCAGAGCCAACTGATAGGCATTGGCAGGCCGCAAAGCGTATACTAAGATATCTGAAAATGACGATGCATTATGCATTGTATCTAGAACCTAACCAAGATTTAGTACTGAGTGCATATGCTGATGCCAGTTTCACTACTGATGTGACCACTAGAAAGTCTACATCGGGTATAGCTATAATGTTAGGCAATTGTTTGATTGGCTGGAAATCAATTCGTCAAAAACATATTAGTCTATCTACAATGGAGGCAGAATTTTCATGTCTATCACTGGTATGCACTGATCTGATATATTACAAACAACTAATGATGGATATTGGTTTAAAGATGGATTATCCAATTGTAATACATGAGGACAATCAAGCTGCTTTAAACATGGCAACTAATTTAGCAGTTAAAACTAGATCCAAGCATACTGACATTCGGTATCTGAATGTTCGCCAAAGTATCCAAAGCAATATGGTTAAACTGGAATATTGCATGTCGGAAGACAATATCGCGGATAACTTTACCAAAGCTCAAGGTGCTGTCAAACATAAAGCATGTTGTGAAAGCTATGGATTAAGGATCTAAACTGTATATATTGTATTTAAACTGTATATATTGGCCTGTCCAAAGGGGAGCATGTTAGGATATGATTTGGGCCTAACAGTTGTCCAGGCAATATATGTGTTCTGTTACTTTAAGTTTAATGCTGCATCATGCTGTAATGCTGAGTCATGCTATAATTACTTGTAATTTAACAATGTATTTAAGCAAGGTACTGTAAGGTATTCAGTGGAATGATAAGCTGCTATCGTGTGTGGGTGGATCTGCTACCATCTGGGGTTTGTGAACCAACTACTGTTTGTTTGGTAAGAGTTTGTTTGGAGTTAACCGGTAAAGACTTGGACTGTTTAGAAGACTACGAGATTGTTTATTTCCCATTATAAAGAAAACTTTTGATAACACCAGTTTGTATGTATCTCCATCTCATTGCTCTCAGCAACATTTCTCTGTGCACTTTACTCTGCTAGTTGTTACACAACAACAATATCCTTAACAGATGGAATCCAAATTTTTTTTACTACCGGTTCTGTGAGTGTGGCTTGGTGGGCATGGCAGGGGAAGTATACTGCAAAATCCCCACTCCTGCCCCATTCCTGGGGGAAGGATACTGCAAAATCTCCATTCCCACCCCAATCCAGGGGAAGAATATTGCAAAACCTCCATTCCCACTCGACTCAGGGGGCAGCCAGAGCTGGTATTTGCTGATTCTGCCAATTACTCAAAGTTTCCGTTACCGGTTCTCTGAACTGCTCAAAATTTCTGCTACTGGTTCTCCAGAATCTGTCAGAACCTGCTGGATTTCACCCCTGTTCCAAACAGAAATCACCGTGTAAAGAAGGAAAGTGAAATTCGAATTTTCAAGCCATTTTCATTGTCTTACATTTTCTTACAGCAAGCGTGATAATTGGATATCTAGAACAAAAGAGTCATCATTTTCTCTCTTGAAAGGGATCAATCTTAATTGGCTAATCAAAGATCTGAGGCAGGATATGTATTTATGTTTTAACTGCTTTATGCCTTCCCTGAATAGCATATTAAAATCTTGACATTTTGGTTGCAATTCCTGGAAACCATTCTCTGGGGACAAACACCAATGTTAAATGATCTTCCCTGTGAGCCTTCGGCTTCCCTGTGAGCCTTCTACCCTCCTGAGATGCAAAATTTGCTTGAGATACAGTGAATTGTGAAGGAAATAACAATAATAAATCCTCATTGACTAATCCAGGATCTGTGGCTCAATCAAGTTGAAGGACTGCTCTGAAGAAAAGAAGGTTTTTGCTTGGCCTCAGATTCACTTCCTCTCACTGTGCCTGTTGCACAGTAATAGACTGCCGTGTCTTCAGCTTTGAGGCTGTTCATTTGTAAATACAGCTGGCTTTTGGCATTGTCCCTGGAGATGGTGAAGCGGCCCTTCACTTTGTCAGAATAGGAGACATCTCCTCCATCATTACGTGACCATGAAACCCATTCCAGACCTTTCCCTGGAGCCTGTCTCACCCAGTCCATGCCATAGCTGCTGAAGGTGAATCCAGAGGCTTGGCAGGAGAGACGGAGGGATTCTCCAGGTCTCCTCACATCCCCTCCAGACTCCTCCAGCTGCACTTGAGAATGGACTCCTAAAAAGAAAAATGCTGTTTTTTTTAAATGAGATCTCCTGCATAGCAGAGCAGAACATGGGAATAAACTTTATATAGAGGGAATAATTACCTTTGAGGAGTACTACTAAGGACACAAGCTTTAGCCACATTTTTGCTCCCTCTAATGAATGGAGGGAATTGCCAAGAGAGGATTCAGCAAATAGCACAAGGTTGAGGTTGGTGGGTGTTGTCTTAAGAGGGAAACTCTGGGGCTCTTTTAAAGGGGAAATTGTCTCTGAATTTACACATCTGTTACTATAAAAGCGATTTCGGTGAACATAACTTACATCTACATGTTCTAATTAACATTCTAGTCCTAAGAAAAGTTTTGGACACCTTTTTTTCCTTGAGTTAATACATAAAAGAGTTTGTTTCCTATATATTAACTCCAAAAAAGGCTTGAAAGTTTCACTACACTTCCAAAGGATTTTAGTAATACGGAATAAATGGACACTTTAGTCCCATTTAAGGACACTTATTAGAGAGGTTAAAAAAAGCTAGTACATTTGAATTAAAACATTTGCTATCAGACTGTTTCTTAAACCATTGTTTATTTTATTGAAAATCCCAGCTACTATCACGGAACACTTTTTCAGCTAGGCAAGTTGGGTCCACTCAACTCACAAAATAAAACTTAAATCATATTGTGACCAAATACATCTCTCAATTCAAACAGAATGATATATAATCCTCTTTGTATTGGCCACAGGATTCTGTTTGCTCTGAGTTTTCTGTTGTAAACCCAGACATGGTTTCCCAGTATGGATTAGAGAGATTGGACTGCTAAGGTGAAGTGAAGGAGAAGTGAAGTTATTCTGAGTTCCATGGAGAGAAACTTTAAAATCTTCTGGATTGCTGGATAGCATTTGTATCAGTGGTGGGTTGTCCCCGGTTCGAAAGAACCGGTATTAAAACTGGAGGGAGGACCCACCCACTGCTCTGGATGTCGTCATTGGTGAGCTGTGCATGCATTCAAGCACAATCCTGTTGCGAAACGGTAGTAAAGGTAAGTAGAACCCACCCCTGATTAGTATCTATAAGCAGTGGTGGGATTCAACTTTTTTAACAACCGGTTCTGTGGGCGTGGCTTATTTGGGGGGGTGGCTTGCTGGTCATATGACTGGGTGGGCGTGGCTATGTGCATATGGACTACTCAGAGGGCTGAAAAGAGATTTCTGACCGATCCTCGAAATTATGACTGGTCATCATTTAAGCCCATTGCAGCATTCTTAACAACCGTATCACTCATTTCACAACTACTTCTCTTTGCCACGGTGTCAAGATAGGGCGCAAAACATAAAATGGGAGGACAGTTGTAAGTATGAGGACTGGACAAAAGTGTGAGGAATGGTCAAAAATAACTTTTTCAGCACTCTGAATAGTCCCTATGCACAGTTTCACATTTAGGACTCCCGAAATGTAGCATTTTCTTGAGAACATTTCAGTGAATTATTCCAAAAATAAAATAAATAATAATATGACCTCCACAATGAGACAATGTCTAATGACATATGGTTTAATTTCCTTCCCCACCCCACCTAGACAATGGGATTTCATGTAACAACATTGCCCCCCCAGTGACCAAAATGAGGAGAGGACTCATCTTCCTAATTCTCCAAGGTGACTCTTTTGGTGCAGATGTTTCCTCAATATGAGAATGGGCAGTTTGGATGTTTAGAAGGCTTATCCTGAAGTTTCACTTCCAGGGTTCTGCCATGATACTAAAAACAACATTCAATTCCTGAAACTGGACTTGTCAAGTCATTTTCATCATTTTACATATTCTTACAGCAAACTCTCTGATTCCCAGAGTAAAACAGCCTGAAGTTCTTGCTACACAGTGACTGATCCTCATTGACTAATCCAGGTTTGTGGTCTCAATCAAGTTGACTGAGCTGTTCCAAAGAAAGGAAGAGCTAACCAGGTTGCCCACTGCTTACTTCAAGATCAGTTTTCAATTTCCACATAGTATCACGGAGATTTGTTTACCTTTTCTCATTCAAATTCAATCATCTGTGATTGAGGAAATTTGGAGAGGTGCTCGGTGAGAAGTTCTTGATTGGCCTCAGATACGCTTCCTCTCGCTGTGTCTAGTGCACAGAAATAGACCCATGTGTCATCAGCTGTGAGGCTGTTCATTTGGAATTATAGCTGGTTTCTGGCATATTCTTTGGAGATGGTGAAACGTCCCTTCAGTTTTCCTGAGTGGCTATCAGAATTATAGTTTATCAATGACACCCATTCCAGTCCTTTCCCAAAAGCCTGTTTCACCTAGTGCATTCTTTATTCATTGAAGTTGGATCCAGAGGCTTCTCAGAAGAGACGGAGGGACTCTCCAGGTCTTCTCACACCCCCACCAGACTCCACCAATTGGACTTGAGATTGGACCCCTAAAAAGAAAAGAGATTTTTTTTTTAATGTGATCCCTTGTGTAGAGGAGCAAAATGAGGAAATAAACTCTATACTGGGGAATAATGACCTTTGAGGAGTGCTAATAAGGACACAAAATTTAGCCACATTTTTGCTTCCTCTAATGAATGGAGGGAATTGACAAGAGGAGATTCAGCAAATAGCACAAGGTTTAGGTTGGTGGGTGTTGTATGAAGAGGGAAGCCATGGGGCTCTTTTAAAGGGGAAATTGTGTCTCGATTTACATATCTGTTGGGATAAAAGAGCCCTTGACCAACACACTTCTGTGAACATGGCTTCCATCTGCATTTTGTAATTTACATTGCGGCCCTAAGAAAAGGCTTAGACACATTTTTTTCCTTTGAGTTAATAGGAGAAAGGGTCAGTTTCCTCTACATAAACTACAAAATGTAGTTAACTTGAAGAATTACTGGAGGGAATTTATTTCACTGATTAATTGTTCTCACTGTCAGGAGATTTTGCCTTGGTCCTAGATTACTTCTCTTCTTGATTAATTTCCATCCATTGCTCCTTGTTCTGCCTTCAGGGGCTTTGTAGAACAGCTTGACCTCCAATTCCTTATAACAGCCCTTTTCTAATAATAGTAATATGTCCTAGACTAACCCTCATCAAAAATATCACTGGAAGCCAGGATCAACAAAAAGAGAGCATATTTTTATCATGTCGCAAGAGCTGATTCACTCAAAACAATCAATCATGCAGGGAATGATCAGCGGAAAAAGAAGAAGGGGCCACTCTAGTACCCACTGAATGGACATTATAAAGGATGACACTGGGATGACCACGGCAGACCTAAAGGAGTCAGTGTGAGACAGAGGGGCATGCAGAGTCGTAATCTACACACAAACTTTCTGAAGTTCTCATGCAACAATAATCAACCCTCATTGATAACTCAGGATTGGCAGTTTAGACAAATTGAAAAAGTGCTCTGAAGAAAGGAAGGTTTTTGTTTGGCTTCAGATTCACTTCCTCTCACTGTGTCTCTTGCACAGTAATAGACTGCCGTGTCTTCAGCTTTGAGGCTGTTCATTTGCAGATACAGCTGGCTTTTGGCATTGTCCCTGGAGATGGTGAAGCGGCCCTTCACTTTCTCTGAGTAGAACTTTCCACTGGAATCATAATAGATACTTGCAACCCATTCCAGGCCTTTCCCTGGAGCCTGTCTCACCCAGTACATGTGGTAGCTGCTGAAGGTGAATCCAGAGGCTTGGCAGGAGAGAGGGAGGGACTCTCCAGGTCTTCTCAGATCCCCTCCAGACTCCACCAATTGTACTTGGGATTGAACTCCTAAAAAGAAAAGTTTTTTTTTTTAAATGAGCTCTCTTGTATAGAGGAGCAGAACATGAAAATAAACTCTATACGGATGGAATAATTACCATTGAGGAGTACTAGTATGGACACAAGTTTTAGCCACATTTTTGCTCCCTCTAATGAGTGGAGGGAATTGACAAGAGAGGATTCAGCAAATAGCACAAGGTTTAGGTTGGTGGGTGTTGTCTGAAGAGGGAAACCATGGGGCTCCTTTAAAGGGGAAATTGTCTCTGAATTTACATATCTGTTGGGATAAAAGGCATTTTGCTGAACATAACTTACATCTACATTTTGTAATCAACATTCTAGTCCTAAGAAAAGTTTTGGACACATTTTTTTTCCTTGAGTTAATAGATAAAAGAGTCAGTTTACTGTACATTAACTACAAAACAGACTTGAAAATTTCACTACACTTCCAAATGATTTTAGTAATACGGAATAAATGGACACATTAGTCCCATTTAAGGACACTTATTAGGGAAGTTTAAAAAAAAGCAAGTAAATTTGAATTAAAACTGTTGCTATCAGATTGTTTCTTTTTTTTTAATTAAAAAAGTTTTACAATACAGGATTTCCCCTCCCCTTTTTCACCCCTCCCGCTCCCCCTCCCACCCCTCCCCATCCCCCCCAACCTCCCCCCAACCACACCCCTTCCCTTCCCATCCCACCCCTGACTTCAGCTACACATTTTTTAAAAAGAAAAACAACAAAAATTTATAACAAAAAGAAAAGCGAAGACTATTATATATTCAATTCTAAATTGAAAGGAAGAGAGAAGAAAGAGAAAAAGGAATTAAAAGAATATTAAAAAAAAAGAAAAAAAGAGAGAAAAAAACCCCCATACAGATAAATATTTATCTAAAATTAACAATACTATAATAAGAAAAACACCCAAAAATAACAACCATTATAATATTTAAACCAATTATATAAAAAAAAATTTTTGACCTTTGTATAACCCATTAGTATTAACATTACAAGTAATATACCTAACTCAATTCCCCAAAAATAGTGTAACCTACACATTCATATCAAATAATATCAAATAATTTGATCCCAACTGCTCCCCTTAATTAAAAAAAAACCACAGAAGAACAAAAAACAGAAAAAAAAGAAGAACATAAAACATACAATATTTAGTTATTTATTTATTTATTGGATTTATATACCGCCCTTCTCCTTGCGGACTCAGGGCAGTGTACAGCCAGATAAAAATACAGTGTACAAAAGTTAAAAATCCCATATAAACTTTGGCTGACTACTAAGAACAATTTAAATATTAAAATACCACAACACTAAGACACTAAAAATGTTAAAATTCAACGGGGGTCAGGCTAGACCGGCAAGTTGGAAAAGATACGTTTTCAGGGCCCGACGGAACGTTCGGAGGTCAGGGATCGTTCTCAATTCTGGAGGAAGATCATTCCAGAGGGTCGGGGCTGCCACAGAGAAGGCTCTCCCCCTGGAGGTCGCCAGCCGGCATTGTCTGGCTGATGGCACCCTGAGAAGGCCCTCTCTGTGGGAGCGAACCGGCCGGTGGGAGGCAACTGGCGGCAGAAGGCGGTCCCGTAAGTACCCTGGCCCTAAGCCATGGAGCGCTTTAAAGGTGATCACCAACACCTTGAAACGCACCCGGAAGTCCACCGGCAACCAATGCAGCTCGCGCAGGAGAGGAGTCACATGGGAGCGCCCTGTCGCTCCCATAATCCCCCGCGCGGCCGCATTCTGCACCAGTTGGAGCCTCCGGGTGCACCCCAAGGGGAGCCCCATGTAGAGAGCATTACAGTAATCCAGGCGAGAGGTGACGAGCGCCTGAGTGACTGTGCGTAGGGAGTCCCGATCTAGAAAGGGTCGCAACTGGCGTATCAAGCGAACCTGATAAAAAGCCCCCCTGGCCACAGCTGTCGTGTGATCCTCTAAGGACAGCCGTGGGTCCAGGAGGACGCCCAAGTTGCGAACCCTTTCCGTGGGGGCCAAAGATTCACCCCCAATAACCAGCGATGGTGTCAGCTGGCTATATCGGGACGCCGGCAGCCACAGCCACTCGGTCTTGGAAGGGTTGAGTCGAAGCCTGTTTCTCCCCATCCAGACCCGCACGGCTTCAAGGCACTGGGACATCACTTCCACGGCATCGTTGGGGTGGTCTGGGGTGGAAATGTACAGCTGAGTATCGTCAGCGTACTGATGGAACTCCACCCCAAAACCACGGATGATCTCACCCAGCAGCTTTACATAAATGTTGAACAGGAGGGGCAAGAGGACCGACCCTTGCGGCACCCTGCACATTAGGCGCCTCGGGGTCGACCGCTGCCCCCTGTCAACACTGATTGCGACCGGTCGGAGAGGTAGGAGGAGAACCACCGTAAAACGGTGCCCCCCACCCCCAGTCCCTCCAACCGGCGCAACATGATACCATGGTCGATGGTATCAAAAGCCGCTGAGAGGTCTAACAGCACCAGGATAGAGGAGTACCCCCTACCCCGGGCCCTCCAGAGATCATCCACCAACGCGACCAATGCCGTTTCGGTGCTGTATCCAGACCTGAAGCCGGACTGGAGCGGGTCTAAATAGACAGCTTCATCCAGGTACCGAGGGAGCTGCCACGCAACCACACTCTCAACAACCTTCGCCAAAAAGGGAAGGTTGGAGACTGGACGATAATTAGCCAAAATAGCTTTATGCCAGTGGGAGTTGTCTGAAAAAGGAAAACATTGGGTCCCTTTAAAGGGGAAATTGTGCCTTCATTTTCATATCTGATGGGATAAAAGAGCCCTACATCAGGGGTGCTATTCAGCAGCTTCTGACAGGTTATGGAGAACGAATAGCAGAAATTTTAGTAGTTCAGAGAATTGGCAAATACCACATTTGTTGGCTGCAGTGTGGGGTGGGAGGTGAGATTTTGCAATATCCTTCTCCCAGGAGTGGGGAGGGAATGCAGATTTTGCAGTAACCATCCCCTGCCACTACCACCAAGCCTCGCCCAGCAAGCCACACCAAACCCATCAAGCCACACCTATAGAACCTGTAGTAAAAAAACAAACAAAACATCGAATTTCACTACTAGAAGCCAAGATCACCAAACACAGATCATACTTTGATCATGTTGCAAGAGCTAATTCACTTGAAAAATCAATCATGCTGGGAATTATCAGCAGAAAAAGAATAAGGGGCCACTCTGGTACCCACTGAGTGGACACTATGAAGGATGACACCGGGATGACCATGGCAGATCTAAAGAAGGCAGTGTGAGACAGAGGGGCATGCAGAGTCGTGATCTACAAAACAAACTTTCTGAAGTTCTCATTTGACAATAATCAACCCTCATTGATAACTCAGGATTGGCAGTTTAGACAAGTTGAAGAAGTGCTCTGAAGAAAGGAAGGTTTTTGTTTGGCTTCAGATTCACTTCCTCTCACTGTGCCTCCTGCACAGTAATAAATTGCTGTGTCTTCAGCTTTGAGGCTGTTCATTTGCAGATACAGCTGGCTTTTGGCATCGTCCCTGGAGATGGTGAAGCGGCCCTTCACTTTGTCTGAGTAGAACGTTCCACTGGAATCATAATAGATGAGTGCAACCCATTCCAGACTTTTCCCTGGAGCCTGTCTCACCCAGTGCATGTTGTAGCTGCTGAAGGTGAATCCAGAGGCTTGGCAGGAGAGACGGAGGGACTCTCCAGGTCTTCTCACGTCCCCTCCAGACTCCACCAGCTGCACTTGAGATTGGACTCCTAAAAAGAAAAGTGTTTTTTTTTTTAAAAAAATGAGATCTCCTGCATAGAGGAGCAAAACGTGGAAATAAACTCTATATGGAGGGAATAATTACCTTTGAGAAGTACTAGAAAGGACACAAGATTTAGCCACATTTTTGCTCCCTCTAATGAGTGGAGGAAATTGACAAGAGGGGATTCAGCATATAACACAAGGTGTAGGTGTGTGGGTGTTGTCTGAAGAGGGAAACCATGGGGCTCTTTTAAAGGGGAAATTGTGCCTCAATTTACATATTTGATGGGATAAAAGACACTTTGGTGAACATAACTTACATCTACATTTTGTAATCAACATTTTAGTCCTAAGAAAAGTTTTGGACACATTTTTTTTCCTTGAGTTAATAGATAAAAGAGTCAGTTTCCTGTACATTAACTACAAAAAAGACTTGAAAATTTCACTACACTTCCAAATGATTTTACTAATACAGAATAAATGGACACATCAGTCCCATTTAAGGACACTTATTAGGGAAGTTAAAAAAAAGCAAATACATTTTGAATTAAACCTTTGCTATCAGATTGTTTCTTAAACCATTGTTTATTTTCTTGAAAATCCCAGCTACCACCACGGAACACTTTTTCAGCTAGACAAGTTGGGTCCACTCAAGTCACAAGATAAAACTTAACTCATATTGTGACCAAATACAGTCTCTCAATTCAAAGAGAATGAGAAATAATTCTCTTTGTATTATCCAAAACATTTTGTTTGCTGTTGTTTTTCTTTTGTAAACCCAGACGTGGTTTCCCAGTATGGATTAAAGAGATTGGATTTCTAAAGTGAAATGAAGAAGAGTTGAAGTTGTTTTGAGTTCCACGGAGAGAAACTTTAAAATCTCCTTGTTTGCTGTATAGCATTTGTATCAGTAATGGGCTTCCCCAGGTTCAGACCAGTTCACAGGAACCGGTGGTAAAACTGGCGGGAGACCCCTCCCACTGCCCCCGAAGTCTTCATCGGTGATCTGCGCATGTGTACAAACACCATCCTGTTGTGAACTGGTAGTAAAGGTAAGTAGAACCCATCCCTTATTAGTATCTATAAGCAGTGATGGGATTCAACTATTTTAACAACCAGTTCTGTGGGCGTGGCTTATTTGGGAAGGGTGGCTTGGTGGTCATGTGACCAGGTGGGCGTGGCTATGTGCTTAGGGACTACTCAGAGGGCTGAAAAAAGTGATTTCTGACTGGTCCTTGCCCTTTTGACCAGTCCTCACATTTGTGACCATCCCCACATTTATGCCCATTGCACTTTTCTTAACAACCGTTATCACAACTGCTTCTCTTCACCACGCTGACAAGATAAGGCTCAAAACGTAAAATGTGAGGACAGTCGTAAGTGCGAGGACCAGTCAAAAGTGTGAGGACTTATCAAAAATAACTTTTTCAGCCCTCTGCGTAGTATGCACATGGGGACTACCCAGAGGGGTGAAAAAAGTGATTTCTGGCAGGTCCTCGCACTTTTGACTGGTCCTCGCACTTATGATCATCATTTATGCCGGTTGCCAAATTCTTAACAACCGTGTCACTCATTTCACAACTGCAGTACTTCATGTGACCAGGGGTGTGTGGCCAGGTGGTCATGGGGCATCGCTTCTTTGCCCTAATGAAAATGAATTATTACAGAAATAAAATAAAAAAAATATTATCTGACTTTCAAAATGTGACAATATCTAATGACAGTTTTTAAATTCCCTTCCCCACCCCCACTAGGTGCCCAGACAATGGGATTCCATGTGACAACATTGCCCTCTAGTGTCCAAAATGAGGATTGGACCCATCTTCCTAATTCTCCAAGGAGATTCTTTTGGTGCAGATGTTTCCTCAATATGAGAAGGGCAGTTTGGAGGTTTAGAACAGGGCTTTTCAAACTTCTTGCAGATTGTACCACTTTTGGCTATAGCAATATTTGAATACCACGAGTTGCCAAGCAAGGTGTCAAAACCTTGATGACAAAAAAGAAAGAAAGAAAGAAAGAAAGAAAGAGAGAGAGAGAGAGAGAGAGGAAGAAAAAGAAAAAGAAAAGAAAAGAAAAGAAAAGAAAAGAAAAGAAAAGAAAAGAAAAGAAAAGAAAAGAAAAGAAAAGAAAAGAAAAGAAAAGAAAAAGGGAAAAGGAATAAAGTGAGAAAGTACAGGTCGTCCTTGACTTACAAAAGTTTGCTTATTGACGGAAGTTACAATGGCGCTGAAAAAAGTGACTTATGACCATTTTTACCACTGAAAACCATTTTTGGCCAATTGAAGACAATTGTTTACTGTACATTAACTACTAAATGTAATTAAGTTGAAAAACTACTGGAGGGAATTTATTTCACTGATTAATTGTTCTCACTGTCAGGAAATTTCTCCTTAGTCCTAGATTACTTCTCTTCTTAATGAATTTCCATTCATTGCTTTTGTTCTGCCTTCAAGGGCTTTGTAGAATAGATTGCCCCCAATTCTTTATAACAGCCCTTTTCTAATAATAATAATATCTCCTAGACTAAACCACATCAAAAAATATCACTGGAAGCCAGGATCAACAAAAAGAGATCATATTTTTATCATGTCGCAAGAGCTGATTCACTTAAAAAAATCAATCATGCTGGGAATGATCAGCGGAAAAAGAAGAATGGGCCACTCTAGTACCCACTTAGTGGACACTATAAAGGATGACACCGGGATGACCATGGCAGACCTAAAGGAGTCAGTGTGAGACAGAGGGGCATGCAGAATCATGATATACAACCAAACTTTCTTAAGTTCTCACTAGACAATAATCAAACCTCATTGATAACCCAGGGTTGGCAGCTTAGACAAGTTGAAGAAGTGCTCTGAAGAAAGGAAGGTTTTTGTTGGGCTTCAGATTCACTTCCTCTCACTGTGTATCTAGCACAGTAATAGACTGCCGTGTCTTCAGCTTTGAGGCTGTTCATTTGCAGATACAGCTGGCTTTTGGCATTGTCCCTCGAGATGGTGAAGCGGCCCTTCACTTTGTCTGAGTACTTGATATCACTGGAATCAGAATAGATACGTCCAATCCATTCCAATCCTTTCCCAGGAGCCTGTCTCACCCAGTGCATGTTAGAGCTGCTGAAGGTGAATCCAGAGGCTTGGCAGGAGAGACGGAGGGACTCTCCAGGTCTTCTCACATCCCCTCCAGACTCCATCAACTGGACTTGAGATTGGACCCCTAAAAAGAAAGCTTTTTTGTTTTTTAATGAGATCTCCTGCATAGAGGAGCAGAACATGGAAATAAACTCTATACGGAGGGAATAATTACCATTGAGGAGTACTAGTAAGGACACAAGGTTTAGCCACATTTTTGCTCCCTCTAATGAGTGGAGGGAATTGACAAGAGAGGATTCAGCAAATAGCACAAGGTTTAGACTGATGGGTGTTGTCTAAAGGGGGAAACCATGGGGCTCTTTTAAAGGGGAAATTGTGCCTCAATTTACATATTTGATGGGATAAAAGACACTTCGGTGAACATAACTTACATCTACATTTTGTAATCAACATTCTAGTCCTAAGAAAAGTTTTGGATACTTTTCCCTCCTGAGTTAATAAAAAAAGGGCCTGTTTACTGTTTATTGAACTATAAAAAAGGCTTGAAAATTTCACTACACTTCCAAATGATTTTAGTAAAAAGGAATAAATGGACACGTTAGTCCCATTTAAGGACACTTATTAGAGAGGTTAAAAAAAGCTACTACATTTGAATTAAAACATTTGCTATCAGATTGTTTCTTAAACCATTGTTTATTTTATTGAAAATCCCAGCTACCACCATGGAACACTTTTTCAGCTAAGCAAGTTGGGTCCACTCAACTCACGAAGTAAAACTTAAGTCATATTGTGACCAAATACAGTCTCTCAATTCAAAGAGAATGAGAAATAATTATCTTTGTATTATCCAAAAGCTTCTGTTTGCTCTGAGTTTTCTGTTGTAAACCCAGACATGGTTTCCCAGTATGGATTATAGAGATTGGAATGCTAAAGTGAAGTGAAGAAGAAGTGAAGTTGTTTTGAGTTCCATGGAGAGAAACTTTAAAATCTTCTGGATTGCTGGATAGCATTTGTATCAGTGGTGGGTTGTCCCCGGTTTGGACAGGTTCGAAAGAACCGGTAGTAAAACCGGAGGGAGGCCCCGCCCACTGCCCCAGATCTCATCATCAGTGATCTGCGCATGCGGAGAAGTGTGATCCTGTTGTGAACTAGTAGTAAAGGTAAGTAGAACCCACCCCTGATTAGTATCTATAAGCAGTGGTGGGATTCATCATTTTTAACAACCTGTTCTGTGGGTGTGGCTTATTGGAGGAGTGTGGCTTGGTGATCATGTGACTGGGTGTGCGTGGGTAGCTGGTCATTTGATGGTGTAGGTGTGGCTAGCTGGTCTTGTGAGTGGTTGGGCATGGCTATGTGCATAGGGACTACTCAGAGGGCTGAAAAAAGTGATTTCTGACAGGTCTTTGCACTTTTTACCGGACTTTGCACTTATGATCATCATTTATGCTGGTTGCAGCATTCTTAACAACCGTGTCACTCATTTCACAACTGCAGTGCTTCATGTGACCGGGTGGGTGTGGCCAGGTGGTCATGAGGCATCACTTCTTTGTCCTAAGGACAGTGAATTATTACAGAAATAAAATTAAAAAAATATTATCTGACTTTCACAATGAGACAATATCTAATGACAGTTTTTAAATTCCCTTCCCCACCCCCACTAGGTGCCTAGACAATGGGATTCCATGTGACAACATTGCCCTCTAGTGTCCAAAATGAGGAGAGGACCCGTCTTCCTAATTCTCCAAGGAGATTCTTTTGGTGCAGATGTTTCCCCAATATGAGAACGGCAGTTTGGAGGTTTAGAACAGGGCTTTTCAAACTTTTGCAGATTTGTACCACTTTTTGGCTATAGCAGTATTCGAATATCAGCAGTCGCCTAGCAGTGTGTGAAAAACTTGATGACAAGAAAGAAAGAAAGAAAAGAAAGAAAGAAAGAAAGAAAGAAAGAAAGAAAGAAAGAAAGAAAGAAAGAAAGAAAGAAAGAAAGAAAGAAAGAAAGAGAAAGAAAGGGAAAAGGAGAAGGGAAAAAAGTGATAAAGTTCAGGTCGTCCTTGATTTACAAAAGTTTTCTTAGTGACAGAAGTTACAATGGCACTGAAAAAAATAACTTATGAGCATTTTTGCGACTGAAAACCATTTTTGGCCAATGGGCCAAAAAGACAATTGATACTTAAACATATTTTCTTCCCTAGCACATTCCCTCCAGCTAAATGGGCAACTGGATTTTCTATGGAACATGACTTCCAGAGTTAAGACTGAAGTCAGGACACATCTTCTTAATTCTCCAAGGAGATTCCTTCAGAGCAGGTATTTCCCCCATGTGTGTTTGCCAGTTTGGATATTTAGAAGGATTATCCTAAGGTTTCCTTTTCACCCTTCCGCCCAACACTAAACAAGCACATTTCATTCCAGTGAAGTCAAATCAACTGGTAGACTTGGAACTTTTCTTATTTTAGTTACAGCAAACTTTTTTAATATCTACATCCAAACTTCTTCAAGTTCTCACTAGACAATGATCCAACCTAACTGATAACCCAGGATTTGAGACTTAGACAAGATGAAGAGATGCTCTGAGGAAAGGAAGGTTCTTGCATGACAGCAGATTCACTTCACTCACTGTGTATGTAGCACAGTAATAGACTGCTGTGTCTTCAGCTTTGAGGCTGTTCATTTGCAGATGCAGCTGGCTTTTGGCATTGTCCCTGGAGATGGTGAAGCGGCCCTTGACTTTGTCTGAGTATGTAAGCATACCCGCATTGGAGTTTATGTATGCCACCCATTCCAGTCCTTTCCCAGGAGACTGTCTCACCCAGCTCATGCCATGGGTGCTGAAGGTGAATCCAGAGGCTTGGCAGGAGAGACGGAGGGACTCTCCAGGTCTTCTCACATCACCGCCAGACTCCACTAACTGGATTTGAGATTGGACCCCTAAAAAGAAAAGTGGTGGGTTTTTGTTTGTTTGCTTGTTTAAATGAGATCTCCTGCATAGAGGAGCAGAACATGGAAATAAACTCTATACGGAGGGAATAATTACCATTGAGGAGTACTAGTAAGGACAGGAGGTTTAGCCACATTTTTGCTCCCTCTTAGGAATGGAGAGAATTGACAAGAGAGTATTCAGGAAATAGCAGAAGGTTTAGACTGATAGGTGTTGTCTCAAGAGGGAAACCATGGGGCTCTTTTAAAGGGGAAATTGTGCCTCAATTTACATATTTGATGGGATAAAAGACACTTTGGTGAACATACGTTACATCTACATTTTGTAATCAACATTCTAGTCCTAAGAAAAGTTTTGGATACTTTCTCCCCCTGAGTTAATAAGAAAAAGGGCCTGTTTACTGTTTATTGAACTATAAAAAAGGCTTGAAAATTTCACTCCACTTCCAAATGATATTAGTAGTATGGAATAAATGGACATGTTAGTCCCATTTAAGGACACTTATTAGAGAGGTTAAAAAAGGCTAGTACATTTGAATTAAAACGTTTGCTATCAGATCATCCTGCACTCCCACCTGGAGTAGGAAGCGGGTCACCCTAAACAGAGCGGCTGGGCGATTCTCTGCAGATGCGATAAGAGTGGGAAAATAACATTGCAGTCCTAAGAAAAGGCTTACACACATTTTTTTTTTTGAGTTAATAGAAGAAAGGGTCAGTTACTGTACATTAACTACAAAAAAGGCTTGAAAAATTTCACTACTTTTAAAAATGATTTTATGTCATAGAGAATAGATTGACCTTTAGTCTTGCTTAAGGAAACTTATTGGAGAGGATAAAGCTAGCACATTTGAATTGGGATGTTCTCTATGAGATTGATTTATTAACCATTGTTTATTATATGGAAAATCCCAACCACCTTCAAGGTAACATGGCTCGAAGAGTCAAAACTGAAGCAAGGACGCATCTTCTTAATTCTCCAAGGAGATTCCTCAGAGCAGATATTTCCTCAGTGTGTGTTTACCAGAAGGATTATCCTAAATTTTCTTTTTCCATCATTTTCCCCTGATACTAAAGGACTACATTCCTTTCCAGTGAAGCCAAATGAATTCTAAAGAGGGACATAAACTTATTTTTTTTTCATTTTGTTACAGCAAACCTTTTGATACCTAGAACCAAACATCCTGAAATTCTCACTGATGATCAACTCTCATTGATAACTGCAGGATTTGAGGGTTAGACAAACTGCTCTGAAGAAAGGAAGGTTTTTGTTTGGCTTCAGATTCACTTCCTCTCACTGTGTATCTTGCACAGTAATAAATTGCTGTGTCTTCAGCTTTGAGGCTGTTCATTTGCAGATACAGCTGACTTTTGGCATTGTCCCTGGAGATGGTGAAGCGTCCTTTGACAGACTCCGCATAGAGTTGCTTACTGCCATCGGACCCAATAACTGCAATCCATTCCAGTCCTTTTCCTGGAGCCTGTCTCACCCAGTCCATGCTGTCGCTGCTGAACGTGAATCCAGAGCCTTGGCAGGAGAGACGGAGAGACTCTCCAGGTCTTCTCACATCTCCTCCAGACTCCACCAACTGGACTTGAGAGTGGACTCCTAAAAAGAAAAGTGTTTTTTTTTTAATGAGATCTCCTGCATAGAGGAGCAGAAGATGGAAATAAACTCTATATTTGGGACATAATTACCTTTGAGGAGTACTAGTAAGGACACAAGGTTTAGCCACATTTTTGCTCCCTCTAATGAATGGAGGGAATTGGCAAGAGAGGATTCAGGAAATAGCACAAGGTTTAGGTTGGTGGGTGTTGTCTGAAGAGGGAAACCATGGGGCTCTTTTAAAGGGGAAATTGTGCCTCGATTTCCATATCTGTTGAGATAAAAGACATTTCACTGAACATTTCAGAAAAGTTTTGAACACATTTTTTTCCTTGAGTAAATAAATAAAAGAGTTTGTTTATCATACATTAACTACAAAAAAGGCTTGAAAATTTCACTACACTTCCAAATGATTTTAGTAATACGGAATAAATGGACACTTTAGTCCCATTTAAGGACACTTATTAGAGAGGTTAAAAAAAGCTAGTTCATTTGAATTAAAATGTTTGCTATCAGATTGGTTCTTAAACCATTGTTTACTTTATTGAAAATCCCAACTGCCATCACAGAACACTTTTTCAGCTAGGCAAGCTGGGGCCACTCACCTCACGAAGTAAAACTTCAGTCATATTGTGACCAAATACAGTCTCTCTATTCAAAGAGAATGAGAAATAATTATCTTTGTGTCTATAAGCAGTGATTGGATTCAACTTTTTTAACAACCGGTTCTGTGGGTTTTGCTGATTTGGGGGCGTGGCTAGCTGGTCATGTGACCAGGTGGGCGTGGCTATGAGCATAGGGACTTCTCAGAGGGCTGAAAAAGTAATTTCTGACCGGTCCTCGCAGTTTTGAGCGGACCTCGCACTTATGACTGGTCATCATTTATGCCCATTGCAGCATTCTTAACAACTGTGTCACACATTTTACAACTGCAGCGCTTCATGGGACCATGTGGGTGTGGCCAGGTGATCATGAGGCATCACTTCTTTGTCCTAAGGACAGTGAATTATTACAGAAATAAAATTAAAAAAAATATTATCTGACTTTTACCATGAGACAATATCTAATGACAGTTTTTAAATTCCCTTTACCACCCCCACTAGGTGCCTAGACAATGGGATTCCATGTGACAACATTGCCCTCCAGTGTCCAAAATGAGGAGAGGACCCATCTTCCTAATTCTCCAAGGAGATTCTTTTGGTGCAGATGTTTCCTCAATATGAGAACGGCAGTTTGGAGGTTTAGAACAGGGCTTTTCAAAATTCTTGCAGATTGTACCACTTTTTGGCTATAGCAATATTCGAGAACTACCAGTCGCCTAGCAAGGTGTCAAAAACTTGATGACCAAAAAAGAATAAAGGAAAGGAAAAAGGAAAACAGTGATTGTTATGGCCTGTACCCAGTCTGTGCGGCTGGTGGTTGATTCGGACAGCGAGGAGGCTGGTGTGGTGCTGTACCATCAGCCTGTGCAGCTGGCACTCGAGTTGGACAATGAGGCTGGAGAAGATGTGGTGCCAGAGGCAGGAATTCAGCCAGGGCCTTCAGAACCTCCTGAAGCTCCCTTAAGTGAAGAGGATGAAGAGGAGAAGCCTATTCTTGATGCATGGGCGTGCAGAGCTGCCAAAAGGCAGGAGTGACTCCTCAGTCGGAAGTCTCCTCAAGAGTAAAGATTGGGGCTAATTGGCCACTCCCTTAGCTTATTTAAGGAGGAACGCCGACTGAAGTAATTTTCAGGGAACAACTTCATTCACTCTCCTTTGTGCCTTCATCTTTTTTCTTTGCAAATTGCTTCTGGGCTTTCATAGTAAGATTAAGATTATTTATTCTTTGGATTCTTGTAGGCTGTTAAGAAAGTTAGCAGCCTTTGTTTGGGAAAAAAACCCTATTTAATTTAGTAAACTAAGGTTTGTACAGACTTTGTGTGTGCTGCGTTCTTTGGGGTCTGTAGCTGGGGCAGAACAATAATAGAGTACAGTTCGTCCTTGACTTACAACAGTTTGCTTAGTGACGGAAGTTACAATGGCACTGAAAAAAGTGACTTATGACCATTTTTAGCACTGCAAACCATTTTTGGCCAATTGAAGACAATTGGCATTCCTTTAAAGGGGAAATCATGTCTCAATTTACATATCCGTTGGGATAAAAGAGCCCTTGACCAACACATTTCTGTGAACATGGTTTACATATGAATTCTGTAATTAACATTGCAGCCCAAAGAAAAGGCTTAGACACATTTTTTTCCCTTTGAGTTAATAGGAGAAAGGGATAGTTTACTGTACTTTAACTACAAAATGTAATTAACTTGAAAAATTACTGGGGGGAATTTATTTCACTGATTAATTGTTCTCAATGTCAGGAAATTTCTCCTTAGTCCTAGATTACCTTTCTCCTTGATTAATTTCCATCCATTGCTTCCTGTTCTGCCTTCAGGGTCTTTGTAGGATAGATTGACCCCCAATTCTTTATAACAGCCCTT
This sequence comes from Coluber constrictor foxii, assembly GCA_038048745.1. Taxonomy (NCBI): domain Eukaryota; kingdom Metazoa; phylum Chordata; class Lepidosauria; order Squamata; family Colubridae; genus Coluber; species Coluber constrictor. The sequence continues at coordinate 37,332,934 of CM075961.1, read as the reverse complement.
TTCTAATAATAATAAAATGTCCCAGACTAAACCTCATCAAAAATAGCCAGGATCACCAAACACAGATCATACTTTCATCATGTCGCAAGAGCTGATTCACTCAAAAAAATCAATCATGCTGGGAATGATCAGCGGAAAAAGAAGAAGGGGTCACTCTGGTACCCACTGAGTGGACACTGTAAAGGATGACACTGGGATGACCATGGCAGACCTAAAGGAGTCAGAGTGAGACAGAGGGGCATGCAGAGTTGTGATCTACATGTAAATTTTCTTAAGTTCTCACTCGACAATAATCAACCCTCATTGATAACCCAGGATTGACGGCTGAGACAAGTTGAAGAAGTGCTCTGAAGAAAGGAAGGTTTTTGTTTGGCTTCAGATTCACTTCCTCTCACTGTGTTTCTTGCACAGTAATAAATTGCTGTGTCTTCAGCTTTGAGGCTGTTCATTTGCAGATACAGCTGGCTTTTGGCATTGTCCCTGGAGATGGTGAAGCGTCCTTTGACAGACTCTGCATAGAACTGCTTACTGCCATCGGACCAAATAACTGCAATCCATTCCAGTCCTTTTCCTGTAGCCTGTCTCACCCAGTGCATGCCATAGCTGCTGAAGATGAATCCAGAGGCTTGGCAGGAGAGACGGAGGGACTCTCCAGGTCTTCTCACATCTCCTCCAGACTCCACCAATTGGCCTTGAGATTGGACCTCTAAAAATAAAAGTGTTGTTTTTTTAAAAAAAGAAAATTAGATATCCTGCATAGAGGAGTAGAAAGTGGAAATAAACTCTATACGGAGGGAATAATTACCTTTGAGGAGTACTAGTAAGGACACAAGGTTTAGCCACATTTTTGCTCCCTCTAGTGAGTGGAGGGAATTGACAAGAAGGGATTCAGCAAATAGCACAAGGTTTAGGTTGGTGGGTGTTGTCTGAAGAGGGAAACCATGGGGCTCTTTTATAGGGGGAAATTGTGTCTGAATTTACATATCAGTTCGGATAAAAGAGCCCTGTGAACATCACTTCCCTGTGCATTTTATAGATAACATTGAAATCCAAAGAAAAGGATTATGACTCATCTATCTATCTATCTATCTATCTATCTATCTATCTATCTATCTATCTATCTATCTATCTATCATCTACTTTATGAATTAATAGGCAAAAGGGCAAATTTACTAAGCATTAACAAAAAAAAAAAGCCTATAAAATACACTATTTTATTTGCACTGTTTTATTTGTTTATTTTATGGAAAATCCCAAATACATTAAATGGCAGTTGAACCACAAGGAACCCATTTTCAGCTAGAGTAGTTGGGGCCACTGAATTCACAAAGTCAGACTTCAGTCCTATTGTGACCAAATACGCTCTCTTATTCCAGAGAGCATAATAAATAATTCTCTTTTGTGTTATCCAAAATATTTTGTTTACTGTAGCTTATCTGTAGGGCTTCTCAATAAGGATTTCGGCGTCTTGAGAAATTAAATCCTTTTGAGATCCCTTGAGAGGAACTCCAATATTTTCTGAATTCCTGGACATATTTGCATCCATAATCCTTACACTGTTTTACATATTCAATGAATATGAAATAGCACAAGCTTTATGCCAGTGGGCGTTATCTGAAAAAAGAAAAAATTGGGTCCCTTTAAAGGGGAAATTGTGTCTTCATTTTCATATCTGATGGCATAAAAGAGCCCTACATCAGGGATGCTATTCAGCAGTTTTTGACAGGTTCTAGAGAATGGATAGCAGCAATTTTAGTAGTTCAGAGAACTGGCAAATGCTACCTTTGGCTGGCTGCAGCGGGGTGGGAGTGGAGATTTTGCAATATCCTTCCCCAAGGAGTGCGGAGGGAATACAGATTTTGCAGGATCCATCCCCTGTCACTCCCACCAAGCCATGCCCACCAAGCCACACCCATAGAACCAGTAGTAAAAAAAACATCGAATTTCACCACTACTGGAAGCCAAGATCACCAAACACAGATCATACTTTGATCATGTCGCAACAGCTGATTCACTCAAAAAAATTAATCATGCTGGGATTGATCAGTGGAAAAAGAAGAAGGGGCCACTCTAGCACCCACTGAGTGGACACTATGAAGGATGACACAGGGATGACATTGGCAGACCTAAAGGAGTCTGTTTGAGACAGAGGGGCATACAGAGTCGTGATCTACACGTAAATTTTCTTAAGTTCTCACTCAACAATGATCAAACCTCATTGATAACCCAGGATTGATGGCTGAGACAAGTTGAAGAAGTGCTCTGGAGAGAAGGAGGTTTTTGTTTGGCTTCAGATTCACTTCCTCTCACTGTGCCTCCTGCACAGTAATAAATTGCCGTGTCTTCAGCTTTGAGGCTGTTCATTTGCAGATACAGCTGGCTTTTGGCATTGTCCCTGGAGATGGTGAAGCGGCCCTTCACTTTGTCTGAGTAGAATTTTTCACTGGAATCATAATAGATAAGTGCAACCCATTCCAGTCCTTTCCCAGGAGCCTGTCTCACCCAGTGCATGCCATAGTTACTGAAGGTGAATCCAGAGGCTTGGCAGGAGAGACGGAGGGACTCTCCAGGTCTTCTCACATCCCCTCCAGACTCCACCAACTTTTCTTGAGATTGGACTCCTAAAAAGAAAAGGTTTTTTTTTTAATGAGATCTCCTGCATAGGGGAACAGAATGTAGAAATAAACTCTATACGGAGGGAATAATTACCCTTGAGGAGTACTAGTAAGGACAGGAGGTTTAGCCACATTTTTGCCCCCTCTAATGAGTGGAGGGAATTGACAAGAGGGGATTCAGGAAATAGCACAAGGTTGAGGTTGGTGGGTGTTGTCTGAAGAGGGAAACCATGGGGCTCTTTTAAAGGGGAAATTGTGTCTGAATTTACATATCTGTTGGGGTAAAAGACATTTCGGTGAACATAACTTACATCTACATATTGTAATCAACATTCTAGTCCTAAGAAAAGTTTTGGACACATTTTTTTCCTTGAGTTAATAGAGAAAAGTATCAGTTTACTGTACATTAACTACTAAAAAGGCTTGAAAATTTCACTACATTTCCAAATTATTTTAGTAATATGGAATAAATGGACACTTTAGTCCCATTTAAGGACACTTATTAGAGAGGTTAAAGAAAGCTAGTACACTTGAATTAAAACATTTGCTATCAGATTGTTTCTTAAACCATTGTTTATTTTGTGGAAAATCCCAGCTACAATCACGGAACACTTTCTCAGATAGACAACTTGGGTCCACTCAACTCACAAAGTAAAACTTAAGTCATATTTTGGCCAAATACATCTCTCAATTCAAACAGAATGAGAAATAATTCTCTTTGTATTATCCAAAGTGTTCTGTTTGCTCTGGGTTTTCTGTTGTAAACCCAGACATGGTTTCCCAGTATGAATTAGAGAGATTGGACTGCTAAGGTGAAGTTAAAAAGAAGTGAAGTTGTTTTGAGTTCCATGGAGAGAAACTTTAAAATCTTCTGGATTGCTGTATAGCATTTGTATTAGTGGTGGGTTACCCCTGGTTCAGAACGGTTTGAAAGAACCGCTGGTAAAACCAAATTGAGGCCCTGCCCACTGCCCCGGATATCATCATCGGCAATCTGCGCATGTGTAAAAGCTCCACTCTGTTGTGGACTGGTAGTAAAGGTAAGTACAACCCATCCAGGTTTGTATCTATAAGCAGTGATGGGATTCAACTTTTTTAACAAGTGGTTTTGTGTGTGTGGCTTATTTGGGGGCATGGCTTGGTGGTCATATGACCGGGTGGGCATGGGTATGTGCATAGGGACTATTCAGAGGGCTGAAAAAGTGATTTCTGACCGGTCCTCACATTTATGACTGGTCATCATTTATGCCCATTGTAGCATTCTCAATAAAGCTGTCACTCATTTCACAACTACTTCTCTTCACCACGGTGACAAGATAGGGCGGAAAACATAAAATGTGAGGATAGTTATAAGTTTGAGGACTGGCCAAAAGTGTGAGGACCGGTTGAAGACAATTGAAGACAATTGTCCAAAAAGACAATTTATACTTAAACATATTTTATTCCCTATCATGTTCCCTCCAGCTAAATGGGTTCTTGGATTTTCTATGGCAACATGACCAGGTAGGCATGGCTTGGTGGTCATCTCACCGGGTGGGCGTGGCTATGTGCATAGGGGCTACTCAGAAGGCTGAAAAAAGTTATGTCTGACAGGTATTCGCACTTTTGACTAGTTCTCACACTTATGACCATCCTCACCTTTATGACCATTGCAGTATTCTTAACAACCGTTTTCTCTTCACCACGCTGACAAGATAGGGTGCAAAACATAAAATGTGAGTACAGTTGTAAGTGTGAGGACCGGCCAAAAGTGTGTGGACTGGTCAAAAATAACTTTTTCAGCCCTCTGAGTAGTCCGTATGCACATATGGGACTACCCAGGGGGCTGAAAAAAGTGAATTCTGGCAGGTCCTCGCACTTTTGATGGGTCATTGCACTTATGACCTTGTACTTATTATCAACATTTATGCTGTTTGCAGCATTCTTAACAACCATGTCATTCACTTCACATGTTGCCATGGTGCCAAGATAGGGCGCAAAACATAAAATGTGAGGACAGTCGTAAGTGTGAGGACCGGTCAAAAATAACTTTTCAGCCCTCTGAGTACTCTCTATACCACAGTTTCACATTTAGGACTCCTGAAATGTAAAATTTTCTTGAGAATGTTTTGGTGAATGATTACAGAAATAAAATAAATAATAATATGACCTCCACAATGAGACTATATCTAATGACAGTTTTTAAATTCCCTTCCCCACCCCCACTAGGTGCCTAGACAATGGAATTCCATGTGACAACATTGCCCCCCAGTGTCCAAAATGAGGAGAGGACCCGTCTTCCTAATTCTCCACAGAGATTCTTTTGGTGCAGATGTTTCCTCAATATGAGAATGGCAGTTTGGAGGTTTAGAACAGGGCTTTTCAAACTTCTTGCAGATTGTACCACTTTTTGGCTATAGCAATGTTCGAGTACCACGAGTCACCTAGCAAAGTGTCACAAACTTGATGACAAGAAAGAAAGAAAGAAAGAAAGAAAGAAAGAAAGAAAGAAAGAAAGAAAGAAAGAAAGAAAGAAGGAAGGAAGGAAGGAAGGAAGGAAGGAAGGAAGGAAGGAAGGAAGGAAGGAAGGAAAGAAAGAAAGAAAGAAAGAAAGAAAGAAAGAAAGAAAGAAAGAAAGAAAGAAAGAAAGAAAGAAAGAAAGAAAGAAAGAAAGAAAGAAAAGGAAAAAGGAAAAAGGAAAAAGGAAAAAGGAAAAAGGAAAAAAGTGGTAAAGTACAGGTCGGCCTTGACTTACAAAATTTTGCTTAGTGACGGAACTTACAATGGCACTGAAAAAAGTGACTTATGACCATTTTTGGCACCGAAAACCATTTTTGGCCAATTGAAGACAATTTTCCAAAAAGACAATTGATACTTAAACATATTTTCTTCCCTAGCAAATTCCCTCCAGCTAAATGAGCAGTTGGATTTTCTATGGCAACAGGCTTTGAGAGTTAAAACTGATTTCAGGACACATCTTCTTAATTCTCCAAGGAGATTCCTTCAGAGCAGATATTTTCCCCAATGTGTGTTTGCCAGTTTGGATATTTAGAAGGATTATCCTAAGGTTTCCTTTTCACCCTTCCGCCCAACACTAAAAAAGCACATTTCATTCCAGTGAAGTCAAATCAACGGGTAGACTTGGAACTTTTTAAATTTAATTACAGGAAACTTTTTAAATACCTACACCCAAACTTCTTCAAGTTCTCACTAGACAATGGTCAAACCTCATTGATAACCCATGATTTGAGGCTTAGAGAAGGTGAAGAGATACTTTGAAGAAAGGAAGGTTCTTGCATGACAGCAGATTTACTTCACTCACTGTGTATGTAGCACAGTAATAGACTGCCGTGTCTTCAGCTTTGAGGCTGTTCATTTGCAGATACAGCTGGCTTTTGGCATTGTCCCTGGAGATGGTGAAGCGGCCCTTGACTTTGTTTGAGTATGTTAGAATACCCGAATTGGAGATTCCAATTGACTGTTCTTTCCCAGGAGAATATCTCACCTAGTGCATGTCAAAGCTGCTGAAGGAGAATCCAGAGGCTTGGCAGGAGAGACGGAGGGACTATCCCAGTCTTCTCACATCTCCTCCAGACTCCAACAACTGGACTTGAGATTGGACTCCTAAAAAGAAAGGTGTCTGAAAAGGGAAAACTTGGGGCTCTTTTAAAGGGGAAATTGTGTCTCAATTTACATATCCGTTGGGATAAAAGAGCCCTTGACCAACACACTTCTGTGAACATGGCTTATATGTGCATTCTGTAATTAACATTGCAGCCATAAGAAAAGGCTTAGACACATTTTTTCCCATTTGAGTTAACAGGAGAAAGGGACAGTTTACTGTACTTTAACTACAAAATGTAATTAACTTGAAAAATTACTGGGGGGAATTTATTTCACTGATTAATTGTTCTCAATGTCAGGAAATTTCTCCTTAGTCCTAGATTACCTTTCTCCTTGATTAATTTCCATCCATTGCTTCCTGTTCTGCCTTCAAGGCTTTGTAGAATAGATTGAGACCCAGTTCTTTATAACAGCCCTTTTCTAATAATAATAAAATGTCCCAGACTAAACCTCATCAAAAATAGCCAGGATCACCAAACACAGATCATACTTTCATCATGTCTCAAGAGCTGATTCACTCAAAAAAATCAATCATGCTGGGAATGATCAGCGGAAAAAGAAGAAGGGGCCACTCTGGTACCCACTGAGTGGACACTGTAAAGGATGACACTGGGATGACCATGGCAGAGCTAAAGGAGTCAGGGTGAGACAGAGGGGCATGCAGAGTCGTGATCTACATGTAAATTTTCTTAAGTTCTCACTCGACAATAATCAACCCTCATTGATACCCCAGGATTGACGGCTGAGACAAGTTGAAGAAGTGCTCTGAAGAAAGGAAGGTTTTTGTTTGGCTTCAGATTCACTTCCTCTCACTGTGTTTCTTGCACAGTAATAAATTGCCGTGTCTTCAGCTTTGAGGCTGTTCATTTGCAGATACAGCTGACTTTTGGCATTGTCCCTGGAGATGGTGAAACGTCCTTTGACAGACTCTGCATAGAACTGCTTACTGCCATCGGACCAAATAACTGCAATCCATTCCAGTCCTTTTCCTGTAGCCTGTCTCACCCAGTGCATGCCATAGCTGCTGAAGGTGAATCCAGAGGCTTGGCAGGAGAGACGGAGGGACTCTCCAGGTCTTCTCACATCTCCTCCAGACTCCACCAATTGGCCTTGAGATTGGACCTCTAAAAATAAAAGTGTTGTTTTTTTTAAAATAGAAAATTAGATATCCTGCATAGAGGAGTAGAAAGTGGAAATAAACTCTATACGGAGGGAATAATTACCTTTGAGGAGTACTAGTAAGGACACAAGGTTTAGCCACATTTTTGCTCCCTCTAGTGAGTGGAGGGAATTGACAAGAAGGGATTCAGCAAATAGCACAAGGTTTAGGTTGGTGGGTGTTGTCTGAAGAGGGAAACCCTGGGGCTCTTTTATAGGGGGAAATTGTGTCTGAATTTACATATCAGTTCAGATAAAAGAGCCCTGTGAACATCACTTCCCTGTGCATTTTATAGATAACATTGAAATCCAAAGAAAAGGATTATGACTCATCTATCTATCTATCTATCTATCTATCTATCTATCTATCATCTATCTATCTATCTATCTATCTATCTATCTATCTATCATCTACTTTATGAATTAATAGGCAAAAGGGCAAATTTACTAAGCATTAACAAAAAAAAAAGCCTATAAAATACACTATTTTATTTGCACTGTTTTATTTGTTTATTTTATGGAAAATCCCAAATACATTAAATGGCAGTTGAACCACAAGGAACCCATTTTCAGCTAGAGTAGTTGGGGCCACTGAATTCACAAAGTCAGACTTCAGTCCTATTGTGACCAAATACGCTCTCTTATTCCAGAGAGCATAATAAATAATTCTCTTTTGTGTTATCCAAAATATTTTGTTTACTGTAGCTTATCTGTAGGGCTTCTCAATAAGGATTTCGGCGTCTTGAGAAATTAAATCCTTTTGAGATCCCTTGAGAGGAACTCCAATATTTTCTGAATTCCTGGACATATTTGCATCCATAATCCTTACACTGTTTTACATATTCAATGAATATGAAATAGCACAAGCTTTATGCCAGTGGGCGTTATCTGAAAAAAGAAAAAATTCGGTCCCTTTAAAGGGGAAATTGTGTCTTCATTTTCATATCTGATGGCATAAAAGAGCCCTACATCAGGGATGCTATTCAGCAGTTTTTGACAGGTTCTAGAGAATGGATAGCAGCAATTTTAGTAGTTCAGAGAACTGGCAAATGCTACCTTTGGCTGGCTGCAGTGGGGTGGGAGTGGAGATTTTGCAATATCCTTCCCCAAGGAGTGCGGAGGGAATGCAGATTTTGCAGGATCCATCCCCTGTCACTCCCACCAAGCCATGCCCACCAAGCCACACCCATAGAACCAGTAGTAAAAAAAACATCGAATTTCACCACTACTGGAAGCCAAGATCACCAAACACAGATCATACTTTGATCATGTCGCAACAGCTGATTCACTCAAAAAAAATTAATCATGCTGGGATTGATCAGTGGAAAAAGAAGAAGGAGCCATTCTAGTACCCACTGAGTGGCAGCTATAAAGGATGACACCGGGATGACCACGGCAGACCTAAAGGAGTCAGTGTGAGACAGAGGGGCATGCAGAGTGGTGATCTACAACCAAACTTTCTTAAATTCTCACTCGACAATAATCAACCCTCGTTGATAACTCAGGATTGGCGGCTGAGACAAGTTGAAGAAGTGCTCTGAAGAAAGGAAGGTTTTTGTTTGGCTTCAGATTCACTTTCTCTCATTGTGTATCTAGCACAGTAATAGACTGCCGTGTCTTCAGCTTTGAGGCTGTTCATTTGCAGATACAGTTGGCTTTTGGCATTGTCCCTGGAGATGGTGAAGCGGCCCTTCACTTTGTCTGAGTAGAACTTTCCACTGGAATCATAATAGATACTTGCAACCCATTCCAGGCCTTTCCCTGGAGCCTGTCTCACCCAGTACATGTGGTAGCTGCTGAAGGTGAATCCAGAGGCTTGGCAGGAGAGAGGGAGGGACTCTCCAGGTCTTCTCACATCCCCTCCAGACTCCACCAATTGTACTTGGGATTGAACTCCTAAAAAGAAAAGTTTTTTTTAAAATGAGCTCTCTTGTATAGAGGAGCAGAATATGAAAATAAACTCTATACGGATGGAATAATTACCATTGAGGAGTACTAGTAAGGACACAAGTTTTAGCCACATTTTTGCTCCCTCTAATGAGTGGAGGGAATTGACAAGAGAGGATTCAGCAAATAGCATAAGGTTTAGGTTGGTGGGTGTTGACTGAAGAGGGAAACCATGGGGCTCTTTTAAAGGGGAAATTGTCTCTGAATTTACATATCTGTTGGGATAAAAGGCATTTTGCTGAACATAACTTACATCTACATTTTGTAATCAACATTCTAATCCTAAGAAAAGTTTTGGACACATTTTTTTTCCTCTTGAGTTAATAGATAAAAGAGTCAGTTTACTGTACATTAACTACAAAAAAGACTTGAAAATTTCACTACACTTCCAAATGATTTTAGTAATAGGGAATAAATGGACACATCAGTCCCATTTAAGGACACTTATTAGGGAAGTTAAAAAAAAAAGCAAGTACATTTGAATTAAAACATTTGCTAATAGATTGTTTCTTAAACCATTTTTTATTTTATTGAAAATCCCAGCTACCACCACGGAACACTTTTTCAGCTAGACAAGTTGGGTCCACTCAACTCACAAAATAAATGTTGAGTCATATTGTGACCAAATACAGTCTCTCAATTCAAAGAGAATGAGAAATAATTCTCTTTGTATTCTCCAAAAGATTTGGTTTGCTGTGGTTTTTCTTTTGTAAACCCAGACGTGGTTTCCCAGTATGGATTAAAGAGATTGGACTGCTAAAGTGAAATGAAGAAGAGGTGAAGTTGTTTTGAGTTCCATGGAGAGAAACTTTAAAATCTTCTGGATTGCTGGATAGCATTTGTATCAGTAATGGGCTTCCCCAGATTGAGACCGGTTCACAGGAACTGGGGGTAAAACTGCTGGGCGACCCCTCCCACTGCCCCCGGAAGTCTTCATCAGTGATCTGTGCATGCTTATAAATGCGATCCTGTTGTGAACTGGTAGTAAAGGTAAGTAGAACCCATCCCTGATTAGTATCTATAAGCAGTGATGGGATTCAACTTTTTAAACAACCGGTTCTGTGGGCGTGGCTTATTTGGGGAGGGTGGCTGGGTGATCATGTGACCGGGTGGGCGTGGCTATGTGCTTAGGGACTACTCAGAGGGCTGAAAAAAGTGACTTCTGACCGGTCCTTGCACTTTTGATTAGTCCTCACATTTATGACCATCCTCACATTTATGACCATTGCAGTATTCTTAACAACCGTTTGCACAACTGCTTCTCTTCACCACGCTGACAAGATAAGGCTCAAAACGTAAAATGTGAGGACAGTCGTAAGAGCGCGTACCAGTCAAAAGTGTGAGGACCTATCAAAAATAAATTTTTCAGTCCTCTATGCACATAGGGACTACCCAGAGGACTGAAGAAAGTGAATTCTGGCAAGGCCTCGCACTTTTGACTGGTCCTTGCACTTATGACCTTGCACCTATGATCATCCTTTATGCCGGTTGCAGCATTCTTAACAACCGTGTCACTCGTTTCACAACTGCAGTTCTTCACGTGACATGGTGGGTGTGGCCAGTGGGTCATGTGGCATCGATTCATTGCCCTAATGACAATGAATTATTACAGAAATAAAATAAAAAAAATATATCTGACTTTCACAATGAGAAAACATCTAATGACAGTTTTTAAATTCCCTTCCCCGCCCCCACTAGGTTCCTAGACAATGGGATTCCATGTGACAACATTGCCCTCTAGTGTCCAAAATGAGGAGAGGACCCCTCTTCCTAATTCTCCAAGGAGATTCTTTTGGTGCAGATGTTTCCTCAATATGAGAACGGCAGTTTGGAGGTTTAGAACAAGCTTTTCAAACTTCTTGCAGATTGTACCACTTTTTGGCTATAGCAAAATTTGAATACCACCAGTCACCTAGGAAGGTGTCAAAAACTTGATGAAAGAAAGAAAGAAAGAAAGAAAGAAAGAAAGAAAGAAAGAAGGAAGGAAGGAAGGAAGGAAGGAAGGAAGGAAGGAAGGAAGGAAGGAAGGAAGGAAGGAAGGAAGGAAGGAAGGAAGGAAGGAAGGAAGGAAGGAAGGAAGGAAAAAAGTGATAAAGTACAGGTCGTTCTTGATTTACAACAGTTTTCTTAGTGACAGAAGTTACAATGGCACAGAAAAAAATGACTTATGACCATTTTTAGCACTGAAAACCATTTTTCGGCCAGTTGAAGACAATTGTCCAAAAAGACAATTGATACTTAAACATATTTTATTCCCTAGCAAATTCCCTCCAGCTAAATGAGCAACTGGATTTTCTATGGCAACATGGCTTCCAGAGTTAAGACTGAAGTCAGGACACATCTTCTTCATTCTCCAAGGAGATTCCTTCAGAGCAGGTATTTTCCCCAATGTGTGTTTGCCAGTTTGGATATTTACAAGGATTATCCTAAGGTTTCCTTTTCACCCTTCCGTCCAACACTAAACAAGCACATTTCATTCCAGTGATGTCAAATCAACTGGTAGACTTGGAACTTTTCTTATTTTAGTTATAGCAAACTTTTTTAATACCTACATCCAAACTTCTTCAAGTTCTCATTAGACAATGATCCAACCTCACTGATAACTCAGGATTTGAGGCTTAGACAAGGTGAAGAGATGCTCAGAAGAAAGGAAGGTTCTTGCATGACAGCAGATTCACTTCACTCACTGTGTATGTAGCACAGTAATAGATTGCCGTGTCTTCAGCTTTGAGGCTGTTCATTTGCAGATGCAGCTGGCTTTTGGCATTGTCCCTAGAGATAGTGAAGCGGTCCTTCACTTTGTCTGAGTATGTAATCATACCCGCATTGGAGTTTATGTATGCCACCCATTCCAGTCCTTTCCCAGGAGACTGTCTCACCCAGCTCATGCCATGGGTGCTGAAGGTGAATCCAGAGGCTTGGCAGGAGAGACGGAGGGACTCTCCAGGTCTTCTCACATCTCCTCCAGACTCCACCAGCTGCACTTGAGATTGGACTCCTAAAAAGAAGGTTTTTTTTTTAAAAAAAAAGAAGAGATCTCCTGCATAGAGGAGCCGAACATGGAAATCAACTCTATATTTGGCACATAACTACCTTTGAGCAGTACTAGTAAGGACACAAGATTTAGCCACATTTTTGCTTCCTCTAAGGAGGGGAGGGAATTGACAAGAGGGGAATCAGCAAATAGCACAAGGTTTAGATTTGTGGGTGTTGTCTGAAAAGGGAAACCATGGGGCTCCTTAAAAGGAAAAATTGTGCCTCGATTTACATATCTCTTGGGATAAAAGAGCCCTTGACTAAAACTCTTCTGTGAACATGGCTTACATGTGCATTTTGTAATTCATATTGCAGTCATAAGAAAAGGCTTAGACCCATTTTTTTTCTTTGAGTTAATAGGAAAAAGGGTCAGTTTACTGTACATAAACTACAAAATGTAATTAACTTGAAAAATTACTGGAGGGAATTTATTTCACTGATTAATTGTTCTCAATGTCAGGAAATTTCTACTTAGTTTTAGATTTATTTCCCCCTTGATTAATTTCCATCCATTGCTTCTTGTTCTGCCTTCAGGGGATTTGTAAAATAGTTGACCCCCAATTCCTTATAACAGCCCTTTTCTAATAATAATAATATCTCCTAGACTAAACCTCATCAAAAAATATCACTGGAAGCCAGGATCACCAAACACAGATCATACTTTGATCATGTTGAAAAAGCTGATTCACTCAAAAAATCAATCATGCTGGGAATGATCAGTGGAAAAAGAAGAAGGGGCCACTCTAGTACCCCCTGACTGGACACTATAAAAGATGACACTGGGATTACCATGGAGGATCTAAAGAAGGCAGTGTGAGATAGAGGGGTATGTAGAGTCGTGATCTACACTCAAAGTTTTTTAAGTTCTCACTAGACAATATTCAAACCTCTCTGATAACCCAGGATTGGCAGCTTAGACAAGTTGAAGAAGTGCTCTGAAGAAAGGAAGGTTTTTGTTTGGCTTCAGATTCACTTCCTCTCACTGTGTGTCTTGCACAGTAATAGACTGCCGTGTCTTCAGCTTTGAGGCTGTTCATTTGCAGATACAGCTGGCTTTTGGCATCATCTCTGGAGATGGTGAAGCGGCCCTTCACTTTGTCTGAGTAGTACTTTCCACTGGAATCATAACTGATGAGTGCAACCCATTCCAGGCCTTTCCCTGGAGCCTGTCTCACCCAGTGCATGCTATAGTCGCTGAAGGTGAATCCAGAGGCTTGGCAGGAGAGACGGAGGGACTCTCCAGGTCTTCTCACATCTCCTCCAGACTCCACCAACTGTACTTGAGATTGGACCCCTAAAAAGAAAGGTGCTTTTTTTAAAATGAGATCTCCTGTGTAGAGGAGCAGAACATGAAAATAAACTCTATATGGAGGGAATAATTACCATTGAGGAGTACTAGTAAGGACACAAGGTTTAGCCACATTTTTGCTCCCTCTAATGAGTGGAGGGAATTGCCAAGAGAGGATTCAGGAAATAGCACAAGGTTGAGGTTGGTGGGTGTTGTTTCAAGAGGGAAACCCTGGGGCTCTTTTAAAGGGGAAATTGTGCCTCAATTTACATATTTGATGGGATAAAAGACACTTTGATGAACATAACTTACATCTACATTTTGTAATCAACATTCTAGTAGTAAGAAAAGTTTTGGATACTTTTCCCCCCAGAGTTAATAAGAAAAAGGGCCTGTTTACTGTTTATTGAACTATAAAAAAGGCTTGAAAATTTCACTATACTTCCAAATGATTTTAGTAAAAAGGAATAAATGGACACGTTAGTCCCATTTAAGGACATTTATTAGAGATGTTAAAAAAAGCTAGTACATTTGAACTAAAACATTTGCTATCAGATTGTTTCTTAAACCATTGTTTATTTCATTGAAAATCCCAGCTACCATCACGGAACACTTTTTCAGCTAAGCAAGTTGGGTCCACTCAACTCACGAAGTAAAACATAAGTCATATTGTGACCAAATACAGTCTCTCAATTCAAACAGAATGAGAAATAATTCTCTTTTTTTATCCAAAAGATTCTGTTTGCTCTGAGTTTTCTGTTGTAAACCCAGACATGGTTTCCCAGCGTTGATTATAGAGATTGGACTGCTAAAGTGAAGAAGTGACGTAGTTTTGAGTTCCATGGAGAGAAACTTTAAAATCTTCTGGATTGCTGGATAGCATTTGTATCAGTGGTGGGTTGTCTCCGGTTTGGACAGGTTCGAAAGAAACGGTAGTAAAACCAGAGGGAGACCCCTCCCACTGCCCCCGAAGTCTTCATCGATGATCTGTGCATGCTTACAAATGCGATCCTGTTGTGAACCGGTAATAAAGGCAAGTAGAACCCACCCCTGATTAGTATCTATAAGCAGTGGTGGGATTCAACGTTTTTAACAACCGGTTCTGTGGGTGTGGCTTATTTGAGGAGCGTGGCTTGGTGATCATGTGACTGGGTGTGTGTGGCTAGCTGGACATTTGATGGTGTAGGAATGGCTAGCCGCTCATGTGACTGGGTGGGCGTGGCTATGTGCATAGGGACTACTCAGAGGGCTGAAAAAAGTGATTTCTGACTGGTCTTTTCACTTTTGACCGGACTTTGCACTTATGACCTTGCACTTATGATCATCATTTATGCACGTTGCAGCATTCTTAACAACCGTGTCACTCATTGCACAACTGCAGTGCTTTATGTGACCGGGTGGGTGTGGCCAGGTGGTCATGGGGCATCGCTTCTTTGCCCTAATGAAAATGAATTTTTACAGAAATAAAATAAAAAAAAATATTCTGACTTTCACAATGAGACAATATCAAATGACTTTTGCTTTAATTCCCTTCCGCACCCCCCATTAGATGCCTAGACAATGGGATTTCATGTGACAACATTGCCCTCCAGCGTCCAAAATGAGGAGAGGATCCATCTTCCTAATTCTCCAAGGAGATTCATTTGCTGCAGATGTTTCCTCAATATGAGAACGGCAGTTTGGACGTTTAGAACAGGGCCTTTCAAACTTTTTGCAGATTGTACCACTTTTTGGCTATAGCAATATTCGAGTTCCACCAGTCACCGAGCACAGTGTCAAGAACTTGATGAAAGAAAGAAAGAAAGAAAGAAAGAAAGAAAGAAAGAAAGAAAGAAAGAAAGAAAGAAAGAAAGAAAGAAAGAAAGAAAGAAAGAAAGAAAAAAGTGATAAAGTACAGTTTGTCCTTGACTTACAAAAGTTTGCTTAGTGACTGAAGTTACAATGGCACTGAAAAAAATGACTTATGACCATTTTTGGCACTGAAAACCATTTTTGGCCAATTGAAGACAATTGTCCAAAAAGACAATTGATTAAACATGTTTTATTCCCTAGCACATTCCCTCCAGCTAAATGGGCAATTGGATTTTCTATAGCAACATGGCTTCCAGAGTTAAAACTGAAGTTAGGACACATCTTCTTAATTCCTCAAGGAGATTCCTTCAGAGCAGGTATTTCCCCAAAGTGTGTTTGCCAGTTTGGATATTTAGAAGGACTATCCTAAGGTTTCCTTTTCACGCTTCCGCCCAACACTAAACAAGCACATTTCATTCCAGTGAAGTCAAATCAACTGGTAGACTTGGAACATTTTTTATTTTAGTTACACCAAACTTTTTCAATACTTACACCCAAAGTTCTTCAAGTTCTCACTAGACAATGATCCAACCTCATTGATAACCCAGGATTTGAGGCTTAGACAAGGTGAAGAGATGCTCTGAAGAAAGGAAGGTTCTTGCATGGCGGCAGATTCACTTCCACTCACGGGGGAAGTAGCACAGTAATAGACTGCTGTGTCTTCAGCTTTGAGCCTGTTCATTTGCAGATAGAGCTGGCTTTTGGCATTGTCCCTGGAGATGGTGAAATGTCCCTTCACTTTTTCTGAGTACTAAGTGTTACTGGAAACTTTGTTATGTATGCTACTCCAGATGTGTATGCTTCCCACAGATGTGAAGGCAGGAGAAGAAGTAATGGATCAAAACTAGTCAAAGAGAGAAGCATCCTGGAACTAAGGAGAAATTTCCTGACAATGAGAACAATTAATCAGTGGAACAATTTGCCTCCAGAGTTTGTGGGTACTCCATCACTGGACGGGGCTCAGTCAAGTTGAAGAGCAGATCTAAACCTAAAGGAAGATTCTTGTTTGGCTTCAGATTCACTTCCTCTCACTGTGTCTCTTGCACAGTAATAGACTGCTGTGTCTTCAGCTTTGAGATTGTTCATTTGCAGATACAGCTGGTTTTTGGCATTGTCCCTGGAGATGGTGAAGCGTCCCTTGACTTTGTCTGAGTAGGAAGTACCTGAATCGGTGTTTATATATGCCACCCATTCCAGTCCTTTTTCTGAAAACTGTCTGACCCAGACCATCTAATGGCTGCTGAAGGTGAATCCAGAGGCTTGGCAGGAGAGACGGAGGGACTCTCCAGGTCTTCTCACATTCCCCCCTGACTCCACCAACTGTACTTGAGATTGGATTCCTAAAAAGAAAAGTTTTTTTTTTTAATGAGATCTCTTTCATACAAAAGCAGAATGTAGAAATAAACTTCACATAGAGGAACTTATTACCTTTGAGGACAACTAGCAAGGACAGAAGATTTAACCACATCTTTTGCTCCCTTGTAGTGAATGGAGGGAACTGACAGGGAAGGATTCAGGAAATATCACGAGGTTATGTCAGTGGATTGCCTCTGAAAAGAGAAACCCTGGGGCTGTTTTAAAGGGGAAATCATGCCTTGATTTACATATCTGTTGGGATTAAAAAGCCCAACATGGCATTGACTAAAACATTTCAGTGAACATAACTTCCATGTGTGATTTTCAATTAACATTTCAGTCCTAAGAAAAGGGTTTTTCCATTTTTCCTATGAGTTTACTGTAGATTCAACTGTATATTCAGTGTAACAAAGGCTAGAAAAATTTCAATACTTCTCAAGGTGATGCTAGGTAATAGGGAATAAACTTATTTATTAGAAAGCATATAAAAAATCTAACACATCTGACATTTGCTACAAGATTACATCTTTAACTGACTAATCAAAGATTCGAGGCAGGATTTGTGTTTATAATGTTTTAACTGTTTTCACTGAATATGGTAGTAAAATCCTTTCCTTTCCTTTTTATTTCCAGGAAAGATTTGAAGTACCTTGACACATTCTCTGGTGACAAACACCAAAGGTAAATTATTTTATACCAATTCAATTGGTACCCTCCTGAGATGCCAAATTTTGTAAGGTCTCAGTGGATTATGATGGAAATAACAAAATGTATTTTCTTTGAACAGAGTATTTGGCTGGTTCACAAATTTAAACAGTGTTTAGTCATTTAAATTAAATTTACAATTTCTATATTTCCTTTTTGGCATATTTATTCCTCATTTTTTTTTTAATATTACCCTTCATCCTCATCTCTAATCTTAATCAAATTCAATTTTTCCCTTCTACTCTATATTAAAGCCCTTCACATTGTCATCTATTTTTATATCCATCCTCACATTGGTTAATTATGTAATTATGTAATACAGTTGTTTAATACAAATTCAACATTTTAATATAAATCAATTAGTTATATAACTATCTTTTTTGTATATTAATCAATATGAAGATGAATAGTCCAATTATTTCCATGCAATCCAATTTCTTACAAATCAATTAATTATATTTACCAATAATAAAAAACCAAATAATTTCCCCCATATATTCTTCCAAACCACAACTTAACCATTTCTGCTTTCAACACAATATACAATTAATAGTATCTCAATTATTACAATTCTCTCGTTAAATAGAGTTTTTTTCCTTTTGTGTTTTAAAATTTGAACTCTCCTCTTTTACCCTAAATTTCCCATTGTTTGCACCTACCTTTTTTGGTGAGGAAAAAGAAAAGAAATCTGCCTCTGCCTAAATTTCCAACCCAACAGCCAACACCCTGCTTTACTTTCAGTTTCATTTTCAGCTTGATTTGCATAAGGAGAAAAAAAAATCTGCTCCAGCAATTTAGCTCTTTGCAGCAAGCAGCTGAGCCCTGTGCAAAACAGCTGAGACCAAATCAGCTGAGAGTCGGGAGGCAGATCTAATCAACGGCCTAATTAGCCTATGCTGAAGCTGAAAGTAGTTGTTTTTTTCTTGCTGTTTGCTTGCAAGGAGGTAACTGCTCTGAGGCACAGACCAAAGGGTGGGAGCCACCCTCCTTGCCACTTAGCGCTACCCTGTCACGCCCTTTTGCCTCTAGCGCCCCCTTGCCACCCCCCTTGCCTCTTACTACCCCCCTAAGGCATGGAACCGCCCACTTTGGAAACCACTGGCTTAACTACTTAACTACTTAACAACCGGTTCTACCGAAGTAGAATCCCACCACTGGGTCTACCCATTTATTTTTGCAGGCACCGGTCTACTCATTTGTTTTCTTTTAACACTGATCAGCTGTAGGGCGGCCCTTTGAAGCCCCGCAGTAATAGTTTAAACAGTTTTTTTTTCCTTAGCCATCAGCTGGGACTCAGGAGGCAGCAATAGATTGGGAACTGGGCCAAATAAAAGGTAAGAATAATGTGGGGGGCGGGCTGGGGGGAGGCAGGATATGTATTTATGTTTTAACTGTTTTATGCCTTCCCTGAATAGGATATTAAAATCTCCTCATTTTGGTTGTAATTTCTGGAAAACATTCTTTCGGGACAAACACCAATGTTAAATGATCTTACACAAATTCTCGGCTTCCCTGTGAGCCTTCTACCCTCCTGAGATGAAAAATTTTCTTGAGATTCAGTGAATTGTGAAGGAAATAACAATAATAAATCCTCGTTCACTGATCCAGGATCTGTGGCCCAATCAAGTTGAAGAAGTGCTCTGAAGAAAAGAAGGTTTTTGCTTGGCCTCAGATTCACTTCCTCTCACTGTGTCTCTTATACAGTAATAGACTGCCGTGTCTTCAGCCTTGAGGCTGTTCATTTGCAGATACAGCTGGCTTTTGGCATTGTCCCTGGAGATGGTGAAGCGGCCCTTCACTTTGTCAGAGTAGTAGACATTTCCTCCATCATTACGTAACCATGAAACCCATTCCAGACCTTTCCCTGGAGCCTGTCTCACCCAGTTCATGTGGTAGCCGCTGAAGGTGAATCCAGAGGCTTGGCAGGAGAGACGGAGGGACTCCCCAGGTCTCCTCACATCCCCTCCAGACTCCACCAACTGTACTTGACATTGGACTCCTAAAAAGAATTTTTTTTTTAAAATGAGATCTCCTGCATAAAGGAACAGAATATGAAAATAAAGTCTATACAGAGGGAATAATTACCTTTGAGGAGTACTAGTAAGGACACAAGGTTTAGCCACATTTTTGCTCCCTCCAATGAACGGAGGGAATTGCCAGCAGAGGATTCAGCAAATAGCAGAAGGTTTAGGATGGTGGGTGTTGTCTGAAGATGGAAACCCTGGGGCTCTTTTAAAGGGGAAATTGTGTCTGAATTTACATATCTGTTACTATAAAAGAAATTTCGGTGAACATAACTTACTTCTACAGTTTGTAATCAACATTCTACTCCTAAGAAAAGTTTTGGACACATTTTTTTCCTTGAGTTAATAGGTAAAAGAGTCAGTTTACTGTACATTAACTACAAAAAAGGCTTGAAAATTTCACAACACTTCCAAATGATTTTAGTAATACGGAATAAATGGACACGTTAGTCCCATTTAGGGACACTTATTAGAGAAGTTAAAAAAACCTAGTATATTTGAATTAAAATGTTTGCTATCAGATTGTTTCTTAAACCATGGTTTATTTTGTGGAAAATCCCAGCTACCACCATGAAACACTTTTTCAGCTAGGTAAATTGGGTCCCACTCAACTCACGAAGTAAAACTTAAGTCATATTGTGACCAAATACATCATTTAATTCAAACAGAATGATAAATAATTCTCTTTGTATTATCCAAAAGCTTTTGCTTGCTCTGAGTTTTCTGTTGTAAATCCAGACAGGGTTTCCCAGCATGGATTATAGAGACTGGACTGTAAGGTGAAGTGAAGAAGAAGTGAAGTTGTTTTGAGTTCCATGGAGAGAAACTTTAAAATCTTCTGGATTGCTGGATTGCATTTGTATCAGTGGTGGGTTGTCCCCGGTTCATACCGGTTCGAAGGAACCGGTAGTAAAACTGGAGGGAGGCCCTGCCCACTGCCCCAGATGTCGTCATAGGCGATCTGCGCATGCATACAAGCGCAATCCTGTTGGGAACAGGTAGTAAATGTAAGTAGAAACCAAGCCTGATTAGTATCTATAAGCTGTCGTGGATTCAACTTTTTTAACAACCGGTTCTGTGGGCGTGGCTTATTTGGGGGGGTGGCTTATCAATGACACCCATTCCAGTCCTTTCCCAGGAGCCTGTTTCATCCAGTGCATTCTGTATTCATTAAACTTGGATCCAGAGGCTTCACAGGAGAGACGGAGGGAATCTCCAAGTCTTCTCACATCCCCACCAGACTCCACCAACTGGACTTGAGATTGGACCCCTGAAAAGAAAAGGGATTTTTTTTTAATGTGATTGCCTGCGCAGAGGAGCAAAACGAGGAAATAACCTCTACACAGGGGAATAATTACCTTTGAGGAGTACTAGTAAGGGCACAAGGTTTAGCCACATTTTTGCTTTCTCTAATGAATGGAGGGAGATTCCGGAAATAGCACAAGGTTTAGGTTGGTGGGTGTTGTTTGAAAAGGGAAACCATGGGGCTCCTTTAGAGAGGAAATTGAGCCTCAGTTTACATATCTGTTGGGATAAAAGAGCCCTTGATTAATTTACTTTTGTGAACATCGCTTCCATATGCATTTTGTAAATAACATTGCAGTCCTAATAAAAGGATCCTGACTCAATTTTTTATTTATTTATTTTATGAATTAATAGGCAAAAGGGCAAATTTACTGAGCATTAATTGAAAGAAAAGCCTGAAAAATATATTAAGTGCATTGTTTTATTTATTTATTTTATGGAAAATCCCAAATATATTAAATGGCAGCTTAACTGAAAGGAGCACATTTTAGCTAGACTAGTTGGGACCATTCAATTCATAAAGTCGAACTTCAGTCCTATTGTGATCAAATACACTCTCTTATTCCAGAGAGCATAATAAATAATTCTTTTTTGTGTTATCCAAAATATTTTGTTTACTGTAGATTATCTGTTGTAAACCCAGATAGGGCTTCCCAGTAAAGGTTTCGGTGTCTTGAGAAATTAAATTCTTTTGAGATCCCTTGAGAGGAAGGCCAATATTTTCTGGATTCATGGACATATTTGCATTCGTAATCCTTTCACTGTTTTACATGTTCAATGAATGTGAAATAGCACAAGTTTTATGCCAATGGGAGTTGTCTAAAAAAAGAAAAC
Organism: Coluber constrictor foxii; assembly: GCA_038048745.1. Lineage (NCBI taxonomy): Eukaryota > Metazoa > Chordata > Lepidosauria > Squamata > Colubridae > Coluber > Coluber constrictor. The sequence goes on along the minus strand of CM075961.1, from coordinate 37,311,212 downwards.
ATTGGGTCCCTTTAAAGGGGAAATTGTGCCTTCATTTTCATATCTGATGGGATAAAAGAGCCCTACATCAGGGGTGCTATTCGGGAGCTTCTGACAGGTTCTCGAGAACCGATAGCAGAAATTTTAGTAGTTCAGAGAACTGGCAAATACCCCCTTTGGCTGGCTGCAGTGTGGGGTGGGAGTAGAGATTTTGCAATATCCTTCCCCCAGGAGTGCGGAGGGAATGTGGATTTTGCAGTATCCATCCCCTGTCACTCCCACCAAGCCACATTCATAGAACCGGTAATAAAAAAATTGGATTTCATCACTGCTGGAAGCCAAGATCACCAAACACAGATCATACTTTGATCATGTTGCAAGAGTTAATTCACTTGAAAAATCAATCATGCTGGGAATGATCAGTGGAAAAAGAAGAAGGGGCCACTCTGGTACCCACTGAGTGGACACTATAAAGGATGACACTGGGATTATCATGGAGGACCTAAAGGAGTCAGTGTGAGACAGAGGGCCATGGAGAGTTATGATCTTCACCCAAACATTCTGAAGTTCTCACTCGACCATAATCAGCCCTCATTGATAACCCAGGATTGGTGGTTTAGACAAGTTGAAGAAGTGCTCTGAAGAAAGGAAGGTTTTTGTTTGGCTTCACATTCACTTCCTCTCACTGTGTATCTAGCACAGTAATAAATTGCCTTGTCTTCAGCTTTGAGGCTGTTCATTTGCAGATGCAGCTGGCTTTTGGCATCGTCCCTGGAGATGGTGAAGCGTCCTTTGACAGAGTCTGCATAGAATTGCTTACTGCCATCGGACCAAATAACTGCAACCCATTCCAGTCCTTTTCCTGTAGCCTGTCTCACCCAATTCATGTTGTAGCTACTGAAGGTGAATCCAGAGGCTTGGCAGGAGAGACGGAGGGACTCTCCAGGTCTTCTCACATCTCCTCCAAACTCCACCAACTGTTCTTGAGATTGGACTCCTAAAAAGAAAATGTTTTTTTTTTAAATGAGATCTCCTGCATAGAGGAACAGAATATAGAAATAAACTCTGTACGGAGGGGATAATTACCTTTGAGAAGTACTAGTAAGGACACGAGATTTAGCCACATTTTTGCTCCCTCTAATGAGCGGAGGGAATTGCCAAGAGAGGATTCAGCAAACAGCAGGTTTACGTTGATGGCTGTTGTCTGAAGAGGGAAACCATGGAGCTCTTTTAAATGGGGAAATTGTGTCTGAATTTCCATATCTGTTGGGATAAAAGACATTTCAGTGAACATAACTTACATCTACATTTTGTAAGCAACATTCTAGTCCTAAGAAAAGTTTTGGACACTTTTTTCCCCTTGAGTTAATAGTTAAAAGAGTCAGTTTACTATACATTAACTACAAAAAAGGCTTGAAAATTTCACCACACTTCCAAATGATTTGAGTACTAAGGAATAAATGGACACTCTAGTCCCATTTAAGGACACTTATTAGAGAAGATAAAAAAAGCTAGTATATTTGAATTAAAACACTGGCTATCAGATTGTTTCTTAAACCATTGTTTATTTCCTGGAAAATCCCAGCTACCATCATGGAACACTTTTTCAGCTAGGCAACTTGGGTCCACTGAACTCACAAACTAAAACCTAAGTCATATTGTGGCCAAATACATCCCTCAATTCAAACAGAATGATAAATAATTCTCTTTGTATTATCCAAAAGGTTCTGTTTGCTCTAGTTTTTCTGTTGTAAACCCAGACATGGTTTCCCAGTATGGATTAAAGAGATTGCACTGCTAAAATGAAGTGAAGAAGAAGTGAAGTTGTTTTAAGTTCAGTGGAGAGAAACTTTAAAATCTTCTGGATTGATATATAGAATTTGTATCAGTGGTAGGTTGCCCTCGGTTCGGACCAGTTCGCAAGTACCGATTCTAAAACCGTGCCCACTTCCCTGGATGTCGTCATCGGCGATCTGCGCATGCGTACAATTGAAATCCTGTTGCGAACCGGTAGTAAAGGTAAGTAGAACCCACAACGATTTCTATCTCTAAGCAATGATGGGATTCAAACTTTTCAACAACCAGTTCTGTGGGAGTGGCTTATTTGGGGGCGTGGCTTGGTAGACATGTGACCAGGTGGGCATGGCTTGGTAATCATGTGACTGGGTATGCGTGGCTATGTGCATAGGGACTACACAGAGGGCTGAAAAATATATTTTTTGACCGGTCCTCGCACTTATGACCGCTCATCATTAATGCCCGTTGCGGCATTCTTAACAACCGTGTCACTCATTTCACAACTGCAGTGCTTCATGTACAGGGTGGGTGTGGCCAGGTGGTCCTGTGGCATCGCCTCTTTGTCCTAATGACAATGAATTATTATAGAAATAAAATTAAAAAAATATTATCTGACTTTCACAATGAGAAAATATCTAATGACAGTTTTTAAATTCCCTTCCCCACCCCCACTAGGTGCCTAGACAATGGGATTCCATGTGACAACATTGCCCTCTAGTGTCCAAAATGAGGAGAGGACCCACCTTCCTAATTCTCCAAGGAGATTCATTTGGTGAAGATGTTTCCTCAGTATGAGAACGGCAGTTTGGAGGTTTAGAACAGGGCTTTTCAAACTTCTTGCAGATTGTACCACATTTTGGCTTTCGCCTAGCAAGATGTCAAATTCTTGATGACCCCCCCCCAAAAAAAAAAAAGAAAGAAAAGAAAGAGATAAAAGGAAAAAAGTGATAAAGTACAGTTCGTCCTTGACTTACAAAGGTTTGCTTAGTGCGGGAAGTTACAATGGCACTGAAAAAAGTGACTTATGACCATTTCTGGCACTGAAAACCATTTTTGGCCAATTGAAGACAATTGTCCAAAGAGACAATTGATACTTAAATGTATTTTATTCCCTAGCACATTCCTTCTGGCTAAATGGGCAATTGGATTTTCTATGGCAACATGGCTTCCAGAGTTAAAACTGAAGTCAGGACACATCTTCTTATTTCTCCAAGGAGATTCCTTCAGAGCAGGTTTTTCCACCATGTGTGTTTGCCAGTTTGGATATTCAGAAGGATTATCCTAAGGTTTCCTTTTCACTCTTCCGCCCAACACTAAACAGGCACATTTCATTCCGGTGAAGTCAAATCAACTGGTAGACTTGGAACTTTTTTATTTTAGTTACAGCAAACTTTTTCAATTCTTACACCCAAACTTCTTCAAGTTCTCACTAGACAATGATCCAACCTCATTGATAACACAGGATTTGAGGCTTAGACAAGGTGAAGAGATGCTCTGAGGAAAGGAAGGTTCTTGCATGGCAGCAGATTCACTTCTACTCACTGTGTATCTAGTACAGTAATAGACTGCCGTGTCTTCACTTTTCAGGCTGTCCATTTGCAGCTACAGCTGACTTTTGGCATTGTCCCTGGAGACTGGGAAGCGGCACTTCACTTTGTCTGAATAGATAAGAATACGCGAATTGGAGTTTATGTATGACACCCATTCCTCTCTTTTCGAAGGAGACTGTCTCGCCCAGCTCATGCCATGGGTGCTGAAGGTGAATCCAGAGGCTTGGCAGGAGCGATGGAGTGACTCTCCAGGTCTTTTCACATCTCCTCCAGACTCCATTAGCTACACTTGAGATTGGACTCCTAAAAAAAAGGGGGGGGTGTTTTGTTTTAATGAGATCTCCTGGGTAGAGGAGCAAAACGTGGAAATAAACACTATATGGGGGAGATAATTACCATTGAGGAGTACTAGTAAGGACACAAGGTTTAGCCACTTTTTTGCTCCCTCTAATGAGTGGAGGGAATTGACAAGGGGGGATTCAGAAAGTAGCACAAGGTTTAGGTTGGTGGGTGTTGTCTGAAGAGGGAAACCATGGGGCTCTTTTAAAGGGGAAATTGTGTCTGAATTTACATATCCGTTGGGATAAAAGAGCCCTTGACCAACACACTTCTGTGAACATGGCTTACATGTGCATTTTGTAATTAACTTTGCAGCCCTAGGAAAAGGCTTAGACACATTTTTTTTCCTTTGTGTTAATAGGAGAAAGGGTCATTTACTGTACATAAACTACAAAATGTAGTTAACTTGAAAAATTACTGGATGAAATTTATTTCACTGATTAATTGTTCTCAATGTCTGGAAATTTCTCCTTAGTTCTAGATTACTTTTCTCCTTGATTAATTTCCATCCATAGATTCTTGTTCTGCCTTCAGGGGCTTTGTAGAATAGATTGACCCCCAATTCCTTATAACAGCCCTTTTCTAAGAATAATAATAAATCCTAGACTAAACCTCATCAAAAATATCACTGGAAGCCAGGATCACCAAACAGAGGTCATACTTTGATCATGTTGCAAGAGCTAACACTATAAAGGATGACACTGGGATTAACATGGAGGATCTAAATAAGGCAGTGTGAGACAGAGGGGCATGGAGAGTCATGATCTACACCCAAACATTCTGAAGTTCTCACTAGGCAATAATCAACCCTCATTGATAACCCGGGATTTGAAGCTAACACAAGTTGAAGAAGTGCTCTGAAGAAAGGAAGGTTTTTGTTTGGCTTCAGATTCACTTCCTCTCATTGTGTATCTAGTACAGTAATAGACTGCCGTGTCTTCAGATTTGAGGCTGTTCAATTGCAGATACAGCTGGCTTTTGGCATTGTCCCTGGAGATGGTGAAGCGGCCCTTCACTTTGTCTGAGTAGTAGACAAAGGAATCATAACTGATGAGTGCAACCCATTCCAGACCTTTCCCTGGAGCCTGTCTCACCCAGTGCATGCCGTAGCTGCTGAAGGTGAATCCAGAGGCTTGGCAGGAGAGACGGAGGGACTCCCCAGGTCTTCTCACATCCCCTCCAGACTCCACCAACTGGACTTGAGATTGGACTCCTAAAAAGAAAAGTTTTTTTTTTAAATGAGATCTCCTGCATAGAGGAGCAGAACATGGAAATAAACTCTATATTTGGGATATAATTACCTTTGAGGAGAACTAGTAAGGACAGAAGGTTTAGCCACATTTTTGCTCCCTCTAATCAATGGAGGGAATTGACAAGAGGGGATTCAGGAAATAACACAGGGTTGAGGTTGGTGAGTGTTGTCTGAAGAGGGAAACCATGGGGCTCTTTTAAAGGGGAAATTCTGTCTGAATTTACATATCTGTTGGGATAAAAGGCATTTCGATGAACATAACTTACATCTACATTTTGTAATCAACATTCTAGTCCTAAGAAAAGTTTTGGACACATTTTTTTTTCCTTCAGTTAATAGATAAAAGAGTCAGTTTACTGTACATTAACTACAAAAAAAAGGCTTCGAAATTTCACTACATTTCCAAATGATTTTAGTAATATGGAATAAGTGGACACGTTAGTCCTATTTAAGGAAACTTATTAGAGAGGATAGAAAAAGCTAGTGCATTTGAATTAAAGCATTTGCTATCAGATTGTTTCTTAAACCAATGTTTATTTTATGGAAAATCCCAGCTGTCTTTAAGAAACACCTTTTCAATTAGGCAGGTTGGGGCCACTCAACTCACGAAGTAAAACTTAAGTCATATTGTGACCAAATACAGTCTCTCAATTCAAAGAGAATGAGAAATAATTCTCTTTGTATTATCCAAAACATGCTGTTTGCTCTGGGTTTTCTGTTGTAAACCCAGACATGGTTTCCCAGTATGGATTAAACAGATTGGACTGCTAAAGTGAAGTGAAGAAGAAGTGAAGTTGTTTTGAGTTCCATGGAGAGAAACTTTAAAATCTTCTGGATTTCTGTATAGAATTTGTATCAGTGGTGGGTTGCCCTCGGTTCGGACCAGTTCGCAAGTACCGATTCTAAAACCGGGCCCACTTCCCTGGATGTCGTCATCGGCGATCTGCGCATGCATACAATTCAAATCCTGTTGCGAACCGGTAGTAAAGGTAAGTAGAACCCACAACGATTTCTGTCTCTAAGCAGTGACGGGATTCAACCTTTTCAACAACCAGTTCTGTGGGAGTGGCTTATTTGGGGGCGTGGCTTGGTAGACATGTGACCGGGTGGGCATGGCTTGATAATCATGTGACCGGCTGTGCATAGGGACTACACAGAGGGCTGAAAAATATGTTTTTTGACCGGTCCTTGGACTTATGACCGCTCATCATTTATGCCCATTGCAGCATTCTTAACAACTGTGTCACACATTTTACAACTGCAATGCTTCATGTACAGGGTGGGTGTGGCCAGGTGGTCATGTGGCATCGCCTCTTTGTCCTAATGAAAATGAATTATTACAGAAATAAAATTTAAAAAATATTATCTGACTTTCACAATGCAAAAATATCTAATGACAGTTTTTAAATTCCCTTCCCCACCCCCACTAGGTGCCTAGACAATGGGATTCCATGTGACAACATTGCCCTCTAGTGTCCAAAATGAGGAGAGGACCCATCTTCCTAATTCTCCAAGGAGATTCTTTTGGTGCAGATGTTTCCTCAATATGAGAACGGCAGTTTGGAGGTTTAGAACAGGGTTTTTCAAACTTCTTGCAGATTGTACCACCTTTTGGATTTCTCCTAGCAAGATATCAAATTCTTGACGACCCCCCCCCAAAAAAAAAGAAGAAAGAAAAGAAAGAGATAAAAGGAAAAAAGTGATAAAGTACAGTTCGTCCTTGACTTACAAAGGTTTGCTTAGTGAGGGAAGTTACAATGGCACTGAAAAAAGTGACTTATGACCATTTTTGGCACTGAAAACCATTTTTGGCCAATTGAAGACAATTGTCCAAAGAGACAATTGATACTTAAATGTATTTTATTCCCTAGCACATTCCTTCTGGCTAAATGGGCAATTGGATTTTCTATGGCAACATGGCTTCCAGAGTTAAGACTGAAGTCAGGACACATCTTCTTAATTCTCCAAGGAGATTCCTTCAGAGCAGATATTTCCCCAATGTGTGTTTGCCAGTTTGGATATTTGGAAGGATTATCCTAAAGTTTCCTTTTCACCCTTCCGCCCAACACTAAACAAGCACATTTCATTCCAGTGAAGTCAAATCATCTGGTAGACTTGGAACTTTTTTATTTTAGTTACAGCAAACTTTTTCAAATCTTACACCCAAACTTCTTCAAGTTCTCACTAGACAATGATCCAACCTCATTGATAACACAGGATTTGAGGCTTAGACAAGGTGAAGAGATGCTTTGAAGAAAGGAAGGTTCTTGCATGGCAGCAGATTCACTTCTACTCACTGTGTATCTAGTACAGTAATAGACTGCCGTGTCTTCACCTTTCAGGCTGTCCATTTGCAGCTACAGCTGACTTTTGGCATTGTCCCTGGAGACTGGGAAGCGGCACTTCACTTTGTCTGAATAGATAAGAATACGCGAATTGGAGTTTATGTATGACACCCATTCCTCTCTTTTCGAAGGAGACTGTCTCGCCCAGCTCATGACATGGGTGCTGAAGGGGAATCCAGAGGCTTGGCAGGAGAGACGGAGGGACTCTCCAGGTCTTCTCACATCTCCTCCAAACTCCATTTGCTACACTTGAGATTGGACTCCTAAAAAAGGGGGGGTTGTTTTGTTTTAATGAGATCTCCTGCATAGAGGAGCAAAACATGGAAATAAACTCTATGTGGGGGAGATAATTACCTTTGAGAAGTACTAGTAAGGGCACAAGATTTAGCCACATTTTTGCTCCATTAATGAGTGGAGGGAATTGACAAGGGGGGATTCAGAAAGTAGCACAAGGTTTAGGTTGGTGGGTGTTGTCTGAAGAGGGAAACCATGGGGCTCTTTTAAAGGGGAAATTGTGTCTGAATTTACATATCCATTGGGATAAAAGAGCCCTTGACGAACACACTTCTGTGAACATGGCTTACATGTGCATTTTGTAATTAACTTTGCAGCCCTAGGAAAAGGCTTAGACACATTTTTTTTCCTTTGTGTTTATAGGAGAAAGGGTCATTTACTGTACATAAACTACAAAATGTAGTTAACTTGAAAAATTACTGGACAGAATTTATTTCACTGATTAATTGTCCTCAATGTCTGGAAATTTCTCCATAGTTCTAGATTACTTTTCTCCTTGATTAATTTCCATCTATTCCTTCTTGTTCTGCCTTCAGGGGCTTTGTAGAATAGATTGACCCACAATTCCTTATAACAGCCCTTTTCTAATAATAATAAATTGTCCCAGACTAAACCTCATCAAAAATATCACTGGAAGCCAAGATCACCAAACAGAGATCATACTTTGATTATGTTGCAAGAGCTAACACTATAAAGGATGACACTGGGATTAACATGGAGGACCTAAAGAAGGTAGTGTGAGACAGAGGGGCATGGAGAGTTGTGATCTACACCCAAACGTTCTGAAGTTCTCACTAGACATTAATCAACCCTCATTGATAACCCAGGATTTGAGGCTTACACAAGTTGAAGAAGTGCTCTCAAGAAAGGAAGGTTTTTGTTTGGCTTCAGATTCACTTCCTCTCATTGTGTATCTAGTACATAATAGACTGCCGTGTCTTCAGCTTTGAGGCTGTTCATTTGCAGATAGAGATGGGTTTTGGCATTGTCCCTGGAGATGGTGAAGCGGCCCTTCACTTTGTCTGAGTACCTGATATCACTGGAATCAGTATAGATAAATGCAACCCAGTCCACTCCTTTCCCTGGAGCCTGTCTCACCCAGCTCATGTGGTAGCTACTGAAGGTGAATCCAGAGGCTTGGCAGGAGAGACGGAGGGACTCTCCAGGTCTTCTCTCATCCCCTCCAGACTCCACCAACTGTACTTGAGACTGGACTCCTAAAAAGAAAAGGGTTTTTTTTTTCAATGAGATCTTCTGCATAGAGGAGCAAAACATGGAAATAAACTCTATACAGAGGGAATAATTACCTTTGAGGAGTACTAGTAAGGACACAAGGTTTAGCCACATTTCTGCTCCCTCTAATGAGTGGAGGGAATTGACAAGAGAGGATTCAGCAAATAGCACAAGGTTTAAGTTGGTGGGTGTTGTCTGAAAAGGGAAACCATGGGGCTCCATTAAAGTGGAAATTATACTTCAAATTGACATATCCGTTGGGATAAAAGAACCCTTGACTAACACACTTTTGTGAAAATGGCTTATATGTGCATTTTGCTGTACATAAACTAAAAAATGTAGTTAACTTGAAAAATTACTGGACAGAATTTATTTCACTGATTAATTGTCCTCAATGTCTGGAAATTTCTCCATAGTTCTAGATTACTTTTCTCCTTGATTAATTTCCATCTATTCCTTCTTGTTCTGCCTTCAGGGGTTTTGTAGAATAGATTGACCCCCAATTCCTTATAACAGCTCTTTTCTAATACTAATAATATGTCCTAGACTAAACCTCAGCAAAAATATCACTGGAAACCAGGATCAACAAACACAGATCATACTCTGATCATATCGCAAGAGCTGATTCACTCAAAAAAGTGAATCATGCTGGGAATGATCAGCAGAAAAAGAAGAAGGGGCCACACTAGTACCCTCTGAGTGGACACTATAAAGGATGACACCAGGATGACTATGGCAGACGGAAAGGTGTCAGTGTGAGACATTGGGGCAAGCGGAGTTGTGATCTGCACCCAAACTTTCTTAAGTTCTGATTCGACAATAATTATCAATCCTCATTGATAACCCAGGATTGGCAGCTTAGACTAGTTGAAGAAGTGCTCTGAAGAAAGGAAGGTTTTTGTTTGGCTTCAGATTCACTTCCTCTCACTGTGTCTCTTGCACAGTAATAAATTGCTGTGTCTTCAGCTTTCAGGCTGTTCATTTCCAGATACAGCTGGCTTTTGGCATTGTCCCTGGAGATGGTGAAGCGGCCCTTCACTTTGTCTGAGTAGAACTTTCTACTGGAATCAGTATAAATATGTGCAACCCAGTCCAGTCCTTTCCCTGGAGCCTGTCTCACCCAGCTCATTGCGTAGCTGCTGAAGGTGAATCCAGAGGCTTGGCAGGAGAGACGGAGGGACTCCCCAGGTCTTCTCACATCCCCTCCAGACTCCACTAACTGTACTTGAGATTGGACCCCTAAAAAGAAAAGTGTTTTTTTTAAAATGAGATCTCCTGCATAGAGGAGCAGAACATGGAAATAAACTCTATACGGAGGGAATAATTACCTTTGAGGAGTACTAGTAAGAACACGAGGTTTAGCCACATTTTTGCTCCCTCTAATGAATGGCAGGAAACGCCAAGAGAGGATTCAGGAAATAGCAGAAGGTTTTGGTTGGTGGGTGTTGTCTGAAGAGGGAAACCATGGGGCTCTTTTAAAGGGGAAATTGTGTCTGAATTTACATATCTGTTGGGATAAAAGACATTTCAGTGAACAGAACTTACATCTACATTTTGTAATCAACATTCTAGTCCTAAGACGTTTGGACACATTTTTTCCTTGAGTTAATAAATAAAAGAGTGTATTGTACATTAACTACAAAAAAGGCTTGAAAATTTCACTACACTCCCAAAGGATTTTAGTAATATGGAATAAATGGACACATTAGTCCCATTTAAGGACACTTATTAGAGAGGTTTAAAAAAGCTAGTATATTTGAATTAAAACATTTGCTATCAGATTGTTTCTTAAACCATTGTTTATTTTACTGAAAATCCCAGCTACCATCATGGAACACCTTTTCAGCGAGGCAAGTTGGGTCGACAGAACCCACTTAAAACTTAAGACATATTGTGACCAAATACAGTCTCTCAATTCAAAGAGAATGATAAATAATTCTCTTTGTATTATCCAAAGGATTCTGTTTGCGCTGAATTATTTTTGTAAACCCAGACATGGTTTCCCAGCATTGATTATAGAGATTGGACTGCTAAAGTGAAGTGAAGAAGAAGTGAAGTTGTTTTGAGTTCCATGGAGAGAAAGTTTAAAATCTTCTGGATTGCTGTATAGCATTTGTATCAGTGGTGGGTTGTCCCCGGTTCAGACTGCTTCGCAACACCAGGAAGCAAAATTGGAGGGAGGCCCCGCCCACTGCCCCCCAGATCTATGATCTGCGCATGCGTACAAGCGCGATCCTGTTGTGAACCGGTAGTAAAGGGAAATAGAACCCACCTCTTATTAGTATCTGTAAGCAGTGGTGGGATTCAACTTTTTAAACAACCGGTTCTGTCGGCGTGACTTATTTGGGGAGGATGGCTTGGTGGTCATGTCACTGGGTGGCGTGGCTAGCTGGTCATGTGACTGGGTGGTCATGGCTAGCTGGTCATGTGATCGGGTGGGTGTGGCTTTGTGCATAGGGACTACTCAAAGGGCTGAAAAAGTAATTTCTAACCGGTCTTCACACTTTTGACCAGTGCTCACACTTATGTCTGGTCATCATTTATGCCCATTGCAGCATTCTTAACAACTGTGTCACTCATTTCACAACAACTTCTCTTTGCCATGGTGGCAAGATAGGGTGCAAAACATAATATGTGACGACAGTCGTAAGTACGAGGACCAGTCAAAATTGTGAAGACCAGTCAAAAATAACTTTTTTAGCCCTGTGAATAGTCCTTATACACAGTTTCACATTTCAGAGTCCTGAAATGTAAAATTTTCTTGAGAACGTTTCGGTGAATTATTACAGAAATAAAATGAATAATAATATTACCTCGACAATGAGACAATATCTAATGACATTTGCTTTAATTCCCTTCCCCACCCCCACTAGGTGCCTAGACAATGGGACAACATTGCCCCCCCAGTCTCCAAAATGAGGAGAGGACCCATCTTCCTAATTCTCCAAGGAGATTCATTAGGTGCAGATGTTTACTCAATCTGGGAATGGATGTTTAGAAGGTTTCTCCTGAAGTTTCACTTCCAGAGTTCTGCCATGATATTAAAGAACAATTTTTTTTCCATTTTTTTAAAGAAACAGTGGATGGAATCTAATCCAGGGAGAAGCAACCTGGAATTAAGGAGAAGCTTCCTAACAGTGAGGACTATTGACTGTTGAACAGCTTGTCTTTAGAAGTTGTAGTTGCTTCATCACTGGAGGACTTTAAGGAGAGACTGGACAGCCACCTGTCTGAAATGGTATATGGACCTCCAAGGTCCCTTGTAGTGCTATTCTGATTGATTCACAGTAGCAATACTAATGGCATTAGTAAGTCTGGAGAGTGGACTTGGCAGTCCTTGGAGACAGCAGAATGGAAGAGAAAGAAATAAAGAAGATAACAAAATACAAAGACCTGGACAGAGTAATATGACGACTGTGACAAAAGGAAGCCACAGATTAAAAAAGAGAAGGAAACTGAAGGGATTTGTCAATTGGACAGAAACAAAGCAGACTGTGTATAAATTAATGGAGAAGCAATGAAAAAGAAATATTAAATGGGGAGTTGGTGATATGAGAAGAATGATTGGAGACTTAATTTCAAAATAACAAAAGAATGAAGAAAGCAAGCTAAGAACCCACATTTCTCCCACTTAGGAAAATCATCATTATTATTCCTTCGTTGTTCTTCTTCTTGTTTAAACTTCTCAATTTTTTTCTATTAACAGGAAGTTTCCTACTTGCCCCTCAACCAAGTGCTAATAGGTTTCCCTGTGGCTTATTCCAAGACAGCTTGGTGAACCTATTCCGAGATCCGTCTTATTGTGATATAGATTGATCAGACTTTTTTCAGTTCTAGTATGCTAATACAAATGTGTATGACTGAATCAACTTGGAAAGCTTCTCAGAGGCAGAGAAAGTTCTTGACTGGCTTCAGATTCACTTCCTCTCACTGTGTCTCTTGCACAGTAATAGACAGCTGTGTCCTCTGGTTTCAGATTATTCATTTGCAGATACAGCTGGTTTTTGGCATTGTCCCTGGAGATGGTGAAGCGTCCTTTGACTTTGTCTGAGTAGGAACCACTGGAATAAATGTAGGCCACCCATTCCAGTCCTTTCCCTGGAGCTTGTCTCACCCAAGCCATCCAGTAGCTGCTGAAGGTGAATCCAGAGGCTTGGCAGGAGAGACGGAGGGACTCTCCAGGTCTTCTCACATCCCCTCCAGACTCCACCAATTGAACCTCAGATTGGACGCCTAAAAAGAAACATGTTTCAGTGAGATCTCCTATATATAAGAACAGCAAATGGAATGATCCTGGATAATGAAGAAATAATTACCATGGAGGACTGCTAATAAGGAAACAAAGTTTAGCCACAGGATCATTTTTGTTCCCTGTAATGGATGGAAGGGAATTGACCAGAAACAATTCGCGAATGTGTACAAACTTTGTGTGGGAGGGTGTAGCTTTAAAAGGACATCCAAGCGGCTCCTCGAAAGAGGAACCTGTGCCTTGATTTACATATCGGTTGAGATAAAAGAGTTCCTCAGTGCAATGACCTCTTCCTTTTTCTTTAACAGTCTCTGCATGAATGATTTTTACATAGCTTTCCAGTCCTAAAAAAGTGAAGTCAGCTTTCACATTACAGTAAAGACAAAGACTTGCTAGATTCAGCATTTCTAAAAAGTGATTCCAATTAATGAATATCTGTAGAGATTCTCAGACATTCAGGTCATAATTGTCTCATAGGTGCTTTTTGCAAACACAACTGGACTGTTGGTTTTTTTTCTCCCTTGAGGAAGAAGACATTTCTTCTCATCCAAGTAGCTTCATTGTTTCTGGCAGGATGGTGGGAGATACAGAGGGATTAGTTCTAATGGGGAAACTTCTTGGATAAGAAGCAAAACAACTTCTTCTCCTTCTCCTTCTCCTTCTCCTTCTCCTTCTCCTTCTCCTTCTCCTTCTCCTTCTCCTTCTCCTTCTCCTTCTCCTTCTCCTTCTCCTTCTCCTTCTCCTTCTCCTTCTCCTTCTCCTTCTTCTAGAAATAGGTTAGAGATAGAAAAAGAAAAAGGACAGCACATCTGAGCTCCAGAAACATTTTGTAATGTTACTCCCCTTTCATACAACTTTTGAAAAACCCAAAGAACTGAATGCGGAACAACTCCATTTTTTTGTTTTGGTAGCTACTTTTTGTCTGCCTGTCTGCCTGTCTCTCTATTCTGTTTCTAAAATTTCTATAGCCTTCCATCTCAATCAATGACTCTATGAGGCTGAAAATTCAATATTTTGCTATTTTTATTAGTTCTAGTTGCTCGGTTAGTTTATTAGTTGACTTGCCTATATAAGCAGACGTACATATTGAAATAATAAGAATAAGAATAATCCCTTCCCTTCCCTTCCCTTCCCTTCTCTTCCCTTCTGTTTTCACTGTCCATTAGTCCCAACATAAAAACTTTCAGTTTCAATTGTTCTTTAGCCTTTACAATTTTGTGCATTAAAGTATGGATTTCCATCCATAATTTGTTAACCTTTTTGCTTGTCCACCAAAAATGATACATTATCCCTCTCTGTAGTTTTCATTTCCAGCAAAGATTTGAAATATCTTCACACAGTTTCTCTGGTCAGAAATACCCAAGATTCATCTTTTTATAAGAATTCTCAGCTTCACAATGAAGATTGCAGCCTCCTGAGATGTTAAATTTTCCTGAGATCTTTTCACTGTACCATTAAATAGAAAGAATGTACAACATGGTCATGACTCAAAAAAATGAGACAGTATCTGATGACGCTTGCTTCATTCCCTCTCCCACCCTTATTGGGTGCATGGGCAATGTAGTTTCATGTGGCCACATTGCCACCAAGTGTCAAAAGTGATTATTATGACACATCTTCCTAATTCTCCAAGGAGATTCTTTTAGTCCAGATGTTTCCTCAATATGTTATGGCAGTTTTAATAGCCAGAAATATCAACCTAAACTTTCATTTCTTGGCTTATTCCATGATATTATTGTTCTTGTTGTTGTTTAGTCACTAAGTTGTGTCCAACTCTCTGTGAGCCCATGGACCACATCACACCAGCCCCCTGTTATCCACTGTCCCCCAAAGTTTGTCCAAAACCCTGTTCTCTGTGTCAATGATACTGTCTGACCATCTCATCCTCTGCTTTCCTTTTGCCTTCAATCTCTCCAAACATCACAGGTTTCCTCCCAATGAATCCTCTATTCTCATTTGGTAGCCAAAGTATTTGAGTTTCAGATTCAGGAACTGTCCTTCCGAAAAACAGACAAATTGGATTTCTTTTAAGATTGATTAATGTGATCTCCTTGCCTATGGGTGTCTTGAAGAGAGCCACAGGTCTCTTCAAGAGTCTTCTCCAGCACCAAAGTTCAAAAGCATGAATTCTTTCACACTAAGTCTTCCTTATGGCCCAACTCTCATAGTCATACATTATTACTGGGGTAATGCCACGATATTTGATCTTGCCACATCAAGAGCCATGGTGGCAATGTGATTAGAATGCAGTATTGCAGGCTAATTCTGCCGACTGCCCACAGTTTGATTCTAAATATCAGTCATGCTTGGAATGATCAGCATAAAAAGAAGGGGCCACTCTAGTATCCTCTGATTGGACACAATAAAGGATGACATTGGGGTGACCATAGCGGACCTAAAAAAGATACGGTGAGACAGAGGGGCATGGAGAGTTGTCATCCATAGAATGAACATTTGAAAAATTCCACCACTGCTCAAAAATGACTCGATATAATGGAGATTACATGTGCATAAAGGCATGTTTTAAGAAATATAATAGAAACTGGATACAAAAAGTTAATTTCCAAAAATAATTTTACGGGGCAGGAGGGAAAGAGAAGAAAATCAGGGAGATTTTGTATGTTTACTTAATCACCCAAAACCCAACTTTCATTTTATTATAGGAAAATACGTTTAGCATAGTTTTTCTCTTACAGGTTGTAGAGGATGTAAAGACAGACACGTTTAATCATTAGTAGAGAGGTCAATGGGAGTGATTTCAATTGAGTAAGTGTATAGCTCAGAGTGGTGGCTCAGTGGCTAAGACGCTGAGCTTGTCAATCGAAAAGTTGGCAGTTCAACGGTTCAAATCCCTAATGACGCATAACGGGGTGAGCTCCCGTTACTTGTCCCAGCTTCGGCCAACCTAGCAGTTCGAAAGGACGTAAACAATGCAAGTAGAAAAATAGGGACCACCTTTGGTGGGAAGGTAACAGCATTCTGTGCACCTTTGGTGTTTAGTCATGCCGGCCACATGACCACGAAGATATCTTCAGACAGTGCTGGCTCTTCAGCTTTGAAACGGAGATGAGTACCTCCCCCAAGAGTTGGGAACGATTAGCACATATGTGCAAGGAGAACCTTTACCTTTCTAGTTCTGTGATGTGGACATTATGGGATTGATATTCCTTAGTCAAATGGTGAGAGTGTATAGGATGAGGGCACCACATTCTTTCTCACATTAACTTCCTAATTAAGCAAGGTAGATGAGGGATTTCAATTACTCCTCCCAAGAAGTTAGAGGGATTGTAGCAGGAACTCCCAAGCAACTAATCAAGACAGGAAGACAGTCCCAAATATTTAATCTCAGAGGGCTTCTTGGAAAGGAGGTTGGATATGACCAATGTCTTCCACCCTTGATTCAACCCAACTGAGAGAAGAGAGCTTCAGGATTAAGGCCATCAAATATATATTACCCTAAAAGGAAGGAAAAAGGAGCAAAATTCGGAAAATAGCTAAATGCAGGAGAATTGGCAGCACTAAGAATCAAAGGTGCCTGAATTGCAAAATATATCAAGGAATTTGTGTAGGATATAATTCCACATTACAACCTTGAATTAAACTTTGACTTTTTATACACTAACCAGTTGATTCTTCTAACTGGAGAATTAAGGAAACTTATTGGAGAGGGTAAAAAAAAAAAGCTAGCACATTTGAATTAGGACGTTGACTGTCAGATTGATTCTTTAACCATTGTTTATTATATGGAAAATCCCAGCCACCTTCAAGGTAAGATGGCTTGGAGAGTCAAACCTGAAGCAAGGAAGCATCTTCTTAATTCTCCAAGGAGATTCGTTCAGAGCAGATATTTCCCCAGTGCTGCCAGAAGGATGAACCTAAATTTTCATTTCCATCATTCCCCCATGATACTAAAGGACCACATTCCTTTCCAGGGAAGCCAAATGAACTCCTAAAAAGGGAAATACACTTAATTTTTTAAAAATTGGTTTTAGCAAACCTTTTGATACAAACATCCTGAAATTCTCACTGATTATTAAATCTCAATGATAAGTCTAGGATTTGAGGGTTAGACAAGCTGCTCTGAAGAAAGGAAGGTTTTTGTTTGGCTTCAGATTCACTTCCTCTCACTGTGTTTCCAGCACAGTAATAGACTGCTGTGTCTTCAGTTTTGAGGCTGTTCATTTGCAGATACAGCTGGCTTTTGGCATTGTCCCTAGAGATGGTGAAGCGACCCTTCACTTTGTCTGAGTAGTACTTTCCACTGGAATCAGTATAGATGTAGGCAACCCATTCCAGGCCTTTCCCTGGATCCTGTCTCACCCAGCTCATGGCATAGCTGCTGAAGGTGAATCCAGAGGCTTGGCAGGAGAGACGGAGGGACTCTCCAGGTCTTCTCACATCCTCTCCAGATTCCACCAACTGTGACTGGACTTGAGACTGGACTCCTAAAAAGAAAATGTTTTTTTTTTAATGAGATCTCCTGCATAGAGGAGTAAAACATGGAAATAAGCTCTATATTTGGGACATAATTACCTTTGAGGAGTACTAGTAAGGACAGGAGGTTTAGCCACATTTTTGCTCCCTCTAATGAGTGGAGGGAATTGACAAGAGGGGATTCAGGAAATAGCACAAGGTTGAGGTTGGTGGGTGTTGTCTGAAGAGGGAAACCATGGGGCTCCTTTAAAGGGGAAATTGTGTCTGAATTTACATATCTGTTGGGATAAAAGACATTTCGGTGAACATAACTTACATCTACATATTGTAATCAACATTCTAGTCCTAAGAAAAGTTTTGGACACATTTTTTTCCTTGAGTTAATAGAGAAAAGTATCAGTTTACTGTACATTAACTACTAAAAAGGCTTGAAAATTTCACTACATTTCCAAATTATTTTAGTAATATGGAATAAATGGACACTTTAGTCCCATTTAAGGACACTTATTAGAGAGGTTAAAGAAAGCTAGTACACTTGAATTAAAACATTTGCTATCAGATTGTTTCTTAAACCATTGTTTATTTTGTGGAAAATCCCAGCTACAATCACGGAACACTTTCTCAGCTAGACAACTTGGGTCCACTCAACTCACAAAGTAAAACTTAAGTCATATTGTGGCCAAATACATCTCTCAATTCAAACAGAATGAGAAATAATTCTCTTTGTATTATCCAAAGTGTTCTGTTTGCTCTGGGTTTTCTGTTGTAAACCCAGACATGGTTTCCCAGTATGAATTAGAGAGATTGGACTGCTAAGGTGAAGTTAAAAAGAAGTGAAGTTGTTTTGAGTTCCATGGAGAGAAACTTTAAAATCTTCTGGATTGCTGTATAGCATTTGTATTAGTGGTGGGTTACCCCTGGTTCAGAACGGTTTGAAAGAACCGCTGGTAAAACCAAATTGAGGCCCTGCCCACTGCCCCGGATATCATCATCGGCAATCTGCGCATGTGTAAAAGCTCCACTCTGTTGTGGACTGGTAGTAAAGGTAAGTAGAACCCATCCAGGTTTGTATCTATAAGCAGTGATGGGATTCAACTTTTTTAACAAGTGGTTTTGTGTGTGTGGCTTATTTGGGGGCATGGCTTGGTGGTCATGTGACCGGGTGGGCCTGGGTATGTGCATAGGGACTACTCAGAGGGCTGAAAAAGTTATTTTTGACCGGTCTTTGCATTTATGACTGGTCATCATTTATGCCCATTGTAGCATTCTCAATAAACCTGTCACTCATTTCACAACTGCTTCTTTTCACCACTGTGACAATATAGGGTGCAAAACATAAAATGTGAGTACAGTCGTAAGTGTGAGGACCGGTCAAAAATAACTTTTCAGCCCTCTGAGTACTCCCTATGCACAGTTTCACATTTAGGACTCCTGAAATGTAAAATTTTCTCGAGAATGTTTTGGTGAATGATTACAGAAATAAAATAAATAATAATATGACCTCCACAATGAGACTATATCTAATGACATTTGCTTTAATTCCCTTCCCCACCCCCACTAGGTGCCTAGACAATGGGATTCCATGTGACAACATTGCCCCGTAGTGTCCAAAATTAGGATTGGACCCATCTTCCTAATTCTCCAAGGAGAGTCTTTTGGTGCAGATGTTTCCTCAATATGAGAAGGACAGTTTGAGGGTTTAGAAGAGGGCTTTTCAAACTTCTTGCAGATTGTACCACTTTTTGGCTTTAGCAATGTTCGAGTACCACGAGTCACCTAGCAAAGTGTCAGAAACTTGATGACAAGAAAGAAAGAAGAAAGAAAGAAAGAAAGAAAGGAAGGAAGGAAGGAAGGAAGGAAGGAAGGAAGGAAGGAAGGAAAGGAAAGGAAAGGAAAGGAAAGGAAAGGAAAGGAAAGGAAAGGAAAGGAAAGGAAAGGAAAGGAAAGGAAAGGAAAGGAAAGGAAAGGAAAGGAAAAGGGAAAAGGAAAAAAGTGAGAAAGTACTGGTCGTCCTTGACTTACAAAAGTTTGCTTAGTGACGGAAGTTACAATGGCGCTGAAAAAAGTGGCTTATGACCATTTTTAGCACTGAAAACCATTTTTGGCCAATTGAAGACAATTGTTTACTGTACATTAACTACTAAATGTAATTAAGTTGAAAAACTACTGGAGGGAATTTATTTCACTGATTAATTGTTCTTACTGTCAGGAAATTTCTCCTTAGTCCTAGGTTACTTCTCTTCTTAATGAATTTCCATCCATTGCTTCTTGTTCTGCCTTCAGGGGCTTTGTAGAATAGATTGCCCCCAATTCTTTATAACAGCCCTTTTCTAATAATAATAATATCTCCTAGACTAAACCTCATCAAAAATATCACTGGAAGCCAGGATCAACAAAAAGAGATCATATTTTTATCATGTCGCAAGAGCTGATTCACTTAAAAAAATCAATCATGCTGGGAATAATCAGTGGAAAAAGAAGAGGGGGCCACTCTAGTACCCACTGAGTGGACACTATAAAGGATGACACCGGGATGAGCATGGCAGACCTAAAGGAGTCAGGGTGAGACAGAGGGGCATGCAGAATCATGATATACAACCAAACTTTCTTAAGTTCTCACTAGACAATAATTAACCCTCATTGATAATCCAGGATTGGCAGTTTAGACAAGTTGAAGAAGTGCTCTGAAGAAAGGAAGGTTTTTGTTTGGCTTCAGATTCACTTCCTCTCATTGTGTATCTAGCACAGTAATAGATTGCAGTGTCTTCAGCTTTGAGGCTGTTCATTTGCAGATACAGCTGGCTTTTGGCATTGTCCCTCGAGATGGTGAAGCGGCCCTTCACTTTGTCTGAGTACTTGATATCACTGGAATCAGTATAGATACGTCCAATCCATTCCAATCCTTTCCCAGGAGCCTGTCTCACCCAGTGCATCCAGTAGCTGCTGAAGGTGAATCCAGAGGCTTGGCAGGAGAGACGGAGGGACTCTCCCGGTGTTCTCACATCCCCTCCAGACTCCATCAACTGGACTTGAGATTGGACCCCTAAAAAGAAAGGTGTTTGTTTTTTAATGAGATCTCCTGCATAGAGGAGCAGAACATGGAAATAAACTCTATACGGAGGGATTAATTACCATTGAGGAGTACTAGTAAGGACACGAGGTTTAGCCACATTTTTGCTCCCTCTTAGGAATGGAGAGAATTGACAAGAGAGTATTCAGGAAATAAGAGAAGGTTTAGGTTGGTGGGTGTTGTCTGAAGAGGGAAACCATGGGGCTCTTTTAAAGGGGAAATTGTGTCTGAATTTACATATCTGTTGGGATAAAAGACATTTTGGTGAACATTACTTACATCTACATTTTGTAATCAACATTCTACTCCTAAGAAAAGTTTTGGACACATTTTTTTTCCTTGAGTTAATAGGTAAAAGAGTCAGTTTCCTGTCCATTAACTACAAAAAAGACTTGAAAATTTCACTACATTTCCAAATGATTTTAGTAATACGGAATAAATGGACACGTTAGTCCCATTTAAGGACACTTATTAGAGAGGTTAAAAAAAGCTAGTATATTTGAATTAAAACATTTGCTATCAGATTGTTTCTTAAACCATTGTTTATTTTCTTGAAAATCCCAGCTACCATCACGGAACACTTTTTCAGCTAGGCAAGCTGGGTCCACGCAACTCACGAAGTAAATCTTAAGTCATATTTTGACCAAATACATCTCTCTATTCAAACAGAATAATAAATAATTATCTTTGTGTCTATAAGCAGTGATTGGATTCAACTTTTTTAACAACCGGTTCTGTGGGTTTTGCTTATTTGGGGGCGTGGCTAGCTGGTCATGTGACCAGGTGGACGTGGCTATGAGCATAGGGACTACTCAGAGAGCTGAAAAAGTAATTTCTGACCAGTCCTCGCAGTTTTGAGCGGACCTCGCACTTATGACTGGTCATCATTTATGCCCATTGCAGCATTCTTAACAACTGTGTCACACATTTTACAACTGCAGCGCTTCATGGGACCATGTGGGTGTGGCCAGATGATCATGAGGCATCACTTCTTTGTCCTAAGGACAGTGAATTATTACAGAAATAAAATTAAAAAAATATTATCTGACTTTCACAATGAGAAAATATCTAATGACAGTTTTTAAATTCCCTTCCCCACCCCCACTAGGTTCCCAGACAATGGGATTCTATGTGACAACATTGCCCTCCAGTGTCCAAAATGAGGAGAGGACCCATCTTCCTAATTCTCCAAGGAGATTCTTTTGGTGCAGATGTTTCCCCAATATGAGAATGGCAGTTTGGAGGTTTAGAACAGGGCTTTTCAAAATTCTTGCAGATTGTACCACTTTTTGGCTAGAGCAATATTTGAGTACCACCAGTCATCTAGCAAGGTGTCAAAAACTTGATGACCAAAAAAGAAAAAAGGAAAGGAAAAAGGAAAATAGTGATTGTTATGGCCTGTACCCAGTCTGTGCGGCTGGTGGCTGATTCGGACAGCGAGGAGGCTGGTGTGGTGCTGTACCATCAGCCTGTGCAGCTGGCACTTGAGTTGGACAATGAGGCTGGAGAAGATGTGGTGCCAGAGGCAGGGATTCAGCCAGGGCCTTCAGAACCTCCTGAAGCTCCCTTAAGTCAAGAGGACGAAGAGGAGGAGCCTCTTCTCGATGCCTGGGTGCACAGAGCTTCCAAAAGGCAGGAGTAACTCCTCAGTCGGAGGTCTCCTCAAGAATAAAGCTTGGGGCTAATTGGCCACTCCCTTAGCTTATTTAAGGAGGAACACTGACTGAAGCAATTTGCAGGGAACAACTTCATTCACTCTCCTTTGTGCCTTCATCTTTGTTCTTTGCAAATTGCTTCTGGGCTTTTATAGTAAGATTAAGATTATTTATTCTTTGGATTCTTGTAGGCTGTTAAGAAAGTTAACAGCCTTTGTTTGGGGAAAAAAAACCTATTTAATTTAGTAAACTAAGGTTTGTACAGACTTTGTGTGTGCTGCGTTCTTTGGGGTCCGTAGCTGGGGCAGAACAGTAATAGAGTACAGTTCATCCTTGACTTACAACAGTTTGCTTAGTGACGGAAGTTACAATGGCACTGAAAAAAGTGACTTATGACCATTTTTGGCACTGAAGACCATTGCAGAATTCCCGGGGTCACACAATTTACATTTGGGTGCTTGGCATCATACTTATGACGGTCACAGTGTTTTGCAACCTTCCGATTAGCAAAGCCAATGGAGAAGCAAGATTCACTTAACAACCCTGTGACCCAATTTAATCACAGCAGTGATTCACTGAACAAACACATCAAGAAAAGTCGTAAAATGGGGCACAACTTCCTTAACAAATTTCTCACTTAGCCACATAAATTTTGGGCTTGTTAGAAGGAACATCCATCTGGGAGAAAGGTACTGGAGACAAAATGGGGGCTGGAGGCTGATTGGAAAGACAGTTTCCCTTTATTACTTTATGTAATTTTATTCTTTATTATTTTATTATTACCTGTGAATGACTACTTCAGCTTCAATCTACTTCACACAGTAGATTCAAACTTAAAGTGAACCGCTCCAAACTCGATTGCAGAAAATACGACGTCAGCAACAGAGGTGATCAATGCCGGAATGCACTACCTGACTCTGTTGTTACATCCTCAAAACCCCAAAACTTTAACCTTAGACTGTCTACTGTTGACCTCACCCCATTCCTAATTGGTCTATAAGGGGCGTGCATAAGAGCACCAGCGTGCCTTCTGTCCCTATCCTACTGTCCCCATTTATTTGTCCCCATTTAATGTATTCATATTCATGTTTTTAATTATTCCTGTTATTTCGTACATGTTTGACAAACTAACTAACTAAATAAATAAAAATAAATAAATTGATGAAGCGGAATCAACCACATGTGATTCTGGGCAGCTGACAAAATGGAGTTGAGAGTGCGTGGGATTTTATACCTTCTTTGGGCTTTGTATATGAGCTTCCTGTTCCTGTGCAAGAACATGTCCTTTAATATTCCCTTGGCTGTTCTTAGATTGCTATGGGGGTTATGTAGGGGTCATAGCTGGCTCTATAGGCAAAAGGGGAAATGCAAATCCTAGATGTTTGTCTGAGCTAATTTTGTCAACCTTTTGATTGTTGCTTACCTGAATTTCTCATTCTCCCAGTCTTTCTAAATGAATGACCAAGTCTGCATTTCTAAAAGCTGGCCTCCTCAGTTTCTGCTTGGAAACTGGGGCTTGTTCCTGCCTCCCTTAAGATTTTTTTTTCTCCATTTCTCCTGTAGGGAAATATAATATTCTTCCTTTTTAATATTTCCGAAAAATATTTCATTCTTCTAGCAGGGAGGTCTTCCCACAGGCTCAATTGTGGCCGTAGATAGTTGAGAACAACCTGTACACCCACTTTTAATGGGAAAATTGTCCTGCTTGCCTGACATTAATCTTCGCACTGTTCTATCCCCTTTCTCTCCCTCTGCTTCTCTCAGGGAGACCTTGTCATCTTCTCTTTCCCTGTCGTCTTTTTTTTTTCTTCTTCCACTTTACCCTCAAAATCTCCTCCCTTTGTATCCTCTCCTGCAGGGGTGGGCTTCAAAAAAATTAGCAAGGGGTTTCTGCCTGGTTCCTGGGTAGGCGTGGCCATGTTGAGTGTGGCCTAGTTGGCCTCCTGAACCACAGCAAGGGGGGGGGCAATTTTGTACTCCTCAGGCCCCAGAGGTTTTTCTCAAGCTCCTGGGATGGTGAAAATGGCCTTCCCAGGCTCCGGAGGCCCTCTGGAGGCCAGGCCCATTTGTGGCCTTCCCAAATTTCCAGTAGGCCCATTTTTTGCCCTGCACTTACCTGCATTGAAAATGGGCCACATGGGGACTCCTGGGGGGGGGGGATGGTGGGGCCAGTCAGGAATGGGATTTGGGGGTTCTCCAAGCTGCTCAGAATCTTAGCTAGAGGTTCTCACAAACCCCTTCGAACCCCCAGCAGCCTACCCTTGCTCTCCTCTCCTCTCCTCTCTTCCCCTTCCTCCTCCTTTTCTCTTAGGTGCAGGTCCTCTCCTCAATGCTCAGCTTAGCTCAGCTCCTGGAAGCGCCAATCACCTGTGGCCAAGCGCAGAGTCCCGGCAACACCTTAGCTCCGCCTGACTCTCCTACAGGCCTGTGCGACGCTGTCACCACTTCAGCTCATCCCACCGCTACACTTTAAAAAAAAACAAAACTTTTTTTTACAGTGCTTTTCAACCCGCCGTACACGTACCACCTGCCACATGCCAAAGTACCACCAGTGGTACATGTACCATGGGTTGAAATGCAATGGTTTATCTAGATAGATAGATAGATAGATAGATAGATAGATAGATAGATAGATAGATAGATAGATAGATAGATAGATAGATAGATAGATAGATATTACTTTGCAGAATATCTTACTAGAAGATGAAACTGGAATGTTTAAGCCATTTTCATCATCCTATATTTTCTAACAGCAAACTCTCTGATACCCAGAATAAAACATCCTGAAGTTCTCGCTAGACAGTGATCAATCTTCATTGACTTAATCCAGGCT
This sequence comes from Coluber constrictor foxii, assembly GCA_038048745.1. Classification (NCBI taxonomy): domain Eukaryota; kingdom Metazoa; phylum Chordata; class Lepidosauria; order Squamata; family Colubridae; genus Coluber; species Coluber constrictor. The sequence goes on along the minus strand of CM075961.1, from coordinate 37,286,182 downwards.
CTGGGGCTCAATCAACTTGAAGAATTGTTCCAAAGAAAGGAAGATGGTTGACTGCCTTCAGATTCATGTCCTCTCACTGTGTTTCTTGCACAATAATTGACTGCTGTGTCTTCAGGTTTGACATTGTTCGTTTGCAGATATAGCTGGCTTTCATCATTGCCCCTGGAGATGGTGAACCATCCCTTCACTTTGTCTGAGGAGTAAGTGTTACTGGAAATTTTGCTATGTAGGCCATGCAGATGTGTATGCTTCACAGAGATGTGAAGGCAGGAGAAGAAGTAATGGATCAAAACTAGTCAAAGAGAGAAGCATCCTAGAACTAAGGAGAAATTTCCTGACAATGAGAACAATTAATCAGTGGAACAATTTGCCTCCAGAGGTTGTGGATACTCCATCACTGGACGGGGCTCAGTCAAATTGAAGAGCAGATATAAACCTAAAGGAAGATTCTTGTTTGGCTTCAGATTCACTTCCTCTCAGTGTGTCTCTTGCACAGTGATATACTTCAGTGTCTTCAGCTTTGAGGCTGTTCATTTGCAGATACAGCTGGCTTTTGGCATTGTCCCTGGAGATGGTGAAGCGTCCCTTGACTTTGTCTGAGTAGGAAGTACCTGAATCGGTGTTTATATATGCCACCCATTCCAGTCCTTTTTCTGAAAACTGTCTGACCCAGACCATCTCATGGCTGCTGAAGGTGAATCTAGAGGCTTAGCAGGAGAAATGGAGGGACTCTCCAGTTCTTCTCACATCCCCTCCAGACTCCACCAGCTGCACTTGAGATTGAACTCCCAAAAAGAAAAGTGTGGTTTTTTTAAAAAAAATGAGATCTCTTGCATACAAGACCAGAATGTAGAAATAATCTTTACATAGAGGAAATAATTACCTTTAACTAATAAGGACAGAAGATTTAACCACACTTTTGCTCCCTTGTAGTGAATGGAGGGAACTGACAGGGAAGGATTCAGGAAATAGCACAAGGTTTATTTTGGTTAGAGTTGTCTGAAAAGAGAAATCATGGGGCTCCCTTAAATGGGAAATTATGCCTCGATTTACATATCTGTTGGGATAAAAGAGTCCTTGACCAACACACTTCTGTGAACATGGCTTACATGTGCATTCTGTAATTAACATTGCAGCCCTAAGAAAAGGTTTAGACACATTTCTTTTTCCCTTTGAGTTAATAGGAGAACAAAATGTTAGCTACAAAATGTAATTAACTTGAAAAATTACTGGGAGGAATTTATTTCACTGATTAATTGTTCTCACTGTCAGGAAATTTCTCCTTAGTCCTAGATTACTTCTCTTCTTAATGAATTTCCATCCATTGCTTCTTTTTCTGCCTTCAGGGGCTTTGTAGAATAGACTGAACCCCAATTCTTTATAACAGCCCTTTTCTAATAAAAATAAAATGTCCCAGACTAAACCTCATCAAAAAATATCACTGGAAACCAGGATCAACAAACACAGACCATACTTTGATCATATCGCAAGAGCTGATTCACTCAAAAAAATCAATCATGCTGGGAATGATCAGCGGAAGAAGAAGAAGGGGCCACTCTAGTACCCACTGAGTGGACACTTTAAAGGATGACACCGGGATGAGCATGGCAGACCTAAAGGAGTCAGGGTGAGACAGAGGGGCATGCAGAGTCATGATCTACGCCCAAAGTTTTTAAAGTTCTCAGTAGACAATAATCAACCCTCATTGATAACCCAGGATTGGCAGCTTAGACAAGTTGAAGAAGTGCTCTGAGGAAAGGAAGGTTTTTGTTTGGCTTCAGATTCATTTCCTCTCACTGTGTGTTTTGCACAGTAATAGACTGCCGTGTCTTCAGCTTTGAGGCTGTTCATTTGCAGATACAGCTGGCTTTTGGCATTGTCCCTGGAGATAGTGAAGCGGCCCTTCACTTTGTCCGAGTAGAACTTTCCACTGGAATCAGCATAGATACGTGCAACCCATTCCAGGCCTTTCCCTGGAGCCTGTCTCACCCAGCTCATGTGGTAGCTGCTGAAGGTGAATCTAGAGGCTTGGCAAGAGAGACGGAGGGACTCTCCAGGTCTTCTCACATCCCCTCCAGACTCCACCAACGGTGCCAGGATTTGAGATTGGACTCCTAAAAAGAAAAGTGTTTGTTTTTTTTTTAAATGAGATCTTCTGCATAGAGGAGCAGAAGATGGCAATAAACTCTATATTTGGGACATAATTACCTTTGAGGAGTACTAGTAAGGACACAAGGTTTAGCCACATTTTTGCTCCCTCTAATGAGTGGAGGGAATTGACAAGAGAGGATTCAAGAAATAGCAGAAGGTTTAGGTTGATGGGTGTTGTCTGAAGAGGGAAACCATGGGGCTCTTTTAAAGGGGAAATTGTGTCTGAATTTACATATCTGTTGGGATAAAAGACATTTCGGTGAACATAACTTACATCTACATTTTGTAATCAACATTCTAGTCCTAAGAAAAGTTTTGGACATATTATTTTTCCTTGAGTTAATAGATAAAAGAGTCAGTTTACTGTACATTAACTACCAAAAATGCTTGAAAATTTCACTAGACTTCCAAATGATTTTAGTAATATGGAATAAATGGACACTTTAGTCCCATTTAAGGACACTTATTAGAGAGGTTAAAAAAAGCTAATATGTTTGAATTAGAACCTTTCCTACCAGATTGTTTCTGAAACCATTGTTTATATTATTAAAAAATCAAGGAACACTTTTTCAGCTAGGCAAGTTGGGTCCCCTCAACTCATGACTCATTGTGACCAAATACAGTCTCTCAATTCAAAGAGAATGAGAAAAAATTCTCTTTGTATTATCCGAAAGATTCTGTTTGCTCTGGGTTTTTTGTTGTAAACCCAGACATGTTTTCCCAGCATGGATTATAGAGACTGGACTGCTAAAGTGAAGTGAAGGAGAAGTGAAGTTGTTTTGAGTTCCATAGAGAGAAACTTTAAAATCTTCTGGATTGCTGGATAGCATTTGTATCAGTGGTGGGTTGCCCCGGTTCAGACCAGTTTGCAAGGACCGGTAGGAAAACTGGCGGGAGGCTCTGCCCACTCCCCCGGATGTAATTGTCAGCAATCTACCGATGCGTAGAAGTGAGATCCTGTTGCGAACCAGTAGTAAAGGAAAGTAGAACCCACCCCTGATTAGTATCTATAAGCAGTGGTGGGATTCAACTTTTTTAACAATCGGTTCTGTGGGCGTGGCTTATTTGGGGTGTGTGGGTTGGGGGGTCATGTTACTGAGTGGGCGTGCTTGCTGGTCATGTGACTGGATGGGCGTGGCTATGTGCATAAGGACTACCCAGAGGGCTGAAAAATGAGATTTCTGACCAATCTTCACACTTTTGACCAGTCCTCACATTTATGACTGCTTGTCATTTATGCCGGTTGCAGCATTCTTAACAACCGTGTCACTCATTGCACAACTGCAGTGCTTCATGTGACTGAGTGGATTTGGCCAGGTGGTCATGAGGTATTCGAGTACCACCAGTCACGTAGCAAGATGTCAAAAATTTGATGACCAAAAAAAAAAAAAAGGAAGAAAGGAAGGAAGGAAGGAAGGAAGGAAGGAAGGAAAAAGAAAAAGAAAAAGAAAAAGAAAAAGAAAAAGAAAAAGAAAAAGAAAAAGAAAAAAGTGATAAAGTACGTGTCATCGTTGACTTAGAAAAGTTTTCTTAGTGACTGAAGTGATAATGGCACTGAAAAAAATAACTTATGAGCATTTTTGTGACTGAAAACCATTTTTGGCCAAATGAAGACAATGGGCCAAAAAGACAATTGATACTTAAACATATTTTATTCCTTAGCAAATTCCCTCCAGCTAAATGGGCAAATGGATTTTCTAGGGCAACATGGCTTCCAGAGTTAAAACTGAAGTCAGGACACCTCTTCTTAATTCTCCAAGGAGATTCCTTCAGAGCAGTTATTTCCCCCATGTGTGTTTGCCAGTTTGATATTTAGAAGGACTATCCTAAGGTTTCCTTTTCACCCTTCCGCCCAACACTAAACAAGCACATTTCATTCCAGTGAAGTCAAATCAACTGGAAGACTTGGAACATTTTTTATTTTAGTTACAGCAAACTTTTTTAATACCTACACCCAAACCTCTTCAAGTTCTCACTAGACAATTATCAAATCTCATTGATAATCCAGGATTTGAGGCTCAGACAAGGTGAGGAGATGCTCTGAGGAAAGGAAGGTTCTTGCATGGCAGCAGATTCACTTCCACTCCCTGTGTATGTAGCAGAGTAATAGGCTGCCGTGTCTTCAGCTTTGAGGCTGTTCATTTGCAGATCCAGCTGGCTTTTGGCATCGTCCCTGGAGATGGTGAAGCGGCCCTTGACTTTGTCTGAGTAGGAAGTACCTGAATCGGTGTTTATATATGCCACCCATTCAAGTCCTTTTCCTGAAAACTGTCTCACCCAGACCATCTCATGGCTGCTGAAGGTGAATCCAGAGGCTTGGCAGGAAAGATGAAGAGACTCTCCAGGTCTTCTCACATTTCCCCCTGACTCCACCAACTGTACTTGAGATTGGATTCCTAAAAAGAAAAGTTTTTTTTTAATGAGATCTCTTTCATACAAAAGCAGAACGTACAAATAAACTTCACATAGAGGAAATAATTAACTTTGAGGACAACTAGTAAGGACAGAAGATTTAACCACATCTCTTGCTCCCTTGTAGTGAATGGAGAGAACTGGCAGGGAAGGATTCAGGAAATATCACAAGGTTATATCAGTGAATTGCCTCTGAAAAGAGAAACCATGGGGCTCCTTTAAAGGGGAAATCATGCCTTGATTTACATATCTGTTGGGATTAAAAAGCCCAACATGACATTGACTAAAATATTTCAGTGAACATAACTTCCATGTGTGTTTTTCAATTAACATTCCAGTCCTAAGAAAAGGGTTTTTCCATTTTCCCTATGAGTTTACTGTAGATTCAACTGTAGATTCAGTGTAACAAAGGCAAGAAAAATTTCAATACTTTTCAAGGTGATGCAAGGTAATAGGGAATAAACTTATTTATTAGAAAGCATATAAAAAATCTAACACATCTGACATTTGCTACAAGATTACATCTTTAACTGACTAATCAAAGATTCGAGGCAGGATTTGTGTTTATAATGTTTTGACTGTTTTCACTGAATATGGTAGTAAAATCCTTTCCAGGAAAGGATTTCCAGAAAAGATTTAAAATACCTTGACACATTCTCTGGTGACAAACACCAAAGGTAAATTATTTTATACCAATTCAATTGGTACCCTCCTGAGATGCCAAATTTTGTAACGTCTCAGTGGATTATGATGGAAATAACAAAACATATTTTCTTTGAACAGAGTATTTGGCTGGTTCACAAATTTAGACAGTGTTTAGTCATTTCAATTACATTTACAATTTCTATATTTCCTGTTTGCCATATTTATTCCTCATCTATTGTTTTAAAAAAACAATATTACCTTTCATCCTCATCTCTAATCTTAATCAAATTCAATTTTTCCCTTCTATTCTATATTATACCCCTTCGCATTGTCATCTATTTTTATATCCATCCTCACATTGGTTAATTATGTAATTATGTAACACAGTTGTTAAATACAAATTCAACATTTTAATATAAATCAATTAGTTATATAACTATCTTTTTTGTATATTAATCAATATGAACATGAATAGTCCAATTATTTCCATGCAATCCAATTTCTTACAAATCATTAATTATATTTACCCATAATAATAAACCAAATAATTTTCCCCATATATTCCTGCAAACCACAACTTAACCATTTCTGCTTTCAACACAATATACAATTAATAGTATCTCAATTATTACAATTCCCTCATTAAATAGAGCTTTTTTTCTTTTGTGTTTTAAAATCTTGAACTCTCCTCTTTTGCCCTAAATTTCCCATTGTTTGCACCTACCTTTTTTGGTGAGGAAAAAGAAAACAAATCTGCCTCTGCCTAAATTTCCAACCTAACAGCCAACACCCTGCTTTACTTTCAGTTTCGTTTTCAGCTTGATTTGCATAAGGAGAAAAAAAAATCTGCTTCAGCAATTTAGCTCTTTGCAGCAAGCAGCTGAGCCCTGTACAAAACAGGTGAGACCAAATCAGCTGAGAGTCGGGAGGCAGATCTAATCAACAGACTAATTAGCCTATGCTGAAGCTGAAAGGAGTTGTTTTTTCTTGCTGTTTGCTTGCAAGGAGGTAACTGCTGTGAGGCACAGACGAAAGGGTGGGGCCACCCTGCTTGCCACTTAGCGCACCCCTGTCGCCCCCTTTTGCCTCTAGCACCACCTTGCCACCCCCCCCCCTTGCCTCTTACCACTCCCCCTAAGGCATGGAACTGCCCTCTTTGGGAACCACTGGCTTAACTACTTAACTACTTAACAACCAGTTCTACCGAAGTAGAATCCCACCACTGGGTCTACCCATTTATTTTTGCAGGCACCAGTCTCCTCATTTGTTTTCTTTTAACACTGATCAGCTGTAGGGCGGCCCTTCGAAGCCCCACAGCAAGAGGTTAAACAGTTTTGGTTTTTTTTGCTTAGCCATCAGCTGGGACTCTGGATTGGGAATGGGGCCAAATAAAAGGTAAGAATAACGTGGGGGGTGGGGGGGGCAGAACCCATTCGGTGACATCATATCGTCGCTGCTACAGGCTTGCGGGAACCGGTATGTTCATTGAATAAGACAATATGATTCTCTCACATTGTTTCCATTTCCAGCAAAGATCTGAAATACCTAGATAAGTTTCTCTGGAGACCAAGACCAAAAAACATTTTTAAATAACATTTCTCAGTTTCCTACTGAAGTCTCCTGTGATATAAAAAAATTACTGAGATCTTTTAATTGAATTATTGCGTAAATGAAATTTTAAAAAAAAAGTATCCAACCTCCAAAATATCTAATAACAGTTGTTTTAATTCCCTACTTCACTTCCTCCAAGTGCATCAACAATGGGATTTCATGTAACAACAAGGCCCACCAGTGTCACAAATGAGGAGGGGAAACATGTTCTTAATTCTCCAAGGATTATTTTTTTTTTTGGTTCAACTGTTTCCTCAACAGGAGAAAGGCAGTTTGGATGTCTAAACTTTTTACCTGGAAGTTTCATTTCCAGGGTTCTGTAATAATATTACGGAAGGATCAATATTCCATTCCATTTTTTTCCCAAACCAGTGATGGAATCCACTTTTTTTACTACCGGTTCTGTGAGTGTGGCTTGGTGGGCATGGCAGGGGAAGTATACTGCAAAATCTCCATTCCCGCCCCAATCCAGGGGAAGAATATTGCAAAACCTCCATTCCCACTCGACTCAGGGGGCAGCCAGAGCTGGTATTTGCTGATTCTGCCAATTACTCAAAGTTTCCGTTACCGGTTCTCTGAACTGCTCAAAATTTCTGCTACTGGTTCTCCAGGACCTGTCAGAACCTGCTGGATTTCACCCCTGTTCCAAACAGAAATCACCGTGTAAAGAAGGAAAGTGAAATTCGAATTTTCAAGCCATTTTCATTGTCTTACATTTTCTTACAGCAAGCGTGATAATTGGATATCTAGAACAAAAGAGTCATCATTTTCTCTCTTGAAAGGGATCAATCTTAATTGGCTAATCAAAGATCTGAGGCAGGATATATATTTATGTTTTAACTGCTTTATGCCTTCCCTGAATAGCATATTAAAATCTCCTCATTTTGGTTGCAATTCCTGGAAACCATTCTCTGGGGACAAACACCAATGTTAAATGATCTTCCCTGTGAGCCTTCGGCTTCCCTGTGAGCCTTCTACCCTCCTGAGATGCAAAATTTGCTTGAGATTCAGTGAATTGTGAAGGAAATAACAATAATAAGTCCTCGTTCACTGATCCAGGATCTGTGGCTCAATCAAGTTGAAGGACTGCTCTGAAGAAAAGAAGGTTTTTGCTTGGCCTCAGATTCACTTCCTCTCACTGTGCCTCTTGCACAGTAATAGACTGCCGTGTCTTCAGCTTTGAGGCTGTTCATTTGCAGATACAGCTGGCTTTTGGCATTGTCCCTGGAGGTGGTGAAGCGTCCCTTCACTTTGTCAGAGTAGTAGACTACTTCTCCATCATAACGTAACGATGAAACCCATTCCAGCCCTTTCCCAGGAGCCTGTCTCACCCAGTGCATCCAGTAGCTGCTGAAGGTGAATCCAGAGGCTTGGCAGGAGAGATGGAGAGACTCCCCAGGTCCCCTCACATCTCCTCCAGACTCCACCAACTGTACTTGAGATTGGACTCCTAAAAAGAAAAATATTTTTTTAAAAAATGTGATCCCCTGAATAAAGGAACAGAATATGGAAATAAAGTCTATTCAGAGGGAATAATTACCTCTGAGGAGTACTAGTAAGGCCACGAGCTCTAGCCACATTTTTGCCCCCTCTAGTGAGCGGAAGGAATTGCCAAGAGAGGATTCAGGAAATAGCAGAAGGTTTAGGTTGGTGGATGTTGTCTGAAGAGGGAAACCCTGGGGCTCTTTTAAAGGGGAAATTGTGCCTCAATTTACATATCTGTTGGGATAAAAGACATTTCGGTGGACATAACTTACATCTACATTTTGTAATCAACATTCTAGTCCTAAGAAAAGTTTTGGACAATTTTCCCCCCCTGAGTAAATAGGAGAAAGGGCTTGTTTACTATACATTATCTACCAAAAAGGCTTAAAAGTATCACTACATTTCCAAATGATTTTAGTAATAGGGAATAAATGGAGACTTTAGTTCCATTTAAGGACACTTCTTAGAGAGGATTAAAAAAGCTAGAACATTTGAATTAAAACATTTGCAATCAAATTGCTTCTTAAACCATTGTTTATTTTATGGACAATCCCAGCTATCTTTAAGAAACACTTTTTCAGTTAAGCAAGTTGGGGCCACTCAACTCACAAAGTAAAACTTAAGTCATATTGTGACCAAAAACAATCTCTCAATTCAAACAGAATTATAAATAATTCTCTTTGTATTATCCAAAAGATTCTCTTTGCTCTGTGTTTTCTGTAGTAAACCTAGACATGGTTTCCCAGTATGGATAATAATGGAGAAACTTTAAAATCTTTTGGATTGCTGTAAAGTTTTTGTCTCTATGATGTTTCAAATGTTTTATAAGTTCACTGAATATGATAATATGATCCCTTCATTTTGTTTCCATTTCCAGCAAAGATTTGATATACCTAGATAAGTTTTTTCTGGTGACTTAAACCCCAAATTCATTTTTAAAATAAGATTTCACTTGAAGGACTCCTGAAATGTAAAATTTTCTTGAGAACATTTCAGTGAATTAGTACAGAAATATAATAAAAAATATTATCTGGCCTCCACAATGGGACAATATCTAATGACATTTGCTTTAATTTCCTTCCCCACCCCCACAAGGTGTCTAGAAAATGGGATTTCATGTAACAATATTTCCTCCCAATGTCCAAAATAAGGAGAGGTTCCATCTTCTTAATTCTCCAAGGAGATTCTTTAGGTGAAGATGTTTCCTCAATATGAGAACGGGCAGTTTGGATGTTTAGAAGGTTTATCCTGAAGTTTCACTTCCAGGCTTCTGCCAAGATACTAAAAACACTATTCAATTCCTGTAACTGGAATTGTCAAGCCATTTTCATCATTTTACATATTCTTACAGCAAACTCTCTAATTTCCAGAGTAAAACAGCCTGAAGTTCTCTCTAGACAGTGACCGATCTTCATTGACTAATCCAGGTTCATGGTTTCGGTCAAGTTGACTGAGCTGTTCCAAAGAAAGGAAGAGCTAACCAGGTTGCCCACTGCTTACTTCAAGATCAGTTTTCAGTTTCCACCTAGTATCATGGAGATTTGTTTACCTCTTCTCATTCAAATTCAATCATCTGTGATTGAGGCAATTTGGAAAGGTGCTCGGTGAGAAGTTCTTGATTGGCCTCAGATACGCTTCCTCTTGCTGTGTCTAGTGCACAATAATAGACTCCTGTGTCATCAGCTGTGAGGCTGTTCATTTGGAAATACAGTTGGTTTCAGGCATATTCCTTGGAGATGGTGATGTGCCCCTTCAATTTGCCCGAGTGGCTACCAGAACTTTAGATTATCAATGACACCCATTCCAGTCCTTTCCCAGCAGCCTGTTTCACTCAGAGCATTCTGTATTCATTAAAGTTGGATCCAGAGGCTTCTCAGGAGAGACGGAGGGACTCTCCAGGTCTTCTCACATCCCCACCAGACTCCACCAACTGCACTTGAGATTGGACCCCTAAAAAGAAGAAGGATTTTTTTTTAATGTGATCTCCCGTGTAGAGGAGTAGAAAGTGGAAATAAACTCTATACTGGGGAATAATGACTGTTGAGGAGTACTAGTAAGGACACAAGGTTTAGCCACATTTTTGCTTCCTCTAATGAATGGAGGGAGTTGACAAGAGGAGATTCAGGATATAGCACAAGGTTTAGGTTGGTGGGTGTTGTTTGAAAAGGGAAACCATGGGACTCCTTTAGAGAGGAAATTGTGCCTCGATTTACATATATGTTGGGATAAAAGAGCTCTTGACTAACATACTTTTGTGAACATCGCTTCCATGTTCATTTTGTATATAACATTGGAGTCCTAATAAAAGGATCCTGACCCAATTCTTTATTTATTTATTTTATGAATTAATAGTCAAAAGGGCATATTTACTGAGCATTAATTGAAAGAAAAGCCTGAAAAATATATTAAGTGCATTGTTTTATTTGTTTATTTTATGGAAAATCCCAAATATATTAAATGGCAGCTTAACTGAAAGGAGCACATTTTAGCTAGACTAGTTGGGACCACTCAATTCATAAAGTCGAACTTCAGTCCTATTGTGACCAAATATTCTCTCTTATTCCAGAGAGCATAATAAATAATTCTCTTTTGTGTTATCCAAAATATTTTGTTTACTGTAGATTATCTGTTGTGAAACCAGATAGGGCTTCCCAGTAAAAGTTTTGGTGTCTTGAGAAATTAAATCCTTTTGAGATTCATTGAGAGAAACTCCAATATTTTCTGGATTCCTGGACATATTTGCATCCATAATCCTTTCATTGTTTTACATGTTCAATGAATATGAAATAGCAGAAGCTTTATGCCAGTGGGAGTTGTTTGAAAAAGGAAAACATTGGGTCCCTTTAAAGGGGAAATTGTGCCTTCATTTTCATATCTGATGGGATAAAAGAGCCCTACATCAGGGCTGCTATTCAGCAGCTTCTGACAGGTGTTAGAGAACCGGTAGTGGAAATTTTGAGCAGTTTTGAGAACTGCCAAATACCACCTTTGGCTGGCTGCAGTGTGGGGTGGGAGTGGAGATTTTGCAATATCCTTCCCACAGTAGTGGGGAGGGAATGCGGATTTTGCAGTATCTTTCCCCTGCCATTCTCACCAAGCCATGCCCAGCAAGCCACACCACACCCACCAAGCCACACCCATAGGACTGGTAGTAAAAAGAAAATGGATTTCACCAGTGCTGGAAGCCAAGATCACCAAATACAGATCATACTTTGATCATGTTGCAAGAGCTAACACTATAAAGGATGACACTGGGATTACCATGGAGGATCTAAAAAAGGCAGTGTCAGACAGAGGGGCATGGAGAGTTCTGATTTACACCCAAATGTTCTGAAGTTCTCACTAGACAATAATCAACCCTCATTGATAACCCGGGATTTGAGGCTTACACAAGTTGAAGAAGTGCTCTGAAGAAAGGAAGGTTTTTGTTTGGCTTCAGATTCACTTCCTCTCATTGTGTATCTAGCACAGTAATAGACTGCCGTGTCTTCAGCTTTGAGGCTGTTCATTTGCAGATACAGCTGGCTTTTGGCATTGTCCCTGGAGATGGTGAAGCGGCCCTTCACTTTGTCTGAGTACCTGATATCACTGGAATCAGTATAGATGAATGCAACCCAGTCCAGTCCTTTCCCTGGAGCCTGTCTCACCCAGCTCATGTGGTGGCTACTGAAGGTGAATCCAGAGGCTTGGCAGGAGAGACGGAGGGACTCTCCAGGTCTTCTCTTATCCCCTCCAGACTCCACCAACTGTACTTGAGACTGGACTCCTAAAAAGAAAAGGTTTTTTTTCAATGAGATCTTCTGCATAGAGGAGCAAAACATGGAAATAAACTCTATACAGAGGGAATAATTACCTTTGAGGAGTACTAGTAAGGACACAAGGTTTAGCCACATTTCTACTCCCTCTAATGAGTGGAGGGATTTGACAAGAGAGGATTCAGCAAATAGCACAAGGTTTAGGTTGGTGGGTGTTGTCTGAAGGGGGAAACCCTGGGGCTCTTTTAAAGGAGAAATTGTGTCTGAATTTACATAACTGTTGGGATAAAAGACATTTCAGTGAACATAACTTACATCTACATTTTGTAATCAACATTCTAGTCCTAAGAAAAGTTTTGGACACATTTTTTTTCCTTGAGTTAATAGATAAAAGAGTCAGTTTACTGTACATTAACCAGAAAAAAGACTTGAAAATTTCACCACAGTTCCAAATGATTTGAATAATAAAGAATAAATGGACACGTTAGTCCCATTTAAGGACACTTATTAGAGAAGTTAAAAAAAGCTAGTATATTTGAATTAAAACACTGGCTATCAGATTGTTTCTTAAACCATTGTTTATTTCGTGGAAAATCCCATGGAACACTTTTTCAGCTAGGCAAGTTGGGTCCACTAAAGTGACGAACTAAAACTTAAGTCATATTGTGATGAAATACAATCTCTCAATTCAGAGAGAATGAGAAATAATTCTCTTTGTAATATCCAAAAGATTCTGTTTGTTCTGAGTTTTCTGTTGTAAACCCAGACATGGTTTCCCAGTATGGATTATAGAGATTGGAATGCTAAAGTGAAGTGAAGAAGAAGTGAAGTTGTTTTGAGTTCCATGGAGAGAAACTTTAAAATCTTCTGGATTTCTGTATAGCATTTGTATCAGTGGTGGGTTGTCCCCAGTTCAGATTGGTTCGAATGAACCAGTAGTAAAACTGGAGGGAGCCCCCGTCCACTGCCCCGGATGTTGTCATCAGTGATCTGCGCATGCGGAGAAGCGCGATCCTGTTGCGAACCGGTAATAAAGGTAAGTAGAACCCATCCCTGATTAGTATGTATAAGCAGTGGTGCGATTCAACTTTTTTAACAACCGGTTCTGTGGGCGTGGCTTTTTTTCGGGTGTGGCTTGGTGGACATGTGACTGAGTGGGCATGGCTACGTGCATAGGGACTACCCAGAGGGATGAATAATTTGATTTCTGACCTTTCCTTGCACTTTTGACCGGTCCTCGCACTTATGACCTTGCACTTATGATCATCATTTATGCTGGTTGCCGAATTCTTAACAACCGTGTCACTCATTTCACAACTGCAGTGCTTCATGTGACAGGGTGGGTATAGCCAGGTGGTCATGTGGCTTCGCTTCTTTGCCCTAATGACAGTGAATTATGACAGAAATAAAATAAAAAAAATATTATCTGACTTTCACAATGAGAGAATATCTAATGACAGTTTTTAAATTCCCTTCCCCACCCCCACTAGGTGCCTAGACAATGGGATTCCATGTGACAACATTGCCCTCTAGTGTCCAAAATGAGGAGAGGACCCGTCTTCCTAATTCTCCAAGGAGATTCATTTGGTGCAGATGTTTCCTCAATATGAGAACGGCAGTTTGGAGGTTTAGAACAGGGCTTTTCAAAATTCTTGCAGATTGTACCACTTTTTGGCTATAGCAATATTCGAGTACCACCAGTCGCCAAACAAGGTGTCAAAAACTTGATGACAAAAAAAAGAAAGAAAGAAAGAAAGAAAGAAAGAAAGAAAGAAAGAAAGAAAGAAAGAAAGAAAGAAAGTAAAAGAAACGAAACGAAACGAAAAGAAAAGAAAAGAAAAGAAAAGAAAAGAAAAGAAAAGAAAAGAAAAGAAAAGAAAAGAAAAAGGGAAAAGGAATAAAGTGAGAAAGTACTGGTCGTCCTTGACTTACAAAAGTTTGCTTAGTGACAGAAGTTACAATGGCACTGAAAAAAGTGACTTATGACCATTTTTAGCACTGAAAACCATTTTTGGCCAATTGAAGGGGAAATCATGTCTCAATTTACATATTCATCGGGATAAAAGAGCCCTTGACCGACACACTTCTATGAACATGGCTTATATGTGCATTTTGTAATTAACATTGCAGCCCTAAGAAAAGGCTTAGACACATTTTTTTTCTTTGAGTTAATAGGAGAAAGGGCCAGTTTACTGTACATTAACTATTAAATGTAATTAAGTTGAAAAACTATTGGAGGGAATTTATTTCACTGATTAATTGTTCTCACTGTCAGGGAATTTCTCCTTAGGCCTAGATTACTTTTCTCCTTGATTAATTTCCATCCATTGCTTCTTGTTCTGCCTTCAGGGTCTTTGTAGGATAGATTGACCCCCAATTCTTTGTAACAGCCCTTTTCTAATAATAATAAAATGTCCCAGACTAAACCTCATCAAAAAATATCAGTGGAAACCAGGATCACCAACCACAGATCATACTTTGATCATATCGCAAGAGCTGATTCACTCAAAAAAATCAATCATGCTGGGAATGATCAGCAGAAAAAGAAGAAGGGGCCACTCTAGTACCCACTGAGTGGACACTATAAAGGATGACACCGGGATGAGCATGGCAGACCTAAAGGAGTCAGTGTGAGACAGAGGGAAATGGAGAATCGTGATCTACACCTAAAATGTCTTAAATTCTCACTCGACAATAATCAGCCCTCATTGATAACCCAGGATTGGCGGCTTAGACAAGTTGAAGAAGTGCTCTGAAGAAAGGAAGGTTTTTGTTTGGCTTCAGATTCACTTCCTCTCACTGTGCCTCTTGCACAGTAATAGACTGCCGTGTCTTCAGCTTTGAGGCTGTTCATTTGCAGATACAGCTGGCTTTTGGCATCGTCCCTGGAGATGGTGAAGCGTCCTTTGACAGACTGTGCATAAAATTGCTTACGGCTATCGTACCAAATAACCGCAATCCATTCCAAGCCTTTCCCTGGAGCCTGTCTCACCCAGTTCATGTCATAGTCACTGAAGGTGAATCCAGAGGCTTGGCAGGAGAGATGGAGGGACTCTCCAGGTCTTTTCACGTCCCCTCCAGACTCCACCAGCTGCACTTGAGATTGGACTCCTAAAAAGAAAAGGGGTTTTTTTTTTTAAAAAAAAAATGAGATCTCCTGCATAGAGCAGCAGAACATGGAAATAAACTCTATATTTGGGACATAGTTACCTTTCAGGAGTACTAGTAAGGACACGATGTTTAGCCACATTTTTGCTCCCGCTAATGAATGGAGGGAATTGCCAAGACAGGATTCAGCAAATAGCACAAGGTTGAGGTTGATGGGTGTTGTCTGAAGAGGGAAACCCTGGGGCTCTTTAAAAGGGGAAATTGTGTCTGAATTTACATATCTGTTGGGATAAAAGACCTTTCAGTGAACATTACTTACATCTACATTTTGTAATCAACATTCTAGTCCTAAGAAAAGGTTTGGACACATTTTTTTTCCTTGAGTTAATAGATAAAAGAGTCAGTTTACTGTACATTAACTACAAAAAAGGCTTGAAAATTTCACCACACTTCCAAATGATTTGAGTAATAAGAAATAAAAGGACACGTTAGTCCCATTTAAGGACACTTATTAGAGAAGTTAAAAAAAGCTAGTATCTTTGAATTAAAACACTGGTTATGAGATTGTTTCTTAAACCATTGTTTATTCCATGGAAAATCCCAGCTACCATCATGGAACACTTTTTCAGCTAGACAAGTTGGGTCCACTAAACTCACAAAGTAAAACTTAAGTCATATTGTGACCAAATACAGTCTTTCAATTCAAAGAGAATGAGAAATTATTCTCTTTGTATTATCCAAAAGATTCTGTTTGCTCTGGGTTTTCTTTTGTAAACCCAGACATGGTTTTCCAGTATGGATTATAGAGATTGGACTGCTAAGGTGAAGTGAAGAAGAAGTGAAGTTGTTTTGAGTTCCATGGAGAGAAACTTTAAAATCTTCTGAATTGCTGGATAGCATTTGTATCAGTGGTGGGTTGTCCCCGGTTTGGACAGGTTCGAAAGAACCGGTAGTAAAACCGGAGGGAGGCCCCGCCCACTGCCCCGGATGTCATCATCAGTGATCTGCGCATGCGTACAAGCGCAATCCTGTTGCGAACCAGTAATAAAGGTGAGTCGAATCCACCCCTGATTAGTATCTATAAGCAGTGGTGGGATTCAACTTTTTTAACAACCGGTTCTGTGGGCATGGCTTATTTTGGGGTGTGGTTTGGTGGACATGTGACTGAGTGGGCATGGCTACGTGCATAGGGTCTACTCAGAGGGATGAAAAATTTGATTTCTGACCTGTCCTCGCACTTTTGACCGGTCCTCGCACTTATGACCTTGCACTTATGATCATCATTTATGCTGGTTGCCGAATTCTTAACAACCGTGTCACTCATTTCACAACTGCAGTGCTTCATGTGACAGGGTGGGTATAGCCAGGTGGTCATGTGGCTTCGCTTCTTTGCCCTAATGACAGTGAATTATGACAGAAATAAAATTAAAAAAAAATTATCTGACTTTCACAATGAGACTATATCTAATGACATTTGCTTTAATTCCCTTCCCCACCCCCACTAGGTGCCTAGACAATGGGATTCCATGAGACAACATTGCCCTCTAGTGTCCAAAATGAGGAGAGGACCCGTCTTCCTAATTCTCCAAGGAGATTCTTTTGGTGCAGATGTTTCCTCAATATGAGAAGGACAGTTTGGAGGTTCAGAACAGTGCCTTTCAATTTCTTGCAGTTTTGTAGTACTTTTTGACTATAGTAATATTCGAGTACCACCAGTCGCCAAACAAGGTGTCAAAAACTTGATGACAAAAAAAAGAAAGAAAGAAAGAAAGAAAGAAAGAAAGAAAGAAAGAAAGAAAGAAAGTAAGTAAAAGAAACGAAACGAAACGAAACCAAACGAAACGAAAAGAAAAGAAAAGAAAAGAAAAGAAAAGAAAAAGGGAAAAGGAATAAAGTGAGAAAGTACTGGTCGTCCTTGACTTACAAAAGTTTGCTTAGTGACGGAAGTTACAATGGCACTGAAAAAAGTGACTTATGACCATTTTTAACACTGAAAACCATTTTTGGCCAATTGAAGGGGAAATCGTGTCTCAATTTACATATCCGTTGGGATAAAAGAGCCCTTGACTGACACACTTCTATGAACATGGCTTATATGTGCATTTTGTAATTAACATTGCAGCCCTAAGAAAAGGCTTAGACACATTTTTTTTCTTTGAGTTAATAGGAGAAAGGGCCAGTTTTCTGTACATTAACTATTAAATGTAATTAAGTTGAAAAACTATTGGAGGGAATTTATTTCACTGATTATTGTTCTCACTGTCAGGAAATTTCTCCTTAGTCCTAGATTACTTTTCTCCTTGATTAATTTCCATCCATTGCTTCTTGTTCTGCCTTCAGTGGCTTTGTAGGATAGATTGACCCCAATTCTTTATAACAGCCCTTTTCTAATAATAATAAAATGTCCCAGACTAAACCTCATCAAAAAATATCACTGGAAACCAGGATCAACAAACACAGATCATACTTTGATCATATCGCAAGAGCTAATTCACTCAAAAAAATCAATCATGCTGGGAATAATCAGTGGAAAAAGAAGAAGGGGCCACTCTAGTACCCACTGAGTGGACACTATAAAGGATGACACCGGGATGACCATGGCAGACATAAAGGAGTCAGTGTGAGACAGAGGGGCATGCAGAATCGTGATCTACGCCCAAAGTTTTTAAAGTTCTCACTAGACAATAATCAACTCTCATTGATAATCCAGGATTGGCAGGTTAGACAAGTTGAAGAAGTGCTCTGAAGAAAGGAAGGTTTTTGTTTGGCTTCAGATTCACTTCCTCTCACTGTGCCTCTTGCACAGTAGTAGACTGCCGTGTCTTCAGCTTTGAGGCTGTTCATTTGCAGATACAGCTGGCTTTTGGCATCGTCCCTGGAGATGGTGAAGCGTCCTTTGACAGACTGTGCATAAAATTGCTTACGGCTATCGTACCAAATAACCGCAATCCATTCCAGGCCTTTCCCTGGAGCCTGTCTCACCCAGTTCATGTCATAGTCACTGAAGGTGAATCCAGAGGCTTGGCAGGAGAGACGGAGGGACTCTCCAGGTCTTTTCACGTCCCCTCCAGACTCCACCAGCTGCACTTGAGATTGGACTCCTAAAAAGAAAAGGGTTTTTTTTTTTAAAAAAAAATGAGATCTCCTGCATAGAGCAGCAGAACATGGAAATAAACTCTATATTTGAGACATAGTTACCTTTGAGGAGTACTAGTAAGGACACGATGTTTAGCCACATTTTTGCGCCCTCTAATGAGTGGAGAGAATAGCCAAAAGAGGATTCAGCAAATAGCACAAGGTTGAGGTTGATGGGTGTTGTCTGAAGAGGGAAACCATGGGGCTCTTTAAAAGGGGAAATTGTGTCTGAATTTACATATCTGTTGGGATAAAAGACATTTCATTGAACATTACTTACATCTACATTTTGTAATCAACATTCTAGTCCTAAGAAAAGTTTTGGACACATTTTTTTCCTTGAGTTAATAAATAAAAGAGTCAGTTTCCTTTACATTAACTACAAAAAAGGCTTGAAAATTTCACTACACTTCCAAATGATTTTATTAATACGGAGTAAATCGTCACTTTAGTCCCATTTAAGGACACTTATTAGAGAGTTTACAAAAAGCTAGTACATTTGAATTAGAACGTTTGCTATCAGATTGTTTCTTAAACCATTGTTTATTTTATTGAAAATCCCAGCTACCTTCAAGGAACACTTTTTCAACTAGGCAAATTGGGTCCACTCAACTCACGAAGTAAAACTTAAGTCATATTGTGACAAAATACATCTTTCAATTCAAAGAGAATGATAAATAATTCTCTTTTTATTATCCAAAAGATGTTTGCTCTGCGTTTTCTGCTGTGAACCCAGAAATGGCTTCCCGATAAGGATTATACTATCTGAAGAAGTTAAGTTGTTTTGAGTTCCATTGAGAGAAACTTTAAAAGCTTCTGCAATGCTGCAAAGGATTTGTATCTATAATGATTTAACTATTTTATAAGTTCAATGAATATGATAATGTGATCCTTTCATTTTATTTCCATTTCCAGCAAAGATTGGAAATACTTAGATAAGTTTTTTTCTGGTGATATACACCCAAAATCCATCTTTTTATAAAATTTCACATTTAGGACTCCTGAGATGTGAAATTTTCTTGAGAACGTTTCAGTGAATCATTACAGAAAAAAAATAAATAATAATATGACCTCCACAATGAAACAATATCTAATGACATTTGCTTTAATTCCCTTCCCCACTCCCACCAGGTGCCTAGAGAATGGGATTTCATGTGACAACATTGCCCCCCCAGTCTCCAAAATGAGGAGAGGACCCATCTTCCTAATTCTCCAAGGAGATTCTTTAGGTGCAGATGTTTCCTCAATAGGAGAATGGATGTTTAGAAGGTTTGTCCTGAAGTTTCACTTCCAGAGTTCTACCATGATATTAAAGAACAATTTTTATTCTATTTTATTAAAGAAACAGTGGATGGAATCTAATCCAGAGAGAAGCAACCTGGAATTAAGGAGAAGCTTCCTAACAGTGAGGACAATTGACTGTTGAACAGCTTGTCTTCAGAAGTTGTAGGTGCTTCATCACTGGAGGACTTTAAGGAGAGACTGGACAGCCACCTGTCTGAAATGGTATATGGACCTCCAAGATCACTTGTAGTGCTATTCTGATTGATTCACAGTACCAATACTAATGGCATTAGTAAATCTGGAGAGTGGACTTGGCAGTCCTTGGAGACAGCAGAATGGAAGAGAAAGAAATAAAGAAGGTAACAAATACAAAGACCTGGACATAATAATATGACAACTGTGGCAAAAGGAAGCCATAGATTAAAAAAAAAAGAAGGAAACTGAAGGGATTTCGCAAGTTGACACAAACAAAGCAGACTGTGTATAAATTAATGGAGAATCAATGAAAAAGTAGTATTAAATGGGGAGTTGGTGATATGAGAAGAATGATTGGAGACTGAATTTCAAAATAACAAAAGAATGAAGAAAGCAAGCTAAGAACCCACATTTCTCCCACTTAGGAAAATCATTGTTATTATTCCTTTGTTGTTCCTCTTGTTGTTTAAACGTCTCAATTTTTTTCTATTACCAGGAAGTTTCCTACTTGTCCCTCAACCAAGTGCTAATAGGTTTCCCTGTGGCTTATTCCAAGACAGCTTGGTGAACGTATTCCGAGATCCGTCTTATTGTGATATAGATTGATCAGACGTTTCTCAGTTCTAGAATGCTAATACAAATGTGCATGACTGAGGGCTCTGTAGAAAGGAAGGTTTTTGTTTGGCTTCAGATTCACTTCCTCTCATTGTGTCTCTTGCACAGTAATAGACAGCTGTGTCTTCTGATTTCAGATTGTTCATTTGCAGATACAGCTGGCTTTTGGCATCGTCCCTGGAGATGGTGAAGCGTCCCTTGACTTTGTCTGAGTAGTAAATTGTAGATGTACCCATGCTTGCAACCCATTCCAGTCCTTTTTCTGGAGCCTGTCTCACCCAGTGCATCCAGTAGCTGCTGAAGGTGAATCCAGAGGCTTGGCAGGAGAGACGGAGGGACTGTCCAGGTCTTCTCACATCCCCTCCAGACTCCACCAATTGAACCTCAGATTGGACACCTAAAAAGAAACATGTTTCAATGAGATCTCCTATATATAAGAAAAGGAAATGGAATGATCCTGGATAATGAAGAAATAATTACCATGGAGAATTGCTAATAAGGAAACAAAGTTTAGCCACAGAATCATTTTTGTTCCCTGTAATGGATGGAAGGGAATTGACCAGAAACAATTCGCGAATGTGTACAAACTTTGTGTTGGAGGGTGTAGCTTTAAAAGGACATCCAAGCGGCTCCTCGAAAGAGGAACCTGGGCCTTGATTTACATATTGGTTGAGATAAAAGAGTTCCTCACTGCAATGACCTCTTCCTTTTTCTTTAACAGTCTCTTCATGAATGATTTTTACATAGCTTTCCAGTCCTAAAAAAGTGAAGTCAGCTTTCACATTACAGTAAAAACAAAGACTTGCTAGTTTCAGCATTTCTAAAAGGTGATTCCAATTAATGAATATCTATAGAGATTCTCAGACATTCAGGTCATAATTGTCTCATAGGTGCTTTTTGAAAACACAACTGGACTGTTATTTTTTTTCCCTTGAGGAAGAAGACATTTCTTCTCATCCAAAATAGCTTCATTGTTTCTGGCAGGATGGTGGGAGATACAGAGGGATTAGTTCTAATGGGGAAACTTCTTGGATAAGAAGCAAAACAACTTCTTCTCCTTCTCCTTCTCCTTCTCCTTCTCCTTCTCCTTCTCCTTCTCCTTCTCCTTCTCCTTCTCCTTCTCCTTCTCCTTCTCCTTCTCCTTCTCCTTCTCCTTCTTCTTCTCCTTCTCCTTCTTCTAGAAATAGGTTAGAGATAGAAAAAGAAAAAGGACAGCACATCTGAGCTCCAGAAACATTTTGTAATGTTATTCCCCTTTTGTACAACTTTTGAAAAACCCAAAGAACTGAATGTGGAACAAGTCCATTTTTTTGTTTTGGTAGCTACTTTTTGTCTGCCTGTCTGCCTGTCTCTCTATTCTGTTTCTAAAATTTCTATAGCCTTCCATCTCAATCAATGACTCTATGAGGCTGAAAATTCAATATTTTGCTATTTTTATTAGTTCTAGTTGCTCGGTTAGTTTATTAGTTGACTTGCCTATATAAGCAGACGTACATATTGAAATAATAAGAATAAGAATAATCCCTTCCCTTCCCTTCCCTTCCCTTCCCTTCCCTTCCCTTCCCTTCCCTTCTCTTCCCTTCTGTTTTCACTGTCCATTAGTCCCAACATAAAAACTTTCAGTTTCAATTGTTCTTTAGCCTTTACAATTTTGTGCATTAAAGTATGGATTTCCATCCATAATTTGTTAACCTTTTTGCTTGTCCACCAAAAATGATACATTATCCCTCTCTGTAGTTTTCATTTCCAGCAAAGATTTGAAATATCTTCACACAGTTTCTCTGGTCAGAAATACCCAAGATTCATCTTTTTATAAGAATTCTCAGCTTCACAATGAAGATTGCAGCCTCCTGAGATGTTAAATTTTCCTGAGATCTTTTCACTGTACCATTAAATAGAAAGAATGTACAAAATGGTCATGACTCAAAAAAATGAGACAGTATCTGATGACGCTTGCTTCATTCCCTCTCCCACCCTTATTGGGTGCATGGGCAATGTAGTTTCATGTGGCCACATTGCCACCAAGTGTCAAAAGTGATTATTATGACACATCTTCCTAATTCTCCAAGGAGATTCTTTTAGTCCAGAAGTTTCCTCAATATGTTATGGCAGTTTTAATAGCCAGAAATATCAACCTAAACTTTCATTTCTTGGCTTATTCCATGATATTATTGTTCTTGTTGTTGTTTAGTCACTAAGTTGTGTCCAACTCTCTGTGAGCCCATGGACCACATCACACCAGCCCCCTGTTATCCACTGTCCCCCAAAGTTTGTCCAAAACCCTGTTCTCTGTGTCAATGATACTGTCTGACCATCTCATCCTCTGCTTTCCTTTTGCCTTCAATCTCTCCAAACATCACAGGTTTCCTCCCAATGAATCCTCTATTCTCATTTGGTAGCCAAAGTATTTGAGTTTCAGATTCAGGAACTGTCCTTCCGAAAAACAGACAAATTGGATTTCTTTTAAGATTGATTAATGTGATCTCCTTGCCTATGGGTGTCTTGAAGAGAGCCACAGGTCTCTTCAAGAGTCTTCTCCAGCACCAAAGTTCAAAAGCATGAATTCTTTCACACTAAGTCTTCCTTATGGCCCAACTCTCATAGTCATACATTATTACTGGGGTAATGCCACGATATTTGATCTTGCCACATCAAGAGCCATGGTGGCAATGTGATTAGAATGCAGTATTGCAGGCTAATTCTGCCAACTGCCCACAGTTTGATTCTAAATATCAGTCATGCTTGGAATGATCAGCATAAAAAGAAGGGGCCACTCTAGTATCCTCTGATTGGACACAATAAAGGATGACATTGGGGTGACCATGGCACACCTAAAAAAGATACAGTGAGACAGAGGGGCATGGAGAGTTGTCATCCATAGAATGAACATTTGAAAAATTCCACCACTGCTCAAAAATGACTCGATATAATGGAGATTACATGTGCATAAAGGCATGTTTTAAGAAATATAATAGAAACTGGATACAAAAAGTTAATTTCCAAAAATAATTTTACGGGGCAGGAGGGAAAGAGAAGAAAATTGGGGAGATTTTGTAGGTTTACTTAATCATCCAAAACCCAACTTTCATTTTATGGTAGGAAAATACCTTTAGCACAGTTTTTCTCTTACAGGTTGTAGAGGATGTAAAGACAGACACATTTAATCATTAGTAGAGAGGTCAATGGGAGTGATTTCAATTGAGTAAGTGTATAGCTCTGAGTGGTGGCTCAGTGGCTAAGACCCTGAGCTTGTCAATCGAAAAGTTGGCAGTTCAACGGTTCAAATCCCTAATGCTGCATAACGGGGTGAGCTCCCATTACTTGTCCCAGCTTCGGCCAACCTAGCAGTTCGAAAGGATGTAAACAATGCAAGGAGAAAAATAGGGACCACATTTGGTGGGAAGGTAACAGGATTCCGTGCACTTTTGGTGTTTAGCCACATGACCACGGAGACATCTTCGGACAGTGCTGGCTCTTCAGCTTTGAAACGGAGATGAGTACCGCCCCCAAGAGTTGGGAACGATTAGCACATATGTGCAAGGAGAACGTTTACCTTTATAGTTCTGGGATGTGGACATTATGGGATTGATATTCCTTAGTCAAATGGTGAGAGTGTATAGGATGAGGGCACCACATTCTTTCTCACATTAACTTCCTAATTAAGCAAGGTAGATGAGGGATTTCAATTACTCCTCCCAAGAAGTTAGAGGGATTGTAGCAGGAACTCCCAAGCAACTAATCAAGACAGGAAGACAGTCCCAAATATTTAATCTCAGAGGGCTTCTTGGAAAGGAGGTTGGATATGACCAATGTCTTCCACCCTTGATTCAATCTGACTGAGAGAAGAGAGCTTCAGGATTAAGGGCATCTAATATCTATTACTGTAAAAGGAAGGGAAAAGGAGCAAAATTTGGAAAATAGCTAAATGCAGGAGAATTGGCAGCACTAAGAATCAAAGGTGCCTGAATTGCAAAATATATCAAGGAATTAGTGTAGGATATAATTCCACATTACAACCTTGAATTAAACTTTGACTTATTATACACTAACCAGTTGATTCTTCTAACTGGAGAATTAAGGAAACTTATTGAAGAGGGTAAAAAAAAAAAGCTAGCACATTTGAATTAGGACGTTGACTATGAGTTTGATTCATTAACCATTGTTTATTATATGGAAAATCCCAGCCACCTTCAAGGTAACATGGCTTGGAGAGTCAAACCTGAAGCAAGGAAGCATCTGCTTAATTCTCCAAGGAGATTTGTTCAGTGCAGATATTTCTTTGCCAGAAGGATGATCCTAAATTTTCATTTCCATCATTCCCCCATGATACTAAAGGACCACATTCCTTTCCAGGGAAGCCAAATGAACTCCTAAAAAGGGAAATACACTTAATTTTTTAAAAATTGGTTATTGCAAACCTTTTGATACAAACATCCTAAAATTCTCACTGATTATTAAATCTCAATGATAAATCTAGGATTTGAGGGTTAGACAAACTGCTCTGAAGAAAGGAAGGTTTTTGTTTGGCTTCAGATTCACTTCCTCTCACTGTGTCTCTTGCACAGTAATAAATTGCCGTGTCTTCAGCTTTGAGGCTGTTCATTTGCAGATACAGCTGGCTTTTGGCATCGTCGCTGGAGATGGTGAAGCATCCCTTGACTTTGTCAGAGTAGTAAATATATGAAGACCATATATATGCCACCCATTCCAGTCCTTTCCCTGGAGCCTGTCTCATCCAGTTCATGCTATAGCTGCTGAAGGAGAATCCAGAGGCTTGGCAGGAGAGACGGAGGGACTCTCCAGGTCTTCTCACATCCCCTCCAGACTCCACCAACTGTACTTTAGATTGGACTCCTAAAAAGGAAAGTGTTTTTTTTTTAAATGAGATCTTCTGCATAGAGGAGCAGAACATGGAAATAAACTCTATATTTGGGACATAATTACCTTTGAGGAGTACTAGTAAGGACACAAGGTTTAGCCACATATTTGCTCCCTCTAATGAATGGAGGGAATTGACAAGAGATGATTCAGCAAATAGCAGAAAATTTAGGTTGGTGGGTGTTGTCTGAAGAGGGAAACCCTGGGGCTCTTTTAAAGGGGAAATTGCGTCTGAATTTGCATATCTGTTGGGATAAAAGACATTTCAGTGAACATAACTTACATCTACATTTTGTAATCAACATTCTAGTCCTAAGAAAAGTTTTGGACACATTTTTTTTCCCTTGAGTTAATACATAAAAGAGTTTGTTTACCATACATTAACTAGAAAAAAGGCTTGAAAGTTTCACCACACTTCCAAAGGATTTTAGTAATACGGAATAAATGCACACATTACTCCCATTTAAGGACACTTATTAGAGAGGTTAAAAAAAGCTAGTACTTTTGAATTAAAACGTTTGCTATCAGATTGTTTCTTAAACCATTGTTTATTTTGTGGAAAATCCCAGCTGTCTTTAGGAAACACTTTTTCAGCTAGGCAACTTGGGGACACTCAACTCACGAAGTCAAACTTAAGTCAGATTGTGACCAAAAAGAATTTCGAAATTCAAACAGAATGATAAATAATTCTCTTTGTGTCTATAAGCAGTGATGAGATTCAATTTTTTTAACAACCGGTTCTGTGGGAGTGGCTTACTTGGGGGCGTGGCTAGCTGATCATGTGACTGGGTGGGCATGGCTATGAGCATAGGGACTACCCAGAGGGCTGAAAAAGTAATTTCTGACCGGTCCTCGCACTTTTGACTGATCCTCGCACTTATGACTGGTCATCATTTATGCCCATTGCAGCATTCTTAACAACCGTGTCACTCATTTCACAACTGCAGTGCTTCATGTAACTGGGTGGGTGTGGCCAGGTGGTCATGTGGCATCACTTCTTTGCCATAATGAAAATGAATTATTACAGAAATAAAATTTAAAAAAAATTATCTGACTTTCACAATGAGACAATATCTAATGACATTTGCTTTAATTCCCTTCCCCACCCCCACTAGGTGCCTAGACAATGGGATTCCATGAGACAACATTGCCCTCCAGTGTCCAAAATGAGGAGAGGCCCCGTCTTCCTAATTCTCCAAGGAGAGTCTTTTGGTGCAGATGTTTCCTCAATATGAGAACGGCAGTTTGGAGGTTTAGAACAGGGCTTTTCAAACTTCTTGCAGATTGTACCACTTTTTGGCTATAGCAATATTCGAGTACCACCAGTCGCCTAGCAAGGTGTCAAAAACTTGATGACCAAAAAAGAAAAAAGGAAAGGAAAAAGGAAAACAGTGATTGTTATGGCCTGTACCCAGTCAGTGCGGCTGGTGGTTGATTCGGACAGCGAGGAAGCTGGTGTGGTGCTGTACCATCAGCCTGTGCAGCTGGCACTCGAGTTGGACAATGAGGCTGGAGAAGATGTGGTGCCAGAGGCAGGGATTCAGCCAGGGCCTTCAGAACCTCCTGAAGCTCCCTTAAGTGAAGAGGACGAAGAGGAGGAGCCTCTTTTTGATGCATGAGCGTGCAGAGCTGCCAAAAGGCAGGAGTGACTTCTCAGTCGGAGGTCTCCTCAAGAGTAAAGCTTGGGGTTAATTGGCCACTCCCTTAGCTTATTTAAGGAGGAACACCAACTGAAGCAATTTGCAGGGAACAACTTCATTCACTCTCCTTTGTGCCTTTATCTTAGTTCTTTGCAAATTGCTTCTGGGCTTTTATAGTAAGATTAAGATTATTTATTCTTTGGATTCTTGTAGGCTGTTAAGAAAGTTAACAGCCTTTGTTTGGGAAAAAAAAAACCCTATTTAATTTAGTAAACTAAGGTTTGTACAGACTTTGTGTGTGCTGCGTTCTTTGGGGTCCGTAGCTGGGGCAGAACAGTAGTAGAGTACAGATCATCCTTGACTTACAACAGTTTGCTTAGTGACGGAAGTTACAATGGCACTGAAAAAAGTGACTTATGACCATTTTTAGCACTGCAAACCATTTTTGGCCAATTGAAGACAATTGGCATTCCTTTAAAGGGGAAATCATGTCTCAATTTACATATCCGTTGGGATAAAAGAGCCCTTGACCAACACACTTCTGTGAACATGGTTTACATATGCATTCTGTAATTAACATTGCAGCCCAAAGAAAAGGCTTAGACACATTTTTTTCCCTTTGAGTTAATAGGAGAAAGGGATAGTTTACTGTACTTTAACTACAAAATGTAATTAACTTGAAAAATTACTGGGGGGAATTTATTTCACTGATTAATTGTTCTCAATGTCAGGAAATTTCTCCTTAGTCCTAGATTACCTTTCTCCTTGATTAATTTCCATCCATTGCTTCCTGTTCTGCCTTCAGGGTCTTTGTAGGATAGATTGACCCCCAATTCTTTATAACAGCCCTTTTCTAATAATAATAAAATGTCCCAGACTAAACCTCATCAAAAATAGCCAGGATCACCAAACACAGATCATACTTTCATCATGTCGCAAGAGCTGATTCACTCAAAAAAATCGATCATGCTGGGAATGATCAGCGGAAAAAGAAGAAGGGGCAACTCTGGTACCCACTGAGTGGACACTGTAAAGGATGACACTGGGATGACCATGCCAGAACTAAAGGAGTCAGGGTGAGACAGAGGGGCATGCAGAGTCGTGATCTACACCTAAAATGTCTTAAGTTCTCACTCGACAATAATCAACCCTCATTGATAACCCAGGATTGACGGCTGAGACAAGTTGAAGAAGTGCTCTGAAGAAAGGAAGGTTTTTGTTTGGCTTCAGATTCACTTCCTCTCACTGTGTATCTAGCACAGTAATAAATTGCCTTGTCTTCAGCTTTGAGGCTGCTCATTTGCAGATGCAGCTGGCTTTTGGCATCGTCCCTGGAGATGGTGAAGCGTCCTTTGACAGACTCTGCATAGAATTGCTTACTGCCATCAGACCAAATAACTGCAACCCATTCCAGCCCCTTCCCTGGAGCCTGTCTCACCCAATTCATGTTGTAGCTACTGAAGGTGAATCCAGAGGCTTGGCAGGAGAGACGGAGGGACTCTCCAGGTCTTCTCACATCTCCTCCAAACTCCACCAACTGTTCTTGAGATTGGACTCCTAAAAAGAAAATGTTTTTTTTTTTAAATGAGATCTCCTGCATAGAGGAACAGAATATAGAAATAAACTCTGTACGGAGGGGATAATTACCTTTGAGGAGTACTAGTAAGGACACAAGGTTTAGCCACATTTTTGCTCCCTCTAATAAATGGAGGGAATTGCCAAGAGAGGATCCTGCAAATGGCAGAAGGTTGAGGCTGGTGGCTGTTGTCTGAAGAAGGAAACCATGGAGCTCTTTTAAAGGGGAAATTGTGTCTGAATTTCCATATCTGTTGGGATAAAAGACATTTCAGTGAACATAACTTACATCTACATTTTGTAATCAACATTCTAGTCCTAAAAAAAGTTTTGGATACTTTTTTTCCTTTGAGTTAATAGATGAAAGAGTCAGTTTACTGTACATTAACTACAAAAAAGGCTTGAAAATTTCACTGTATTTCCAAATGATTTTAGTAATATAGAATACGTAGATACTTTAGTCCCATTTAAGGACACTTATTAGAGAGGTTAAAAAAAGCTTGAATTAGAACGTTTGCTATCAGGTTGTTTCTTCAACCATTGTTTATTTTATTGAAAATCCCAGCTACCATCACGGAACACTTTTTCAGCTAGGCAAGTTGGGGCCACTCAACTCACAAAGTAAAACTTAAGTCATATTGTGACCAAATACAGTCTTTCAATTCAAAGAGAATGAGAAATAATTTTCTTTAATTCCCTTTCCCACCCCAACCAGGTGCCTAGACAATGGGATTTCATGTAACAATATTGCCCCCCAGTGTCCAAAATGAGGAGAGGACCCATCTTCCTAATTCTCCAAGGAGATTCTTTAGGTGCAGATGTTTCCTCAATATGAGAACGGGCAATTTGGATGTTTAGAAGCTTTGTCCTAAAGTTACACTTCCAGGCTTCTGCCACGATACTAAAAACACTATTCAATTCCTGAAACTTGAATTGTCAAGCCATTTTCATCATTTTACATACTCTTACAGCAAACTCTCTAATTCCCAGAGTAAAACAGCCTGAAGTTCTCTCTAGACAGTGACCGATCTTCATTGACGCTTCCTCTCGCTGTGTCTAGTGCACAATAATAGACTCTTGTGTCATCAGCTGTGAGGCTGTTCATTTGGATATACAGCTGGTTTCAGGCATATTCCTTGGAGATGATGAAGCGCCCCTTCAATTTCCCCGAGTGGCTACCAGAATTATAGCTTATCAAGGACACCCATTCCAGTCCTTTCCCAGCAGCCTGTTTCACCCAGTGCATTCTGTATTCATTAAACTTGGATCCAAAGGCTTGGCAGGAGAGACGGAGGGACTCTCCAGGTCTTCTCACACCCCCATCAGACTCCACCAACTGCACTTGAGATTGGACCCCTAAAAAGAAAAGGGATTTTTTTTAAATGAGATCTCCTGCATAGAGGAGCAGAACATGGAAATAAATTCTATATTTGGGACATAATTACCTTTGAGGAGAACTAGTAAGGACACAAGGTTTAGCCACATTTTTGCTTCCTCTAAGGAGGGGAGGGAATTGACAAGAGGGGAATCAGCAAATAGCACAAGGTTTAGATTTGTGGGTGTTGTCTGAAAAGGGAAACCATGGGGCTCCTTAAAAGGAAAAATTGTGCCTCGATTTACATATCTCTTGGGATAAAAGAGCCCTTGACTAAAACTCTTCTGTGAACATGGCTTACATGTGCATTTTGTAATTCATATTGCAGTCCTAAGAAAAGGCTTAGACCCATTTTTTTTCTTTGAGTTAATAGGAAAAAGGGTCAGTTTACTGTACATAAACTACAAAATGTAATTAACTTGAAAAATTACTGGAGGGCATTTATTTCACTGATTAATTGTTCTCAATGTCAGGAAATTTCTACTTAGTTTTAGATTTATTTCCCCCTTGGTTAATTTCCATCCATTGCTTCTTGTTCTGCCTTCAGGGGATTTGTAAAATAGTTGACCCCCAATTCCTTATAACAGCCCTTTTCTAATAATAATAATATCTCCTAGACTAAACCTCATCAAAAAATATCACTGGAAGCCAGGATCACCAAACACAGATCATACTTTGATCATGTCGAAAAAGCTGATTCACTGAAAAAATCAATCATGCTGGGAATGATCAGTGGAAAAAGAAGAAGGAGACACTCTAGTACCCACAGAGTGGACACTATAAAGGATGATACCAGGATGACCATGGAGGACCTAAACGAGTCAGTGTGAGACACAGGGGCATGTAGAGTCGTGATCTACACTCAAAGTTTTTTAAGTTCTCACTAGACAATAATCAACCCTCATTGATAACCCAGGATTGGCAGCTTAGAAAAGTTGAAGAAGTGCTCCGAAGAAAGGAAGGTTTTTGTTTGGCTTCAGATTCACTTCCTCTCATTGTGTATCTAGCACAGTAATAGACTGCCGTGTCTTCAGCTTTGAGGCTGTTCATTTGCAGATACAGCTGGCTTTTGGCATTGTCCCTGGAGATGGTGAAGCGGCCCTTCACTTTGTCTGAGTACCTGATATCACTGGAAGCAGAGTTTATGTAGGCCACCCAGTCCAGGCCTTTCCCTGGAGCCTGTCTCACCCAGTTCATGCTGTAGCTGCTGAAGGTGAATCCAGAGGCTTGGCAGGAGAGACGGAGGGACTCCCCAGGTCCCCTCACATCTCCTCCAGACTCCACCAACTGGACTTGAGATTGGACCCCTAAAAAGAAAAGGGTTTTTTTTTTTTCAATGAGATCTTCTGCATAGAGGAGGAGAACATGGAAATAAACTCTATATGGAGGGAATAATTACCATTGAGGAGTACTAGTAAGGACACAAGGTTTAGCCACATTTTTGCTCCCTCTAATCAATGGCAGGAAACGCCAAGAGAGGATTCAAGAAATAGCAGAAGGATTAGGTTGGTGGGTGCTGTCTGAAGAGGGAAACCATGGGGCTCTTTTAAAGGGGAAATTGTGTCTGAATTTACATATCTGTTGGGATAAAAGACATTTCAGTGAACATAACTTACATCTACATTTTGTAATCAACATTCTAGTCCTAAGAAAAGTTTTGGACACATTTTTTTTCCTTCAGTTAATAGATAAAAGAGTCAGTTTACTGTACATTAACTACAAAAAAGGCTTGAAAATTTCACCACACTTCCAAATGATTTGAGTAATAAGGAATAAATGGACATGTTAGTCCCATTTAAGGACACTTATTAGAGAAGTTAAAAAAAGCTAGTATATTTGAATTAAAACACTGGCTATCAGATTGTTTCTTAAACCATTGTTTATTCCATGGAAAATCCCAGCTACCATCATGGAACACTTTTTCAGCTAGGCAAGTTGGGTCCACTGAACTCACAAAGTAAAACTTAAGTCATATTGTGACAAAATACAGTCTTTCAATTCAAAGAGAATGAGAAATAATTCTCTTTGTATTATCCAAAAGGTTCTGTTTGCTCTGGGTTTTCTTTTGTAAACCCAGACATGGTTTTCCAGTATGGATTATAGAGATTGGACTGCTAAGGTGAAGTGAAGAAAGTGAAGTTGTTTTGATTTCCATGGAGAGAAACTTTAAAATCTTCTGAATTGCTGGATAGCATTTGTATCAGTGGTGGGTTGTCCCCATTCAGACTGGTTCGAAAGAACCGGTAGTAAAACCGGAGGGAGGCCCCGCCCACTGCCCCATGTCTCGTCATCAGTGATCTAAGCATGCCTAGAAGCGTGATCCTGTTGTGAACCGGTAATAAAGGCAAGTAGAACCCACCCCTAATTAGTATCTATAAGCAGTGGTGGGATTCAACTTTTTTAACAACCTGTTCTGTGGGTGTGGCTTATTTGAGGAGCGTGGCTTGTTGATCATGTGACTGGGTGTGCGTGGCTAGCTGGTCTTGTGAGTGGTTGGGCATGGCTATGTGCATAGGGACTACTCAGAGGACTGAAAAAAGTGATTTCTGACAGGTCTTTGCACTTTTGACTGGACTTTGCACTTATGACCTTGCACCTATGATCATCATTTATGCCGGCTGCAGCATTCTTAACAACCATGTCACTCATTTCACAACTGCAGTGGTTCATGTAACCGGGTGGGTGTGGCCAGGTGGTCATGTGGCATCACTTCTTTGCCCTAATGACAATGAATTATTACAGAAATAAAATAAAAAAAAACATTATCTGACTTTCACAATGAGAAAATATCTAATGACAGTTTTTAAATTCCCTTCCCCACCCCCACTAGGTGCCTAGACAATGGGATTCCATGTGACAACATTGCCCTCTAGTGTCCAAAATGAGGAGAGGACCCGTCTTCCTAATTCTCCAAGGAGATTCTTTTGGTGCAGATGTTTCCTCAATATGAGAACAGCAGTTTGGAGGTTTAGAACAGGGCTTTTCAAACTTCTTGCAGATTGTACCACTTTTTGGCTACAGCAATATTCGAGTACTACCAGTCGCCTAGCAAGGTGTCAAAAACTTGATAAGAAAGAAAGAAAGAAAGAAAGAAAGAAAGAAAGAAAGAAAGAAAGAAAGAAAGAAAGAAAGAAAGAAGTGATAAAGTACAGTTTGTCCTTGATTTACAAAAGTTTGCTTAGTGACTGAAGTTACAGTGGCACCGAAAAAAATGATTTATGACCATTTTTGGCACTGAAAACCATTTTTGGCCAATTGAAGACAATTGTCCAAAAAGACAATTGATTAAACATGTTTGATTCCCTAGCACATTCCTCCAGCTAAATGGGTAAGTGGACAACTGGATTTTCTATGGCAACATGGCTTCCAGAGTTAAGACTGAAGACAGGACACCTCTTCTTAATTCTCCAAGGAGATTCCTTCAGAGCAGATATTTCCCCAATGTGTGTTTGCCAGTTTGGATATATAGAAGGATTATCCTAAGGTTTCCTTTTCACCCTTCCGCCCAACACTAAACAAGCACATTTCATTCCAGTGAAGTCAAATCAACTGGTAGACTGGGAGCTTTTCTTATTTTAGTTACAGCAAACTTTTTTAATACATCCAAACTTCTTCAAGTTCTCACTAGACAATGATCCAACCTCATTGATAACCCAGGATTTGACGCTTAGAGAAGGTGAAGAGATGCTCTGAAGAAAGGAAGGTTCTTCCATGGCAGCCGATTCACTTCCACTCACTGTGTGTGTAGCACAGTAATAGACTGCCGTGTCTTCAGCTTCAGTGTCTTCAGTGTTACTGGAAACTTTGTTATGTATGCCACCCAGATGTGTATGCTTCACACAAATGTAAAGGCAGGAGAAGAAGTAATGGATAAAAACTGATCAAAGAGAGAAGCATCCTAGAACTAAGGAGAAATTTCCTGACAATGAGAACAACTAATCAGTGGAACAATTTGCCTCCAGAGGTTGTGGATACTCCATCACTGGACGGGGCTCAGTCAAGTTGAAGAGCAGATCTAAACCTAAAGGAAGATTCTTGTTTGGCTTCAGATTCATTTCCTCTCACTGTGTCTCTTGCACAGTAATAGACTGCTGTGTCTTCAGCTTTGAGATTGTTCATTTGAAGATACAGCTGGCTTTTGGCATTGTCCCTGGAGTTGGTGAAGCATCCCTTGACTTTGTCTGAGTAGGAAGTACCTGAATCGATGTTTATATATGCCACCCATTCCAGTCCTTTTCCTGAAAACTGTATATTCAGTGTAATAAAGGCAAGAAAAATTTCAGTACCTCTCAAGGTGATGCAAGGTAATAGGGAATAGACTTATTTATTAGAAAGCATATAAAAAATCTAACACATCTGACATTTTCTACAAGATTACATCTTTAACTGACTAATCAAAGATTTGAGGCAGGATTTGTGTTTATAATGTTTTCACTGTTTTCACTGAATATGGTAGTAAAATCCTTTCCAGGAAAGGATTTTCAGGAAAGATTTGAAGTACCTTGACACATTCTCTGGTGACAAACACCAAAGGTAAATTATTTTATACCAATTAAATTGGTACCCTCCTGAGATGCCAAATTTTGAAGGTCTCAGTGGATTATGATGGAAATAACAAAATGTATTTTCTTTGAACAGAGTATTTGGCTGGTTCACAAATTTAAACAGTGTTTAGTCATTTCAATTAAATTTACTATTTCTATATTTCCTTTTTGGCATATTTATTCCTCATCTATTTTTTTTTAAATATTACCCTTCATCCTCATCTCTAATCTTAATCAAATTCAATTTTTCCCTTCTACTCTATATTAAACCCCTTCGCATTGTCATCTATTTTTATATCCATCCTCACATTGGTTAATTATGTAATTATGTAATACAGTTGTGTAATACAAATTCAACATTTTAATATAAATCAAGTAGTTATATAACTATCTTTTTTGTATATTAATCAATATGAACATGAATAGTCTAATTATTTCCATGCAATCCAATTTCTTACAAATCAATTAATTATATTTATCAATAATAATAAACCAAATAATTTCCCCCATATATTCCTGCAAACCACAACTTAACCATTTCTGCTTTCAACACAATATACAATTAATAGTATCTCAATTATTACAATTCCCTCATTAAATAGAGCTTTTTTTCTTTTGTGTTTTAAAATCTTGAACTCTCCTCTTTTGCCCTAAATTTCCCATTGTTTGCACCTACCTTTTTTGGTGAAGAAAACAAGTCTGCTTCTGCCTAAATTTCCAACGTAACAGCCAACACCCTGCTTTACTTTCAGTTTCGTTTTCAGCTTGATTTGCATAAGGAGAAAAAGAAAATTTGCTCCAGCAATTTAGCTCTTTGCAGCAAGCAGCTGAGCCCTGTATAAAACAGGTGAGACCAAATCAGCTGAGAGTCGGGAGGCAGATCTAATCAACGGGCTAATTAGCCTATGCTGAAGCTGAAAGGAGTTGTTTTTTCTTGCTGTTTGCTTGCAAGGAGGTAACTGCTGTGAGGCACAGACCAAAGGGTGTGGGCCACCCTCCTTGCCACTTAGCGCTCCCCTGTCGCCCCCTTTTGCCTCTAGCGCCCCCTTGCCGCCCCCTTGCTCTTACCACCCCACTGAAGCATGGAACCGCCCACTTTGGGAACCACTGGCTTAACTACTTAACTACTTAACAACCGGTTCTACCAAAGTAGAATCCCACCACTGGGTCTACCCATTTATTTATGCAGGCACCGGTGTACAAATTTGTTTTCTTTTAACACTGATCAGCTGTAGGGCGGCCCTTTGAAGCCCTGCAGCAAGAGTTTAAACAGTTTTCTTTCCCCTTAGCCTTCAGCTGGGACTCTGGATTGGGAATGGGGCCAAATAAAAGGTAAGAATAATGCGGGGGGAGGGCGAGGGGGAAGAACCGGTGACATCATATCGTCATTGCTACCAGCTTGCGGGAACCCGTATGTTCACTGAAAAAGACAATATGATTCTCTCACGTTGTTTCCATTTCCAGCAAAGATCTGAAATACCTAGATAAGTTTCCCTCGAGACCAAGACCAAAAAAACATTTTTTAATAACATTTCTCAGTTTCCTCCTGTAATATAAAAAAATTACTGAGATCTTTTAATTGAATTATTACAGAAATGAATTTTTTTTAAAAAAGTATCCAGCCTCCAAAATATCTAATGACAGTTGTTTTGATTCCCTACTTCACCTCCTCCAAGTGCATCAACAATGGGATTTCATGTAACAACATGGCCCTCCAGTGTCACAAATGAGGAGGGGAAACATGTTCTTCATTCACCAAGGATTTTTTTTTTTTTGTTCAACTATTTCCTCAACAGGAGAAAGACAGTTTGGATGTCTAAACTTTTTACCTGGAAGTTTCATTTCCAGGTTTCTGTAATAATATTACGGAAGGGTCAATATTCCATTCCATTTTTTTCCCAAACCAGCGATGGAATCCACATTTTTTTTACTACCGGTTCTGTGGGTGTGACTTGGTGGGCATGGCAGGAGAAGGATATTGCAAAATCCCCATTCCTGCCCAATTCCTGGGGAAGGATCCTTCAAAATCTCCATTCCCACCCCAATCCAGGGGAAGGATATTGCAAAATCTCCATTCTCTCTGAACTCTGGGGCCAGCCAGAGCTGTTATATGCTGTTCTGTGAACTACTCAAAGTTTCCGCTACTGGTTCTTCAAACTGCTCAAAATTTCTGCTATTGGTTCTCCAGCACCTTTCAGAATCTGCTGAATTTCATTCCTGTTCCAAACAGAAATCACTGTGTAAACCAGGAAGGTGAAATTCAAATTTTCAAGCCATTTTCATTGTCTTACATTTTCTTACAGCAAGCGTTCTAATTGAATATCTAGAACAAAAGAGTTATCAGTTTCTCTCTTGAAAGGGATCAAACTTAATTGGCTAATGAAAGATCTGAGGCAGGATATGTATTTATGTTTTTGTTATGTCCTTATAAGGACATCCGCTGGGGGATTGGCAGATTCCACCGGCAGGAGATTTAAACAGTTGTCATTGGCCGGCGGGCATGCCTGAGCAGGATATAAGGAGGCTCAGCAGCCTAGCCGGCAGTTCAGTTTGCACTTCAATAAAGGTTCTGAATGGACAGCTGAGTCACGTTTCTTTCCGGTGCCGAGCCAACACTGGCGACGAAGGACTGAAGAAGAACCGACGAGCAGCAAGCATGACCACTACTGCCATCCAAGAGCTGAATCACTTGAGCAAGTCACTGAACCGTGTCTGGACCCCAAATCTCTCTGGCTCCATTCAATCCGAAACAGGAAAAATGGAAGTCCTTCATGGTGCGATTCCGACAATTCCTGGCGGGCAGTGACTTCACCGACTTGGACGACAACAGGAAGAGGGCCCTCTTCCTGGCCCACTGTAGATCTGAAGTTCTGGGGATGGCGATGGACCTCGTGGCACCCAGAGACATCGAACAGATGCCATGGTCCGAGCTCCAAGACATCCTCCAAGAACATTACACACCCACGAGCACTCCTCTAGCCAACTGCTTCAAATTCCATCAACAGAATCAGCACGAAGGAGAGACTTTCAAGGAGTTCGTATCGGCACTCCGGAAGATCGCGGCCAGCTGTGAGTTCAAAAATGTGGACGTCCAGCTGCGAGACCGAATCGTCTTCAGCATGAGGGACTGTACAGTCCAAAAGAAGCTCCTAAGCCGAAAAAAGATCTCCCTGAAGGACGTCATCGAAGAAGCCACCGCGGCGGAAACGTCCGACAGGGCAGCAGCAGCGATGCGATGATCAAAAGGGATCCACAAGATCCACAGAGACCACCCGCAGTCATCCGAAGACATCTCCACGTGCTCGGAGTCGGATGGGGAAATGGCCGTCCATAAGGTCACGAGGCCCCAGAGGCGGGAAAACCAACAAGATGGCAGCCGAGAGGACAGATGCGCCAGCTGCAAAGGAGACCACCCTCGTGCCAGATGTCGCTGGCGAGACGCAACCTGCCACCGATGCGGACGGAAAGGCCACATCGCCAAGGCCTGCAGAGCGGCAGAACCAACATTCGAGCAGCAAAGACCTGCGGACCGCGAATACCAAAGGTCATCTAGACGATCCCAGCAGCCGAGGTGGAACGACGAGCGGCAATCCAACGGCCAGCAAGTCAACAAGACAACCATCGCCCACACCGCAGCTGAGAGATCCGAAAAATTCCACATGACCGTCCACGTGGAAGGGGCACCATGCCCCATGGAGATAGACTCTGGCTCGCCTTTCTCCATCATTGCCTGGCACAACCTCAAGAAACTCCAGCCCAACATCTCCAAGGGACAATTGAAGCCAATCTAGGCAAAGTTGGTAGATTTTGGCGGTCACCTCATCGGTATCCTGGGACGCACGAACATCAGGGTGCAGTACAAGGACTTCACCGGAGACCTCCCCATCGCCGTCGTCAAGGACGTCCGACCGACCCTACTCAGAGTGGAGTGGTTCAGGCCACTAGGGCTCACAATTGGCGGAATTAATCAAATCAGGACTAGCCAACTCGACAAACTCCTAGAAGACTTCCAGGATGTCTTCGACGGGAGCTTAGGTAAATCCCTGGGGAAACCCATCTCACTAAATTTAGACCCCCAAATCAATCCAATTCGGCTAAAACCCCGCAGAGTCCCGTTTGCCCTTAGACCAAAAGTGGATGCACAATTGGATAAACTAATCGCCCAGGGCATCCTCGAGCCGATCGATCACGCTGCATGGGAGACCCCCATGAAGCCAGATGGATCAGTGCGCATCTGCGCTGATTATAAGTGTACCATCAACCGCGCGTTGCAGCAGAGCGCATATCCAGTGCCAGTGGTGCAACATCTGTTGCACTCACTAGGCAAAGGATCAATTTTTGCCAAGCTGGACCTGGCGCAGGCTTACCAGCAGCTGCCAGTGAACCAGACAACTGTGGAGGTGCAAACGATTGTCACGCACCAGGGCACCTTTAAATGCAACAGGCTCCAATTCGGAGTCAGTGCCGCCCCGGGGATATTCCAATCGATGATGGAACACCTTCTCCAAGGCATTCCAGGGGTGGTGCCCTACTTTGATGATGTCCTAGTCTCAGGGACATCGGAATCCCAACTAATGGAACGGCTCAGGCTTGCCCTGCAGCGGTTCCAGGCGAAGGGACTACGTGTCCGATGGGACAAGTGCGTGATCGGAGTCAGGGAAGTCGAGTTCCTGGGCTATTTAATTGATAGCCAGGGCATCCACCCCACTAAAAGCAAGGTGAGGGCTATACACGAGGCTCCAGCCCCAAAAAACAAAACGGAGCTTCAGGCTTTTCTGGACTACTTAATTTCTGTAGTGTGTTCTTACAACAGAAAGCCACCATTGCTGAACCACTACACCGACTCCTAGGGAAGGCGGCACCTTGGAAGTGGGGGAGCGAAGAAGAGGAAGCCTTCCAGAAAGCCAAAAGACTCCTATCCTCCGACAGCCTCCTCATCCAGTACAACAGAGAGCTACCGCTAACCTTGACCTGTGATGCCTCACCCTATGGGATCGGGGCCGTCCTAAGCCACCAACTACTGAATGGGACAGAAGCACCAATTGCATTCTTCTCCAAGACGATGTCACCAGCCGAGAGAAACTACGGCCAGGTCGACAAGGAGGCACTGGCGATGGTGGCGGGCGTTAAGCGATTCCATGAATACATATATGGAAGAGTTTTTACAATCGTCACCGACCACAAGCTCTTGCTGGGCCTCCTCGCTGGGGACAAACCCACCCCAACCTTCATGTCACCCAGGATGACACGCTGGGCCATCTTCCTGTCGGGCTACAACTACCGCCTAGTCCACCGGCCCGGAAAAGTCATCGGAAACGCCGACGGCCTCAGCAGATGCCCGCTGAAAGAGCAGATCGAGGATCCAGCACCCACACTCGGCCTCCATCACATCGATGATGACCAGTCCAGCCCGGTGTCCTCAACCACAGTAGCACAGCACACGGCGAAAGACAGAAACCTCAGGCAAGTCGTATCCTGGGTCTTGCGAGGATGGCCAGTGGAAACCCAAATGGGAGAGCTTGCCCCATACCAGAGAAGGCAACAAGAGCTCACCACTATGCAAGGCTGCCTCCTCTGGGGCGACCGGGTGGTCATCCCCCCATCTTTACAAAAACGGATTTTACAAACCCTCCACAACGGTCACCCAGGGATCGTCCGAATGAAAGCCCTAGCATGGAGTTACGTCTGGTGGCCCGCCTTAGATAAAGACATTGAGGCGTGGATTGCCAGATGTGACCCGTGCCAGGCGACAAGACCAGCACCCCCGCAGGCGGACCCGACAGAGTGGGAACGACCGTCCGGACCGTGGTCAAGAATACACATCGACTTCGCCGGACCGATGAATGGGAAGTCTCTCCTGATCGTGGTCGACGCATTCTCCAAGTGGCTCGAAGCCATGCCCTCCACAATGACGGAAGCCACCATCAGGGCACTACGACGACTCTTCGCCACACACGGCCTCCCAGACACCCTCGTCTCCGAAAACGGGCCACAGCTGATGGCGAAGGCGATGGAAGAGTTCCTGGCTGGCCATGGCATCAGGCACGCGCTCATCGTCCCTTACAGACCAGCCGGAAATGGACAGGCCAAGAAAATGGTGAGGCTAACTAAAGAGACACTGACCAGAATGGGCAGCGGGGACTGGCAGGAACAAATTGACCAGTTCCTCTTGACCCAGCACATCACTCCCCACACCACAACAAAGAAAAGCCCGTCGGAGCTACTAATGGGGAGGAAGCTGCGCTCACCGCTAGATCGCCTGCACCCGATGTACAACCCGAAAGACAAGCCGAACAAACTACCGCCGGCAAGAAGCTTCACGTGCGGAGATTTGATTTTTGCGCTAAACTTTCAGGGTGATCCCAAGTGGCTCAAGGGTCAGATCGTGAGACTGACCGGCCCGAGGTCCTATGAGGTCGAGCTGGACGACGGCCATGCCTGCCGGTGACACATCGACCAGCTCCGGAAAAGGTGGAGGGGAATCGAGGAGGTCGAGGAAAACCACCCCGATGAGGTAGGCCTGCCCCACCCCGATGAGGGAGGTCTGCACCGACCAGACAGGGTAGGCCAATCACTCCCCGACGAGGTAGGCCTGCCCCACCCCGACGAGGTAGGCCTGCCCCAACCCTGCAGGATAGGCCCACCGCAACCAGAGGACGAGAGCCAACAACACCCCAGGAGAGGAGGGCTGCCTCAACCCAGCGAGGCAGGACCTCTGCTCCCCAGCACGAGAGACGCTGAAAACCAGGAAAAGGCGAGCACGGTAGATTGGGACCTGCTCAACCGGTGAGGGTGCCAACCTGCCAACCAAGGTGGCACCCGACAGCACGACCCCCGAGACCGACACAGCTCCGAAAGTGGGACGGAACATCGGAACAGGGCCACGCAACACCGCCCAGACGAGGTCGACTAGCACCTGCACAGCGGAAGCGGCGAACACCGACCTGACAAGGGAGGACGACAACACCCCGGCAGGGGAGGCCTCCCACCACCCGACGAGGATGACCACCCCATCCCAACCCTGGAGGGATGCCGCTGACCCGGCAGGGTAGGACAACAACAACCCCGCAAGGGAGTCCTACCCTACCCCAGTGAGGTAGGCCGACCCGAACAGGCAAAGATGGGATGGTCATGACCACCCCCACCCGGGGGTCAACCCATGGTGGATGCCGCCGCATTCCCTGACCCAGGGGCACCCCGGACACCGGACGAGGACTCGGGGACCTTACCGAGGTTCAGACGTCCGTCTCCCGACCACGACGACCGGAACAACCCAGACGACCGCCGAACCCATGGCAGCGCGACTCGGGAACGGCTCCTGGAGAGGACTTCAACTCCTGCCGGAGACGCCAGGCAAGGCCCCGCGCACTCTACAGCGGAGTCCAGAGTTTCCCGGACGGGAGGACCAGAGAAAGCAGGGGCTCGACCCGTCCGGAGCAACATCAACCCACCAACTGAACCGCGCAGGTCAGGTAGAACTGTCAGGCGTCCCGCCTACCTGCGCGAGTACGTGATCGCGCACACTGATTGATGGACTAAGGACTAGGAGGGGAGGGGTGTTATGTCCTTATAAGGACATCCGCCGGGGGATTGGCAGATTCCACCGGCGGGAGATTTAAACAGTTGTCATTGGCCAGCGGGCATGCCTGAGCAGGATATAAGGAGGCTCAGCAGCCCAGCCGGCAGTTCAGTTTGCACTTCAATAAAGGTTCTGAACGGACAGCTGAGTCGCGTTTCTTTCCGCCGCCGAAACTGTTTTATGTCTTCCCTGAATAGGATATTAAAATCTCCTCATTTTAGTTGCAATTCCTGGAAAACATTCTCTGGGGACAAACACCAATGATAAATGATCTTCCACAAATTTTCAGCTTCCCTGTGAACCTTCTACCCTCCTGAGATGCAAAATCTTTTTGAGATTCAGTGAATTGTAAAGGAAATAACAATAATAAATCCTTGTTGACTGATCCAGGATTTGTGGCTCAATCAAATTGAAGGACTGCTCTGAAGAAAAGAAGGTTTTTGCTTGGCCTCAGATTCACTTCCTCTCACTGTGTCTCTTGCACAGTAATAGACTGCCGTGTCTTCAGCTTTGAGGCTGTTCATTTGCAGATACAGCTGGCTTTTGGCATTGTCCCTGGAGGTGGTGAAGCGTCCCTTCACTTTGTCAGAGTAATAGACTAATTCTCCATCATAACGTAACCATGAAACCCATTCGAGTCCTTTTCCAGGAGCCTGTCTCATCCAGTTCATGCTGTAGCTGCTGAAGGTGAATCCAGAGGCTTGGCAGGAGAGACGGAGGGACTCCCCAGGTCCCCTCACATCTCCTCCAGACTCCACCAACTGTACTTGAGATTGGACTCCTAAAAAGAAAAATATTTTTTTTTTAAAATGTGATCCCCTGAATAAAGGAACAGAATATGGAAATAAAGTCTATTCAGAGGGAATAATTACCTTTGAGGAGTACTAGTAATGACACGATGTTTAGCCACATTTTTGCCCCCTCTAGTGAGCGGAAGGAATTGCCAAGAGAGGATTCAGGAAATAGCAGAAGGTTGAGGTTGGTGGGTGTTGTCTGAAGAGGGAAACCCTGGGGCTCTTTTAAAGGGGAAATTGTGTATAAATTTACATATCTGTTAGGATAAAAGAGATTTCGGTGAACATAACTTACATCTACATTTTGTAATCAACATTCTAGTCCTAAGAAAAGTTTTGGACAATTTTCCCCCCCTGAGTAAATAGGAGAAAGGGCTTGTTTACTATACATTATCTACCAAAAAGGCTTAAAAGTATCACTACATTTCCAAATGATTTTAGTAATAGGGAATAAATGGAGACTTTAGTTCCATTTAAGGACACTTATTAGAGAGGATTAAAAAAGCTAGAACATTTGAATTAAAACGTTTGCTATCAAATTGCTTCTTAAACCATTGTTTATTTTATGGACAATCCCAGCTATTTTTAAGAAACACTTTTTCAGTTAAGCAAGTTGGGGCCACTCAACTCACAAAGTAAAATTTAAGTCATATTGTGACCAAAAACAATCTCTCAATTCAAACAGAATTATAAATAATTCTCTTTGTATTATCCAAAAGATTCTCTTTGCTCTGTGTTTTCTGTAGTAAACCTAGACATGGTTTCCCAGTATGGATAATAATGGAGAGAAACTTTAAAATCTTTTGGATTGCTGTAAAGTTTTTGTCTCTATGATGTTTCAAATGTTTTATAAGTTCACTGAATATGATAATATGATCCCTTCATTTTGTTTCCATTTCCAGCAAAGATTTGATATACCTAGATAAGTTTTTCTGGTGACTTAAACCCCAAATTCATTTTTTAAATAAGATTTCACTTGAAGGACTCCTGAAATGTAAAATTTTCTTGAGAACATTTCAGTGAATTAGTACAGAAATATAATAAAAAATATTATCTGGCCTCCACAATGGGACAATATCTAATGACATTTGGTTTAATTTCCTTCCCCACCCCCACAAGGTGTCTAGACAATGGGATTTCATGTAGCAATATTTCCTCCCAATGTCCAAAATAAGGAGAGGTTCCATCTTCTTAATTCTCCAAGGAGATTCTTTAGGTGCAGATGTTTCCTCAATATGAGAATGGGCAGTTTGGATGTTTAGAAGGTTTATCCTGAAGTTTCACTTCCAGGCTTCTGCCATGATACTAAAAACACTATTCAATTCCTGAAACTGGAATTGTCAAGCCATTTTCATCATCTTACATACTCTTACAGCAAACTCTCTGATTCCCAGAGTAAAACAGCCTGAAGTTCTCGCTAGACAGTAACCGATCTTCATTGACTAATCCAGGTTCGTGGTCTCAGTCAAATTGACTGAGCTTTTCCAAAGAAAGGAAGGGATAACCAGGTTGCCCATTGCTTACTTCAAGATCAGTTCTCAGTTTTCATATAGTATCATGGAGATTTATTTACCTTTTCTTATTCAAATTCAACCACCTGTGATTGAGGCAATTTGGAGAGGTGCTCAGTGAGAAGTTCTTGATTGGCCTCAGATACACTTCCTCTCACTGTGTCTAGTGCACAGTAATAGACTCCCGTGTACTCAGATGTGAGGCTGTCCATTTGGAAATATAGCTGGTTTCTGGCATATTCTTTGGAGATGATGAAACGTCCCTTCAGTTTTCCTGAGTGGCTACCAGAATTATAGCTTATCAATGACACCCATTCCAGTCCTTTCCCAAAAGCCTGTTTCACCTAGTGCATTCTGTATTCATTAAAGTTGGATCCAGAGGCTTCTCAGGAGAGACAGAGGGACTCTCCAGGTCTTCTCACACCCCCACCAGACTCCACCAACTGGACTTGAGATTGGACCCCTAAAAAGAAAAGGGATTTTTTTTTCATGTGATTGCCTGCGTAGAGGAGCAAAATGAGGAAATAAATTCTATACTGGGGAATAATGACCTTTGAGGAGTACTAGT
This sequence comes from Coluber constrictor foxii, assembly GCA_038048745.1. Taxonomy (NCBI): domain Eukaryota; kingdom Metazoa; phylum Chordata; class Lepidosauria; order Squamata; family Colubridae; genus Coluber; species Coluber constrictor. Next base: position 37,241,322 of record CM075961.1, on the reverse strand, counting down.
AAGGACACAAGGTTTAGCCACATTTTTGCTTCCTCTAATGAATGGAGGGAGTTGACAAGTGAAGATTCAGGAAATAGCACAAGGTTTAGGTTGGTGGGTGTTGTTTGAAAAGGGAAACCATGGGGCTCCTTTAGAGAGGAAATTGTGCCTCGATTTACATATATGTTGGGATAAAAGAGCCCTTGACTAACATACTTTTGTGAACATCGCTTCCATGTTCATTTTGTAAATAACATTGGAGTTCTAATAAAAGGATCCTGACCCAATTCTTTATTTATTTTATGAATTAAAAGGCAAAAGGGCATATTTACTGAGCATTAATTGAAAGAAAAGCCTGAAAAATATATTAAGTGCATTGTTTTATTTGTTTATTTTATGGAAAATCCCAAATATATTAAATGGCAGCTTAACTCAAAGGAGCACATTTTAGCTAGACTAGTTGGGACCACTCAATTCATAAAGTCGAACTTCAGTCCTATTGTGACCAAATACACTCTCTTATTCCAGAGAGCATAATAAATAATTCTCTTTTATGTTATCCAAAATATTTTGTTTACTGTAGATTATCTGTTGTGAAGCCAGATAGGGCTTCTCAGTAAAGGTTTCGGTGTCTTGAGAAATTAAATTCATTTGAGATACCTGGAGAGGAATGCCAATATTTTCTGGATTCATAGACATATTTGCATCCATAATCCTTTCACTGTTTTACATGTTCAATGAATGTGAAATAGCACAAGCTTTATGCCAGTGGGAGTTGTCTGAAAAAGGAAAACATTGGGTCCCTTTAAAGGGGAAATTGTGCCTTCATTTTCATATCTGATGGGATAAAAGAGCCCTACATCACGGGTGCTGACAGGTGTTAGAGAACCGGTAGAGGAAATTTTGAATACTTTGGAGAACTGGCAAACACCACCTTTGGCTGGCTGCAGATTGGGGTGGGAATGGAGATTTTGCAATATCCTTCTCCCAGGAGTGGGGAGGGAATGCAGATTTTGCAGTATCTTTCCCCTGCTACTCTCACCAAGCCATGCCCAGCAAGCCACACCACACCCACCAAGCTACACCCATAAGACCGGTAGTAAAAAAAAATGGATTTCACCACTGCTGGAAGCAAAGATCACCAAACACAGATCATACTTTGATCATGTTGCAAGAGCTAACACTATAAAGGATGACACTGGGAGAATCATGGAGGACCTAAAGAAGGCAGTGTGAGACAGAGGGGCATGGAGAGTTGTGATCTACACCCAAACGTTCTGAAGTTCTCACTAGACAATAATCAACCCTCATTGATAACCCGGGATTTGAGGCTTACACAAATTGAAGAAGTGCTCTCAAGAAAGGAAGGTTTTTGTTTGGCTTCAGATTCACTTCCTCTCTCAACTAGACAAATTGGGTCCACTCAACTCATGAAGTAAAACTTAAGTCATATTGTGACCAAATACAGTCTTTTAATTCAAAGAGAATGAGAAATAATTCTCTTTAAATTATCCAAAAGATTCTGTTTGCTCTGAGTTTTCTGTTGTAAACCCAGACATGGTTTCCCAGTATGGATGATAGAGATTGGACTGCTAAAGTGAAGTGAAGAAGAAGTGAAGTTGTTTTGAGTTCCATGGAGAGAAACTTTAAAATCTTCTGGATTGCTGGATAGCATCTGTATCAGTGGTGGGTTTTCCCCAGTTCGGACCGGTTCGAAGGAACCAGTAGTTAAACTGGACGGAGGCCCCATCCACTGCCCCAGATGTTGTGATTGGTGAGCTGTGCATGCGTACAAGCGCAATCCTGTTGCGAACCGGTAGTAAAGGTAAGTTGAACCCACCCCTGATTAGTATCTGGAAGCAGTGGTGGGATTCAACTTTTTTAACAACCTGTTCTTTGGGCGTGGCTTATTTGGGGAGGGTGGCTTGGTGGTCATGTGACCAGCTGGCATGGCTAGCTGGTCATGTGACTGGGTGGGTATGGGTAGCTGGTCATGTGACTGGGTGGGTGTGGCTATGTGCATAGGGCTGAAAAAGTGATTTCTGACCGGTCTTCACACTTTTGACTAGTGCTCACACTTATGTCTGGTGAAGCACCCCTTCAATTTGCCCGAGTTGCTCATCAATGACACCCATCAGCTAAATGGGTACTTGGATTTTCTATGGCAACATGACTGGGTGGCCGTGGCTTCATGGTCATATGACTGGGTAGGCATGGCTTGGTGGTCATGTCACCGGTTGGGCGTGGCTATGTACATAGGGGCTACTCAGAGGGCTGAAAAAAGTGATTTTTGACAGGTATTCGCATTTTTGACTAGTTCTCACACTTATGACCATCCTCACATTTATGCCTGTTGGAGTATTCTTAACAACCATTTTCAGAACTGCTTCTCTTCACCACGCTGATAAGATAGGGCACAAAACATAAAATGTGAGTACAGCTGTAAGTGTGAGGACCGGTCAAAAGTGTGTGGACTGGTCGAAAATAACTTTTTCAGCCCTCTGAGTAGTCCGTATGCACATAGGGAATACCCAGGGGGCTGAAAAAAGTGAATTCGTCCTTGCACTTATGACCTTGTACTTATTATCAACATTTATACTGTTTGCAGCATTCTTAACAACTGTGTCATTCACTTCACAACTACTTCTCTTTGCCATGGTGACAAGATAGGGCACAAAACATAAAATGTGAGGACAGTTGTAAGTGCGAGGACAGGTCAAAAATAACTTTTCAGACCTCTAAGTACTCCCTATCCACAGTTTCACATTTAGGACTCCTCAAATGTAAAATTTTCTCGAGAACATTTTGGTGAATGATTACAGAAATAAAATAAATAATAATATGACCTCCACCAGGAGACAATATCAAATGACATTTGCTTTAATTCCCTTCCCCACCCCCATCAGGTGCCTAGACAATGAGATTTCATGTGACAACATTGCCCCCAATGAGGAGAGGACCCATCTTCCTAATTCTCCAAGAAGATCCTTTGGTGCAGATGTTTCCTCAATATGAGAATGTCCGCTTGGATGTTTAGAAGGTTTATCCTGAAGTTTCTCTTCCAGGCTTCTGCCATGATACTAAAACCAACATTCAATTCCATCTATCTATCTGTCTGTCTGTCTGTCTGTCTGTCTGTCTGTCTGTCTATCTATCTATCTATCTACCTACCTACCTACCTATATATCTATCAGATGTTTAGAAGGTTTATCCTGAAGTTTCACTTCCAGAGTTCTGCCATGATATTAAAAAACAATATTCCATTCCATTTTTTTACAGAAACAGTGGATGGAATCTAATCCAGGGAGATGCAACCTGGAATTAAGGAGAAGCTTCCTAACAGTGAGGACAATTGACTGTTGAACAGCTTGTCTTCCAAAGTTGTAGGTGCTTCATCACGGGAGGACTTTAAGGAGAGACTGGACAGCCACCTGTCTGAAATGGTATATGGACCTCCAAGGTCCCTTGTAGTGCTATTCTGATTGATTCACAGTACCAATACTAATGGCATTAGTAAGTCTGGAGAGTGGACTTGGCAGTCCTTGGAGACAGCAGAATGGAAGAGAAAGAAATAAAGAAGATACCAAAATACAAAGACCTGGAAATAGTAATATGACGACTGTGGCAAAAGGAAGCCACAGATTTAAAAAAAGGAAGGAAACTGAAGGGATTTGGCAATTTGACAGAAACAAAGCAGACTGTGTATAAATTAATGGAGAATCAATGAAAAAGAAGTATTAAATGGAGAGTTGGTGATATGAGAAGAATGGTTGGAGACTTAATTTCAAAATAACAAAAGAATGAAGAAAGCAAGCTAAGAACCCACATTTCTCCCACTTAGGAAAATCATTATTATTATTCCTTTGTTGTTCCTCTTGTTGTTTAAACTTGTCAATTTTTTTCTATTAACAGGAAGTTTCCTACTTGCCCTTCAACCAAGTGCTAATAGGTTTCCTTGTGGCTTATTCCAAGACAGCTTGGTGAATGTATTCCGAGATCCGTCTTATTGTGATATAGATTGATCAGACTTTTCTCAGTTCTAGTATGCTAATACAAATTTGTATGACTGAATCAACTTGGAAAGCTGCTCAGAGGCAGAGAAAGTTCTTGACGGGCTTCAGATTCACTTCCTCTCACTGTGTCTCTTGCACAGTAATAGACAGCTGTGTCTTCTGGTTTCAGATTGTTCATTTGCAGAAACAGCTGGCTTTTGGCATTGTCCCTGGAGATGGTGAAGCGTCCTTTGACTTTGTCTGAGTAGGAACCACTGGAATAAATGTAGGCCACCCATTCCAGGCCTTTCCCTGGAGCCTGTCTCACCCAAGCCATCCAGTAGCTGCTGAAGGTGAATCCAGAGGCTTGGCAGGAGAGACGGAGGGACTCTCCAGGTCTTCTCACATCCCCTCCAGACTCCACCAATTGAACCTCAGATTGGACACCTAAAAAGAAACATGTTTCAATGAGATCTCCTATATGTAAGAACAGCAAATGGAATGATCCTGAATAATGAAGAAATAATTACCGTGGAGGACTGCTAATAAGGAAACCAAGTTTACCCACAGGAACATTATTGTTCCCTGTAATGGATGGGAGAGAATTGACCAGAAACAATTTGTGAATGTGCACAAACTTTGTGTTGGAGGGTGTAGCTTTAAAAGGACATCCAAGCGGCTCCTCGAAAGAGGAACCTGGGCCTTGATTTACATATTGGTTGAGATAAAAGAGTTCCTCAGTGCAATGACCTCTTACTTTTTCTTTAACAGTCTCTGCATGAATGAGTTTTACATAGCTTTCCAGTCCTAAAAAAGTGAAGTCAGCTTTTACATTACAGTAAAGACAAAGACTTGCTAGTTTCAGCATTTCTAAAAAGTGATTCCAATTATTGAATATCTGTAGAGATTCTCAGACATCCAGGTCATAATTGTCTCATAGATGCTTTTTGCAAACACAACTGGACTGTTGGTTTTTTTTCCCCCTTGAGGAAGAAGACATTTCTTCTCATCCAAAATAGCTTCATTGTTTCTGGCAGGATGGTGGGAGATACAGAGGGATTAGTTCTAACAGGGAAGCTTCTTGGATAAGAAGCAAAACAAATCCTTCTCCCTTCTCCTTCTCCTTTCTCCCTTCTCCCTTCTCCTTTTCCTTCTCCTTCTCCTTCTCCTTCTCTTCCTCCTTCTCCTTCTCCTTCTTCTAGAAATAGGTTAGAAATAGAAAAAGAAAAAGGACAGCACATCTGAGCTCCAGAAAGATTTCGTAATGTTATTCCCCTTTCGTACAACTTTTGAGAAATCCAAGAAATTGAATGTGAAACAAGTCCGTTTTTTGTTTTGGTGGATAGTTTTGTCTTCCTGTCTGTCTCTCTATTCTGTTTATAAAATTTCTATAGCCTTCCATCTCAATCAATGACTCTGTGAGGCTGAAAATTCAATATTTTGCTATTTTTATTAGTTCTTAGTTGCCCAGTTAGTTTATTAGTTGACTTGCGTATATAAGCAGACATACATATTGAAATAATAAGAGTAAGAATAATTCCTTCCCTTCCCTTCCCTTCTGTTTTCACTGTCCATTTGTCCCAACAGAAAAACCTTGGGTTTCAATTGTACTTTAGCCTTTAATATTTTGTGGATTAATGTGTGGATTTCCATCCATAATTTGTTCACCTTTTTACTTGTCCATCAGAAATGATACATTATCCCTCTCTGAAGTTTTCATTTCCAGCAAAGGTTTGAAATATCTTCACACAGTTTCTCTGGTCAGAAATACCCAAGATTCATCTTTTTATAAGAATTCTCAGCTTCACAATGAAGATTGCAGCCTCCTGAGATGTTAAATTTTCTGAGATATTTTCAGTGAACTATTAAATAGAAAGAATGTACAAAATGGTCATGACTCAAAAAAAAAGAAAAGAAAAGAAAAGAAAAGAAAAGAAAAGAGACAGTATCTGATGAAGCTTGTTTTATTCCTTCCCTCACCTTTATTGGGTGCATGGGCAATGGAGTTTCATGTGGCAATATTGCCAGCAAGTGTCAAAAGTGATTATTATGACACATCTTCCTAATTCTCCAAGGAGATTCTTTTAGTCCAGATGTCTCCTCAATATGTTATGGCACTTTTAATAGCCAGAAATATCAACCTAAACTTTCATTTCTTGCCTTATTCCATGATATTATTGTACTTGTTGTTGTTCAGTCACTAAGTTGTGTCCAACTCTCTGTGAGCCCATGGACCATAGGACACCAGCCCCCTGTTATCCACTGTTCCCCAAAGTTTGCCCAAAACCTTGTTCTCTGTGTCAATGATACTGTCTAACCATTTCATCCTCTGCTTTCCTTTTGCCTTCAATCTCTCCAAACATCACAGGTTTCTCCCAATGAATCTCTTCTCATCTGGTAGCCAAAGTATTTGAGTTTCAGATTCAGGAACTGTCCTTCCGAAGAACAGTCAAATTGGATTTCTTTTAAGATTGATTAATTTAAGATTGATTGGATTTCACCCCTGCTGGAAGCCAAGGGCCCCAAACACAGAACATACTTTGATCATGTCGAAAGAGCTGATTCACTCAAAAAAATCAATCATGCTGGGAATAATCCGTGGAAAAAGAAGAAGGGGCCACTCTAGTACCCACTGAGTGGACACTATAAAGGATGACACTGGGATTACCATGGAGGACCTAAAGAAGGCAGTTTGAGACAGAGAGGCATGGGCAGTTGTGATAACTACACCCAAACTTTCTGAAGTTTTCACTAGACAATAATCAAACCTCATTGATAACCCAGGGTTGGCAGTTTAGAGAAGTTGAAGAAGTGCTCTGAAGAAAGGAAGGTTTTTGTTTGGCTTCAGATTCACTTCCTCTCACTGTGTTTCTTGCACAGTAATAAATTGCCGTGTCTTCAGCTTTGAGGCTGTTCATTTGCAGATACAGCTGGCTTTTGGCATTGTCCCTGGAGATGGTGAAGCGGCCCTTCACTTTGTCTGAGTAGTAAGTACCCGAACCAGTGGTTATGGTGGCCACCCATTCCAGTCCTTTTCCTGGAGCCTGTTTCACCCAGTTCATCCAGTAGCTGCTGAAGGTGAATCCAGAGGCTTGGCAGGAAAGACGGAGGGACTCTCCAGGTCTTCTCACATCCCCTCCAGACTCCACCAACTGTATTTGAGATTGGACCCCTAAAAAGAAAAGGGTTTTTTTTTTCAATGAGATCTCCTGCATAGAAGAGCAGAACATGGAAATAAACTCTATACAGAGGGAATAATTACCTTTGAGGAGTACTAGTAAGGACACAAGGTTTAGCCACATTTCTGCTCCCTCTAATGAATGGAGGGAATTGACAAGAGAGGATTCAGCAAATAGCACAAGGTTTAGATTGGTGGGTGTTGTCTGAAGAGGGAAACCGTGGGGCTCTTTTAAAGGGGAAATTGTGAATGAATTTACATATCTGTTGGGATAAAAGACATTTCGGTGAACATAACTTACATCTACATTTTTTAATCAACATTCTAGTCCTAAGAAAAGGTTTGGACACATTTTTTTTCCTTGAGTTAATAGATAAAAGAGTCAGTTTACTGTACATTAACTACAAAAATGGCTTGAAAATTTCACCACACTTCCAAATGATTTGAGTAATAAGGAATAAAAGGACACATTAGTCCCATTTAAGGACACTTATTAGAGAAGTTAAAAAAAGCTAGTATATTTGAATTAAAACACTGGTTATCAGATTGTTTCTTAAACCATTGTTTATTCCATGGAAAATCCCAGCTACCATCATGGAACACTTTTTCAGCTAGGCAAGTTGGGTCCACTGAACTCACGAACTAAAACTTAAGTCATACTGTGACCAAATACATCTCTCAATTCAAAGAGAATGAGAAATAATTCTCTGTGTATTATCCAAAAGATTCTGTTTGCTCTGAGCTTTCTTTTGTAAACCCAGACATGGTTTCCCAGTATAGATTATAGAGATTGGAATGCTAAAGTGAAGTGAAGAAGAAGTGAAGTTGTTTTGAGTTGCATGGAGATAAACTTTAAAATCTTCTGGATTGCTGGATAGCATTTGTATCAGTGGTGGGTTGTCCCCGGTTCGGATCGGTTCGCAAGGACCAGTAGTAAAACTAGCAGGAAGCCCAGCCCACTTGCCCTGGATGTCATCATTGGCGATCTGTGCATGCGTACAAGCGCGATCCTGTTGTGAACCGGTAATAAAGGTAAGTAGAACCCACCCCTGATTAGTATCTATAAGCAGTGGTGGGATTCAAACTTTTAAACAACCGGTTCTGTGGGCGTGGCTTATTTTGGGGTGTGGCTTGGTGGACATGTGACTGAGTGGGCATGGCTACGTGCACAGGGTCTACCCAGAGAGATGAAAAATGTGATTTCTGACCTCTCCTCGCACTTTTGACCGGTCCTCGCACTTCTGACCTTGCACTTATGATCATCATTCATGCTGGTTGCCAAATTCTTAACAACTGTTTCATTCTTCACAACTGCAGTGCTTCATGTGACAGGGTGGGTATAGCCAGGTGGTCCTGTGGCATCGCTTCTTTGCCATAATGACAGTGAATTATTACAGAAATAAAATTAAAAAAAATATTATCTGACTTTCACAATGAGACAATATCTAATGACAGTTTTTAAATTCCCTTCCCCACCCCCACTAGGTGCCTAGACAATGGGATTCCATGTGACAACATTGCCCTCTAGTGTCCAAAATGAGGAGAGGACCCACCTTCCTAATTCTCCAAGGAGATTCTTTTGGTGCAGATGTTTCCTCAATATGAGAACGGCAGTTTGGAGGTTCAGAACAGGGCTTTTCAATTTCTTGCAGATTTGTAGCACTTTTTGACTATAGTAATATTCGAGTACCACCAGTCGCCAAACAAGGTGTCAAAAACTTGATGACAAAAAAAAGAAAGAAAGAAAAGAAAAGAAAAGAAAAGAAAAGAAAAGAAAAGAAAAGAAAAAGGGAAAAGGAATAAAGTGAGAAAGTACTGGTCGTCCTTGACTTACAAAAGTTTGCTTAGTGACGGAAGTTACAATGGCACTGAAAAAAGTGACTTATGACCATTTTTAGCACTGCAAACCATTTTTGGCCAATTGAAGGGGAAATCGTGTCTCAATTTACATATCCGTTGGGATAAAAGAGCCCTTGACTGACACACTTCTATGAACATGGCTTATATGTGCATTTTGTAATTAACATTGCAGCCCTAAGAAAAGGCCTAGACACATTTTTTTTCTTTGAGTTAATAGGAGAAAGGGCCAATTTACTGTACATTAACTATTAAATGTAATTAAGTTGAAAAACTATTGGAGGGAATTTATTTCACTGATTATTGTTCTCACTGTCAGGAAATTTCTCCTTAGTCCTAGATTACCTTTCTCCTTGATTAATTTCCATCCATTGCTTCTTGTTCTGCCTTCAGTGGCTTTGTAGGATAGATTGACCCCAATTCTTTATAATAGCCCTTTTCTAATAATAATAATATCTCCTAGACTAAACCTCATCAAAAAATATCAGTGGAAACCAGGATCAACAAACACAGATCATACTTTGATCATATCGCAAGAGCTGATTCATTCAAAAAAATCAATCATGCTGGGAATAATCAGTGAAAAAAGAAGAAGGGGCCACTCTAGTACCCACTGAGTGGACACTATAAAGGATGACACCGGGATGACCATGGCAGACCTAAAGGAGTCAGTGTGAGACAGAGGGGCATGCAGAATCGTGATATACAACCAAACTTTCTTAAGTTCTCACTAGACAATAATCAACTCTCATTGATAATCCAGGATTGGCAAGTTAGACAAGTTGAAGAAGTGCTCTGAAGAAAGGAAGGTTTTTGTTTGGCTTCAGATTCACTTCCTCTCACTGTGCCTCTTGCACAGTAGTAGACTGCCGTGTCTTCAGCTTTGAGGCTGTTCATTTGCAGATACAGCTGGCTTTTGGCATCGTCCCTGGAGATGGTGAAGCGTCCTTTGACAGACTGTGCATAAAATTGCTTACGGCTATCGTACCAAATAACCGCAATCCATTCCAGGCCTTTCCCTGGAGCCTGTCTCACCCAGTTCATGTCATAGTCACTGAAGGTGAATCCAGAGGCTTGGCAGGAGAGACGGAGGGACTCTCCAGGTCTTTTCACGTCCCCTCCAGACTCCACCAGTTGCACTTGAGATTGGACTCCTAAAAAGAAAAGGGTTTTTTTTTTTAAAAAAAAAATGAGATCTCCTGCATAGAGCAGCAGAACATGGAAATAAACTCTATATTTGAGACATAGTTACCTTTGAGGAGTACTAGTAAGGACATGATGTTTAGCCACATTTTTGCGCCCTCTAATGAGTGGAGAGAATAGCCAAAAGAGGATTCAGCAAATAGCACAAGGTTGAGGTTGATGGGTGTTGTCTGAAGAGGGAAACCCTGGGGCTCTTTAAAAGGGGAAATTGTGTCTGAATTTACATATCTGTTGGGATAAAAGACATTTCATTGAACATTACTTACATCTACATTTTGTAATCAACATTCTAGTCCTAAGAAAAGTTTTGGACACATTTTTTTCCTTGAGTTAATAAATAAAAGAGTCAGTTTCTTTTACATTAACTACAAAAAAGGCTTGAAAATTTCACTACACTTCCAAATGATTTTATTAATACAGAATAAATCGTCACTTTAGTCCCATTTAAGGACACTTATTAGAGAGTTTACAAAAAGCTAGTACATTTGAATTAGAACGTTTGCTATCAGATTGTTTCTTAAACCATTGTTTATTTTATTGAAAATCCCAGCTACCTTCAAGGAACACTTTTTCAACTAGGGAAATTGGGTCCACTCAAATCACGAAGTAAAAGTTAAGTCATATTGTGACAAAATACATCTTTCAATTCAAAGAGAATGAGAAATAATTCTCTTTTTATTATCCAAAAGATGTTTGCTCTGCGTTTTCTGCTGTGAACCCAGAAATGGCTTCCCGATAAGGATTATACTATCTGAAGAAGTTAAGTTGTTTTGAGTTCCATTGAGAGAAACTTTAAAAGCTTCTGCAATGCTGCAAAGGATTTGTATCTATAATGATTTAACTATTTTATAAGTTCAATGAATATGATAATGTGATCCTTTCATTTTATTTCCATTTCCAGCAAAGATTGGAAATACTTAGATAAGTTTTTTCTGGTGATATACACCCAAAATCCATCTTTTTATAAAATTTCACATTTAGGACTCCTGAGATGTGAAATTTTCTTGAGAACGTTTCAGTGAATCATTACAGAAAAAAAATAAATAATAATATGACCTCCACCATGAGACAATATCTAATGACATTTGCTTTAATTCCCTTCCCCACTCCCACCAGGTGCCTAGAGAATGGGATTTCATGTGACTACATTGCCCCCCCAGTCTCCAAAATGAGGAGAGGACCCATCTTCCTAATTCTCCAAGGAGATTCTTTAGGTGCAGATGTTTCCTCAATAGGAGAATGGATGTTTAGAAGGTTTGTCCTGAAGTTTCACTTCCAGAGTTCTGCCATGATATTAAAGAACAATTTTTATTCTATTTTATTAAAGAAACAGTGGATGGAATCTAATCCAGAGAGAAGCAACCTGGAATTAAGGAGAAGCTTCCTAACAGTGAGGACAATTGACTGTTGAACAGCTTGTCTTCAGAAGTTGTAGGTGCTTCATCACTGGAGGACTTTAAGGAGAGACTGGACAGCCACCTGTCTGAAATGGTATATGGACCTCCAAGATCACTTGTAGTGCTATTCTGATTGATTCACAGTACCAATACTAATGGCATTAGTAAGTCAGGAGAGTGGACTTGGCAGTCCTTGGAGACAGCAGAATGGAAGAGAAAGAAATAAAGAAGATAACAAATACAAAGACCTGGACATAATAATATGACAACTGTGGCAAAAGGAAGCCATAGATTAAAAAAAAAAGAAGGAAACTGAAGGGATTTCGCAAGTTGACAGAAACAAAGCAGACTGTGTATAAATTAATGGAGAATCAATGAAAAAGTAGTATTAAATGGGGAGTTGGTGATATGAGAAGAATGATTGGAGACTGAATTTCAAAATAACAAAAGAATGAAGAAAGCAAGCTAAGAACCCACATTTCTCCCACTTAGGAAAATCATTGTTATTATTCCTTTGTTGTTCCTCTTGTTGTTTAAACGTCTCAATTTTTTTCTATTACCAGGAAGTTTCCTACTTGTCCCTCAACCAAGTGCTAATAGGTTTCCCTGTGGCTTATTCCAAGACAGCTTGGTGAACCTATTCCGAGACCTGTCTTATTGTGATATAGATTGATCAGACTTTTCTCAGTTCTAGTATGCTAATACAAATGTGCATGACTGAGGGCTCTGTAGAAAGGAAGGTTTTTGTTTGGCTTCAGATTCACTTCCTCTCATTGTGTCTCTTGCACAGTAATAGACAGCTGTGTCTTCTGGTTTCAGATTGTTCATTTGCAGATAGAGCTGGCTTTTGGCATTGTCCCTGGAGATGGTGAAGCGTCCTTTGACTTTGTCTGAGTAGGAACCACTGGAATAAATGTAGGCCACCCATTCCAGTCCTTTCCCTGGAGCCTGTCTCACCCAGTGCATCCAGTAGCTGCTGAAGGTGAATCCAGAGGCTTGGCAGGAGAGACGGAGGGACTCTCCAGGTCTTCTCACATCCCCTCCAGACTCCACCAATTGAACCTCAGATTGGACACCTAAAAAGAAACATGTTTCAATGAGATCTCCTATATAGAAGAACAGCAAATGGAATGATCCTGGATAATGAAGAAATAATTACCTCGTAGGACTGCTAATAAGGAAACAAAGTTTAGCCACAGGATCATTTTTGTTCCCTGTAATGGATGGAAGAGAATTGACCAGAAACAATTTGTGAATGTGTACAAACTTTGTGTTGGAGGGTGTAGCTTTAAAAGGACATCCAAGCGGCTCCTCGAAAGAGGAACCTGGGCCTTGATTTACATATTGGTTGAGATAAAAGAGTTCCTCAGTGCAATGACCTCTTCCTTTTTCTTTAACAGTCTCTGCATGAATGATTTTTACATAGCTTTCCAGTCCTAAAAAAGTGAAGTCAGCTTTCACATTACAGTAAAAACAAAGACTTGCTAGTTTCAGCATTTCTAAAAAGTGATTCCAATTAATGAATATCTGTAGAGATTCTCAGACATTCAGGTCATAGTTGTCTCATAGGTGCTTTTTGAAAACACAACTGGACTGTTATTTTTTTTCCCTTGAGGAAGAAGACATTTCTTCTCATCCAAGTAGCTTCATTGTTTCTGGCAGGATGGTGGGAGATACAGAGGGATTAGTTCTAATGGGGAAACTTCTTGGATAAGAAGCAAAACAACTTCTTCTCCTTCTCCTTCTCCTTCTCCTTCTCCTTCTCCTTCTCCTTCTCCTTCTCCTTCTCCTTCTTCTAGAAATAGGTTAGAGATAGAAAAAGAAAAAGGACAGCACATCTGAGCTCCAGAAAGATTTTGTAATGTTATTCCCCTTTCGTACAACTTTTGAAAAACCCAAAAGAATTGAATGAGAAACAAGTCCATTTTTTGTTTGGGTGGATAGTTTTGTCTTCCTGTCTGTCCCTCTATTCTGTTTATAAAATTTCTATAGCCTTCCATCTCAATCAATGACTCTGTGAGGCTGAAAATTCAATATTTTGCTATTTTTATTAGTTCTTAGTTGCCCAGTTAGTTTATTAGTTGACTTGCGTATATAAGCAGACATACATATTGAAATAATAAGAGTAAGAATAATTCCTTCCCTTCCCTTCCCTTCCGTTTTCACTGTCCATTTGTCCCAACAGAAAAACCTTGGGTTTCAATTGTACTTTAGCCTTTAATATTTTGTGGATTAATGTGTGGATTTCCATCCATAATTTGTTCACCTTTTTACTTGTCCATCAAAAATGATACATTATCCCTCTCTGTAGTTTTCATTTCCAGCAAAGGTTTGAAATATCTTCACACAGTTTCTCTGGTCAGAAATACCCAAGATTCATCTTTTTATAAGAATTCTCAGCTTCACAATGAAGATTGCAGCCTCCTGAGATGTTACATTTTCTGAGATATTTTCAGTGAACTATTAAATAGAAAGAATGTACAAAATGGTCATGACTCAAAAAAAAAAGAAAAGAAAAGAAAAGAAAAGAAAAGAAAAGAAAAGAAAAGAAAAGAAAAGAAAAGAAAAGAGACAGTATCAGATGAAGCTTGTTTTATTCCTTCCCTCACCTTTATTGGGTGCATGGGCAATGGAGTTTCATGTGGCAACATTGCCAGCAAGTGTCAAAAGTGATTATTATGACACATCTTCCTAATTCTCCAAGGAGATTCTTTTAGTCCAGATGTCTCCTCAATATGTTATGGCACTTTTAATAGCCAGAAATATCAACCTAAACTTTCATTTCTTGCCTTATTCCAGGATATCATTGTTCTTGTTGTTGTTCAGTCACTAAGTTATGTCCAACTCTCTGTGAGCCCATGGACCATATCACACCAGCCCCCTGTTATTCACTGTCCCCCAAAGTTTACCCAAAACCCTGTTCTCTGTGTCAATGACACTATCTAACCATCTCATCCTCTGTTTTCCTTTTGCCTTCAATCTCTCCAAACATCGCAGGTTTCTCCCAATGAATCCTCTCTTCTCATTTGGTAGCCAAAGTATTTGAGTTTCAGATTCAGGAACTGTCCTTCTGAAGAACAGACAAATTGGATTTCTTTTAAGATTGATTAATTTAAGTTTGATTGGATTTCACCCCTGCTGGAAGCCAAGATCCCCAAACACAGATCATACTTTGATCATGTCGCAAGAGCTGATTCACTCAAAAAAATCAATCATGCTGTAAATGATCAGTAGCAAAAGAAGAAGGAGCCACTCTAGTACCCACTGAGTGGACACTATAAAGGATGACACCGGGATTACCATGGCAGTCCTAAAGGAGTTAGTGTGAGACAGAGGGAAATGCAGAATCATGATCTACACCTAAAATGTCTTAAATTCTCATTCAACAATAATCAGCCCTCATTGATAACCCAGGATTGGCGGCTTAGACAAGTTGAAGAAGTGCTCTGAAGAAAGGAAGGTTTTTGTTTGGCTTCAGATTCACTTCCTCTCACTGTGTTTCTTGCACAGTAATAAATTGCCGTGTCTTCAGCTTTGAGGCTGTTCATTTGCAGATACAGCTGGCTTTTGGCATTGTCCCTGGAGATGGTGAAGCGGCCCTTCACTTTGTCTGAGTAGTAAGTACCCGAACCAGTGGTTATGGTGGCCACCCATTCCAGTCCTTTTCCTGGAGCCTGTTTCACCCAGTTCATCCAGTAGCTGCTGAAGGTGAATCCAGAGGCTTGGCAGGAGAGACGGAGGGACTCTCCAGGTCTTCTCACATCCCCTCCAGACTCCACCAATGGTGCCAGGATTTGAGACTGGACTCCTAAAAAGAAAAGTTTTTTTTTTTAAATGAGATCTCCTGCCTAGAGGAACAGAATATGGAAATAAACTCTATATGGGGGAAATAATAACTCTATATGGGAGAAATAATTACCTTTGAGGAGTACTATTAAGGATAGGAGGTTTATCCTCATTTTTTCTAATGAGTGGAGGGAATTGATAAGAGAGGATTCAGCAAATTGCACAAGGTTTAGGTTTGTAGGTGTTGTCTGAAAAAGGAAACCATAGGGCTCCTTAAAAGGGTAAATTGTGCCTCGATTTACATATTCATCGGGATAAAAGAGCCCTTGACCAACACACTTCTGTGAACACGGCTTCCATGTGCATTTTGTAAATTAACATTGCAGTCCTAAAAGAAGAGTTAGACAGAAGTTTTTTTCTTTGAGTTAAAAAGAGAAAGGGTCAGTTTGCTGTATATTAACTACAAAAAAGGCTTGAAAAATTTCACTACTTTTCAAAATAATTTAATGTCATAGAGAATAAATTGACCTTTAGTCTCGCTTGAGAAAACGTATTGGAGAAGATAAAAAAAAGTTAGCACATTTGAATTAGGATGTTGGCTGTGAGATTGATTCATTAACCATTATTTATTATGTGGAAAATCCCAGCCACCTTCAAGGTAACATGGCTTGGAGAGTCAAAACTGAAGCAAGGTTGCAGCTTCTTAATTCTCCAACGACATTTGTTCCGAGCAGATATTTCCTCAGTGTCTATTTGCCTGAAGGATTATCCTAAATTTTCATTTCCATCATTTCCGCATGATACTAAAGGACTGCATTCCTTTCCAGTGAAGTCAAATTAACTCCTAAACTGGGAAATACACTTTATTTTTGAAAATGTTGTTATAACAAACCTTTTGATACCTAGAACTAAACATCCTCAAATTCTCACTGATGATTAAATCTCACTGATAACTGCAGGATCACCAAACACAGATTGTACTTTGATAATGTCGCAAGAGCTGATTCACTCAAAAAAATCAATCATGCTGGGAATGATCAGCGGAAAAAGAAGAAGGGGCTAGTCTAGTACCCACTGAGTGGACACTATAAAGGATGACACCGGGATGACCATGGCAGACCTAAAGGAGTCAGAGGAGCATGGAGATGAGTGCAACCCATTCCAGACCTTTACCTGGAGCCTGTCTCACCCAGTACATGCCATGGATTCTGAAGGTGAATCCAGAGGCTTGGCAGGAGAGATGGAGGTACTCTCCAGGTCTTCTCACATCCCCTCCAGACTCCACCAACTGTTCTTGAGATTGGACTTCTAAAAAGAAAAGTTTTTTTTTAAATGAGATCTCCAGCATAGAGGAACAGAATAGAGGAAAAAACTCTATACGAATGGAATAATTACCTTTGAGGAGTACTAGTAAGGACACAAGGTTTAGCCACATTTTTGCTTCCTCTAAGGAGGGGAGGGAATTGACAAGAGGGGAATCAGCAAATAGCACAAGGGTTTGGATTTGTGGGTGTTGTCAGAAAAGGGAAACCATGGGGCTCCTTCAAAGGGTAAGGAGCCTCGATTTACATATCCATTGGGATAACATGTGAACATGGTTTGCATATGCATTTTGTAATTAATTGCAGCCCTAAGAAAAGACTTACACACATTTTTTTTTATTTGAGTTAATAGGAGAAAGGGTCAGTTTACTGTACATTAACTAAAAAATATAATTTATTTTATTTATTAAATTTATATCCCGCCCTTCTCCTAGTGGACTCAGGGCGGTGTACAGCCAAGAATAAAAAGCACTCCAATACAAAATTTAAAATATTAATAAAAGAATTAAATAATTTTGGCCCAATAAATTTAAAAACCAATAGGCAATTAAAATTTAAAACCCATAAAACCTTAACTTGAAAAATTACTGCAGGGAATTTATTTCACTGATTAATTGTTCTCAATGTCAAGAAATTTCTCCTTAGTTCTAGATTACTTATCTCCTGATTAATTTCCATCCGTTGCTTCTTGTTCTGCCTTCAGGGGCTTTATAGAATAGATTGACCCCAATTACTTATAACAGCCCTTATCTAATAATAGTAATATATCCTAGATTAAACCTCATCAAAAATATCACTGGAAGCCAGGATCACCAATCCACTTTGAATGGATGCTATAAAGTATGACACCGGGATGATCATGGCAGAGCTAAAGGAGTCAGGGTGAGACAGAGGGGCATGCAGAGTCGTGATCTACACCTAAAATGACTTAAGTTCTCACTCGACAATAATCAATCCTCATTGATAACCCAGGATTGGCGACTGAGACAAGTTGAAGAAGTGCTCTGAAGAAAGGAAGGTTTTTGTTTGGCTTCAGATTCACTTCCACTCACTGTGTCTCTTACAGAGTAATAGACTGCTGTGTCTTCAGCTTTGAGGCTGTTCATTTGCAGATGCAGCTGGCTTTTGGCATCGTCCCTGGAGATGGTGAAACGTCCTTTGACAGACTCTGCATAGAATTGCTTACTGCCATCAGACCAAATATGTGCAACCCATTCCAGGCCTTTCCCAGGAGCCTGTCTCACCCAGCTCATGGCATAGCTGCTGAAGGTGAATCCAGAGGCTTGGCAGGAGAGACGGACGGACTCTCCAGGTCTTCTCACCTCCCCTCCAGACTCCACCAGCTGCACTTGAGATTGGACTCCTAAAAAGAAAAGTGTTTTTTTTTAAAAAATGAGATCTCCTGCATAGAGCAGCAGAACATGGAAATAAACTCTATATTTGGGACATAATTACCTTTGAGGAGAACTAGTAAGGAAACCAAGTTTAGCCACATTTTTGCTCCCTCCCAAGTTTACCTTGGTGGGTGTTGTCTGAAGAGGGAAACCATGGGGCTCTTTTAAAGGGGAAATTGTGTCTGAATTTCCATATCTGTTGGGATAAAAGACATTTCAGTGAACATAACTTACATCTACATTTTTTAATCAACATTCTAGTCCTAAGAAAAGTTTTGGACACATTTTTTTTCCCTTGAGTTAATAGATAAAAGAGTCAGTTTACTGCACATTAACTACAAAAAAGGCTTGAAAATTTCACCACACTTCCAAATGATTTGAGTAATAAGGAATAAATGGACACTCTAGTCCCATTTAAGGACACTTATTAGAGAAGATAAAAAAAGCTAGTATATTTGAATTAAAACACTGGCTATCAGATTGTTTCTTAAACCATTGTTTATTTCCTGGAAAATCCCAGCTACCATCATGGAACACTTTTTCAGCTAGGCAAGTTGGGTCCACTGAACTCACGAACTAAAACCTAAGTCATATTGTGACCAAATACATCCCTCAATTCAAACAGAATGATAAATAATTCTCTTTGTATTATCCAAAAGGTTCTGTTTGCTCTAGTTTTTCTGTTGTAAACCCAGACATGGTTTCCCAGTATGGATTAAAGAGATTGCACTGCTAAAATGAAGTGAAGAAGAAGTGAAGTTGTTTTGAGTTCCATGGAGAGAAACTTTAAAATCTTCTGGATTGCTGGATAGAATTTGTATCAGTGGTAGGTTGCCCTCGGTTCGGACCAGTTCGCAAGTACCGATTCTAAAACCGTGCCCACTTCCCTGGATGTCGTCATCGGCGGTCTGTGCATGCGTACAATTGAAATCCTGTTGCGAACAGGTAGTAAAGTTAAGTAGAACTCACCCCGATTTGTATCTCTAAGCAGTGATGGGATTCAACCTTTTCAACAACCGGTTCTGTGGGAGTGGCTTATTTGGGGGCGTGGCTTGGTAGACATGTGACTGGGTGGGCATGGCTTGGTAATCATGTGACCCGGTGTGCGTGGCTATGTGCATAGGGACTACACAGAGGGCTGAAAAATATGTTTTTTGACTTGTCCTCACACTTATGACCGCTCATCATTTATGCCCGTTGCAGCATTCTTAACAACCATGTCACTCATTTCACAACTGCAATGCTTCATGTACAGGGTGGGTGTGGCCAGGTGGTCATGTGGCATCGCCTCTTTGTCCTAATGACAAATGAATTATTACAGAAATAAAATTAAAAAAATATATCTGACTTTCACAATGAGAAAATATCTAATGACAGTTTTTAAATTCCCTTCCCCACCCCCACTAGGTGCCTAGACAGTGGGATTCCATGTGACAACATTGCCCTCTAGTGTCCAAAATCAGGAGTGGACCCATCTTCCTAATTCTCCAAGGAGATTCTTTTGGTGCAGATGTTTCCTCAATATGAGAACGGCAGTTTGGAGGTTTAGAACAGGGCTTTTCAAACTTCTTGCAGATTGTACCACCTTTTGGATTTCTCCTAGCAAGATATCAAATTCTTGACGACCCCCCCCCCAAAAAAAAGAAGAAAGAAAAGAAAGAGATAAAAGGAAAAAAGTGATAAAGTACAGTTTGTACTTGACTTACAAAGGTTTGCTTAGTGAGGGAAGTTACAATGGCACTGAAAAAAGTGACTTATGACCATTTTTGGCACTGAAAACCATTTTCGGCCAGTTGAAGACAATTGGCCAAAAAGACAATTGATACTTAAATGTATTTTATTCCTTAGCACATTCCCTCCGGCTAAATGGGCAACTGGATTTTCTATGGCAACATGGCTTCCAGAGTTAAGACTGAAGTCAGGACACATCTTCTTAATTCCCCAAGGAGATTCCTTCAGAGCAGGTATTTCCCCAAAGTGTGTTTGCAAGTTTGGATATTTAGAAGGATTATCCTAAGGTTTCCTTTTCACCCTTCCGCCCAACACTAAACAAGCACATTTCATTCCAGTGAAGTCAAATCAACTGGTAGACTTGGAACTTTATTTATTTTAGTTACAGCAAACTTTTTTAATACATCCAAACTTCTTCAAGTTCTCACTAGACAATGATCCAACCTCATTGATAGCCCAGGATTTGAGGCTTAGACAATTTGAAGAAGTGCTCTGAAGAAAGGAAGGTTTTTGTTTGGCTTCAGATTCACTTCCTCTCACTGTGTCTCCTGCACAGTAATACATCGCTGTGTCTTCAGCTTTGAGGCTGTTCATTTGCAGATACAGCTGGCTTTTGGCATTGTCCCTGGAGATGGTGAAGCGTCCCTTGACTTTGTCTGAGTAGAACTTTCTACTGGAATCAGTATAGATGTAGGAAACCCATTCCAGTCCTTTCCCTGGAGCCTGTCTCACCCAGTGCATCCCATAATCACTGAAGGTGAATCCAGAGGCTTGGCAGGTGAGACTGAGGGACTCTCCAGGTCTTCTCACATCCCCTCCAGACTCCACCAACTGTACTTGAGATTGGACTCCTAAAAAGAAAGGTGTTTTTTTTAAAATGAGATCTCCTATATAGAGGAACAGAATATAGAAATAAATTATATACAGAGGGAATAATTACTTTTGAGGAGAACTAGTAAGGACACAAGGTTTAGCCACATTTTTGCTCCCTCTAATGAATGGAGGGAATTGCCAAGAGAGGATCCTGCAAATGGCAGAAGGTTGAGGCTGGTGGCTGTTGTCTGAAGAGGGAAACCCTGGGGCTCTTTTAAAGGGGAAATTGTCTCTGAATTTACATATCTGTTGGAATAAAAGACATTTCATTGAACATTACTTACATCTACATATTGTAATCAACATTCTAGTCATAAGAAAAGTTTTGGACACATTTTTTTCCTTGAGTTAATAGATAAAAGAGTCAGTTTACTGTACATTAACTACAAAAAAGACTTGAAAATTTCACTACACTTCCAAATGATTTTACTAATACGGAATAAATGGACACATCAGTCCCATTTAAGGACACTTATTAGGGAAGTTTTAAAAAAAAGCAAATACATTTGAATTAAAACATTTGCTAATAGATTGTTTCTTAAACCATTTTTTATTTTATTGAAAATCCCAGCTACCACCACGGAACACTTTTTCAGCTAGACAAGTTTGGTCCACTCAACTCACAAAATAAAACTTGAGTCATATTGTGACCAAATACAGTCTCTCAATTCTCTCAATTCAAAGAGAATGAGAAATAATTATCTTGTCTTATCCAAAAGATTTGGTTTGCTGTGGTTTTTCTTTTGTAAACCCAGACGTGGTTTCCCAGTATGGATTAAAGAGATTGGACTGCTAAAGTGAAATGAAGAAGAGGTAAAGTTGTTTTGAGTTCCATGGAGAGAAAATTTAAAATCTTCTTGTTTGCTGTATAGCATTTTTATCAGTAATGGGCTTCCCCAGGTTCGGACCAGTTCACAGGAACCGGTGGTAAAACTGGTGGGAGACAGCTCCCACTGCCCCCGAAGTCTTCATCGGTGATCTGTGCATGCTTATAAGCGCGATCCTCTTGTGAACTGGTATTAAAGGTAAGTAGAACCCATCCCTGATTAGTGTCTATAAACAGTGATGGGATTCAACTTTTTTAACAATCGGTTCTGTGGGCGTGGCTTATTTGGGGAGGATGGCTGGGTGGTCATGTGACCTGGTGGGCATGGCTATGTGCTTAGGGACTACTCAGAGGGCTGAAAAATGTGATTTCTGACCGGTCCTTGCACTTTTGACCAGTCCTCACATTTGTGACTATCCTCACATTTATGCCCATTGCAGTTTTCTTAACAACCGTTATCACAACTGCTTCTCTTTACTACGCTGACAAGATGAGGCTCAAAACGTAAAATGTGAGGACAGTCATAAGAGCGAGGACCAGTCAAAAGTGTGAGACCTATCAAAAATAACCATTTCAGCCCTCTGAGTAGTCCCTATGCACATAGGGACTACCAGAGGACTGAAGAAAGTGGTTTCTGGAAAGTCCTCACACTTTTGACTGGTCCTTGCACTTATGACCTTGCACCTATGATCATCCTTTATGCCGGTTGCCGAATTCTTAACAACCGTGTCACTCATTTCACAACTGCAGTTCTTCACGTGACATGGTGGGTGTGGCCAGGTGGTCATATGGCATCGCTTCTTTGCCCTAATGACAATCAATTATTACAGAAATAAAATTAAAAAAAATATTATCTGACTTTCACAATGAGACAATATCTAATGACAGTTTTTAAATTCCCTTCCCCACCCCCACTAGGTGCCTAGACAATGGGATTCCATGTGACAACATTGCCCTCTAGTGTCCAAAATGAGGAGAGGACCCCTCTTCCTAATTCTCCAAGGAGATTCTTTTGGTGCAGATGTTTCCTCAGTATGAGAATGGCAGGTTGGAGATTTAGAATAGGGCTTTTCAAACTTCTTGCAGATTGTACCACTTTTTGGCTATAGCAAAATTTGAATACCACCAGTCACCTAGGAAGGTGTCAAAAACTTGATGAAAGAAAGAAAGAAAGAAAGAAAGAAAGAAAGAAAGAAAGAAAGAAAGAAAGAAAGAAAGAAAGAAAGAAAGAAAGAAAGAAAGAAAGAAAGAAAGAAAGAAGGAAGGAAGGAAGGAAAAAAGTGATAAAGTACAGGTTGTTCTTGATTTACAATAGTTTGCTTAGTGGCGGAAGTTACAATGGCACAGAAAAAAATGACTTATGATCATTTTTAGCACTGAAAACCATTTTTCGGCCAGTTGAAGACAATTGTCCAAAAAGACAATTGATACTTAAACATATTTTATTCCCTAGCAAATTCCCTCCAGCTAAATGGGCAACTGGATTTTCTATGGCAACATGGCTTCCAGAGTTAAGACTGAAGTCAGGACACATCTTCTTAATTTTCCAAGGAGATTCCTTCAGAGCAGGTATTTCCCCAAAGTGTGTTTGCCAGTTTGGATATTTAGAAGGATTATCCTAAGGTTTCCTTTTCACCCTTCCGCCCAACACTAAACAAGCACATTTCATTCCAGTGAAGTCAAATCAACTGGTAGACTTGGACATTTTTTTTTATTTTAGTTACAGCACACTTTTTTAATACCTACATCCAAGCTTCTTCAAGTTCTCACTAGGCAATGGTCAAACCTTATTGATAGCCCAGGATTTGAGGCTTAGACAAGTTGAAGAAGTGCTCTGAAGAAAGGAAGGTTTTTGTTTGGCTTCAGATTCACTTCCTCTCACTGTGTCTCTGGCACAGTAATAAATTGCCGTGTCTTCAGCTTTGAGGCTGTTCATTTGCAGATACAGCTGGCTTTTGGCATTGTCCCTGGAGATGGTGAAGCGGCCCTTCACTTTGTCTGAGTAGAGCTTTCCACTGGAATCAGTATAGATGTAGGAAACCCATTCCAGACCTTTCCCTGGAGTCTGTCTCACCCAGCTCATATCGAAGCTGCTGAAGCTGAATCCAGAGGCTTGGCAGGAGAGACGGAGGGACTCTCCAGGTCTTCTCACATCTCCTCCAGACTCCACCAACTGTACTTGAGATTGGACCCCTAAAAAGAAAAGTGTTTTTTTTAAAATGAGATCTTCTGCATAGAGGTACAGAACATGAAAATAAACTCTATATGGCGGGAATAATTACCATTGAGGAGTACTAGTAAGGACACGAGGTTTAGCCACATATTTGCTCCTTCTAATGATTGGAGGGAATTGACTAGAGAGGATTCAACAAATAGCACAAGTTTTAGGTTGGTGGGTGTTGTCTGAAGAGGGAAACCATGGGGCTCTTTTAAAGGGGAAATTGTGTCTGAATTTACATAACTGTTGGGATAAAAGAGCCCTTGCCTACAACACTTCTGTGAACATCACTTCCCTGTGCATTTTATAGATAACACTGAAGTCCAAAGAAAAGGATTATGACTCATCTATCATCTATCTATCTATCTATCTATCTATCTATCTATCTATCTATCTATCTATCTATCTATCTATCTATCTATCTATCTATTTTATGAATTAATAGGCAAAAGAGCAAATGGACTGAGCATTAACTCAAAAAAAAAAAAAGCGTGGAAAATACACTAAATGCACTGTTTTATTTGTTTATTTTATGGAAAATCCCAAATATATTAAATGGCAGTTGAACAGCAAGGAACCCATTTTCAGCTATATTAGTTGGGGCCCCTCAATTCACAAAGTCAGACTTCAGTCCTATTGTGAGCAAATACACTCTCTTATTCCAGAGAGCATAATAAATAATTCTCTTTTGTGTTATCCAAAATATTTTGTTTATTGTAGATTATCTGTTGTGAAGCCAGATAAGGCTTCCCAGTAAGGATTTTGGTGTCTTGAGTAATTAAATCCTTTTGAGATCCCTTGAGGGGAATCCAATATTTTCTGGATTCCTGGACATATTTGCATCCATTATCCTTTAACTGTTTTACATGTTCAATGAATATGAAAAAGCACAAGCGTTATGCCAGTGGGAGTTGTCTATGAAGGGAAACCATGGGGTCCCTTTAAAGGGGAAATTGTGCCTTCATTTTCATATGTGATGGGATATAAGAGCTCTACATCAGGGGTGCCATTCAGCAGGTTCTGACAGGTTCTATAGAACCGGTAGTGGAAGTTTTGAGTAGTTCGGAGAACTGGCAAATACCACCTTTGGCTGGCTGCAGAGTGGGGTGGGAATGGGGATTTTGCAATATCCTTCCCCCAGAAGTGGAGAGGCAATGGTGATTTTGCTATATCCTTCCCTCAGAAGTGGGGAGGGAATGTGGATTTTGCAGTATCCTTCCCCTGCCACACCCACCAAGCCACACCCATAGAACTGGTAGTAAAAAAAAAATGGATTTCACCACTGAGGGAAGCCAAGATCATCAAACACAGATCATACTTT
Source organism: Coluber constrictor foxii (assembly GCA_038048745.1). Taxonomy (NCBI): domain Eukaryota; kingdom Metazoa; phylum Chordata; class Lepidosauria; order Squamata; family Colubridae; genus Coluber; species Coluber constrictor. The sequence goes on along the minus strand of CM075961.1, from coordinate 37,216,245 downwards.
GATCAAGCTAATTCACTTGAAAAATCAATCATGCTGGAAATAATCAGTGGAAAAAGAAGAAGGGCCCACTCTAGTACCCCCTGACTGGACACTATAAAGGATGACACTGGGATTACCATGGAGGACCTAAAGAAGGCATTGTGAGACAGAGGGGCATGGAGAGTTGTGATCTACACCCAAACTTTCTGAAGTTCTCACTAGACAATAATCAACCCTCATTGATAACCCAGGATCTGTGGCTCAGTCAAGTTGAAGAAGTGCTCTGAAGAAAGGAAGGTTTTTGTTGGGCTTCAGATTCACTTCCTCTCACTGTGTCTCTTGCACAGTAATAGACTGTTGTGTCTTCAGCTTTGAGGCTGTTCATTTGCAGATAAAGCTGGCTTTTGGCATTGTCCTTGGGGATGGTGAAGCGACCCTTGACTTTGTCTGAGTAGTAGATATCACTGGAAGCAGAGTTTATGAAGGCCACCCGGTCCAGGCCTTTCCCTGGAGCCTGTCTCACCCAGTTCATGTGGTAGCTACTGAAGGTGAATCCAGAGGCTTGGCAGGACAGACGGAGGGACTCTCCAGGTCTTCTCACATCCCCTCCAGACTCCACCAACTGCACTTGAGATTGGACTCCTAAAAAGAAAGGTGTTTTTTTATTTCATTTTTTTAAAAAAGAGAACTTTCCTGCATAGGGGAGCAGAACATGGAAATAAACATTGTACAGAGGGAATTATTACCTTGGAGGAGTACTAGTAAGGACAGGAGGTTTATCCACATTTTTGCACATATCCACATATCCGTTGGGATAAAAGAACCCTTGACTAACACACTTCTGTGAAAATGGCTTATATGTGCATTTTGTAATTAACATTGCAGCCCTAAGAAAAGGCTTACACACATTTTTTTTTATTTAAGTTAATAGAAGAAAGGGTCACTTTATTGTACATTAACTACAAAATGTAATTAACTTAAAAAATTACGGCAGAAAATTTATTTCACTGATTAATTTTTCTTACGGTCAGGAATTTTTTCCTTAGTCCTAGATTACTTCTCTTCTTGATTAATTTCCATCCATTGCTTCTTTTTCTGCCTTCAGGGGCTTTGTAGAATAGATTGACCCCCAATTCCTTATAACAGCCCTTTTCTAATAATAATAATATTTCCTAGACCAAACCTCATCAGAAAATATCACTGGAAGCCAACCACAGATCATACTTTGATCATGTTGCAAGAGCTGATTCACTCAAAAAAATCAATCATGCTGGGAATGATCAGCGGAAAAGAAGAAGGGGCCACTCTAGTACTCACTGAGCAGACACTATAAAGGATGGCACCGGGATGAGCATGGCAGTCCTAAAGGAGACAGTGTGAGACAGAGGGACATGCAGAGTCGTGATCTACACCCAAAACTTCTTAAGTTCTCACTCGACAATAATCAACCCTCATTGATATGCCAGGATTGGCGGCTGAGACAAGTTGAAGAAGTGCTCTGAAGAAAGGAAGGTTTTTGTTTGGCTTCTGATTCACTTCCTCTCACTGTGTGTCCTACACAGTAATAAATTGACGTGTCTCCAGCTTTGAGGCTGTTCATTTGCAGATACAGCTGGCTTTTGGCATTGTCCCTGGAGATGGTGAAGCGTCCTTTGAAAGACTGTGCATAGATTTGCTCACTGCCATCGTATGAAATACCTGCAATCCATTCCAGGCCTTTCCCTGGAGCCTGTCTCAGCCAGTCCATTGCATAGCCGCCGAAGTTGAATCCAGAGGCTTGGCAGGAGAGACGGAGAGACTCTCCAGCTCTTCTCACATCTCCTCCAGACTCCACCAACTGAACTTGAGACTGGACTCCTAAAAAGAAAAGTTTTTTTTTAAAATGAGATCTCCTGCATAGAGGAGCAGAACATGGAAATAAACTCTATATTTGGGACATAATTACCTTTGAGGAGTACTAGTAAGGACACGAGGTTTAGCCACATTTTTGCTCCCTCCAATGAATGGAAGGAATTGCCAAGAGAGGATTCAGGAAATAGCAGAAGGTTTAGGTTGGTGGGTGTTGTCTGAAGAGGGAAACCCTGGGGCTCTTTTAAAGGGGAAATTGTGTCTGAATTTACATATCTGTTGGGATAAAAGACATTTTGGGGAACATAACTTACATCTACATTTTGTAATCAACATTCTAGTCCTCAGAAAAGTTTTGAACACATTTTTTTCCTTGAGTAAATAAATAAAAGAGTCAGTTTATTGTACATTAACTACAAAAAAGACTTGAAAATTTCACTACATTTCCAAATGATTTTAGTAATACGGAATAAATGGACACGTTAGTCCCATTTAAGGACACTTATTAGAGAGGTTAAAAAAAGCTAGTATATTTGAATTAAAACGTTTGCTATCAGATTGTTTCTTAAACCATTGTTTATTTCATTGAAAATCCCAGCTACCATCACGGAACACTTTTTCAGCTAGGCACGTTCGGTCCACGCAACTCACGAAGTAAATCTTAAGTCATATTTTGACCAAATACATCTCTCTATTCAAACAGAATAATAAATAATTATCTTTGTGTCTATAAGCAGTGATTGGATTCAACTTTTTTAACAACCGGTTCTGTGGGTTTTGCTTATTTGGGGGCGTGGCTAGCTGGTCATGTGACCAAGTGGGCGTGGCTATGAGCATAGGGACTACTCAGAGAGCTGAAAAAGTAATTTCTGACCGGTCCTCGCAGTTTTGACCGGTCCTCGCACTTATGACTGGTCATCATTTATGCACATTGCAGCATTCTTAACAACCGTGTCACACATTTTACAACTGCAGCGCTTCATGGGACCATGTGGGTGTGGCCAGGTGATCATGAGGCATCACTTCTTTGTCCTAAGGACAGTGAATTATTACAGAAATAAAATTAAAAAAATATTATCTGACTTTCACAATGAGGCAATATCTAATGACAGTTTTTAAATTCCCTTCCCCACCCCCACTAGGTGCCCAGACAATGGGATTCCATGTGACAACATTGCCCTCCAGTGTCCAAAATGAGGAGAGGACCCCTCTTCCTAATTCTCCAAGGAGATTCTTTTGGTGCAGATGTTTCCTCAATATGAGAACGGCAGTTTGGAGGTTTAGAACAGGGCTTTTCAAAATTCTTGCAGATTGTACCACTTTTTGGCTATAGCAATATTCGAGTACCACCAGCAAGGTGTCAAAAACTTGATGACCAAAAAAAGGAAAAAGGAAAGGAAAAAGGAAAATAGTGATTGTTATGGCCTGTACCCAGTCTGTGCGGCTGGTGGCTGATTCAGACAGTGAGGAGGCTGGTGTGGTGCTGTACCATCAGCCTGTGCAGCTGGCACTCGAGTTGGACAATGAGGCTGGAGAAGATGTGGTGCCAGAGGCAGGGATTCAGCCAGGGCCTTCAGAACCTCCTGAAGCTCCCTTAAGTGAAGAGGATGAAGAGAAGGAGCCTCTTCTTGATGCATGGGTGCGCAGAGCTGCCAAAAGGCAGGAGTGACTCCTCAGTCGGAGGTCTCCTCAAGAGTAAAGCTTGGGGCTAATTGGCCACTCCCTTAGCTTATTTAAGGAGGAACATCGACTGAAGTAATTTTTAGGCAACAACTTCATTCACTCTCTTTGTGCCTTCAACTTTGTTCTTTGCAAATTGCTTCTGGGCTTTTATAGTAAGATTAAGATTATTTATTCTTTGGATTCTTGTAGGCTGTTAAGAAAGTTAACAGCCTTTGTTTGGGAAAAAAAACCCTATTTAATTTAGTAAACTAAGGTTTGTACAGACTTTGTGTGTGCTGCGTTCTTTGGGGTCCGTAGCTGGGGCAGAACAGTAATAGAGTACAGTTCATTCTTGACTTACAACAGTTTGCTTAGTGACGGAAGTTACAATGGCACTGAAAAAAGTGACTTATGACCATTTTTAGCACTGCAGAACATTTTTGGCCAATTGAAGACAATTGGCGCTCCTTTAAAGGGGACATCATGTCTCAATTTACATATCCATTGGGATAAAAGAGCCCTTGACCGACACACTTCTATGAACATGGCTTATATGTGCATTTTGTAATTAACATTGCGGCCCTAAGAAAAGGCTTAGACACATTTTTTTCCCTTTGAGTTAATAGGAGAAAGGGATAGTTTACTGTACTTTAACTACAAAATGTAATTAACTTGAAAAATTACAGGAGGGAATTTATTTGATTGATTAATTGTTCTCAATGTCAGGAAATTTCTCTTTAGTCCTAGATTACCTTTCTCCTTGATTAATTTCCATCCATTGCTTCTTGTTCTGCCTTCAGGGTCTTTGTAGGATAGATTGACCCCCAATTCTTTATAACAGCCCTTTTCTAATAATAATAAAATGTCCCAGACTAAACCTCATCAAAAATATCACTGTAAGCCAGGATCACCAAACACAGATCATACTTTCATCATGTCGCAAGAGCTGATTCACTCAAAAAAATCAATCATGCTGGGTATGATCAGCAGAAAAAGAAGAAGGGGCCACTCTAGTACCCACTGAGTGGACACTGTAAAGGATGACACTGGGATGACCATGGCAGAACTAAAGGAGTCAGGGTGAGACAGAGGGGCATGCAGAGTCGTGATCTACACCTAAAATGTCTTAAGTTCTCACTCGACAATAATCAACCCTCATTGATAACCCAGGATTGACGGCTGAGACAAGTTGAAGAAGTGCTCTGAAGAAAGGAAGGTTTTTGTTTGGCTTCAGATTCACTTCCTCTCACTGTGTATCTAGCACAGTAATAAATTGCCTTGTCTTCAGCTTTGAGGCTGTTCATTTGCAGATGCAGCTGGCTTTTGGCATCGTCCCTGGAGATGGTGAAGCGTCCTTTGACAGACTCTGCATAGAATTGCTTACTGCCATCGGACCAAATAACTGCAACCCATTCCAGGCCTTTTCCTGTAGTCTGTCTCACCCAGTTCATGTTGTAGCTACTGAAGGTGAATCCAGAGGCTTGGCAGGAGAGACGGAGGGACTCCCCAGGTCTTCTCACATCCCCTCCAGACTCCACCAACTGTTCTTGAGATTGGACTCCTAAAAAGAAAATGTTTTTTTTTTAAATGAGATCTCCTGCATAGAGGAACAGAATATAGAAATAAACTCTGTACGGAGGGGATAATTACCTTTGAGGAGTACTAGTAAGGACACAAGGTTTAGCCACATTTTTGCTCCCTCTAATGAATGGAGGGAATTGCCAAGAGAGGATCCTGCAAATGGCAGAAGGTTGAGGCTGGTGGCTGTTGTCTGAAGAAGGGAACCATGGAGCTCTTTTAAAGGGGAAATTGTGTCTGAATTTCCATATCTGTTGGGATAAAAGACATTTCAGTGAACATAACTTACATCTACATTTTGTAATCAACATTCTAGTCCTAAAAAAAGTTTTGGATACTTTTTTTCCTTTGAGTTAATAGATGAAAGAGTCAGTTTACTGTACATTAACTACAAAAAAGGCTTCAAAATTTCACTAAATTTCCAAATGATTTTAGTAATATAGAATACGTAGATACTTTAGTCCCATTTAAGGACACTTATTAGAGAGGTTAAAAAAAGCTTGTACACTTGAATTAGAACGTTTGCTATCAGGTTGTTTCTTCAACCATTGTTTATTTTATTGAAAATCCCAGCTACCATCACAAAACACTTTTTCAGCTAGGCAAGTTGAGGCCACTCAACTCACAAAGTAAAACTTAAGTCATATTGTGACCAAATACAGTCTTTCAATTCAAACAGAATGAGAAATAATTTTCTTTAATTCCCTTTCCCAGGTGCCTAGACAATGGGATTTTGTGTAACAATATTGCCCCCCAGTGTCCAAAATGAGGAGAGGACCCGTCTTCCTAATTCTCCAAGGAGATTCTTTAGGTGCAGATGTTTCCTCAATATGAGAACGGGCAATTTGGATGTTTAGAAGCTTTGTCCTAAAGTTACACTTCCAGGCTTCTGCCACGATACTAAAAACACTATTCAATTCCTGAAACTTGAATTGTCAAGCCATTTTCATCATTTTACATAGTCTTACAGCAAACTCTCTAATTCCCAGAGTAAAACAGCCTGAAATTCTCGCTAGACAGTGACCGATCTTCATTGACTAATCCAGGTTCATGGTCTCAGTCAAGTTGAAGAGCTGTTCCTGAGAAAGGAAGGGCTAACCAGACTACCCACTACTTACTCCAAGATCAGTTCTCAGTTTCCACATAGGATCATGGAGATTTGTTTACCTCTTCTCATTCCGATTCAACTGTTTGTGATTGAGGCAATTTGGAAAGCTGCTTGGTGAGAAGATCTTGATTGGCCTCAGATAAGCGTCCTCTCACTGTGTCTAGTGCACAGTAATAGACTCCTGTGTCATCAGCTTTGAGGCTGGTCATTTGGAAATACAGTTGGTTTCTGGCATATTCCTTGGAGATGGTGAAGCGTCCCTTTAGTTTGCATGAGTGGCTACCAGAATTGTAGCTTATCGACTTCCGGTTTGCGATCGCCTCGTCACAGGGCGGCTCGCTCGTTCGGCCGCCGACCCCGCCGCCTGTAGAGCCGCTTTTCTCGTTAAAAAGCGGCTCGGAACGCTCCCCTTTTGTAATAAGGGGGAGCAAGAGTGGGCAGCAACAGGTTGAGCCCCAGAAGTGCAGCCAGGGAAGTTTTCGAGCCCTGGCAAGCGCTTCTTGTTGGGGCTCCCTCTTCAAGCTGCTGGATCTCCAAGCGGCGTGGGACTTCTGCAAGTCAGAACAAGTCGGGGAGGAATCGCTAACGAACGAAGCTAACTTTCAAATGATTGGCAACTAGTTTGGTGAGATCTGGAATTCTTTTTGATAAATATAAGGTTTTTAAACAACTTTTTTAACTCTGAAAAGCAAGCTGTCTGAGCGTAAAAGTGCTTGAAAATGGCGGCTGATTAAAGCAGAGTCAGTGAAAGCGGAAAGAAGAAAGTGTAACCGGAAAGAGAAAGTCTGCCTGTCTGTAACTGGATTGTGTTTATTTACAAGTTTTACAAGTTTTTTATTGCAAAAGTTAATGGATTTTACTCCTCTTTTGTAAAACTGGGGAGATCAGGAAAAGGAGGAAGATTTTTTTCTTTTCTTCCAAGATTTAAGCTCTGTCCAGGCATGGCTTCAAAGAGAATGGGGGGGGGGATTCCCCCACACATCAGACAAAGGAAAAGTCAGTGTCAGCTTCAAAACAGCCAAAACAGTCACAGGACAGTGAGACAGAAGACCTGAAAGCATTTATACACAAATATTTGGGAGAGCTTTCTGGTCAAATGAGTAAATTGGAGGAAAGGATGACTAAAAATAAAAAAGAAATGAAAATGGTGGTGGGGGAAGTGAAGGAGCTGGTGGAAGAAAAAACTGAAGGATTACATCAGAGTGTAACTAAAGTAGCTACAGTTCTCACTGATGCTTTACTGGTGATTGAGAAAAAAGTGGAGGATTTAAATCTTGAAGTGGAAGTTAACAAAAAAGAAGTAAAGGAACAGATGTTTAAGGTGGGGGTGCACAACCAGAGGCTTGAAGAGGAGGTCATGATGTTACAATTTCGGAATATGGAGTTTGCTATAAGATTAAGAGGCTTAAGGGAGAATAATCGCGAAAACCTGAGGGCAACCTGTGTGGAGGTGCTGGCGAAGATTTTAAAAGTTGAACCAGATGTGATAGACAATAGAATTGACAAGCTGTACAGAGCTAACTCACGTATGGCAAAACAGAGGAATTTGCCAAGAGATGTGGTGGTTTACTTTACTGAGGAAATTGAGAAATGACATTTTGCAGTGTTCTTTCCAGACCACGGTTCTGCATGATGGCAATCAAACTGGGGTTTACAAAGAGATACCACCAAAGATGCTAAGGGATCGGAAAGATTTTGGTTTTCTTGTGAATGAGTTGAAAAGGCGTCAGATCCCATTCAGGTGGGATGTTCCTGTTGGTATCGTTTTACGATATGAGGATGTGAGATATCGCATTAATTCTGTGGAGAAGGCGGAACAGTTCTACAATAATGTTTTGAAAAAAATTCCAATATCACCCCGCTCTTCTACACTTTTACCTATTGAAGATATCTCAGTTGAGAAGGCTCCTCAAGAGGGGATGTTAAAAGAAGGTCAAGAAGTTCCAAGGGAGGAAATTCTAGGTGCGGTAGGAGGTGTTTCAGAAGATTCATTAATAGAATTTCCTGAGGTGAAACCAAAGCAATCTAGAGCTACAAGAGAGGTGGAGCCTGACCTGGATTTATTGATGCAAGAACCTAAGGACCAACATATAACTAGAGCTGCAGGGAAGCAAAGATTGGAAACATATCAGGGGAAGATACCACAGGAGGAGAATGGAACAAAGGGGAAAAAAATTATACTCTGAAGCTGTGGGAGGGGCAAGACCGAAGACGTCGGCGGTTGGCGAGAGTCTTCGTTAAATGCTCAAAGGGCTTCGACCACCTTCAGAATGACACTTAGAATCTTATCATGGAACGTGAATGGTTTGAACTCACCGCAGAAAAGAAGAAAAATATTCCACTACTTGAAACAATATAATAATGATGTTGTTTGTTTGCAGGAAACTCATATTAGAACCCAGGATCAGAAATTTCTAATTTCAAAAATTGGATCACATTTTATATCTTCTAGCGGGGCTAAAAGGAATGGACTTGTTTTTTATATTTCTAAAAGAATACCAGCTAAACTTATAGAAGCGGATGATGAGGAGAGATATATTGCAGTTGCAATAACTGTACAGAATGTTATGATGCTCTTAATTGGCATTTACACCCCGAACCAGCAGCAGGAAAGTTTTTATAAAATGTTGAATGATAAAATATTGCAGTGGAATTATAAGTCTTTTTTGATTATGGGCGACTGGAACGGGGTGATTGATGCAACGCTTGATAAAAAGACACTTGCCAAGAAAGGGAATAAGTTACCACAGACTTTTTTTTCATTGAAAGAAGAATTAGAGTTGAAGGATGTTTGGAGAATTCATCATTCTAAAGAACTGGATTTTACTTTTTTTTCAGATAGACATAAATCCTTTTCGAGAATTGACTTCATGCTGGCTACTACTGATCTACTTACTATAGTGACTAAGACAAAAATACTTCCTAGAACTTTAACAGATCATAGTCCAGTGTGGATGGAGATAAACTCGGGCAAGAGAGAAAGGAGATCTTGGCGCATGAATGAAAATATATTTAGACATGAAAAGTATATTATGGACCTTAAGAAACATGCTAAAGAATTTTTTGACACCAATTTGAACAACGGTACACCTATTGAGATAGTATGGGATGCATGCAAGGCTTATATGAGGGGTGTACTGATACATATGAATTCTAGATACAGATCAATACGTCAAAAGTCAAGAATAGATCTGGAGACAGAGATAAAGGAAAAAGAGCAATTGCTTATTAAGAACCCGACTGATGAAAAGGTACTATTAACGATAAAACTTTTGAAAGATCAATTTCAAATGTTGATAGCTGATCAAACAGCAACTAATCTGCAATTTGCTAAACATAATACTTTTTGCAACGCTAATAAACCTGGCAGATGGTTGGCTTATACTTTGAGGAAACAGCAAAATTCTCGTATGATAAATACTATTGAGTACAAAGGGAAACGAGTGCATCAGCAAAACTTAATACATCAAGCTTTTTTAACTTATTATTCTAAATTGTATCAAGCTGATAAAGTCAAAGAAGATCTTATCGATGAATACTTGCAGACGAAGAGAGTTACAAAAATTTCTAGTACACAAAGTGATAGATTGGACCGACCTATAACACCGGAAGAGATCTTATATGCAATAAAACAACTGAAATTATCTAAAGCTCCTGGGACAGATGGTTTGACGGCAGTATACTATAAGACTTTGCAAGAGGAACTGGTTGAGCATCTTAAGGACTTGTTTTGTAATATTCAGCAGGGGGGTAAAATACCTCCCTCGTGGAAGACGGCCTTTATATCTCTGATACCTAAAGAAGAAGAATCTGCTAAACCTGAAAATTTTAGACCAATATCTCTCCTGAATACGGATTGTAAAATTTATGCTAAAGTATTAGCCAACAGATTGATGCCAGTTATTCAAGATGTGATTCATGAAGACCAAGCAGGTTTTATAGAAGGCAGATATATGAAGGACAATGTCAGGCAACTCATAGATTTGTTGGAATATCTTGAGGAAAAGAAACAGATCTCTGCGGTGCTGGTGTTTTTGGATGCGGAGAAAGCCTTTGATCGAGTCAACTGGGATTTTCTAAAAAAGATTTTGCACAAAATGGACTTTGGGGTACAGTTTATACAAGCGATTTCGGCAATTTATCAAGAACAGACAGCACAGATTATTATTAATGGCAGTTTGACTACCAATTTTAATATACAGAAAGGGACAAGACAAGGCTGTCCATTATCTCCATTACTTTTTATTTTGACTTTGGAAGTGCTGTTGAACGCTCTACGGGACTCGGACAAATTGAAGGGAATAGTTGTAAGGCAAAGAGATTACAGAACAAAGGCATTCGCAGATGATCTGATTGTTACCCTAACACGACCTTTCGAATCAATCATACAGATGAAAAACATTATAGAGGAATATGGTCTGGTTTCAGGTTTTAGCCTGAACCAGAAAAAGACTAAGATGATAGTCAAAAATATGTTGGAACCACAAAGGAAAGAGCTTGAAAGGGTGGCAGGCTTTGAAATAGCTACAAAGGTGAAATATCTAGGGGTCCAAGTTGCAGCATCTAATAGAAAACTCTTTCAAAATAATTATGAAGAACTTTGGCACAAGATTCAAAAGGATCTTGATATATGGAAGAAGCTGCAACTTTCTTTGCTTGGTAGAATAGCAGCTGTTAAGATGAACGTTCTACCTAGATTCTTGTTTTTGTTTCAAATGATTCCGGTGCTCAAAAATGATAAGTTCTTGATGGAATGGCAAGCAGGTTTAAATAAATTTATTTGGAATGGGAAAAAACCAAGAGTTAAATTTAAGATTATGCAAGATGCTCGTGAAAGGGGTGGCCTTAAAGTTCCAAATCTACGTTTATATTATGAAGCGGCAGTATTGACACAAATTGGAGATTGGATTGGAACAACTAAAAGAGAAATTTTGAACATAGAAGGCCATGATTTGCAATTTGGATGGCACGCATATTTACTTTATGAAGATAAGAGAGACAGTGTATTCAACAGGCATATCTTAAGACACGCTTTGCTGAGAGTTTGGAAGAAGCACCAGCTTCAATTGGATTACAAAATACCTTTGTGGTTGGATCTTGGGCATATTATGCCAAAAATAAAGTCACTCGGGGGGTTGTTGTACAAAGAGATACTTTTTAATGATGGGGGCAGTTGGTGTTTGAAATCTTTGAATACTCTGTTGGAAGATGGAGTGAATCTAACCTGGCTGCAGTATTTTCAACTTCAAGCAAGATGGAGAGAAGATCAGAAAACTGGATTAATGCTACATGAAGAAGACTTGGTGACTCAGATAAAATGTAAAGGGCCGATGCATATTAAACGAGTGTATAATTTATTGTTAGAGAGAGATTCAGAGGGTGAATTAGTTAAAGACTGTATGATAAAATGGGCACAGAATTTTGCTGAACCAGTAATGTTGGAAACATGGGAAAAGATCTGGGTCCAGAATGTTAAATTTACACAAGCACAGAACTTGAGGGAAAATTTTTATAAGATGTTTTATAGATGGCATTTAGACCCAAAAAAGTTATCATGTATGTATCCAAATGTTCAACCTAAATGTTGGAGGTGCGATTGTTTGGATGCAACATATTTTCATATTTGGTGGACATGTAGAAAATTGAAACCATTTTGGATTAAACTTTGGTGGGTAATGCAGAATATTTTGAAGAAGAAGCTGGAGTTTTCTCCTCAGCTTTTTTTGTTGGGAATAGTTAAGGGCTGTTCAGTAACCGACACTAGATTAATATTGTATATGATTACCGCAGCCAGATTATTGATAGGTCAATACTGGAAGAAAGATAAGGTGCCTCCTATAGAGGAATGGATATTGAAGATGTCTAATTTGGTAGAGATGGCAAAAATTTCTGCATACCTAAAGGAAAGGACCCATGAAGTTTTTGTTAAGGAGTGGAGGAAATGGGTAGAGTATATGAAGAACAAATACCAAAGTAAGAAGTTTCAATTAGTGCTCAGTTGAATTAGAATTTTACTTATTTAAGTAATTTAAATGAAAGGTATTGAATATGAAATATCTGGCTTATCATTATTAAAGAGAAATGTATTATTATATTTTATGTGATTGAATTTATAAGTTGGATGTATAGACTAAATGTCAAAGAGAAATGTATTTTTTTGATATAAAGTAGGTTACTAGATTGTTTATGATAAAAAAAATGTTAGTATATCTATTTTTCAAGAATGGAATAAGTTTAATGTTGGGAATTATAGCTAATGTTATATATTCTCAGTATGTGGATGATGTTTAAAATATTTTACTAGATTTTTTAAATATGTTTACAGTTAAGTGTTAAGTGTTTTATTTAAAGGGATCTCACCTTTAAAGATTGTTAAATATGTTAAGGTCGATGTTTGTTAAATAGCGGAAGTCAAGGGGGGAAGGAGGGATAGGGGGGTTAGGGTGGGCTATGTGGGGGGTTGGGAGAGGGGGGGGAAGGGGGTTTTATAATAAAATGTAATGTAAAACTTTTTCAATAAAAAAAAGAATTGTAGCTTATCGATGAAACCCATTCCAGTCCTTTCTCAGCAGCCTGTTTCACCCAGTGCATTCTGTATTCATTAAAGTAAAGAGGCTTCACAGGAGAGACGGAGGGACTCTCCAGGTCTTCTCACACCCCCTCCAGATTCCACCAACTGGATTTGGGATTGGACCCCTAAAAAGAAAAGGGTTTTTTTTTTCAATGAGATCTTCTGCATAGAGGAACAGAACATGGAAATAAACTCTATATTTGGGAATAGTTACCTTTGAGGATTACTAGTAAGGACACAAGGTTTAGCCACATTTTTGCTTCCTCTAATGAATAGAGGGAGTTGAAAGAGGAGATTCAGAAAATAGCACAAGGTTTAGGTTGGTGGGTGTTGTTTGAAAAGGGAAACCATGGGGCTCCTTTAGAGAGGAAATTGTGCCTCGATTTACATATCAGTTGGGATAAAAGAGCCCTTGACTAACATACTTTTGTGAACATCGCTTCCATGTTCATTTTGTAAATAACATTGCAGTCCTAATAAAAGGATCCTGACCCAATTCTTTATTTATTTATTTTATGAATTAATAGGCAAAAGGGCATATTTACTGAGCATTAATTGAAAGAAAAGCCTGAAAAATATATTAAGTGCATTGTTTTATTTGTTTATTTTATGGAAAATCCCAAATATATTAAATGGCAGCTTAACTGAAAGGAGCCCATTTTAGCTAGACTAGTTGGGACCACTCAATTCATAAAGTCGAACTTCAGTCCTATTGTGATCAAATACACTCTCTTATTCCAGAGAGCATAATAAATAATTCTTTTTTGTGTTATCCAAAATGTTTTGTTTACTGTAGCTTATCTGTTGTAAAGCCAGATAGGGCTTCCCAGTAAAGGTTTTGGTGTCTTGAGAAATTAAATTCTTTTGAGATCCATTGATAGAAACTCCAATATTTTCTGGATTCCTGGACATATTTGCATCCATAATCCTTTCACTGTTTTACATGTTCAATGAGTATGAAATAGCACAAGTTTTATGCCACTTGGAATTGTCTGAAGGAAAACATTGGGTCCCTTTAAAGAGAAAATTGTGCCTTCATTTTCATATCTGATGGGATAAAAGAACCCTACATCAGGGGTGCTATTCAGCAGGTTCTGACAGGTTCTAAAGAACCAGTAACGGAAATTTTGAGTAGTTCGGAGAACTGGCAAATACGATCTTTGGCTGGCTGCAGAGTGGGGTGGCAATGGAGATTTTGCAGTATCCTTCCCCCAGGAGTGGGGAGGGAATATGGATTTTGCAGTATCCTTCCAAGCCACACCCATAGAACCGGTAGTAAAAAAAAATTGGATTTCACCACTGATGGAAGCCAAGATCACCAAACACAGATCATACTTTGATCATGTTGCAAGAGCTGATTCACTTGAAAAATCCATCAAGCTGGGAATGATCAGTGGAAAAAGAAGAAGGGGCCACTCTGGTACCCACTGAGTGGACACTATAAAGGATGACACCGGGATGACCATGGGAAACCTAAAGGCATCAGTGTGTGACAGAGGGGCATGCGGAGTTGTGAACTAAACCCAAACTTTCTTAATTCTCACTCGACAATAATCAACCCTCATTGATAACCCAGGATTGGCAGTTTAGACAAGTTGAAGAAGTGCTCTGAAGAAAGGAAGGTTTTTGTTTGGCTTCAGATTCACTTCCTCTCACTGTGTATCTAGCACAGTAATAAATTGCCTTGTCTTCAGCTTTGAGGCTGTTCATTTGCAGATACAGCTGGCTTTTGGCATTGTCCCTGGAGATGGTGAAGCGTCCTTTGACAGACTCTGCATAGAGTTGATCACTGCCATCGGGCGAAATAGCTGCAATCCATTCCAGTCCTTTCCCAGGAGCCTGTCTCACCCAGTCCATGCTGTCGCTGCCAAAGCTGCTTTAGGTGAATCCAGAGGCTTGGCAGGAGAGGCGGAGGGACTCTCCAGGTCTTCTCACATCCCCTCCAGACTCCACCAATTGGCCTTGAGATTGGACTCCTAAAAAGAAAGGTTTTTTTTTTTTTTAATGAGATCTCCTGCATAGCAGAGCAGAACATGGGAATAAACTTTATATAGAGGGAATAATTACCTTTGAGGAGTACTAGTAAGGACAGGAGGTTTAGCCACATTTTTGCTCCCTCTAATGAGTGGAGGGAATTGACAAGAGAGGATTCAGCAAATAGCACAAGGTTTAGGTTGGTGGGTGTTGTCTGAAGAGGGAAACCCTGGGGCTCTTTTAAAGGGGAAATTGTGTCTGAATTTACATATCTGTTAGGATAAAAGAGATTTTGACGAACATAATTTACATCTACATGTTCTAATTAACATTTTAGTCCTAAGAAAAGTTTTGGACACTTTTTTTCCTTGAGTTAATAGATAAAAGAGTCAGTTTACTGTACATTAAATGCTAAAAAATTTCACTACACTTCCAAATGATTTTAGTAATACGGAACATGGTGGCAAGATAGGGCGCAAAACATAAAATGTGACGACAGTCGTAAGTACGAGGACCAGTCAAAAGTGTGAGGACCATTCAAAAATAACTTTTTCAGCCCTCCGAGTAGTTCCTATTCACAGTTTCACATTTAGGACTCCTGAAATGTAAAATTTTCTTGAGAACGTTTCGGTGAATTATTACAGAAATAAAATAAATAATATGAACTGCACAATGAGACAATATCTAATGACATTCGCTTTAATTTCCTTCCCCACCCCCACTAGGTTCACAAATTAAAACTTAAGTCAAATTGTGGCCAAATACAGTCTCTCATTTCAAACAGAATGAGAAATAATTCTCTTTTTTTTATCCAAAAGATTCTGTTTGCTCTTGGTTTTCTGTTGTAAACCCAGACATGGTTTCCTAGTATGGATTATAGAGATTGGACTCTTAAAGTGAAGTGAAGTTGTTTTGAGTTCCATGGAGAGAAACTTTAAAATCTTCTGGATTGTTGTATATCATTTGTATTAGAGGTGGGTTACCCCCGGTTCAGACCGGTTTGAAAGAACCGGTAGTAAAGCCAAATAGAGGCCCTGCCCACTGCCCCGGATATCATCATCAGCAATCTACACATGTGTAAAAGTGCCACACTGTTGTGGACTGGTAGTAAAGGTAAGTAGAACCTATCCAGGTTTGTATCTATAAGCAGTGATGGGATTCAACTTTTTTAACAAGTGGTTCTGTGGGTGTGGCTTATTTGGGGGCGTGGCTTGGTGGTCATGTGACCGGGTGGGCATGGGTATGTGCATAGGGACTATCAGAGGGCTGAAAAAGTTATTTTTGAGCAGTCTTTGCATTTATGACTGGTCATCATTTATGCCCATTGTAGCATTCTCAATAAACCTGTCACTCATTTCACAACTGCTTCTCTTCACCACGGTGACAAGATAGGAAAACATAAAATGTGAGGACAGTCATAAGTTCGAGGACTGGTCAAAAGTGTGAGGACCGGTTGAAGACAATTGAAGACAATTGTCCAAAAAGACCATTAAACATATTTTATTCCCTATCATGTTCCCTCCAGCTAAATGGGTTCTTGGATTTTCTATGGCAACATGACCAGGTGGGTATGGCTTGGTGGTCATGTCACCGGGTGGGCGTGGCTATGTGCATAGGGGCTACTCAGAAGGCTGAAAAAAGTTATGTCTGGCAGGTATTCGCACTTTTGACTAGTTCTCACACTTATGACCATCCTCACATTTATGACCGTTGCAGTATTTTTAACAACCGTTTTCACAGCTGCTTCTCTTCACCACGCTGACAAGATAGGGTGCAAAACATAAAATGTGAGTACAGTTGTAAGTGTGAGGACTGGTGAAAAATAACTTTTCAGCCCTCTGAATACTCCCTATGCACAGTTTCACATTTAGGACTCCTGAAATGTAAAAATTTTCTCGAGAACGTTTTGGTGAATGATTACAGAAATAAAATAAATAGTAATATGACCTCCACAATGAGACTATATCTAATGACAGTTTTTAAATTCCCTTCCCCACCCCCACTAGGTGCCTAGACAATGGAATTCCATGTGACAACATTGCCCCCCAGTGTCCAAAATGAGGAGAGGACCCATCTTCCTAATTCTCCACAGAGATTCTTTTGGTGCAGATGTTTCCTCAATATGAGAAGGACAGTTTGGGGGTTTAGAAAAGGGCTTTTCAAACTTCTTGCAGATTGTACCACTTTTTGGCTTTAGCAATATTTGAGTACCACGAGTCACCTTGCAAAGTGTCACAAACTTAATGACAAGAAAGAAAGAAAGAAAGAAAGAAAGAAAGAAAGAAAGAAAGAAAGAAAGAAAGAAAGAAAGAAAGAAAGAAAGAAAGAAAAAGAAAGAGAAAAAAAGTGATGAAGTACGTGTTATCATTGATTTACGAAACTTTGCTTAATGACTGAAGTGATAATGGCACTGAAAAAAAAACTTATGAGCATTTTTGCGACTGAAAATCATTTTTGGCCAAATGAAGACAATTGGCAGAAAAGACAATTGATACTTAAACATATTTTATTCCCTAGCACATTCCCTCCACCTAAATGGGCAAATGGATTTTCTAGGGCAACATGGCTTCCAGAGTTAAAACTGAAGTCAGGACACGTCTTCTGAATTCTCCAAGGAGATTCCTTCAGAGCAGGTATTTCCCCAAAGTGTGTTTGCCAGTTTGGATATTTAGAAGGATTATCCTAAGGTTTCCTTTTCACCCTTCTGCCCAACACTAAAAAAGCACATTTCATTCCAGTGAAGTCAAATCAATTGGTAGTCTTGGAACTTTTTTTATTTTAGTTACAGCAAACTTTTTTAATACATCCAAACTTCTTCAAGTTCTCACTAGACAATGATCCAACCTCATTGATAACCCAGGATTTGAGGCTTAGTCAAGATGAAGAGATGCTCTGAAGAAAGGAAGGTTCTTGCATGACATCAGATTCACTTCACTCACTGTGTACGTAGCACAGTAATAGGCTGCCGTGTCTTCAGCTTTGAGGCTCTTCATTTGCAGATGCAGCTGGCTTTTGGCATTGTCCCTGGAGATGGTGAAGCGGCCCTTGACTTTGTCTGAGTATGTAAACATACCCGCATTGGAGTTTATGTATGCCACCCATTCCAGTCCTTTCCCAGGAGACTGTCTCACCCAGCTCATGCCATGGGTGCTGAAGGTGAATCCAGAGGCTTGGCAGGAGAGACGGAGGGACTCTCCAGGTCTTCTCACATCACCGCCAGACTCCACTAACCCTGACTTGAGATTGGACCCCTAAAAAGAAAAGTGGTGGGTTTTTGTTTGTTTGTTTTTTTAAGTGAGATCTCCTGCATAGAGGAGCAGAACATGGAAATAAACTCTATATGGAGGGATTAATTACCATTGAGGAGTACTAGTAAGGACACAAGGTTTAGCCACATTTTTGCTCCCTCTCAGGAATGGAGAGAATTGACAAGAGAGTATTCAGGAAATAGCAGAAGGTTTAGACTGATGGGTGTTGTCTAAAGAGGGAAACCATGGGGCTCTTTTAAAGGGGAAATTGTGCCTCAATTTACATATTTGATGGGATAAAAGACACTTTGGTGAACATAAGTTACATCTACATTTTGTAATCAACATTCTAGTCCTAAGAAAAGTTTTGGATACTTTCTCCCCCTGAGTTAATAAGAAAAAGGGCCTGTTTACTGTTTATTGAACTATAAAAAAGGCTTGAAAATTTCACTACACTTCCAAATGATATTAGTAGTATGGAATAAATGGACACGTTAGTCCCATTTAAGGACACTTATTAGAGAGGTTAAAAAAGGCTAGTACATTTGAATTAAAACGTTTGCTATCAGATCATCCTGCACTCCCACCTGGCGTAGGGAGCGGGTCACCCTAAACAGAGCGGCTGGGCGGTTCTCTGCAGATGCGATAAGAGCGGGAAAATAACATTGCAGTCCTAAGAAAAGGCTAACACACATTTTTTTTGAGTTAATAGAAGAAAGCGTCAGTTACTGTACATTAACTACAAAAAAGGCTTGAAAAATTTCACTACTTTTAAAAATGATTTTATGTCATAGAGAATAGATTGACCTTTAGTCTTGCTTAAGGAAACTTATTGGAGAGGATAAAGCAAGCACATTTGAATTGGGATGTTCTCTATGAGATTGATTTATTAACCATTGTTTATTATATGGAAAATCCCAACCACCTTCAAGGTAACATGGCTCGGAGAGTCAAAACTGAAGCAAGGAAGCATCTTCTTAATTCTCCAAGGAGATTCTTCAGAGCAGATATTTCCTCAGTGTGTGTTTACCAGAAGGATTATCCTAAATTTTCTTTTTCCATCATTTCCCCCTGATACTAAAGGACTACATTCCTTTCCAGTGAAGCCAAATGAATTCTAAAGAGGGACATAGACTTATTTTTTTTTCATTTTGTTACAGCAAACCTTTTGATACCTAGAACCAAACATCCTGAAATTCTCACTGATGATCAACTCTCATTGATAACTGCAGGATTTGAGGGTTAGACAAACTGCTCTGAAGAAAGGAAGGTTTTTGTTTGGCTTCAGATTCACTTCCTCTCACTGTGTATCTTGCACAGTAATAAATTGCTGTGTCTTCAGCTTTGAGGCTGTTCATTTGCAGATACAGCTGGCTTTTGGCATTGTCCCTGGAGATGGTGAAGCGTCCTTTGACAGACTCCGCATAGAGTTGCTTACTGCCATCGGACCCAATAACTGCAATCCATTCCAGTCCTTTTCCTGGAGCCTGTCTCACCCAGTCCATGCTGTCGCTGCTGAAGGTGAATCCAGAGGCTTGGCAGGAGAGACGGAGGGACTCTCCAGGTCTTCTCACATCTCCTCCAGACTCCACCAACTGGACTTGAGATTGGACCCCTAAAAAGAAAAGTGTTTTTTTTTAATGAGATCTCCTGCATAGAGGAGCAGAAGATGGAAATAAACTCTATATTTGGGATATAATTACCTTTGAGGAGTACTAGTAAGGACACAAGGTTTAGCCACATTTTTGCTCCCTCTAATGAATGGAGGGAATTGGCAAGAGAGGATTCAGCAAATAGCACAAGGTTTAGGTTGGTGGGTGTTGTCTGAAGAAGGAAACCGTGGGGCTCTTTTAAAGGGGAAATTGTGCCTCGATTTCCATATCTGTTGAGATAAAAGACATTTCGGTGAACATAACTTACATCTACATTTTGTAATCAACATTCTAGTCCTCAGAAAAGTTTTGGACACATTTTTTTCCTTGAGTTAATAAATAAAAGAGTTTGTTTATCATACATTAATTACAAAAAAGGCTTGAAAATTTCACTACATTTCCAAATGATTTTAGTAATACGGAATAAATGGACACTTTAGTCCCATTTAAGGACACTTATTAGAGAAGTTAAAAAAAGCTAGTACATTTGAATTAAAATGTTTGCTATCAGATTGGTTCTTAAACCATTGTTTACTTTATTGAAAATCCCAATTGCCATCACAGAACACTTTTTCAGCTAGGCAAGCTGGGGCCACTCACCTCACGAAGTAAAACTTCAGTCATATTGTGACCAAATACATCTCTCTATTCAAACAGAATGATAAATAATCCTCTGCGTCTATAAGCAGTGATGGGATTCAACTTTTTTAACAACCGGTTCTGTGGGTTTTGCTTATTTGGGGGCGTGGCTAGCTGGTCATGTGACCATGTGGGCGTGGCTATGAGCATAGGGACTACTCAGAGGGCTGAAAAAGTAATTTCTGACCGGTCCTCGCACTTTTGACTGATCCTCGCACTTATGACTGGTTATCATTTATGCCCATTGCAGCATTCTTAACAACTGTGTCACACATTTTACAACTGCAGCGCTTCATGGGACCATGTGGGTGTGGCCAGGTGGTCATGAGGCATCACTTCTTTTCCTAAGGACAGTGAATTATTACAGAAATAAAATTAAAAAACTATTATCTGACTTTCACAATGAGACAATATCTAATGACAGTTTTTAAATTCCCTTCCCCACCCCCACTAGGTGCCTAGACAATGGGATTCCATGTGACAACATTGCCCTCCAGTGTCCAAAATGAGGAGAGGACCCACCTTCCTAATTCTCCAAGGAGATTCTTTTGGTGCAGATGTTTCCCCAATATGAGAACGGCAGTTTGGAGGTTTAGAACAGGGCTTTTCAAAATTCTTGCAGATTGTACCACTTTTTGGCTAGAGCAATATTTGAGTACCACCAGTCGTCTAGCAAGGTGTCAAAAACTTGATGACCAAAAAAGAAAAAAGGAAAGGAAAAAGGAAAATAGTGATTGTTATGGCCTGTACCCAGTCTGTGCGGCTGGTGGCTGATTCGGACAGCGAGGAGGCTGGTGTGGTGCTGTACCATCAGCCTGTGCAGCTGGCACTCGAGTTGGACAATGAGGCTGGAGAAGATGTCGTGCCAGAGGCAGGGATTCAGCCAGGGCCTTCAGAACCTCCTGAAGCTCCCTTAAGTGAAGAGGATGAAGAGGAGGAGCCTCTTCTCGATGCATGGGTGCGCAGAGCTGCCAAAAGGCAGGAGTGACTCTTCAGTCGGAGGTCTCCTCAAGAGTAAAGCTTGGGGCTAATTGGCCACTCCCTTAGCTTATTTAAGGAGGAACATCGACTGAAGTAATTTTCAGGGAACAACTTCATTCACTCTCCTTTGTGCCTTCATCTTTGTTCTTTGCAAATTGCTTCTGGGCTTTTATAGTAAGATTAAGATTATTTATTCTTTGGATTCTTGTAGGCTGTTAAGAAAGTTAACAGCCTTTGTTTGGGAAAAAAAACCCCTATTTAATTTAGTAAACTAAGGTTTGTACAGACTTTGTGTGTGCTGCGTTCTTTGGGGTCCGTAGCTGGGGCAGAACAGTAGTAGAGTACAGATCATCCTTGACTTACAACAGTTTGCTTAGTGACGGAAGTTACAATGGCACTGAAAAAAGTGACTTATGACCATTTTTAGCACTGCAAACCATTTTTGGCCAATTGAAGACAATTGGCGCTCCTTTAAAGGGGAAATCATGTCTCAATTTACATATCCGTTGGGATAAAAGAGCCCTTGACCAACACACTTCTGTGAACATGGCTTATATGTGCATTTTGTAATTAACATTGCGGCCCTAATAAAAGGCTTAGACACATTTTTTTCCCTTTGAGTTAATAGGAGAAAGGGTCAGTTTACTGTACATTAACTATTAAATGTAATTAAGTTGAAAAACTATTGGAGGGAATTTATTTCACTGATTAATTGTTCTCACTGTCAGGAAATTTCTCCTTAGTCCTAGATTACCTTTCTCCTTGATTAATTTCCATCCATTGCTTCTTGTTCTGCCTTCAGGGTCTTTGTAGGATAGATTGACCCCCAATTCTTTATAACAGCCCTTTTCTAATAATAATAAAATGTCCCAGACTAAACCTCATCAAAAATATCACTGTAAGCCAGGATCACCAAACACAGATCATACTTTGATCATGTTGTAAGAGCTGATTCACTCAAAAAAATCAATCATGCTGGGAATGATCAGCGGAAAAAAAAGAGGGGGCCACTCTAGTACCCACTGAGTGGACACTATAAAGGATGACACCGGGATGACCATGGCAGTCCTAGAGAAGGAAGGGTGAGACAGAGGGGCATGCAGAGTCGTGATCTACACCTAAAATGTCTTAAGTTCTCACTCGACAATAATCAACCCTCATTGATAACCCAGGATTGACGGCTGAGACAAGTTGAAGAAGTGCTCTGAAGAAAGGAAGGTTTTTGTTTGGCTTCAGATTCACTTCCTCTCACTGTGTATCTAGCACAGTAATAAATTGCCTTGTCTTCAGCTTTGAGGCTGCTCATTTGCAGATGCAGCTGGCTTTTGGCATCGTCCCTGGAGATGGTGAAGCGTCCTTTGACAGACTCTGCATAGAATTGATTACTGCCATCGGACCAAATAACTGCAACCCATTCCAGGCCTTTTCCTGTAGTCTGTCTCACCCAGTTCATGTTGTAGCTACTGAAGGTGAATCCAGAGGCTTGGCAGGAGAGACGGAGGGACTCTCCAGGTCTTCTCACATCTCCTCCAAACTCCACCAACTGTTCTTGAGATTGGACTCCTAAAAAGAAAAAAAAATTTTTTTAAATGAGATCTCCTGCATAGAGGAGCAGAATATAGAAATAAACTCTGTACGGAGGGAATAATTACCTTTGAGGAGTACTAGTAAGGACACAAGGTTTAGCCACATTTTTGCTCCCTCTAATGAATGGAGGGAATTGCCAAGAGAGGATCCTGCAAATGGCAGAAGGTTGAGGCTGGTGGCTGTTGTCTGAAGAAGGAAACCATGGAGCTCTTTTAAAGGGGAAATTGTGTCTGAATTTCCATATCTGTTGGGATAAAAGACATTTCAGTGAACATAACTTACATCTACATTTTGTAATCAACATTCTAGTCCTAAAAAAAGTTTTGGATACTTTTTTTCCTTTGAGTTAATAGATGAAAGAGTCAGTTTACTGTACATTAACTACAAAAAAGGCTTGAAAATTTCACTGTATTTCCAAATGATTTTAGTAATATAGAATACGTAGATACTTTAGTCCCATTTAAGGACACTTATTAGAGAGGTTAAAAAAAGCTTGAATTAGAACGTTTGCTATCAGGTTGTTTCTTCAACCATTGTTTATTTTATTGAAAATCCCAGCTACCATCAGCTAGGCAAATTGGGGCCACTCAACTCACAAAGTAAAACTTAAGTCATATTGTGACCAAATACAGTTTTTCAATTCAAAGAGAATGAGAAATAATTTCCTTTAATTCCCTTTCCCACCCCAACCAGGTGCCTAGACAATGGGATTCCATGTGACAACATTGCCCTCTAGTGTCCAAAATGATGAGAGGACCCATCTTCCTAATTCTCCAAGGAGATTCTTTAGGTGCAGATGTTTCCTCAATATAAGAACGGGCAATTTGGATGTTTAGAAGCTTTGTCCTAAAGTTACACTTCCAGGCTTCTGCCACGATACTAAAAACACTATTCAATTCCTGAAACTTGAATTGTCAAGCCATTTTCATCATTTTACATAGTCTTACAGCAAACTCTCTAATTCCCAGAGTAAAACAGCCTGAAGTTCTCTCTAGACAGTGACCGATCTTCATTGACGCTTCCTCTCGCTGTGTCTAGTGCACAATAATAGACTCTTGTGTCATCAGCTGTGAGGCTGTTCATTTGGATATACAGCTGGTTTCAGGCATATTCCTTGGAGATGATGAAGCGTCCCTTCAATTTCCCCAAGTGGCTACCAGAATTATAGCTTATCAAGGACACCCATTCCAGTCCTTTCCCAGCAGCCTGTTTCACCCAGTGCATTCTGTATTCATTAAACTTGGATCCAAAGGCTTGGCAGGAGAGACGGAGGGACTCTCCAGGTCTTCTCACACCCCCATCAGACTCCACCAACTGCACTTGAGATTGGACCCCTAAAAAGAAAAGGGTTTTTTTTTTTCAATGAGATCTTCTGCATAGAGGAGCAGAACATGGAAATAAATTCTATATTTGGGACATAATTACCTTTGAGGAGAACTAGTAAGGACACAAGGTTTAGCCACATTTTTGCTCCCTCTAATCAATGGCAGGAAACGCCAAGAGAGGATTCAAGAAATAGCAGAAGGATTAGGTTGGTGGGTACTGTCTGAAGAGGGAAACCATGGGGCTCTTTTAAAGGGGAAATTGTGTCTGAATTTACATATCTGTTGGGATAAAAGACATTTCAGTGAACATAACTTACATCTACATTTTGTAATCAACATTCTAGTCCTAAGAAAAGTTTGGGACACATTTTTTTTCCTTCAGTTAATAGATAAAAGAGTCAGTTTACTGTACATTAACTACAAAAAAGGCTTGAAAATTTCACCACACTTCCAAATGATTTGAGTAATAAGGAATAAATGGACATGTTAGTCCCATTTAAGGACACTTATTAGAGAAGTTAAAAAAAGCTAGGATATTTGAATTAAAACACTGGCTATCAGATTGTTTCTTAAACCATTGTTTATTTTTTTGAAAATCGCAGCTACCATCATGGAACACTTTTTCAGCTAGGCAAGTTGGGTCCACTGAACTCATGAACTAAAACCTAAGTCATATTGTGACAAAATACAGTCTTTCAATTCAAAGAGAATGAGAAATAATTCTCTTTGTATTATCCAAAAGGTTCTGTTTGCTCTGGGTTTTCTTTTGTAAACCCAGACATGGTTTTCCAGTATGGATTATAGAGATTGGACTGCTAAGGTGAAGTGAAGAAGAAGTGAAGTTGTTTTGAGTTCCATGGAGAGAAACTTTAAAATCTTCTGGATTTCTGTATAGCATTTGTATCAGTGGTGGGTTGTCCCCGGTTCAGATTGGTTCGAATGAACCAGTAGTAAAACTGGAGGGAGCCCCCGCCCACTGCCCCGGATGTTGTCATCAGTGATCTGCGCATGCGGAGAAGCGCGATCCTGTTGCGAACCGCTAATAAAGGTAAGTAGAACCCATCCCTGATTAGTATCTATAAGCAGTGGTGGGATTCAACTTTTTTAACAACCGGTTCTGTGGGCGTGGCTTATTTTGGGGTGTGGTTTGGTGGACATGTGACTGAGTGGGCATGGCTACGTGCATAGGGTCTACTCAGAGGGATGAAAAATGTGATTTCTGACCTGTCCTTGCACTTATGACCGGTCCTCGCACTTATGACCTTGCACTTATGATCATCATTTATGCTGGTTGCCGAATTCTTAACAACCGTGTCACTCATTTCACAACTGCAGTGCTTCATGTTACAGGGTGGGTATAGCCAGGTGGTCATGTGGCTTCGCTTCTTTGCCCTAATGACAGTGAATTATGACAGAAATAAAATTAAAAAAATATTATCTGACTTTCACAATGAGACAATATCTAATGACAGTTTTTAAATTCCCTTCACAATCCCCACTAGGTGCCTAGACAATGGGATTCCATGTGACAACATTGCCCTCTAGTGTCCAAAATGAGGAGAGGACCCATCTTCCTAATTCTCCAAGGAGATTCATTTGGTGCAAATGTTTCCTCAATATGAGAATGGCAGTTTGGAGGTTTAGAACAGGGCTTTTCAAACTTCTTGCAGATTGTACCACTTTTTGGCTATAGCAATATTTGAATACCACCAGTCGCCAAGCAAGGTGTCAAAAACTTGATGACAAGAAAGAAAGAAAGAAAGAAAGAAAGAAGGAAGGAAGGAAGGAAGGAAGGAAGGAAGGAAGGAAGGAAGGAAGGAAGGAAGGAAGGAAGGAAGGAAGGAAGGAAGGAAGGAAGGAAGGAAGGAAAAAAGTGATAAAGCACAGGTCGTTCTTGATTTACAACAGTTTGCTTAGTAACGGAAGTTACAATTGCACAGAAAAAAATGACTTATGATCATTTTTAGCACTGAAAACCATTTTTCGGCCAGTTGAAGATAATTGTCCAAAAGGACAATTGATACTTAAACATATTTTATTCCCTAGCAAATTCCCTCCAGCTAAATGGGCAACTGGATTTTCTATGGCAACATGGCTTCCAGAGTAAAGACTGAAGTCAGGACACATCTTCTTAATTCTCCAAGGAGATTCCTTCAGAGCAGGTATTTCCCCCATGTGTGTTTGCTAGTTTGGATATTTAGAAGGATTATCCTAAGGTTTCCTGTTCACCCTTCCGCCCAACACTAAACAAGCACATTTCATTCCAGTGAAGTCAAATCAACTGGTAGACTTGGAACTTTTCTTATTTTAGTTACAGCAAACTTTTTTAATACCTACATCCAAGCTTCTTCAAGTTCTCACTAGACAATGATCCAACCTCATTGATAGCCCAGGATCTGAGGCTTAGACAAGTTGAAGAAGTGCTCTGGAGAGAAGGAGGTTTTTGTTTGGCTTCAGATTCACTTCCTCTCACTGTGTCTCTTGCACAGTAATAAATTGCCGTGTCTTCAGCTTTGAGGCTGTTCATTTGCAGATACAGCTGGCTTTTGGCATTGTCCCTGGAGATGGTGAAGCGGCCCTTCACTTTGTCTGAGTAGAGCTTTCCACTGGAATCAGTATAGATGTAGGAAACCCATTCCAGACCTTTCCCTGGAGTCTGTCTCACCCAGCTCATATCGAAGCTGCTGAAGCTGAATCCAGAGGCTTGGCAGGAGAGACGGAGGGACTCTCCAGGTCTTCTCACATCCCCTCCAGACTCCACCAACTGTACTTGAGATTGGACCCCTAAAAAGAAAAGTGTTTTTTTTAAATGAGATCTCCTGCGTAGAGGAGCAGAACATGAAAATAAACTCTATATGGAGGGAATAATTACCATTGAGGAGTACTAGTAAGGACACGAGGTTTAGCCACATATTTGCTCCCTCTAATGATTGGAGGGAATTGACAGAGGATTCAACAAATAGCACAAGGTTTAGGTTGGTGGGTGTTGTCTGAAGAGGGAAACCATGGGGCTCTTTTAAAGGGGAAATTGTGTCTGAATTTACATATCTGTTGGGATAAAAGAGCCCTTGCCTACAACACGTCTGTGAACATCACTTCCCTGTGCATTTTATAGATAACGTTGAAGTCCAAAGAAAAGGATTATGACTCATCTATCTATCTATCTATCTATCTATCTATCTATCTATCTATCTATCTATCTATCTATCTATCTATCTATCTATCATCTATCTATCTATCTATCTATCTATCTATCTATCTATCTATCTATCTATCTATCTATCTATCTATCTACCTACCTACCTACCTACCTTCCTACCTACCTACCTACCTACCTACCTACCTACCTATCTATCTATCTATCTATCTATCTATCTATCTATCTATCTATCTATCTATCTATCTATCATCTATCTATTTTATGAATTAACAGGCAAAAGGGCAAGTTTACTGAGCATTAACTCAAAGAAAAGCCTGGAAAATACACTAAATACACTGTTTTATTTGTTTATTTTATGAAAAATCCCAAATATATTAAATGGCAGTTGAACTGCAAGGAACCCATTTTCAGCTATATTAGTTGGGGCCCATCAATTCACAAAGTCAGACTTCAATCCTATTGTGACCAAATACACTTTCTTATTCCAGAGAGCATAATAAATAATTCTCTTTTATGTTATCCAAAATATTATGTTTACCGTAGGTTATCTGTTGTAAAGCCAGATAAGGCTTCCCAGTAAGGATTTTGGTATCTTGAGAAATTAAATCCTTTTGAGATCCCTTGAGAGGAATCCAATATTTTCTGGATTCCTGGACATATTTGCATGTATAATCCTTTAACTGTTTTACATGTTCAATGAATACGAAAAAGCACAAGCGTTATGCCTGTGGGAGTTGTCTATGAAGGGAAACCATTGGGTCCCTTTAAAGGGGAAATTGTGCCTTCATTTTCATATCTGATGGGATATAAGAGCTCTACATCAGGGGTGCCATTCAGTAGGTTCTGACAGGTTCTAGAGAACCGGTAGCAGAAGTTTTGAGTAGTTCGGAGAATTGGCAAATGCCACCTTTGGCTGGCTGCAGAGTGGGTTGGGAATGGAGATTTTGCAATATCCTTTCCCCAGGAGTGGGGAGGGAATGCGGATTTTGCAGTATCCTTACCCCACCAGACCCACCAAGCCACACCGGTAGAACCGGTAGTAAAAAAAAAATGGATTTCACCAGTGCTGGAAGCCAAGCTGAGAAAACACAGATCATACATTGATCATAATGGAAGAGCTAATTCATTTGAAAAATCAATCATGCTGGGAATAATCAGAGGAAAAAGAAGAAAGGGCCACTCTAGTACCACCTGACTGGACACTATAAAGGATGACACTGGGATTCCCATGGAGGATCTAAAGAAGGCAGTGTGAGACAGAGGGGCATGGAGAGTTGTGATTTACACCCAAACATTCTGAAGTTCTCACTCGACAATAATCAACCCTCATTGATAATCCAGGATGGCGGCTTAGACAAGTTGAAGAAGTGCTCTGAAGAAAGGAAGGTTTTTGTTTGGCTTCAGATTCACTTCCTCTCACTGTGTGTCTTGCACAGTAATAGACGGCCGTGTCTTCAGCTTTGAGGCTGTTCATTTGCAGATACAGCTGGCTTTTGGCATTATACCTGGAAATGGTGAAGCGGCCCTTCACTTTGTCTGAGTACCTGATATCACTGGAATCATAGTTGATGTAGGCCACCCATTCCAGTCCTTTCCTGGGAGCCTGTCTCACCCAGTGCATGCTATAGTCGCTGAAGGTGAATCCAGAGGCTTGGCAGGAGAGACGGAGGGACTCTCCAGGTCTTCTCACATCACCGCCAGACTCCACCAACTGTACTTGAGATTGGACCCCTAAAAAGAAAAGTGGTGGGTTTTTGTTTGTTTGTTTTTTTAAGTGAGATCTCCTGCATAGAGGAGCAGAACATGGAAATAAACTCTATACGGAGGGAATAATTACCATTGAGGAGTACTAGTAAGGACACAAGGTTTAGCCACATTTTTGCTCCCTCTTAGGAATGGAGAGAATTGACAAGAGAGTATTCAGGAAATAGCACAAGGTTTAGACTGATGGGTGTTGTCTCAAGAGGGAAACCATGGGGCTCTTTTAAAGGGGAAATTGTGCCTCAATTTACATATTTGATGGGATAAAAGACACTTTGGTGAACATAACTTACATCTACATTTTGTAATCAACATTCTAGTCCTAAGAAAAGTTTTGGATACTTTCTCCCCCTGAGTTAATAAGAAAAAGGGCCTGTTTACTGTACATGAACTATAAAAAAGGCTTGAAAATTTCACTATACTTCCAAATGATTTTAGTAATATGGAATAAATAGACACGTTAGTCCCATTTAAGGACACTTATTAGAGAGGTTCAAAAAAGCTAATACATTTGAATTAAAACATTTGCTATCAGATTGTTTCTTAAACCATTGTTTACTTTATTGAAAATCCCAGCTACTATCATGAAACACTTTTTCAGCTAGACAAGTTGGGTCCACTCAACTCACAAAGTAAAACTTAAGTCATATTGTGACCAAATACAGTCTCTCAATTCAAACAGAATGAGAAATAATTCTCTTTGTATTATCCAAAAGATTCTCTTTGCTTTGTGTTTTCTGTTGTAAACCCAGACATGGTTTCCCAGTATGGATTATAGGGATTGGACTGCTAAGGTGAAGTGAAGAAGAAGTAAAGTTGTTTTGAGTTCCATGGAGAGAAACTTTAAAATCTTCTGGATTGCTGTATAGCATTTGTATCAGTGGACGGTTGTCCCCGGTTCAGACCGGTTCGAAGGAACCAGTAGTAAAACTGGAGGGAGGCCC
Source organism: Coluber constrictor foxii (assembly GCA_038048745.1). Classification (NCBI taxonomy): domain Eukaryota; kingdom Metazoa; phylum Chordata; class Lepidosauria; order Squamata; family Colubridae; genus Coluber; species Coluber constrictor. The sequence goes on along the minus strand of CM075961.1, from coordinate 37,186,228 downwards.
CGCCCACTGCCCCGGATGTTGTCATAGGCGATCTGCGCATGCATACAAGCGCAATCCTGTTGGGAACAGGTAGTAAAGGTAAGTATAACCCACCCCTGATTAGTATCTGTAAGCAGTGGTGGGATTCAACTTTTTTAACAACCGGTTCTGTGGGCGTGGCTTATTTGGGGTGGGGGTGGCTTGCTGATCATATGACTGGGTGGCTGTGGCTATGTGCATATGGACTACTCAGAGGTCTGAAAAGAGATTTCTGACCGATCCTCAAATTTATGACTGGTCATCATTTAAGCCCATTGCAGCATTCTTAACAACCGTATCACTCATTTCACAACTACTTCTCTTTGCCACAATGACAAGATAGGGCGCAAAACATAAAATGTGAGGACAGTTCTAAGTACGAGGACTGGTCAAAAGTGTGAGGACCGGTCAAAAATAACTTTTTCAGCACTCTGAATAGTCCCTATGCACAGTTTCACATTTAGGACTCCCGAAATGTAGCATTTTCTTGAGAATATTTCAGTGAATTATTCCAGAAATAAAATAAATAATAATATGACCTCCACAATGAGACAATATCTAATTACATTTGCTTTAATTCCCTTCCCCACCCCCACCAGGTACCTAGACAATGGGATTCCATGTGACAACATTGCCCCCTAGTGTCCAAAATGAGGAGAGGACCCGTCTTCCTAATTCTCCAAGGAGATTCTTTTGGCGCAGATGTTTCCTCAATATGAGAATGGCAGTTTGGAGGTTTAGAACAGGGCTTTTCAAACTTTTGCATATTGTACCACTTTTTGGCTATAGCAATATTCGAGTTCCACCAGTCGCCTAGGAAGGTGTCAAAAACTTGATGACAGAAAGAAAGAAAGAAAGAAAGAAAGAAAGAAAGAAAGAAAGAAAGAAAGAAAGAAAGAAAGAAAGAAAGAAAGAAAGAAAGAAAGAAAGAAAGAAAGAAAGAAAGAAAGAAAGAAAGAAAAGAAAAGAAAAGAAAAAGGAAAAAAGTGATAAAGTACAGTTCGTCCTTGACTTACAACAGTTTGTTAAGTGATGGAAGCAACAATCGTACTGAAAAAAATGACTTATAACCATTATTAGCACTGAAAACCATTTTTTGGCCAATTGAAGACAATTGTCCAAAAAGACAATTGATCAAACATGTTTTATTCCCTAGCACATAATTTTGTTTTACTACTGGTTCTGTGAGTGTGGCTTGGTGGGCATGGCAGAGGAAGGATACTGCAAAATCCTCATTCCCCCACCCTACTCCTGGAGGAAGGATACTGCAAAATCCTCATTCCCTCCCCACTCCTGGAGGAAGGATATTGCAAAATCTCCATTCCCACCCCACTCTGGGGCCAGCCAGAGGTGGTATTTGCCAGTTTCTCCAAACTGCTCAAAATTTCTGCTATTGGTTCTCCAGAACCTGTCAGAACCTGCTGGATTTCACCCCTGTTCCAAACAGAACTCACCGTGTAAATAAGGAAGGTGAAATTCAAATTTTCAAGCCATTTTCATTGTCTTACATTTTCTTACAGCAAACATTCTAATTGGATATCTAGAACAAAAGAGTTAGAAGTTTCTCTCTTGAAAGGGATCAACCTTAATTGGCTAATCAAAGATCTGAGGCAGGATATGTATTTATGTTTTAACTGTTTTATGCCTTCCCTGAATAGGATATTAAAACCTCCTCATTTTGGTTGCAATTCCTGGAAAACATTCTCCGGAGACAAACACCAATGATAAATGATCTTACACAAATTCTCGGCTTCCCTTTGAGCCTTCTACCCTCCTGAGATGCAAAATTTTCTTGAGATTCAGTGAATTGTGAAGGAAATAACAATAATGAATCCTCGTTGACTAATCCAGGATCTGTGGCTCAATCAAATGGGAGGACTGCTCTGAAGAAAAGAAGGTTTTTGCTTGGCCTCAGATTCACTTCCTCTCACTGTGCCTCTTGCACAGTAATAGACTGCCGTGTCTTCAGCTTTGAGGCTGTTCATTTGTAAATACAGCTGGCTTTTGGCATTGTCCCTGGAGGTGGTGAAGCGTCCCTTTACTTTGTCAGAGTAGTAGACATCTCCTCCATCATAACGTAAAGATGAAACCCATTCCAGCCCTTTTCCAGGAGCTTGTCTCACCCAAGCCATCCCATAGCTGCTGAAGGTGAATCCAGAGGCTTGGCAGGAGAGACGGAGGGACCCTCCAGGTCTTCTCACATCCCCTCCAGATTCCACCAACTGGACTTCAGATTGGACTCCTATAAAGAAAGTATTTTTTTTTTAATGAGATCTCTTGCGTGCAGGAGCAGAACATAGAAATAAACTATTTAGTGGCAATAATTACCTTTGAGGACTACTAGTAAGGACACAAGGTTTAACCACATTTTTGCTTCTCTGAAGCAAAACGAATAGGCGAGATTGAGAGGACAAATTTCAGGAAATAGAACAACGTTTATGTTGGTGGGTGTTGTCTGAAGAGGGAAATGATGGGGCTCCTTTAAAGGGGAAATTGTGCCTAAATTTACATATCTGTTGGGATAAAGGAGCCCTCCAGGTCATGGACTAAAACATTTACAGTATGTGAATATAACTTTCATGTGCATTTTTTTTTTAAAAAAATGAGATCTCCTGCATAGAGGACCAGAACATGAAAATAAACACTTTACGGAGGGAATAATTACCATTGAGGAGTACTAGTAAGGACACAAGGTTTAGCCACATTTTTGCTCCCTCTAATGAATGGAGGGAATTGCCAAGAGAGGATTCAACAAATAGCAGAAGGTTTAGGTTGGTGGGTGTTGTCTGAAGAGTGAAACCCAGCTACCATAACGGAACACTTTTTCAGCTAAGCAAGTTGGCTCCACTCAACTCACGAAGTAAAACTTAAGTTATATTGTGATGAAATATAATCTCTCAATTCAAACAGAATGATAAATTATTCTCTTTGTATTATCCAAAAGATTCTCTTTCCTCTGTGTTTTCTCTTGTAAACCCAGACATGGTTTCTCAGTGCGGATTATAGAGATTGGACTGCTAAAGTGAAGTGAAGAAGAAGTGAAGTTGTTTTGAGTTCCATGGAGAGAAACTTTAAAATCTTCTGGATTGCTGGATAGCATTTGTATCAGTAGTGGGTTGTCCCCGGTTTGGACAGGTTCGAAAGAACCGGTAGTAAAACCGGAGGGAGGCCCCGCCCACTGCCCCAGATCTCATCATCAGTGATCTGCGCATGCGTAGAAGCGTGATCCTGTTGTGAAACGGTAGTAAAGGAAAGTAGAACCCACCCCTGATTAATATCTTTAAGCAGTGCTGGGATTCAACATTTTAAACAACCGGTTCTGTGGGTGTGGCTTATTTGAGGAGCGTGGCTTGGTGATCATGTGACTGGGTGTGCATGGCTAGCTGGTCATTTGATGGTGTAGGCGTGGCTAGCTTGTCATGTGAGTGGTTGGGAATGGCTATGTGCATAGGGACTACTCAGAGGGCTGAAAAAAGTGATTTCTGACAGGTCTTTGCACTTTTGACCGGACTTTGCACTTATGACCTTGCACTTATGATCATCATTTATGCCGGTTGCAGCATTCTTAACAACCATGTCACTCATTGCACAACTGCAATGCTTTATGTGACCGGGTGGGTGTGGCCACGTTGTCATATGGCATCGCTTCTTTGCCCTAATGACAATGAATTATTACAGAAATAAAATAAAAAAAAATATTATCTGACTTTCACAATGAGACAATATGTAATGACATTTGCTTTAATTCCCTTCCCCACCCCCACTAGGTGCCTAGACAATGGGATTCCATGTGACAACATTGCCCTCTAGTGTCCAAAATGAGGAGAGGACCCATCTTTCTAATTCTCCAAGGAGATTCTTTTGGTGCAGATGTTTCCTCAATATGAGAACGGCAGGTTGGAGGTTTAGAACAGGGCTTTTCAAACTTCTTGCAGATTGTACCACTTTTGGGCTACAGCAATATTCAACTTCCAGCAGTAACCTAGCAAGGTGTCAAAAAATTGATGAGAAAGAAAGAAAGAAAGAAAGAAAGAAAGAAAGAAAGAAAGAAAGAAAGAAAGAAAGAAAGAAAGAAAGAAAGAAAGAAAGAAAGAAAGAAAGAAAGAAAGAAAGAAAGAAAGAAAGAAAGAAAGAAAAGGAAAAAGAAAAAAAAATGATAAAGTACAGGCCATCCTTGACTTACAAAAGTTTGCTTAGTGACGGAAGCTACAATGGCACTGAAAAAATTGACTTAGGACCATTTTTGGCATTGACAACCATTTTAGGTCAATTGAAGACAATTGGCCAAAAAGACAATTGATACTTAAACATATTTTATTCCCTAGAACGTTCCCTCCAGCTAAATGGGCAATTGGATTTTCTATGGCAACATGGCTTCCAGAGTTAAAACTGATTTCAGGACACATCTTCTTAATTCTCCAAGGAGATTCCTTCAGAGCAGGTATTTCTCCCATGTGTATTTCCCAGTTTGGATATTTGGAAGGATTATCCTAAGGTTTCCTTTTCACCCTTCCGCCCAACACTAAACAAGCACATTTCATTCCAGTGAAGTCAAATCAACTGGTAGACTTGGAACATTTTTATTTTAGTTACAGCAAACTTTTTTAATACCTACACCCAAACTTCTTCAAGTTCTCACTAGACAATGATCCAACCTCATTGATAACCCAGGATTTGAGGCTTAGACAAGGTGAAGAGATGCTCTGAAGAAAAGAAGGTTTTTGCTTGGCCTCAGATTCACTTCCTCTCACTGTGTCTCTTGCACAGTAATAGGCTGCCGTGTCTTCAGCTTTGAGGCTGCTCATTTGCAGATCCAGCTGGTTTTTGGCATTGTCCCTGGAGATGGTGAAGCGGCCCTTCACTTTATCTGAGTAGTAAGTGTTACTGGAAACTTTGTTATGCATGCGACTCTAGATGTGTATGCTTCACACAGATGTGAAGGCAGGAGAAGAAGTAATGGATCAAAACTAGTCAAAGAGAGAAGCATCCTAGAACTAAGGAGAAATTTCCTGACAATGAGAACAATTAATCAGTGGAACAATTTGCCTCCAGAGGTTGTGGATACTCCATCACTGGGCGGGGCTCAGTCAAGTTGAAGAGCAGATCTAAACCTAAAGGAAGATTCTTGTTTGGCTTCAGATTCACTTCCTCTCACTGTGTCTCTTGCACAGTAATAGACTGCCGTGTCTTCAGCTTTGAGATGGTTCATTTGCAGATACAGCTGGCTTTTGGCATTGTCCCTGGAGATGGTGAAGCGGCCCTTGACTTTGTCTGAGTAGGAAGTACCTGAATCGGTGTTTATATATGCCACCCATTCCGGTCCTTTTTCTGAAAACTGTCTCATCCAGACCATCTCATGGCTGCTGAAGGTGAATCCAGAGGCTTGGCAGGAAAAACGGAGGGACTCTCCAGGTCTTCTCACATTCCACCCTGACTCCACCAACTGTACTTGAGATTGGATTCCTAAAAAGAAAAGGGTTTGTTTTTTAATGAGATCTCTTTCATACAAAAGCAGAACGTAGAAATCAACTTCACATAGAGGAAATAATTACCTTTGAGGACAACTAGTAAGGACAGAAGATTTAACCACATCTTTTGCTCCCTTGTAGTCAATGGAGGGAACTGACAGGGAAGGATTCAGGAAATATCACAAGGTTATGTCAGTGGATTGCCTCTGAAAAGGAAACCCTGGGGCTCCTTTAAAGGGAAATCATGCCTTGATTTACATATCTGTTGGGATTAAAAAGCCCAACATGGCATTGACTAAAACATTTCAGTGCACGTAACTTCCATGTGTGTTTTTCAATTAACATTCCAGTCCTAAGAAAAGAATTGTTCCATTTTTCCTATGAGTTTACTGTAGATTCAACTGTATATTCAGTGTAAAAAAGGCAAGAAAAGTTTCAATACTTCTCAAGGTGATGCAAGGTAATAGGGAATAAACTTATTTATTAGAAAGCATATAAAAAATCTAACACATCTCACATTTGCTACAAGATTACATCTTTAACTGACTAATCAAAGATTCGAGGCAGGATTTGTGTTTATAATGTTTTAACTGTTTTCACTGAATATGGTAGTAAAATCCTTTCCTTTCCTTTTTATTTCCAGGAAATATTTGAAGTACCTTGACACATTCTCTGGTGACAAACACCAAAGGTAAATTATTTTATACCAATTCAATTGGTACCCTCCTGAGATGCCAAATTTTGTAACGTCTCAGTGGATTATGATGGAAATAACAAAACGTATTTTCTTTGAACAGAGTATTTGGCCTGTTCACAAATTTAGACGGTGTTTAGTCATTTCAATTAAATTTACAATTACTATATTTCCTTTTTGCCATATTTATTCCTCATCTATTGTTTTAAAAAACCAATATTACCTTTCATCCTCATCTCTAATCTAAATCAAATTCAATTTTTCCCTTTTATTCTATATTATACCCCTTCTCATTGTCATCTTTTTTTATATCCATCCTCACATTGGTTAATTATGTAATTATGTAATACAGTTGTTTAATACAAATTCAACATTTTGATATAAATCAATTAGTTATATAACTATCTTTTTTGTATATTAATCAATATTAACATGAATAGTCCAATTATTTCCATGCAATCCAATTTCTTACAAATCATTAATTATATTTACCAATAATAATAAACCAAATAATTTCCCCCAAATATTCCTGCAAACCACAACTTAACAATTTCTGCTTTCAACACAATATGCAATTAATAGTATCTCAATTATTACAATTCCCTCGTTAAATAGAGCTTTTTTTCTTTTGTGTTTTAAATTCTTGAACTCTCCTCTTTTGCCCTAAATTTCCCATTGTTTGCACCTACCTTTTTTGGTGAAGAAAACAAATCTGCTTCTGCCTAAATTTCCAACGTAACAGCAAACACCCTGCTTTATTTTCAGTTTCGTTTTCAGCTTGATTTGCATAAGGAGAAAAAAAAATCTGCTCCAGCAATTTAGCTCTTTGCAGCAAGCAGCTGAGCCCTGTGCAAAACAACTGAGACCAAATCAGCTGAGAGTTGGGAGGCAGATCTAATCAATGGGCTAATTAGCCTATGCTGAAGCTGAAAGGAGTTGTTTTTTCTTTCTGTTTGCTTTAAAGGAGGTAACTGCTGTGAGGCACAGACCAAAGGGTGGGGCCACCCTCGTTGCCACTTAGCGCTCCCCTGTCGCCCCCTTTTGCCTCTAGCACCGCCTTGCCGCCCTCTTGCCTCTTACCACCCCCCCTAAGGCATGGAACCGCCCACTTTGGGAACCACTGGCTTAGCTACTTAACAACCAGTTCTACCGAAGTAGAATCCCATCACTGGGTCTACCCATTTATTTTTGCAGGCACCGGTCTACTCATTTGTTTTCTTTTAACACTGATCAGCTGTAGGGCGGCCCTTTGAAGCCCCACAGCAAGAGTTTAAACAGTTTTTTTTTTTCCCTTAGCCATCAGCTGGGACTCTGGATTGGGAATGAAGCCAAATAAAAGGTAAGTATAATGCGGGGGGGCGGGTGGGGGGCAGAACTGGTTCGGTTACATCATATCGTCACTGCTACCGGCTCGCGGGAACCGGTATGTTCACTGAATAAGACAATATGATTCCCTCACGTTGTTTCCATTTCCAGCAAAGATCTGAAATACCTAGATAAGTTTCCCAGGAGACCAAGACCAAAAAAACATTTTTTTAATAACATTTCTCAGTTTCCTCCTGTGTTATAAAAAAATTACTGATATCTTTTAATTGAATTATTACAGAAATGATTTTTTTTAAAAAAAGTATCCAGCCTCCAAAATATCTAATGACAGTTGTTTTAATTCCCTACTTCACTTCCTCCAAGTGCATCAACAATGAGATTTCATGTAACAACAAGGCCCTCCAGTGTCACAAATGAGGAGGGGAAACATGTTCTTAATTCTCCAAGGATTTTTTTTTTTTTTTGTTCAACTATTTCCTCAACAGGAGAAAGGCAGTTTGGATGTCTAAACATTTTACCTGGAAGTTTCATTTCCAGGTTTCTGTAATAATATTACGGAAGGGTCAATATTCCATTCCATTTTTTTCCCAAACCAGTTATGGAATCCAATTTTTTTTTACTACCGGTTCTGTGAGTGTGGCTTGGTGGGCATGGCAGGGGAAGGATACTGCAAAATCCCCACTCCTGCCCCATTCCTGGGGGAAGGATACTGCAAAATCTCCATTCCCACCCCAATCCAGGGGAAGAATATTGCAAAACCTCCATTCCCACTCGACTCAGGGGGCAGCCAGAGCTGGTATTTGCTGATTCTGCAAATTACTCAAAGTTTCCGTTACCGGTTCTCTGAACTACTCAAAATTTCTGCTACTGGTTCTCCAGAATCTGTCAGAACCTGCTGGATTTCACCCCTGTTCCAAACAGAAATCACCGTGTAAAGAAGGAAAGTGAAATTCGAATTTTCAAGCCATTTTCATTGTCTTACATTTTCTTACAGCAAGCGTGATAATTGGATATCTAGAACAAAAGAGTCAGAAGTTTCTCTCTTGAAAGGGACAATCTTAATTGGCTAATCAAAGATCTGAGACAGGATATGTATTTATGTTTTAACTGTTTTACGCCTTCCCTGAATAGCATATTAAAATCTCACATTTTGGTTACAATTGCTAGAAACGATTCTCTGGGGACAAACACCAGTGTTAAATGATCCTACACAAATTCTTGGCTTCCCTGTGAGCCTTCTACCCTCCTGAGATGCAAAATTTTCTTGAGATTCAGTGAATTGTGAAGAAATAACAATAATAAGTCCTCGTTCACTGATCCAGGATCTGTGGCTCAATCAAGTTGAAGGACTGCTCTGAAGAAAAGAAGGTTTTTGCTTGGCCTCAGATTCACTTCCTCTCACTGTGCCTGTTGCACAGTAATAGACTGCTGTGTCTTCAGCTTTGAGGCTGTTCATTTGTAAATACAGCTGGCTTTTGGCATTGTCCCTGGAGATGGTGAAGCGGCCCTTCACTTTGTCAGAATAGGAGACATCTCCTCCATCATTACGTGACCATGAAACCCATTCCAGACCTTTCCCTGGAGCCTGTCTCACCCAGTCCATGCCATAGCTGCTGAAGGTGAATCCAGAGGCTTGGCAGGAGAGACGGAGGGATTCTCCAGGTCTCCTCACATCTCCTCCAGACTCCACCAGCTGCACTTGAGATTGGACTCCTAAAAAGAAAAGTGTTGTTTTTTTGTTTTATTTTTTTGAATGAGATCTTCTGCATAGAGGAACAGAACATGAAAATAAACTCTATACGGAGGGAATAATTACCTTTGAGGAGTACTAGTAAGGACAGAAGGTTTAGCCACATATTTGCTCCCTCTAATGAATGGAGGGAATTGCCAAGAGAGGATTCAGCAAATAGCAGAAGGTTGAGGTTGGTGGGTGTTGTCTGAAGAGGGAAACCCTGGGGCTCATTTAAAGGGGAAATTGTGTCTGAATTTACATATCTGTTGGGATAAAAGACATTTCGGTGAACATAACTTACATCTACATTATTTTGTATTCAACATTCTAGTCCTAAGAAAAGTTTTGGACACATTTTTTTCCTTGAGTTAATAAATAAAAGAGTCAGTTTCCTTTACATTAACTACAAAAAAGCCTTGAAAATTTCACTACACGTCCAAATGATTTGAGTAATACGGAATAAATGGACACTTTAGTCCCATTTAAGGACACTTATTAGAGAGGTTAAAAAAAGCTAGGATATTTGAATTAGAACGTTTGCTATCAAATTGTTTCTTAAACCATTGTTTATTTTGTGGAAAATCCCAGCTACCTTCAAGGAACACTTTTTCAGCTAGGCAACTTGGGGCCACTCAACTCACAAAGTCAAACTTAAGTCATATTGTGACCAAATACAATTTCTCAATTCAAAGAGAATGAGAAATAATTCTCTTTGCATTATCCAAAAGATTCTGTTTGCTCTGGGTTTTCTGTTGTAAACCCAGACATGCTTTCCCAGTATGCATTATACTCTCTGAAGAGGTGAATTTGAGTTCCATGGCGAGAAACTTTAAAATCTTCTTAATTGTTGTAAAGCATTTGTATCTTTAATGTTTTAACCGGTTTATAATTTCATATAAGTTTATTGAATATGATAATGTGATCTTTTCATTTTGTTTCCAGTTCCAGCAAAGATTTGAAATACTTAGTTAAGTTTTTTTTCTGGTGACTTACACCCAAAATCTATCTTTTTATAAAATTTCTCAGTTTTACATTAAGGACTCCTGAGTTGTAAAATTCTCTTAAGAACATTTAAGTGAAAGATTACAGAAATAATATCATTAATAATATGACCTCCACAATGAGACAATATCCAATGACAGTTGTTTTAATTCCCTTCCCCACCCCCACTAGGTGCCTAGACAATGGGATTTCATGTGACAGCATTGCCCCCCGGTGTCCTAATTCTCCAAGAAGATTCTTTTGGTGCAGATGTTTCCTCAATCTGAGAATGGATGTTTAGAAGGTTTATCCTGAAGTTTCACTTCCAGAGTTCTGCCATGAGATTAAAGAACAATATTCCATTCCATTTTTTAAAAGAAACAGTGGATGGAATCTAATCCAGGGAGAAGCTACCTGGAATTAAGGAGAAGCTTCCTAACAGTGAGGACTATTGACTGTTGAACAGCTTGTTTTCTGAAGTTGTAGGTGCTTCATCACTGGAGGACTTTAAGAAGAAACTCGACAGAAACCTGTCTGAAATGGTATATGGACCTCCAAGGTCCCTTGTAGTGCTATTCTGATTGATTGACATACCAATACTGATAGCATTAATAAGTCTGGATAGTGGACTTGGCAGTCCTTGGAGACAGCAAAATGGAAGAGAAAGAAATAAAGAAGATAACAAAATACAAAGACCTGGACATAATAATATGACAATTATGGCAAAAGGAAGCCACAGATACAGAAGGAAGGAAACTGAAGGGATTTGGCAATTTGACATAAACAAAGCAGACTGTGTATAAATTAATGGAGAGGCAATGAAAAAGAAATATTAAATGGGGAGTTGGTGATATGAGAAGAATGATTGGAGACTGAATTTCAAAATACCAAAAGAATGAAGAAAGCAAGCTAAGAACCCACATTTCTCCCACTTAGGAAAATCATTATTATTATTCCTTTGTTGTTCTTCTTGTTTAAGAAGCCATTGTTTCTGGCAGGATGGTGGGAGATACAGAGGGATTAGTTCTAATGGGGAAACTTCTTGGATAAGAAGCAAATCAACTTCTCCTTCTTCTCCTTCTCCTTCTCGTTCTTCTTCTAGAAATAGGTTAGAGATAGAAAAAGAAAAAGGACAGCACATCTGAGCTCCAGAAACATTTTGTAATGTTATTCCCCTTTCAGGCAACTTTTGAAAAACCCAAAGGAATTGAATGCGGAACAAGTCCATTTTTTGTTTTGATGGCTAGTTTTTATCTGCCTGTCTGTCTGTCTCTCTATTCTGTTTGTTTGTTTGTTTGTTTGTTTAAATTTATATGCCGCCCTTCTCCCCTAAGGGACTCATAAAGGGACCCTTTTCCCCTAAGGGACTTATAAAATTTCTATAGCCTTCCATCTCAATCAATGACTCTGTTAGGCTGAAAATTCAATATTTTGCTATTTTTATTAGTTCTTAGTTGCCAAGTTAGATTATTAGTTGACTTGCCTATATAAGCAGATGTAACTAACCTAACCCTTCCCTCCCCTCCCCTCCCCTCCCCTCCCCTCCCCTTCCCTTCCCTTCCCTTCCCTTCCCTTCCCTTCCCTTCCCTTCCCTTCCCTTCCCTTCCCTTCCCTTCCCTTCCCTTCCCTTCCCTTCCGTTCTCTTTTTTTTTCCACTGTCCATTAGTCCCAACAGAAAAACTTTCGGTTTCGATTGTTCTTTAGCCTTTAAAATTTTGTGCATTAATGTGTGGATTTCCATCCATAATTTGTTCACCTTTTTGCTTGTCCACCAAAAATGATACATTATCCCTCTCTGTAGTTTTGATTTACAGCAAAGATTTGAAATATCTTCACACAGTTTCCCTAGTCAGAAATACCCAAGATTCATCTTTTTATAAGAATTCTCAGCTTCACAATGAAAATTGTAGCCTCCTGAGATGTTAAATTTTCTGAGATATTTTCAGTGAACTATTAAATAGAAAGAACTTACAAAATGGTCATGACTCAAAAAAATGAGACAGTATCTGTTGACGCTTGTTTTATTCCCTCCGCCACCTTTATTGGGTGCACGGGCAATGTAGTTTCATGTGGCAACATTGCCAACAAGTATCAAAAGTGATTATTAGGACACATCTTCCTAATTCTCCAAGGAGATTCTTTTAGTCCAGATGTCTCCTCAATATGTTATGGCAGTTTTAATAGCCAGAAATATCAACCTACACTTTCATTTCATGCCTTATTTCATGATACTCTTGTTCTTGTTGTTGTTCAGTCACTAAGTTGTGTCCTACTCTCTGTGAACTCATGAGTGATAGGACACCAGCCCACTGTTATCCACTGTCCCCCAAGTTTGCCCCAAACCCTGTTCTCTGTGTCAATCACACAGTCTAACCATCTCATCCTCTGCTTTCCTTTTGCCTTCAATCTCTCCAAACATCACAGGTTTCTCCCAATGAGTCCTCTCTTCTCATTTGGTAGCCAAAGTATTTGAGTTTCAGATTCAGGAACTGTCCTTCCAAAGAACAGATAAATTGGATTTCTTTTAAGATTGATTAATGTTATTTCCTTGCAATCTACAGGTCTCTTCAAGAGTCTTCTCCAGCACCAAAGTTCAAAAGCATGAATTCTTTCGCACTAAGTCTTTCTTATGGCCCAACTCTCATAGGCATACATTACTACTTGGGTAATGCCACGATATTTGATCTTGCCACATCAAGAGCCATGGTGGCAATGTGGTTAGAATGCAGTATTGCAGGCTAATTCTGCCGACTGCCCACAGTTTGATTCTAAATATCAGTCATGCTTGGAACAATCAGTACAAAAAGAAGGGGCCACTCTAGTATCATCTGACTGGACACAATAAAGGATGACACTGGGGTGACCATGGCGGACCTAAAAAAGATACGGTGAGACAGAGGGGCATGGAGAGTTGTCATCCATAGAATGAACATTTGAAAAATTCCACCACTGCTCAAAAATGACTCAATATAACAGAGATTACATGTGCATAAAGGCATGTTTTAAGAAATATAATAGAAACTGGATACAAAAAGTTAATTTCCAAAAATAATTTTATGGGGCAGGAGGGAAAAAGAAGAAAATCAGGGAGATTTTGTAGGTTTACTTAATCATCCAAAACCCAACTTTCGTTTTATGGTAGGAAAATGCCTTTAGCACAGTTTTTCTCTTATGGGTTGTAGAGGATGTACAGAGAGACATGTTTAATTATTAGTAGAGAGGTCAATGGGAGTGATTTCATTTGAGTAAGTGTATAGCTCTGAGTGGTGGCTCAGTGGCTAAGACGCTGAGCTTGTCAATCGAAAAGTTGGCAGTTCAATGGTTCAAATCCCTAGTGCCGCATAACGGGGTGAGCTCCCATTACTTGTCCCAGCTTCGGCCAACCTAGCAATTCGAAAGGACAATGCAAGTAGAAAAATAGGGACCACCTTTGGTGGGAAGGTAACAGCGTTCCGTGCACCTTTGGTGTTTAGCTACATGACCACGGAGACGTCTTCGGACAGTGCTGGTTCTTCGGCTTTGAAACGGAGATGAGTACCTCCCCCTAGAGTCAGGAACGATTAGCACTTATGTGCAAGGAGAACCTTTACCTTTCTAGTTCTGTGATGTGGACATTATGGGATTGATATTCCTTAGTCAAATGGTGAGAGTGTATAGGATGAGGGCACCACATTCTTTCTCACATTAACTTCCTTATTAAGCAAGGTAGATGAGGGATTCCAATTACTCCTCCCAAGAAGTTAGAGGGATTGTAGCAGGAACCCCCAAGCAACTAATCAAGACAGGAAGACAGTCCCAAATATTTAATCTCAGAGGGCTTCTTGGAAAGGAGGTTGGATATGACCAATGTCTTCCACCCTTGATTCAACCCGACTGAGAGAAGAGAGCTTGAGGATTAAGGCCATCAAATATATATTACTGTAAAAGGAAGGAAAAAGGAGCAAAATTCAGAAAATAGCTACATGCAGGAGAATTGGCAGCACTAAGAATCAAAGGTGGCTGAATTGCAAAATATATCAAGCAAGTACTGTAGGATATAATTCCACATTACTACTTGGAATTAAACTTTGACTTTTTATAAACTAACCAGTTGATTCTACTAACTGGAGAATTAAGGAAACTTATTGGAGAGGGTAAAAAAAAAGCTAGTACTTTTAAATTAGGACGTTGACTGTTAGACTGATTCATTAACCATTGTTTATTATATGGAAAACCCCAGCCACCTTCAAGGTAACATGGCTTGGAGAGTCAAACCGGAAGCAAGGAAGCATCTTCTTAATTCTCCAAGGAGATTCGTTCAGTGCAGATATTTCCCCAGTGTGTGTTTGCCAGAAGGATGATCCTAAATTTTCATTTCCATCATTCCCCCATGATACTAAAGGACCACATTCCTTTCCAGGGAAGCCAAATGAACTCCAAAAAAGGGAAATACACTTAATTTTTTTAAAAATTGATTTTATCAAACCTTTTGAAACAAACGTCCTGTAATTCTCACTGATTATTAAATCTCAATGATAAGTCTAGGATTTGAGGGTTAGACAAGCTGCTGTGAAGAAAGGAAGGTTTTTGTTTGGCTTCAGATTCACTTCCTCTCACTGTGTTTCCAGCACAGTAATAGACTGCCGTGTCTTCAGCTTTGAGGTTGTTCATTTGCAGATACAGCTGGCTTTTGGCATTGTCCCTGGAGATGGTGAAGCGTCCTTTCACTTTGTCTGAGTACCTGATATCACTGGAAGCCGAGTTTATGTGGGCCACCCATTCCAATCCTTTTCCTGGAGCCTGCCTCACCCAGCCCATCCAGGAGCTGCTGAAGGTGAATCCAGAGGCTTGGCAGGAGAGACGGAGGGACTCTCCAGGTCTTCTCACATCCCCTCCAGACTCCACCAACTGTACTTGTGATTGGACCCCTAAAAAGAAAAGGTTTTTTTTTCTCAATGAGATCTTCTGCATAGACGAGCAGAACATGGAAATAAACTCTATATTTGGGACATAATTACCTTTGAGGAGAACTAGTAAGGACACAAGGTTTAGCCACATTTTTCCTCCCTCTAATGAATGGCAGGAAACGCCAAGAGTGGATTCAACAAATAGCAGAAGGTTGAGGTTGGTGGGTGTTGTCTGAAGAGGGAAACCCTGGGGCTCTTTTAAAGGGGAAATTGTGTCTGAATTTACATATCTGTTGGGATAAAAGACATTTCAGTGAACATAACTTACATCTACATTTTGTAATCAACATTCTAGTCCTAAGAAAAGTTTTGGACACATTTTTTTCCTTCAGTTAATAAATAAAAGAGTCAGTTTACTGTACATTAACTACAAAAAAGGCTTCGAAATTTCACTACATTTCCAAATGATTTTAGTAATATGGAATAAGTGGACATGTTAGTCCTATTTAAGGAAACTTATTAGAGAGGATAGAAAAAGCTAGTACATTTGAATTAAAACATTTGCTATCAGATTGTTTCTTAAACCAATGTTTATTTTATGGAAAATCCCAGCTGTCTTTAAGAACCACTTTTTCAACTAGGCAGGTTGGGGCCACTCAACTTACGAAGTAAAACTTAAGTCATATTGTGACCAAATACAGTCTCTCAATTCAAACAAAATGATAAATAATTCTCTTTGTATTATCCAAAAGGTTCTGTTTGCTCTGGGTTTTCTGTTGTAAACCCAGACATGGATTCTCAGTATGGATTATAGAGACTAAACTGCTAAAGTGAAGTGAAGAAGAAGTGAAGTTGTTTTGAGTTCCATGGAGAGAAACTTTAAAATCTTCTGGATTTCTGTATAGAATTTGTATCAGTGGTGGGTTACCCTCGGTTTGGACCAGTTTGCAAGTACCGATTCTAAAACTGTGCCCACTTCCCTGGATGTCGTCATCGGCGATCTGTGCATGCATACAATTCAAATCCTGTTGCGAACCGGTAGTAAAGGTAAGTAGAACCCACAACGATTTCTGTCTCTAAGCAGTGACGGGATTCAACCTTTTCAACAACCAGTTCTGTGGGAGTGGCTTATTTGGGGGCGTGGCTTGGTAGACATGTGACCGGGTGGGCATGGCTTGGTAATCATGTGACCGGCTGTGCATAGGGACTACACAGAGGGCTGAAAAATATGTTTTTTGACCGGTCCTTAGACTTATGACCTCTCATCATTTATGCCCGTTGCAGCATTCTTAACAACTGTGTCACACATTTTACAACTGCACTGCTTCATGTACAGGGTTGGTGTGGCCAGGTGGTCATGTGGCATCGCCTCTTTGTCCTAATGAAAATGAATTATTACAGAAATAAAATTTAAAAAATATTATCTGACTTTCACAATGCAAAAATATCTAATGACAGTTTTTAAATTCCCTTCCCCACCCCCACTAGGTGCCTAGACAGTGGGATTCCATGTGACAACATTGCCCTCTAGTGTCCAAAATGAGGAGAGGACCCATCTTCCTAATTCTCCAAGGAGATTCTTTTGGTGCAGATGTTTCCTCAATATGAGAACGGCAGTTTGGAGGTTTAGAACAGGGCTTTTCAAACTTCTTGCAGATTGTACCACCTTTTGGATTTCTCCTAGCAAGATATCAAATTCTTGACGACCCCCCCCCAAAAAAAAAGAAGAAAGAAAAGAAAGAGATAAAAGGAAAAAAGTGATAAAGTACAGTTCGTCCTTGACTTACAAAGGTTTGCTTAGTGATGGAAGTTACAATGGCACTGAAAAAAGTGACTTATGACCATTTTTGGCACTGAAAACCATTTTTGGCCAATTGAAGACAATTGTCCAAAGAGACAATTGATACTTAAATGTATTTTATTCCCTAGCACATTCCTTCCGGCTAAATGGGCAATTGGATTTTCTATGGCAACATGGCTTCCAGAGTTAAGACTGAAGTCAGGACACATCTTCTTAATTCTCCAAGGAGATTCCTTCAAAGCAGGTTTTTCCACCATGTGTGTTTGCCAGTTTGGATATTTGGAAGGATTATCCTAAGGTTTCCTTTTCACCCTTCCGCCCAACACTAAACAAGCACATTTCATTCCAGTGAAGTCAAATCAACTGGTAGACTTGGAACTTTTCTTATTTTAGTTACAGGAAACTTTTTTAATACCTACACCCAAACTTCTTCAACTTCTCACTAGACAATGATCCAACCTCATTGATAACCCAGGATTTGAGGCTTAGACAAGGTGAAGAGATGCTCTGAGGAAAGGAAGGTTCTTGTATGGCAGCAGATTCACTTCTACTCACTGTGTATGTAGCAGAGTAATAGACTGCCGTGTCTTCAGCTTTCAGGCCGTACATTTGCAGGTACAGCTGGCTTTTGGCATTGTCCCTGGAGATGGTGAAGCGGCCCTTCACTTTGTCTGAATAGATAAGAATACGCGAATTGGAGTTTATGTATGACACCCATTCCTCTCTTTTCGAAGGAGACTGTCTCGCCCACCTCATGCCATGGGTGCTTAAGGTGACTCCAGAGGCTTGGAAGGAGAGACGGAGGGACTCTCCAGGTCTTCTCACATCCCCTCCAGACTCCACCAACTGCACTTGAGATTGGACTCCTAAAAAGAAAGGGTTTTTTTTGTTTTTGTTTTAATGAGATCTCCTGCATAGAGGAGCAAAACATGGAAATAAACTCTATATGGGGGAGATAATTACCTTTGAGAAGTACTAGTAAGGGCACAAGATTTAGCCACATTTTTGCTCCCTCTAATGAGTGGAGGGAATTGACAGGAGGGATTCAGCAAATAGCACAAGGTTTAGGTTGGTGGGTGTTGTCTGAAGAGGGAAACCATGGGGCTCTTTCAAAGGGGAAATTGTATCTGAATTTACATATCCATTGGGATAAAAGAGCCCTTGACCAACACACTTCTGTGAAAATGGCTTACATGTGCATTTTGTAATTAACTTTGCAGCCCTAGGAAAAGGCTTAGACACTTTTTTTTCCTTTGTGTTAATAGGAGAAAGGGTCATTTACTGTACATAAACTACAAAATGTAGTTAACTTGAAAAATTACCGGATGAAATTTATTTCACTGATTAATTGTTCTCAATGTCTGGAAATTTCTCCTTAGTTCTAGATTACTTTTCTCCTTGATTAATTTCCATCCATTGATTCTTGTTCTGCCTTCAGGGGCTTTGTAGAATAGATTGACCCCCAATTCCTTATAACAGCCCTTTTCTAAGAATAATAATAAATCCTAGACTAAACCTCATCAAAAATATCACTGGAAGCCAGGATCACCAAACAGAGATCATACTTTGATCATGTTGCAAGAGCTAACACTATAAAGGATGACACTGGGATTAACATGGAGGACCTAAAGAAGGTAGTGTGAGACAGAGGAGCATGGAGAGTTGTGATCTACACACAAGCGTTCTGAAGATCTCACTAGGCAATAATCAACCCTCATTGATAACCCAGGATTTGAAGCTAACACAAGTTGAAAAAGTGCTCTGAAGAAAGGAAGGTTTTTGTTTGGCTTCAGATTCACTTCCTCTCATTGTGCATCTAGCACAGTAATAGACTGCCGTGTCTTCAGCTTTGAGGCTGTTCATTTACAGATACAGCTGGCTTTTGGCATTGTCCCTGGAGATGGTGAAGCGGCCCTTCACTTTGTCTGAGTACCTGATATCACTGGAAGCAGAGTTTATGTAGGCCACCCAGTCCAGGCCTTTCCCTGGAGCCTGTCTCACCCAGTTCATGCTGTAGCTGCTGAAGGTGAATCCAGAGGCTTGGCAGGAGAGACGGAGGGACTCTCCAGGTCTTCTCACATCCCCTCCAGACTCCACCAACTGTACTTGAGACTGGACCCCTAAAAAGAAAAGGTTTTTTTTTTTTCCAATGAGATCTTCTGCATAGAGGAGCAGAACATGGAAATAAACTCTATACAGAGGGAATAATTACCTTTGAGGAGAACTAGTAAGGACACAAGGTTTAGCCACATTTCTGCTCCCTCTAATGAGTGGAGGGAATTCACAAGAGAGTATTCAGCAAATAGCACAAGGTTTAGGTTGGTGGGTGTTGTCTGAAGGGGGAAACCGTGGGGCTCTTTTAAAGGGGAAATTTTGTCTGAATTTACATATCTGTTGGGATAAAAGACATTTCGGCGAACATAACTTACATCTACATTTTGTAATCAACATTCTAGTCCTAAGAAAAGTTTTGGACACATTTTTTTTCCTTCAGTTAATAGATAAAAGAGTCAGTTTACTGTACATTAACTACAAAAAAGGCTTGAAAATTTCACCACACTTCCAAATGATTTGAGTAATAAGGAATAAATGGACACGTTAGTCCCATTTAAGGAAACTTATTAGAGAAGTTAAAAAAAGCTAGTATCTTTGAATTAAAACACTGGCTATCAGATTGTTTCTTAAACCATTGTTTATTTCATGGAAAATCCCAGCTACCATCATGGAACACTTTTTCAGCTAGGCAAGTTGGGTCCACTGAACTCACAAAGTAAAACTTAAGTCATATTGTGACAAAATACAGTCTTTCAATTCAAAGAGAATGAGAAATAATTCTCTTTGTATTATCCAAAAGGTTCTGTTTGCTCTGGGTTTTCTTTTGTAAACCCAGACATGGTTTTCCAGTATGGATTATAGAGATTGGACTGCTAAGGTGAAGTGAAGAAGAAGTGAAGTTGTTTTGAGTTCCATGGAGAGAAACTTTAAAATCTTCTGGATTTCTGTATAGCATTTGTATCAGTGGTGGGTTGTCCCCGGTTCAGATTGGTTCGAATGAACCAGTAGTAAAACTGGAGGGAGCCCCCGCCCACTGCCCCGGATGTCATCATCAGTGATCTGCGCATGCGTACAAGCGTGATCCTGTTGCGAACCGGTAATAAAGGTGAGTCGAATCCACCCCTGATTAGTATCTATAAGCAGTGGTGGGATTCAACTTTTTTAACAACCGGTTCTGTGGGCATGGCTTATTTTGGGGTGTGGTTTGGTGGACATGTGACTGAGTGGGCATGGCTACGTGCACAGGGTCTACTCAGAGGGATGAAAAATGTGATTTCTGACCTGTCCTCGCACTTATGACCTTGCACTTATGATCATCATTTATGCTGGTTGCCGAATTCTTAACAACCGTGTCACTCATTTCACAACTGCAGTGCTTCACGTTACCGGGTGGGTGTGGCCAGATGGTCATGTGGCATCGCTTCTTTGCCATAATGAAAATGAATTATTACAGAAATAAAATTAAAAAAAAATTATCTGACTTTCACAATGAGACAATATCTAATGACATTTGCTTTAATTCCCTTCCCCACCCCCACTAGGTGCCTAGACAATGGGATTTCATGTGACAACATTGCCCCCCAGTGTCCAAAATGAGGAGATGACCCATCTTCCTAATTCTCCAAGGAGATTCTTTAGGTGCAGATGTTTCCTCAATCTGAGAATGGATGTTTAGAAGGTTTGTCCTGAAGTTTCACTTCCAGAGTTCTGCCATGAGATTAAAGAACAATTTTTCATTCCATTTTTTTAAAGAAACAGTGGATGGAATCTAATCCAGGGAGAAGCTACCTGGAATTAAGGTGAAGCTTCCTAACAGTGAGGACAATTGACTGTTGAACAGCTTGTCTTTAGAAGTTGTAGGTGCTTCATCACTGGAGGACTTTAAGGAGAGACTGGACAGCCACCTGTCTGAAATGGTATATGGACCTCCAAGGTCCCTTGTAGTGCTATTCTGATTGATTGACATACCAATACTGATGGCATTAATAAGTCTGGATAGTGGACTCGGCAGTCCTTGGAGACAGCAACATGGAAGAGAAAGAAATAAAGAAGATAACAAAATACAAAGACCTGGACATAGTAATACGACAATTATGGCAAAAGGAAGCCACAGATACAAAAGGAAGGAAACTGAAGGGATTTGTCAATTTGACAGAAACAAAGCAGAATGTGTATAAATTAATGGAGAAGCAATGAAAAAGAAATATTAAATGGGGAGTTGGTGATATGAGAAGAATGATTGGAGACTGAATTTCAAAATACCAAAAGAATGAATAAAGCAAGCTAAGAACCCACATTTTTCCCACTTAGGAAAATCATTATTATTATTACTTTGTTGTTCCTCTTGTTGTTTAAACTTCTCAATTTTTTTCTATTACCAGGAAGTTTCCTACTTGTCCCTCAACCAAGTGCTAATAGGTTTCCCTTTGGCTTATTCCAAGACAGCTTGGTGAATCTATTCCGAGATCCGTCTTATTGTGATATAGATTGATCAGACTTTTTTCAGTTCTAGTATGATAATACAAATGTGTACGACAGAGTCAACTGGGAAAGCTGCTCAGAGGCAGAGAAAGTTCTTGACAGGCTTCAGATTCACTTCCTCTCACTGTGTCTGTTGCACAGTAATAGATAGATGTGTCTTCTGGTTTCAAATTGTTCATTTGCAGATACAGCTGGCTTTTGGCATCGTCCCTGGAGATGGTGAAGCGTCCCTTCACTTTGTCTGAGTAGTAAGTTGTAGATGTACCCATGCCTGCAACCCATTCCAGGCCTTTTCCTGGAGCCTGTCTCACCCAGTGCATGTCGTAGCTGCTGAAGGTGAATCCAGAGGCTTGGCAGGAGAGACGGAGGGACTCTCCAGGTCTTCTCACATCCCCTCCAGACTCCACCAATTGAACCTCAGATTGGACACCTAAAAAGAAACATGTTTCAATGTGATCCCGTATATGTAAGAACAGCAAATGGAATGATCCTGAATAATGAAGAAATAATTACCGTGGAGGACTGCTAATAAGGAAACCAAGTTTAGCCACAGGATCATTTTTGTTCCCTGTAATGGATCGAAGGGAATTGACCAGAAACAATTTGGCAATGTGTACAAACTTTGTGTGGGAGGGTGTAGCTTTAAAAGGACATCCAAGCAGCTCCTCGAAAGAGGAACCTGTGCCTTTATTTACATATCGGTTGAGATAAAAGAGTTTCTCAGTGCAATGACCTCTTACTTTTTCTTTAACAGTCTCTGCATGAAGGATTTTTGCATAGTTGTCCACTCCTAAAAAAGTGAAGTCAGCTTTCCCATTACAGTACAGACAAAGACTTGCTAGATTCAGCATTTCTAAAAAGTGATTCCAATTAATGAATATCTGTAGTGATTCTCAGACTTTCAGGTCATAATTGTCTCATAGGTGCTTTTTGAAAGCACAACAGATGTTATTTTTTTTTCCCTTGAGGAAGAAGACATTTCTTCTCATCCAAAATAGCTTCATTGTTTCTGGCAGGATGGTGGGACATACAGAGGGATTAGTTCTAATGGGGAAACTTCTTGGATAAGAAGCAAAACAACTTCTTCTCCTTCTCCTTCTCCTTCTCCTTCTCCTTCTCCTTCTCCTTCTCCTTCTCCTTCTCCTTCTCCTTCTCCTTCTCCTTCTCCTTCTCCTTCTCCTTCTCCTTCTCCTTCTCCTCCTTCTCCTTCTCCTTCTCCTTCTTCTAGAAATAGGTTAGAGATAGAAAAAGAAAAAGGACAGCACATCTGAGCTCCAGAAACATTTTGTAATGTTATTCCCCTTTCATACAACTTTTGAAAAACCCAAAGAACTGAATGCTGAACAAGTTCATTTTTTTGTTTTGGTAGCTACTTTTTGTCTGCCTGTCTGCCTGTCTCTCTATTCTGTTTCTAAAATTTCTATAGCCTTCCATCTCAATCAATGACTCTATGAGGCTGAAAATTCAATATTTTGCTATTTTTATTAGTTCTAGTTGCCCAGTTAGTTTATTAGTTGACTTGCCTATATAAGCAGACATACATATTGAAAAAATAAGAATAAGAATAATTCCTTCCCTTCCCTTCCCTTCCCTTCCCTTCCCTTCCCTTCCCTTCCCTTCCCTTCCCTTCCCTTCCCTTCCCTTCCCTTCCCTTCCCTTCCCTTCCGTTCTCTTTTTTTTTCCACTGTCCATTAGTCCCAACAGAAAAACTTTCGGTTTCGATTGTTCTTTAGCCTTTAAAATTTTGTGCATTAATGTGTGGATTTCCATCCATAATTTGTTCACCTTTTTGCTTGTCCACCAAAAATGATACATTATCCCTCTCTGTAGTTTTGATTTACAGCAAAGATTTGAAATATCTTCACACAGTTTCCCTAGTCAGAAATACCCAAGATTCATCTTTTTATAAGAATTCTCAGCTTCACAATGAAAATTGTAGCCTCCTGAGATGTTAAATTTTCTGAGATATTTTCAGTGAACTATTAAATAGAAAGAACTTACAAAATGGTCATGACTCAAAAAAATGAGACAGTATCTGTTGACGCTTGTTTTATTCCCTCCGCCACCTTTATTGGGTGCACGGGCAATGTAGTTTCATGTGGCAACATTGCCAACAAGTATCAAAAGTGATTATTAGGACACATCTTCCTAATTCTCCAAGGAGATTCTTTTAGTCCAGATGTCTCCTCAATATGTTATGGCAATTTTAATAGCCAGAAATATCAACCTAAACTTTCATTTTTTGCCTTATTCCATGATACTCTTGTTCTTCTTGTTCAGTCACTAAGTTGTGTCCTACTCTCTGTGAACTCATGAGTGATAGGACACCAGCCCTCTGTTATCCACTGTCCCCCAAAGTTTGTCCAAAACCCTGTTCTCTGTGTCAATGATACTGTCTGACCATCTCATCCTCTGCTTTCCTTTTGCCTTCAATCTCTCCAAACATCACAGGTTTCCTCCCAATGAATCCTCTATTCTCATTTGGTAGCCAAAGTATTTGAGTTTCAGATTCAGGAACTGTCCTTCCGAAGAACAGTCAAATTGGATTTCTTTTAAGATTGATTAATGTGATCTCCTTGCCTGTGGGTGTCTTGAAGAGAGCCACAGGTCTCTTCAAGAGTCTTCTCCAGCACCAAAGTTCAAAAGCACGAATTCTTTCGCACTAAGTCTTCCTTATGGCCCAACTCTCATAGTCATACATTACTACTGGGGTAATGCCACGATATTTGATCTTGCCACATCAAGAGCCATGGTGGCAATGTGGTTAGAATTCAGTTTTACAGGCTAATTCTGCCGACTGCCCACAGTTTGATTCTAAATATCAGTCATGCTTGGAATGATCAGCATAAAAAGAAGGGGCCACTCTAGTATCCTCTGATTGGACACAATAAAGGATGACACTGGGGTGACCATGGCGGACCTAAAAAAGATACGGTGAGACAGAGGGGCATGGAGAGTTGTCATCCACAGAATGAACATTTGAAAAATTCCACCACTGCTCAAAAATGACTCGATATAATGGAGATTACATGTGCATAAAGGCATGTTTTAAGAAATATAATAGAAACTGGATACAAAAAGTTAATTTCCAAAAATAATTTTACGGGGCAGGAGGGAAAGAGAAGAAAATCAAGGAGATTTTGTAGGTTTACTCAATCATCCAAAACCCAACTTTCATTTTACGGTAGGAAAATACATTTAGGAGTTTTTCTCTTACAGGTTGTAGAGGATGTAAAGACAGACACAGTTAATCATTAGTAGAGAGGTCAATGGGAGTGATTTCAATTGAGTAAGTGTATAGCTCTGAGTGGTGGCTCAGTGGCTAAGACGCTGAGCTTGTCAATCGAAAAGTTGGCAGTTCAACGGTTCAAATCCCTAATGCCGCATAACGGGGTGAGCTCCCATTACTTGTCCCAGCTTCGGCCAACCTAGCAGTTCGAAAGGACGTAAACAATGCAAGTAGAAAAATAGGGACCACCTTTGGTGGGAAGGTAACAGCATTCTGTGCACCTTTGGTGTTTAGTCATGCCGGCCACATGACCATGGAGACGTCTTCGGACAGTGCTGGCTCTTCAGCTTTGAAACGGAGATGAGTACGTCCCCCAAGAGTTGGGAACGATTAGCACATATGTGCAAGGAGAACCTTTACCTTTCTAGTTCTGTGATGTGGACATTATGGGATTGATATTCCTTTGTCAAATGGTGAGAGTGTATAGGATGAGGGCACCACATTCTTTCTCACATTAACTTCCTAATTAAGCAAGGTAGATGAGGGATTCCAATTACTCCCCCCGAGAAGTTAGAGGGATTGTAGCAGGAACTCCCAAGCAACTAATCAAGACAGGAAGACAGTCCCAAATATTTAATCTCAGAGGGCTTCTTGGAAAGGAGGTTGGATATGACCAATGTCTTCCACCCTTGATTCAAACCAACTGAGAGAAGAGAGCTTGAGGATTAAGGGCATCAAATATATATTACTGTAAAAGGAAGGAAAAAGGAGCAAAATTCGGAAAATAGCTAAATGCAGGAGAATTGGCAGCACTAAGAATCAAAGGTGCCTGAATTGCAAAATATATCAAGGAATTTGTGTAGGATATAATTCCACATTACAACCTTGAATTAAACTTTGACTTATTATACACTAACCAGTTGATTCTTCTAACTGGAGAATTAAGGAAACTTATTGGAGAGGGTAAAAAAAAAAGCTAGCACATTTGAATTAGGATGTTGACTGTGAGATTGATTCATTAACCATTGTTTATTATAAGGAAAGCCCCAGCCACCTTCAAGGTAACGTGGCTTGGAGAGTCAAACCTGAAGCAAGGAAGCATCTTCTTAATTCTCCAAGGAGATTCGTTCAGAGCAGATATTTCCCCAGTGTGTGTTTGCCAGAAGGATGATCCTAAATTTTCATTTCCATCATTCCCCCATGATACTAAAGGACTACATTACTTTCCAGGGAAGCCAAATGAACTCCTAAAAAGGGAAATACACTTAATTTTTTTTAAAAATTGGTTATTGCAAACCTTTTGATACAAACATCCTGAAATTCTCACTGATTATTAAATCTCAATGATAAATCTAGGATTTGAGGGTTGGACAAGCTGCTCTGAAGAAAGGAAGGTTTTTGTTTAGCTTCAGATTCACTTCCTCTCACTGTGCCTCTTGCACAGTAATAAATTGCCGTGTCTTCAGCTTTGAGGCTGTTCATTTGCAGATACAGCTGACTTTTGGCATTGTCCCTGGAGATTGTGAAGCGGCCCTTCACTTTGTCTGAGTAGAACTTTTCACTGGAATCAGTATAGATGTAGGAAACCCATTCCAGGCCTTTCCCTGGAGCCTGTCTCACCCAGTGCATCCAGTAACTGCTGAAGGAGAATCCAGAGGCTTGGCAGGAGAGACGGAGGGACTCTCCAGGCCTTCTCACATCCCCTCCAGACTCCACCAGCTGTACTTGAGATTGGACTCCTAAAAAGAAAAGTGTTTTTTTTAAAATGAGATCTTCTGCATAGAGGTACAGAACGTGGAAATAAACTCTATATTTGGGACATAATTACCATTGAGGAGTACTAGTAAGGACACAAGGTTTAGCCACATTTTTGCTCCCTCTAATGAATGGAGGGAATTGCCAAGAGAGGATTCAGCAAATAGCAGAAAATTTAGGTTGGTGGGTGTTGTCTGAAGAGGGAAACCATGGGGCTCTTTTAAAGGGGAAATTGCGTCTGAATTTGCATATCTGTTGGGATAAAAGACATTTCAGTGAACATAACTTATGTCTACATTTTGTAATCAACATTCTAGTCCTAAGAAAAGTTTTGGACACATTTTTTTCCCCTGAGTTAATACATAAAAGAGTTTGTTTACCATACATTAACTAGAAAAAAGGCTTGAAAGTTTCACCACACTTCCAAATGATTTTAGGAATACGGAATAAATGGACACTGTAGTCCCATTTAAGGACACTTATTAGATAGGTTAAAAAAAGTTAGTACATTTAAATTAAAATATTTGCTATCAGATTGTTTCTTAAACCATTGTTTATTTTATTGAAAATCCCAGCTACCATCACGGAACACTTTCTCAGCTGGACAAGTTGGGTCCACTCAACTCACGAAGTAAAACTTAAGTCATATTGTGACCAAATACATCTCTCAATTCAAACAGAATGATAAATTATTCTCTTTGTATTATCCAAAACATTCTGTTTGCTCCAAATTTTCTGTTGTAAACCCAGACATTGTTTCCCAGCATGGATTAAAGAGATTGGACTGCTAAAGTGAAGTGAAGAAGTGACTTAGTTTTGAGTTCCGTGGAGAGAAAATCTTCTGGATTGCTGTATAGAATTTGTATCAGTGATGGGTTGCCCCGGTTCCAACCAATTCACAAGGACCGGTAGGAAAACTGGCACTGCCCCGGATGTTGTCTTTGGTGAGCTGTGCATGTGTATAAGCACAATCCTGTTGCGAACCAGTAGTGAAGGAAAGTAGAACCCACCCCTGATTAATATCTATAAGCAGTGGTGGGATTCAACTTTTTAAACAATCGGTTCTGTGGGCATGGCTTATTTGGGGGTGTGTGGCTTGGGGGTCATGTGACTGGGTGGGCATGCTATCTGGTCATGTGACTGGGTGGGCGTGGCTATGGGCATAGGGACTACCCAGAGGGCTGAAAAATGAGATTTCTGACCGATCCTCACACTTTTGATCGGTCCTTGCACTTATGACTGCTTATCATTTATGCCAGTTGCAGCATTCTTAACAACCATGTCACTCATTACACAACTGCAGTGCTTCATGTGACCGGGTGGATGTGGCCAGGTGGTCATGAGATATTCAAGTACCACCAGTCACCGAGCAAGGTGTCAAAAATTTGATGACCAAAAAAAAAAAAGAAAGGAAGAAAGAAAGAAAGGAAGGAAGGAAGGAAGGAAGGAAGGAAGGAAGGAAGGAAGGAAGGAAGGAAGGAAGGAAGGAAGGAAGGAAGGAAGGAAAAAGAAAAAAAGAAAAAGAAAAAAGTGATAAAGTACGTGTCATTGTTGACTTACGAAAGTTTTCTTAGTCACTGAAGTTACAATGGCAGTGAAAAAAATAACTTATGAGCATTTTTGCGACTGAAAACCATTTTTGGCCAATTGAAGACAATTGGCAGAAAAGACAATTGATACTTAAACATATTTTATTCCCTAGCAAATTCCCTCCCCCTAAATGGCAACTGGATTTTCTATGGCAACATGGCTTCCAGAGTTAAGACTGAAGTCAGGACACATCTTCTTCATTCTCCAAGGAGATTCCTTCAGAGCAGGTATTTTCCCCAATGTGTGTTTGCCAGTTTGGATATTTAGAAGGATTATCCTAAGGTTTCCTTTTCACCCTTCCGCCCAACACTAAACAAGCACATTTCATTCCAGTGAAGTCAAATCAACTGGTAGACTTGGAACTTTTTTTACCTTAGTTACAACAAACTTTTTAAATACCTACATCCAAGCTTCTTCAAGTTCTCACTAGACAATGATCCAACCTCATTGATAACCTAGGATTTGAGGCTTAGACAAGGTGAAGAGATGCTCTGAAAAAAGGAAGGTTCTTGCATGACAGTAGATTCACTTCACTCACTGTGTATGTAGCACAGCAATAGACTGCCATGTCTTCAGCTTTGAGGCTGTTCATTTGCAGATACAGCTGGCTTTTGGCATTGTCCCTGGAGATGGTGAAGCGGCCCTTGACTTTGTCTGAGTGTGTAAGAATACCCGCATTGGAGTTCATGTATGACACCCATTCCTGCCCTTTCCCAGGAGACTGTCTCACCCAGCTCATGCCATGGGTGCTGAAGGTGAATCCAGAGGCTTGGCAGGAAAGACGGAGGGACTCTCCAGGTCTTCTCACATTTCCCCCTGACTCCACCAACTGTACTTGAGATTGGATTCCTAAAAAGAAAAGGGTTGTTTTTTTAATGAGATCTCTTTTATACAAAAGCAGAACGTAGAAATAAACTTCACATAGAGGAAATTATTACCTTTGAGGACAACTAGTAAGGACAGAAGATTTAACCACATCTTTTGCTCCCTTGTAGTGAATGGAGGGAACTGACAGGGAAGGATTCAGGAAATATCACAAGGTTATGTCAGTGGATTGCCTCTGAAAAGAGAAACCCTGGGGCTCCTTTAAAGGGAAATCATGCCTTGATTTACATATCTGTTGGGATTAAAAAGCCCAACATGGCATTGACTAAAACATTTCAGTCAACATAACTTCCATGTGTGTTTTTCAATTAACATTCCAGTCCTTAGAAAAGGGTTTTTCCATTTTTCCTATGAGTTTACTGTAGATTCAACTGTATATTCGGTGTAACAAAGGCAAGAAAAATTTCAATACTTCTCAAGGTGATGCAAGGTAATAGGGAGTAAACTTATTTATTAGAAAGCATATGAAAAATCTAACACATCAGACATTTGCTACAAGATTACATCTTTAACTGACTAATCAAAGATTCGAGGCAGGATTTGTGTTTATAATGTTTTAACTGTTTTCACTGAATATGGTAGTAAAATCCTTTCCTTTCCTTTTTATTTCCAGGAGAGATTTGAAGTACCTTGACACATTCTCTGGTAACAAACACCAAAGGTAAATTATTTTATACCAATTCAATTGGTACCCTCCTGAGATGCCAAATTTTGTAACGTCTCAGTGGATTATGATGGAAATAACAAAACGTATTTTCTTTGAACAGAGTATTTGGCCTGTTCAAAAATTTAGACGGTGTTTAGTCATTTCAATTAAATTTACAATTTCTATATTTCCTGTTTGCCATATTTATTCCTCATCTATTTTTTTAAAAAAAAACAATATTACCCTTCATCCTCATCTCTAATCTTAATCAAATTCAATTTTTCCCTTCTACTCTATATTAAACCCCTTCACATTGTCATCTATTTTTATATCCATCCTCACATTGGTTAATTATGTAATTATGTAATACAGTTGTTTAATACAAATTCAACATTTTAATATAAATCAATTAGTTATATAACTATCTTTTTTGTATATAAACAATATACAATATGTCAATATGAACGTGAATAGTCCAATTATTTGCATGCAATCCAATTTCTTACAAATCAATTAATTATATTTACCAATAATAATGAACCAAATAATTTCCCCCATATATTCTTCCAAACCACAACTTAACCATTTCTGCTTTCAACACAATATACAATTAATAGTATCTCAATTATTACAATTCCTTCGTTAAATAGAGCTTTTTTTCTTTTGTGTTTTAAAATCTTGAACTCTCCTCTTTTGCCCTAAATTTCCCATTGTTTGCACCTACCTTTTCTGGTGAGGAAAAAGAAAACAAATCTGCCTGTGCCTAAATTTCCAACCAGCACCCTGCTTTACTTTCAGTTTCGTTTTCAGCTTGATTTGCATAAGGAGAAAAAAAATCTGCTCCAGCAATTTAGCTCTTTGCAGCAAGCAGCTGAGCCCTGTACAAAACAGGTGAGACCAAATCAGCTGAGAGTCTGAATCAGATCTAATCAACGGGCTAATTAGCCTATGCTGAAGCTGAAAGGAGTTGTTTTTTCTTGCTGTTTGCTTGCAAGGAGGTAATTGCTGTGAGGCACAGACCAAAGGTGGGGCCACCCTCCTTGCCACTTAGCGCTCCCCTGTCGCCCCCCTTGCCTCTTACCACCCCCCTAAGGCATGGAACCGCCCACTTTGGGAACCACTGGCTTAACTACTTAACTACTTAACAACCAGTTCTACCGAAGTAGAATCCCACCACTGGGTCTACCCATTTATTTTTGCAGGCACCGGTCTACTCATTTGTTTTCTTTTAACACTAATCAGCTGTAGGGCGGCCCTTTGAAGCCCCGCAGCAAGAGGTTAAACAGTTTTTTTCTTCCCTTAGCCATCAGCTGGGACTCTGGATTGGGAATGGGGCCAAATAAAAGGTAAGAATAATGCGGGGGGCGGGCGAAGGGGGAAGAACCGATTCGGTGACTTCATATCGTCACTGCTACCGGCTCACGGGAACCGGTGTGTTCACTGAATAAGACAATATGATTCTCTCACATTGTTTCCATTTCCAGCAAAGATCTGAAATACCTAGATAAGTTTCTCTGGAGACCAAGACCAAAAAAACATTTTTAATAACATTTCTCAGTTTCCTACTGAAGTCTCCTGTGATATAAAAAAAATATTGAGATCTTTTAATTGAATTATTACAGAAATGAAATTTTTAAAAAAGTATCCAGCCTCCAAAATATCTAATGACAGTTGTTTTAATTCCCTACTTCACTTCCTCCAAGTGCATCAACAATGGGATTTCATGTAACAACAAGGCCCTCCAGTGTCACAAATTAGGAGGAGAAGCATGTTCTTAATTCTCCAAGGATTTTTTTTTTGTTCAACTATTTCCTCAACAGGAGAAAGACAGTTTGGATATCTAAACATTTTACCTGGAAGTTTCATTTCCAGGTTACTGTAATAATATTACGAAAGGGTCAATATTCCATTCCATTTTTTTCCCAAACCAGTGATGGAATCCAATTTTTTTTTCTTGGTGTGGCTTGGTGGGCATGGCAGGGGAAGTATCCTGCAAAATCCCCATTCCCGCCCCATTCCTGGGGAAGGATACTGCAAAATCTCCATTCCCACCCCAATCCAGGGGAAGAATATTGCAAAACCTCCATTCCCACTCAACTCAGGGGGCAGCCAGAGCTGGTATTTGCTGGTTCTGCAAATTACTCAAAGTTTCCGTTACCGGTTCTCTGAACTGCTCAAAATTTCTGCTACTGGTTCTCCAGAACCTGTCAGAACCTGCTGGATTTCACCACTGTTCCAAACAGAAATCACCGTGTAAAGAAGGAAAGTGAAATTTGAATTTTCAAGCCATTTTCATTGTCTTACATTTTCTTACAGCAAGCGTTCCAATTGGATATCTAGAACAAAAGAGTCATCATTTTCTCTCTTGAAAGGGATCAATCTTAATTGACTAATCAAAGATCTGAGGCAGGATATGTATATATGTTTTAAATGTTTTACGCCTTCCCTGAATCGCATATTAAAATCTCGACATTTTGGTTGCAATTCCTGGAAAAAATTCTGTGGGGACAAACACCAATGATAAATGATCTTACACAAATTCTCGGCTTCCCTGTGAGCCTTCTACCCTCCTGAGATGCAAAATTTTCTTGAGATTCAGTGAATTGTGAAGGAACTAAAAATAATAAATGCTCATTGACTAATCCAGGATCTGTGAACTTGATCCAATCAGGTTGAAGGACTGCTCTGAAGAAAAGAAGGTTTTTGCTTGGCCTCAGATTCACTTCCTCTCACTGTGTCTCTTGCACAGTAATAGATTGCTGTGTCTTCAGCTTTGAGGCCGTTCATTTGTAAATACAGCTGGCTTTTGGCATTGTCCCTGGAGATGGTGAAGCGGCCCTTCACTTGGTCTGAGTAGTAAATATATGATGAGCCTCCACTTATGTGGGCCACCCATTCCAGTCCTTTCCCTGGAGCCTGTCTCACCCAGTTCATGCTATAGTCGCTGAAGTTGAATCCAGAGGCTTGGCAGGAGAGACGGAGGGACTCTCCAGGTCTTCTCACATCCCCTCCAGACTCCACCAATGGTGACTGGACTTGAGACTGGACCCCTAAAAAGAAAAGTTTTTTTTTTAAAAAAAATTAGATCTCCTGCATAGAGGAGCAGAAGATGGAAATAAACTCTATATTTGGGACATAATTACCTTTGAGGAGTATTACTAAGGACAGAAGGTTTAGCCACATTTTTGCTCCCTCTAATGAATGGGGGGAATTGCCAAGAGAGGATTCAGCAAAGAGCAGAAGGTTTATGTTGGTGGGTGTTGTCTGAAGAGGGAAACCACGGGGCTCCTTTAAAGGGGAAATTGTGTCTGAATTTACATATCTGTTACTATAAAAGAGATTTTGGTGAACATAACTTACACCTACATTTTGTAATTAACATTTTAGTCCTAAGAAAAGTTTTGGACACATTTTTTTCCTTGAGTTAATACATAAAAGAGTTTCTTTCCTATACATTAACTACAAAAAAAGGCTTGAAAATTTCACTACACTTCCAAATGATTTTAGTAATACGGAATAAATGGACACTTTAGTCCCATTTAAGGACACTTATTAGAGAGGTTAAAAAAAGCTAGTATATTTGAATTAAAACGTTTGCTATCAGATTGTTTCTTAAACCATTGTTTACTTTATTGAAAATCCCAGCTACCATCATGAAACACTTTTTCAGCTAGGCAAGTTGGGTCCACGCAACTCACGAAGTAAATCTTAAGTCATATTTTGACCAAATACATCTCTCTATTCAAACAGAATGATAAATAATTCTCTTTGTATTGTCAAAAAGATTTTGTTTGCTCTGAGTAAACCCAGACATGGTTTCCCAGTATGGATTATAGAGATTGGACTGCTAAGGTGAGGTGAAGAAGAAGTGAAGTTGTTTTGAGTTCCATGGAGAGAAACTTTAAAATCTTCTGGATTGCTGTATAGCATTTGTATCAGTGGTGGGTTGTCCCCGGTTCAGACCGGTTCGAAGGAACCAGTAGTAAAACTGGAGGGAGGCCCCAACCACAGTCCCGGATGTCATCATTGGCGAGCTGCGCATGCATACAAGCGCAATCCTGTTGCGAACCAGTAGTAAAGGTAAGTAGAACCCACCCCTGATTAGTATATATAAGCTGTCGTGGGATTCAACTTTTTTAACAACCGGTTCTGTGGGCGTGGCTTATTTGGGGGGGGTGGCTTGCTGGTCATATGACTGGGTGGGCGTGGCTATGTGCATGTGGACTACTTAGAGGGCTGAAAAGAGATTTCTGACCGATCTTCGAACTTATGACTGGTCATCATTTAAGCCCATGGCAGCATTCTTAACAACCGTGTCACTCATTTCACAACTACTTCTCTTTGCCACAATGACAAGATAGGCACAAAACATAAAATGTGAGGACAGTTCTAAGTACGAGGAGTGGCAAAAGTGTGAGGATTCATCAAAAATAACGTTTTCAGCACTCTGAATAGTCCCTGTGCATAGTTTCACATTTAGGACTCCTGACATGTAGCATTTTCTTGAGAACATTTCGGTGAATTATTCCAGAAATAAAATAAATAATAATATGACCTCCACAATGAGACAATATCTAATGACATATGGTTTAATTCCCTTCCCCACCCCCACCAGGTACCTAGACAATGAGATTTCATGTAACAACATTGCCCCCCAGCGACCAAAATCAGGAGAGGACCAATCTTCCTAATTTTCCAAGGGGAGAAACTTTAGGTGCAGATGTTTCTTCAATATGAGAGTTGGCAGTTTGGATATTTAGAAGGCTTATCCTGAAGTTTCACTTCCAGGCTTCTGCCAAGATACTAAAAACAACATTCAATTCCTGAAACTGGACTTGTCAAACTATTTTCATCATTTTACATATTCTTACAGCAAACTCTCTGACTCCCAGAGTAAAACAGCCTGAAGTTCTCTCTAGACAGTGACCGATCTTCATTGACTAATCCAGGTTCATGGTTTCGGTCAAGTTGACTGAGCTGTTCCAAAGAAAGGAAGAGCTAACCAGGTTGCCCACTGCTTACTTCAAGATCAGTTTTCAGTTTCCACCTAGTATCATGGAGATTTGTTTACCTCTTCTCATTCAAATTCAATCATCTGTGATTGAGGCAATTTGGAAAGGTGCTCGGTGAGAAGTTCTTGATTGGCCTCAGATACGCTTCCTCTTGCTGTGTCTAGTGCACAATAATAGACTCCTGTGTCATCAGCTGTGAGGCTGTTCATTTGGAAATACAGTTGGTTTCAGGCATATTCCTTGGAGATGGTGATGTGCCCCTTCAATTTGCCCGAGTGGCTACCAGAACTTTAGATTATCAATGACACCCATTCCAG
This sequence comes from Coluber constrictor foxii, assembly GCA_038048745.1. Classification (NCBI taxonomy): domain Eukaryota; kingdom Metazoa; phylum Chordata; class Lepidosauria; order Squamata; family Colubridae; genus Coluber; species Coluber constrictor. The sequence continues at coordinate 37,151,352 of CM075961.1, read as the reverse complement.
TCCTTTCCCAGCAGCCTGTTTCACTCAGAGCATTCTGTATTCATTAAAGTTGGATCCAGAGGCTTCTCAGGAGAGACGGAGGGACTCTCCAGGTCTTCTCACATCCCCACCAGACTCCACCAACTGCACTTGAGATTGGACCCCTAAAAAGAAGAAGGATTTTTTTTTAATGTGATCTCCCGTGTAGAGGAGTAGAAAGTGGAAATAAACTCTATACTGGGGAATAATGACTGTTGAGGAGTACTAGTAAGGACACAAGGTTTAGCCACATTTTTGCTTCCTCTAATGAATGGAGGGAGTTGACAAGAGGAGATTCAGGATATAGCACAAGGTTTAGGTTGGTGGGTGTTGTTTGAAAAGGGAAACCATGGGGCTCCTTTAGAGAGGAAATTGTGCCTCGATTTACATATCTGTTGGGATAAAAGAGCCCTTGACTAACATACTTTTGTGAACATCGCTTCCATGTTCATTTTGTAAATAACATTGGAGTCCTAATAAAAGGATCCTGACCCAATTCTTTATTTATTTATTTTATGAATTAATAGTCAAAAGGGCATATTTACTGAGCATTAATTGAAAGAAAAGCCTGAAAAATATATTAAGTGCATTGTTTTATTTGTTTATTTTATGGAAAATCCCAAATATATTAAATGGCAGCTTAACTGAAAGGAGCACATTTTAGCTAGACTAGTTGGGACCACTCAATTCATAAAGTCGAACTTCAGTCCTATTGTGACCAAATATTCTCTCTTATTCCAGAGAGCATAATAAATAATTCTCTTTTGTGTTATCCAAAATATTTTGTTTACTGTAGATTATCTGTTGTGAAACCAGATAGGGCTTCCCAGTAAAAGTTTTGGTGTCTTGAGAAATTAAATCCTTTTGAGATTCATTGAGAGAAACTCCAATATTTTCTGGATTCCTGGACATATTTGCATCCATAATCCTTTCATTGTTTTACATGTTCAATGAATATGAAATAGCAGAAGCTTTATGCCAGTGGGAGTTGTTTGAAAAAGGAAAACATTGGGTCCCTTTAAAGGGGAAATTGTGCCTTCATTTTCATATCTGATGGGATAAAAGAGCCCTACATCAGGGCTGCTATTCAGCAGCTTCTGACAGGTGTTAGAGAACCGGTAGTGGAAATTTTGAGCAGTTTTGAGAACTGCCAAATACCACCTTTGGCTGGCTGCAGTGTGGGGTGGGAGTGGAGATTTTGCAATATCCTTCCCACAGTAGTGGGGAGGGAATGCGGATTTTGCAGTATCTTTCCCCTGCCATTCTCACCAAGCCATGCCCAGCAAGCCACACCACACCCACCAAGCCACACCCATAGGACTGGTAGTAAAAAGAAAATGGATTTCACCAGTGCTGGAAGCCAAGATCACCAAATACAGATCATACTTTGATCATGTTGCAAGAGCTAACACTATAAAGGATGACACTGGGATTACCATGGAGGATCTAAAAAAGGCAGTGTCAGACAGAGGGGCATGGAGAGTTCTGATTTACACCCAAATGTTCTGAAGTTCTCACTAGACAATAATCAACCCTCATTGATAACCCGGGATTTGAGGCTTACACAAGTTGAAGAAGTGCTCTGAAGAAAGGAAGGTTTTTGTTTGGCTTCAGATTCACTTCCTCTCATTGTGTATCTAGCACAGTAATAGACTGCCGTGTCTTCAGCTTTGAGGCTGTTCATTTGCAGATACAGCTGGCTTTTGGCATTGTCCCTGGAGATGGTGAAGCGGCCCTTCACTTTGTCTGAGTACCTGATATCACTGGAATCAGTATAGATGAATGCAACCCAGTCCAGTCCTTTCCCTGGAGCCTGTCTCACCCAGCTCATGTGGTGGCTACTGAAGGTGAATCCAGAGGCTTGGCAGGAGAGACGGAGGGACTCTCCAGGTCTTCTCTTATCCCCTCCAGACTCCACCAACTGTACTTGAGACTGGACTCCTAAAAAGAAAAGGTTTTTTTTCAATGAGATCTTCTGCATAGAGGAGCAAAACATGGAAATAAACTCTATACAGAGGGAATAATTACCTTTGAGGAGTACTAGTAAGGACACAAGGTTTAGCCACATTTCTACTCCCTCTAATGAGTGGAGGGATTTGACAAGAGAGGATTCAGCAAATAGCACAAGGTTTAGGTTGGTGGGTGTTGTCTGAAGGGGGAAACCCTGGGGCTCTTTTAAAGGAGAAATTGTGTCTGAATTTACATAACTGTTGGGATAAAAGACATTTCAGTGAACATAACTTACATCTACATTTTGTAATCAACATTCTAGTCCTAAGAAAAGTTTTGGACACATTTTTTTTTCCTTGAGTTAATAGATAAAAGAGTCAGTTTACTGTACATTAACCAGAAAAAAGACTTGAAAATTTCACCACACTTCCAAATGATTTGAATAATAAAGAATAAATGGACACGTTAGTCCCATTTAAGGACACTTATTAGAGAAGTTAAAAAAAGCTAGTATATTTGAATTAAAACACTGGCTATCAGATTGTTTCTTAAACCATTGTTTATTTCGTGGAAAATCCCATGGAACACTTTTTCAGCTAGGCAAGTTGGGTCCACTAAAGTGACGAACTAAAACTTAAGTCATATTGTGATGAAATACAATCTCTCAATTCAGAGAGAATGAGAAATAATTCTCTTTGTAATATCCAAAAGATTCTGTTTGTTCTGAGTTTTCTGTTGTAAACCCAGACATGGTTTCCCAGTATGGATTATAGAGATTGGAATGCTAAAGTGAAGTGAAGAAGAAGTGAAGTTGTTTTGAGTTCCATGGAGAGAAACTTTAAAATCTTCTGGATTTCTGTATAGCATTTGTATCAGTGGTGGGTTGTCCCCAGTTCAGATTGGTTCGAATGAACCAGTAGTAAAACTGGAGGGAGCCCCCGTCCACTGCCCCGGATGTTGTCATCAGTGATCTGCGCATGCGGAGAAGCGCGATCCTGTTGCGAACCGGTAATAAAGGTAAGTAGAACCCATCCCTGATTAGTATGTATAAGCAGTGGTGGGATTCAACTTTTTTAACAACCGGTTCTGTGGGCGTGGCTTTTTTTCGGGTGTTGCTTGGTGGACATGTGACTGAGTGGGCATGGCTACGTGCATAGGGTCTACTCAGAGGGATGAAAATGTGATTTCTGACCTGTCCTCGCACTTATGATCATCATTTATGCTGGTTGCCGAATTCTTAACAACCGTGTCACTCATTTCACAACTGCAGTGCTTCATGTTACAGGGTGGGTATAGCCAGGTGGTCATGTGGCTTCGCTTCTTTGCCATAATGACAGTGAATTATGACAGAAATAAAATTAAAAAAATATTATCTGACTTTCACAATGAGAAAATATCTAATGACAGTTTTTAAATTCCCTTCCCCACCCCCACTAGGTGCCTAGACAATGGGATTCCATGTGACAACATTGCCCTCCAGTGTCCAAAATGAGGAGAGGAACCATCTTCCTAATTCTCCAAGGAGATTCTTCTGGTGCAGATGTTTCCTCAATATGAGAACGGCTGTTTGGAGGTTCAGAACAGGGCTTTTCAAAATTCTTGCAGATTGTACCACTTTTTGGCTATAGCAATATTCGAGTACCACCAGTCGCCTAGCAAGGTGTCAAAAACTTGATGACAAAAAAAAGAAAGAAAGAAAGAAAGAAAGAAAGAAAGAAAGAAAGAAAGAAAGTAAAAGAAACGAAACGAAACGAAACGAAACGAAAAGAAAAGAAAAGAAAAGAAAAGAAAAGAAAAGAAAAGAAAAGAAAAGAAAAGAAAAGAAAAGAAAAGAAAAAGGGAAAAGGAATAAAGTGAGAAAGTACTGGTCGTCCTTGACTTACAAAAGTTTGCTTAGTGACAGAAGTTACAATGGCACTGAAAAAAGTGACTTATGACCATTTTTAACACTGAAAACCATTTTTGGCCAATTGAAGGGGAAATCATGTCTCAATTTACATATCCATTGGGATAAAAGAACCCTTGACTGACACACTTCTATGAACATGGCTTATATGTGCATTTTGTAATTAACATTGCAGCCCTAAGAAAAGGCTTAGACACATTTTTTTTCTTTGAGTTAATAGGAGAAAGGGCCAGTTTACTGTACATTAACTATTAAATGTAGTTAACTTGAAGAATTACTGGAGGGAATTTATTTCACTGATTAATTGTTCTCACTGTCAGGAAATTTCTCCTTAGTCCTAGATTACCTTTCTCCTTGATTAATTTCCATCCATTGCTTCTTGTTCTGCCTTCAGGGGCTTTGTAGAATAGATTGACCCCCAAATCTTTATAACAGCCCTTTTCTAATAATAATAAAATGTCCCAGACTAAACCTCATCAAAAAATATCACTGGAAACCAGGATCAACAAACACAGATCATACTTTGATCATGTTGCAAGAGCTGATTCACTCAAAAAAATCAATCATGCTGGGAATGATCAGCGGAAAAAGAAGAAGGGGCCACTCTAGTACCCACTGAGTGGACACTATAAAGGATGATACCGGGATGACCATGGCAGACCTAAAGGAGTCAGTGTGAGACAGAGGGGCATGCAGAATCGTGATATACAACCAAACTTTCTTAAGTTCTCACTAGACAATAATCAACTCTCATTGATAATCCAGGATTGGCAGCTTAGACAAGTTGAAGAAGTGCTCTGAAGAAAGAAAGGTTTTTGTTTGGCTTCAGATTCACTTCCTCTCACTGTGCCTCTTGCACAGTAATAGACTGCCGTGTCTTCAGCTTTGAGGCTGTTCATTTGCAGATACAGCTGGCTTTTGGCATCGTCCCTGGAGATGGTGAAGCGTCCTTTGACAGACTCTGAATAGAGTTGATTACTGCTATCGTACCAAATAACTGCAATCCATTCCAGGCCTTTCCCTGGAGCCTGTCTCACCCAGCTCATGGCATAGCTGCTGAAGGTGAATCCAGATGCTTGGCAGGAGAGACGGAGGGACTCTCCAGGTCTTTTCACGTCCCCTCCAGACTCCACCAGCTGCACTTGAGATTGGACTCCTAAAAAGAAAAGTGTTTTTTTTTAAAAAAAATGAGATCTCCTGCATAAAGCAGCAGAACATGGAAATCAACTCTATATTTGGGACATAGTTACCTTTGAGGAGTACTAGTAAGGACACGATGTTTAGCCACATTTTTGCTCCCTCTAATGTGTGGAGAGAATAGCCAAAAGAGGATTCAGCAAATAGCACAAGGTTGAGGTTGATGGGTGTTGTCTGAAGAGGGAAACCCTGGGGCTCTTTTAAAGGGGAAATTGTGTCTGAATTTCCATATCTGTTGGGATAAAAGACATTTCATTGAACATTACTTACATCTACATTTTGTAATCAACATTCTAGTCCTAAGAAAATTTTGGACACATTTTTTTCCTTGAGTTAATAGATAAAAGAGTCAGTTTCCTTTACATTAACTATAAAAAAGCCTTGAAAATTTCACTACACTTCCAAATGATTTTAGTAATATGGAATAAATGGACACTTTAGTCCCATTTAAGGACACTTATTAGAGAGGTTAAAAAAAAGCTTGTACACTTGAATTAGAACATTTGCTATTAGATGGCATCTTAAACCACTGTTTATTTTATTGAAAATCCCAGCTACCACCATGGAACACTTTTTCAGCTAGGCAAGTTGGGGTCACTCAACTCACGAAGTAAAACTTAAGTCATATTGTGAGCAAATACAGTCTCTCAATTCGAACAGAATGAGAAATAATTCTTTTTGTATTATCCAAAAGATACTGTTTGCTCTGGGTTTTCTGTTGTAAACCCAGACATGGTTTCCCACTATTGATTATACTCTCTGAAGAGGTGAAGTTCTTTGAGTTTCACGGAGAGAAACTTTAAAACCTTCTTGATTGCTGTAAAGTATTTGTATCTATAATGTTTTAACTGGTTTATAATTTCATATAAGTTTATTGGATATGATAATGTGATCCTTTCATTTTGTTTCCAGTTCCAGCAAAGTTTTGAAATACTTAGATAAGTTTTTTTCTGGTGATTTACACCCGAAATCCATCTTTTTATAAAATTTCTCAGTTTTGCATTGAGGACTCCCGAGAAGTGAAATTTTCTTCAGAACATTTCGGTGAATTATTACAGAAATTAAATAAATAATAATATGATCTCCACCATGAGACAATATCTAATGACATTTGCTTTAATTCCCTTCCCCACCCCCATTAGGTGCCTAGACAATGGGATTCCATGTGACAACATTGCCTCCAATGAGGAGAGGACCCATCTTCCTAATTATCCAAGAAGATCCTTTGGTGCAGTTGTTTGCTCCATATGAGAATATCCGCTTGGATGTTTAGAAGGTTTATCCTGAAATTTTGCTTCCAGGCTTCTGCCATGTACTAAAAACATTCAATTCATTCTATCTATCTATCTATCTATCTATCTATCTATCTATCTATCTATCTATCTATCTATCTATCTATCTATCTATCTATCTATCTATCTATCTATCTATCTATCCTGAAGATGTTTAGAAGGTTTATCCTGAAGTTTCACTTCTAGAGTTCTGCCATGATATTAAAGAACAATTTTTATTCCATTTTTTAAAAGAAACAGTGGATGGAATCTAATCCAGGGAGAAGCAACCTGGAATTAAGGAGAAGCTTCCTAACAGTGAGGACTGTTGACTGTTGAACAGCTTGTCTTTAGAAGTTGTAGGTGCTTCATCACTGGAGGACTTTAAGGAGAGCCTGGACAGCCACCTGTCTGAAATGGTATATGGACCTCCAAGGTCCCTTGTAGTGCTATTCTGATTGATTCACAGTACCAATACTAATGGCATTGGTAAATCTGGAGAGTGGACTTGGCAGTCCTTGGAGACAGCAGAATGGAAGAGAAAGAAATAAAGAAGATAACAAATACAAAGACCTGGACATAGTAATACGACAATTATGGCAAAAGGAAGCCACAGATACAAAAGGAAGGAAACTGAAGGGATTTGTCAATTTGATAGAAACAAAGCTGTGTATAAATTAATGGGGAAGCAATGAAAAAGAAATATTAAATGGGGAGTTGTTGATATGAGAAGAATGATTGGAGACTGAATTTCAAAATAACAAAAGAATGAAGAAAGCAAGCTAAGAACCCACATTTCTCGCACTTAGGAAAATCATTATTATTATGCCTTTGTTGTTCTTCTTGTTTAAACTTCTCAATTTTTTTCTGTTAACAGAAAGTTTCCTACTTGTCCCTCAACCAAGTGCTAATAGGTTTCCCTGTGGCTTATTCCAAGACAGCTTGGTGAACCTATTCCGAGATCCGTCTTATTGTAAAATAGATTGATCAGACTTTTTTCAGTTCTAGTATGCCAATACAAATGTGTATGACAGAGTCAACTAGGAAAGCTGCTCAGAGGCAGAGAAAGTTCTTGACAGGCTTCAGATTCACTTCCTCTCACTGTGTCTGTTGCACAGTAATAGATAGATGTGTCTTCTGGTTTCAAATTGTTCATTTGCAGATACAGCTGGCTTTTGGCATCGTCCCTGGAGATGGTGAAGCGGCCCTTCACTTTGTCTGAGTAGTAAGTTGTAGATGTACCCATGCGTGCAACCCATTCCAGTCCTTTCCCTGGAGCCTGTCTCACCCAAGCCATCCAGTAGCTGCTGAAGGTGAATCCAGAGGCTTGGCAGGAGAGACGGAGGGACTCCTCAGGTCTTCTCACATCCCCTCCAGACTCCACCAATTGAACCTCAGATTGGACACCTAAAAAGAAACATGTTTCAGTGAGATCTCCTATATATAAGAACAGCAAATGGAATGATCCTGAATAATGAAGAAATAATTACCGTGGAGGACTGCTAATAAAGAAACAAAGTTTAGCCACAGGATCATTTTTGTTCCCTGTAATGGATGGAAGAGAATTGACCAGAAACAATTCATGAATGTGCACAAACTTTATGTTGGAGGGTGTAGCTTTAAAAGAACATCCAAGCGTCTCCTCGAAAGAGGAACCTGGGCCTTGATTTACATATTGGTTGAGATAAAAAAGTTCCTCAGTGCAATGACCTCTTCCTTTTTCTTTAACAGTCTCTGCATGAAGGATTTTTTACACACCTTTCCAGTCCTAAAAAAGTGAAGTCAGCTTTCACATTACAGTAAAGACAAAGACTTGCTAGTTTCAGCATTTCTAAAAAGTGATTCCAATTAATGAATATCTGTAGAGATTCTCAGACATTCAGGTCATAGTTGTCTCATAGATGCTTTTTGAAAACACAACTGGATTGTTATTTTTTTTTCCCTTGAGGAAGAAGACATTTCTTTTCATCCAAGTAGCTTCATTGATTCTGGAAGGATGGTGGGAGATACAGAGGGATTAGTTCTAATGGGGAAACTTCTTGGTTAAGAAGCAAAACAACTTCTTCTCCTTCTCCTCCTTCTCCTTCTCCTTCTCCTTCTCCTTCTCCTTCTCCTTCTCCTTCTCCTTCTCCTTCTCCTTCTCCCTTCTCCCTTCTCCTTTCTCCTTTCTCCCTTCTCCTTCTCCTTCTCCTTCTCCTTCTCCTTCTCCTTCTCCTTCTCCTTCTCCTTCTCCTTCTCCTTCTCCTTCTCCTTCTCCTTTCTCCTTTCTCCTTTTCCTTTTCCTTTTCCTTCTCCTTCTCCTTCTCTCTTCTCCTTTTCCTTTTCCTTCTCCTTCTCCTTCTCCTTTTCCCTTCTCCCTTCTCCCTTCTCCCTTCTCCCTTCTCCCTTCTCCCTTCTCCTTCTCCTTCTCCTTTTGCCTTCTCCCTTCTCCTTCTCCTTCTCCTTCTCCTTCTCCTTGAAATAGGTTAGAGATAGAAAAAGAAAAAGGACAGCACATCTGAGCTCCAGAAAGATTTTGCAATGTTATTCCCCTTTCGTACAACTTTTGAAAAACCTAAAAGAACTGAATGCAAAACAAGTCCATTTTTTGTTTTGGTGGATAGTTTTGTCTGCCTGTCTATCTGTCTCTCTATTCTGTTTATAAATTTCTATAGCCTTCCATCTCAATCAATGACTCTGTGAGGCTGAAAATTCAATATTTTGCTATTTTTATTAGTTCTTAGTTGCCCAGTTAGTTTATTAGTTGACTTGCCTAAATAAGCAGACATACGTATTGAAATAATAAGAATAAGAATAATTTCTTCCCTTCCCTTCCCTTCCCTTCCCTTCCCTTCCCTTCCCTTCCGTTTTCACTGTCCATTTGTCCCAACAGAAAAACCTTGGGTTTCAATTGTTCTTTAGCCTTTAAAATTTTGTGCATTAATGTGTGGATTTCCATCCATAATTTGTTCACCTTTTTACTTGTCCATCAAAAATGATACATTATCCCTCTCTGTAGTTTTCATTTCCAGCAAAGGTTTGAAATATCTTCACACAGTTTCTCTGGTCAGAAATACCCAAGATTCATCTTTTTATAAGAATTCTCAGCTTCACAATGAAGATTGCAGCCTCCTGAGATGTTAAATTTTCTGAGATATTTTCAGTAAACTATTAAATAGAAAGAATGTACAAAATGGTCATGACTCAAAAAAAAAAAAGAAAAGAAAAGAAAAGAGACAGTATCTGATGAAGCTTGTTTTATTCCTTCCCTCACCTTTATTGGGTGCATGGGCAATGGAGTTTCATGTGGCAACATTGCCACCAAGTATCAAAAGTGATTATTATGACAAATCTTCCTAATTCTCCAAGGAGATACTTTTAGTACAGATGTTTCCTCAATATGTTATGGCAGTTTTAATAGCCTGAAATATCAACGTATACTTTCATTTCTTGCCTTATGCCATGATACTGCTTTTCTTGTTCTTATTCAGTCACTAAGTTGTGTCCAACTCTCTGTGAGCCCATGGACCATATCACACCAGCCCCCTGTTATCCACTGTCCCCCAAGTTTGCCCAAAACCTTGTTCTCTGTGTCAATCACACAGTCTAACCATCTCATCCTCTGTTTTCCTTTTGCCTTCAATCTCTCCAAACATCACAGGTTTCTCCCAATGTTTCTCTCCAAACATCACAGGTTTCTCTCATTTGGTAGCCAAAGTATTTGAGTTTCAGATTCAGGAACTGTCCTTCCAAAGAACAGTCAAATTGGATTTCTTTTAAGATTGATTAATTTAAGATTGATTGGATTTCACCCCTGCTGGAAGCCAAGATCCCCAAACACAGATCATACTTTGATCATATCGCAAGAGCTGATTCACTCAAAAAAATCAATCATGCTGGGAATAATCAGTGGAAAAAGAAGAAGGGGCCACTCTGGTACCCACTGAGCGGACACTATAAAGGATGACACAGGGATGAGCATGGCAGACCTAAAGGAGTCAGTGTGAGACAGAGGGGCATGCAGAATCATGATCTACACCCAAATTTTCTTAAATTCTCACTCGACAATAATCAGCCCTCATTGATAACCCAGGATTGGTGGCTTAGACAAGTTGAAGAAGTGCTCTGAAGAAAGGAAGGTTTTTGTTTGGCTTCAGATTCACTTCCTCTCACTGTGCCTCTTGCACAGTAATAGACTGCCGTGTCTTCAGCTTTGAGGCTGTTCATTTGCAGATACAGCTGGCTTTTGGCATCGTCCCTGGAGATGGTGAACCGGCCCTTCACTTTGTACGAGTAGAGATTATCACTGGAATCATAATAGATATGTGCAACCCATTCCAGGCCTTTTCCAGGAGCCTGTCTCACCCAGTGCATGCCATAGTCATTAAAGGTGAATCCAGAGCTTTGGCAGGAGAGATGGAGGGACTCTCCAGGTCTTCTCACATCCCCTCCAGAATCCACCAGCTGCACTTGAGATTGGCCTCCTAAAAAGAAACGTGTGTGGTTTTTTTAATGAGATCTTCTGCATAGAGGAGCAGAACTTGGAAATAAACTCTATATTTGGGACATAATTACCTTTGAGGAGTATTACTAAGGACAGAAGGTTTAGCCACATTTTTGCTCCCTCTAATGAGTGGAGGGAATTGACAGGAAGGGATTCAGCAAATAGCAGAAGGTTTAGGTTGGTGGGTGTTGTCTGAAGAGGGAAACCATGGGACTCTTTTAAAGGGGAAATTGTGTCTGAATTTCCATATCTGTTGGGATAAAAGAGCCCTTGACTAAAACACTTCTGTGAACATCAGTTCCATGTGCTTTTTGTAAATAACATTGCAGTCCTAAGAAAAGGAATGTGACTCATCTATCTATCTATCTGTCTGTCTGTCCATCCGTCCATCCATCCATCCATCCATTTATCTATCTATCTATCTATCTATCTATCTATCTATCTATCTATCTATCTATCTATCTATCTATCTATCTATCTATCTATCTATCTATCTATCTATCTATCTATCTATCTATCTATCTACCATCTAGGCAAAAGGACAAATTTATTAAGTATTAAGAACAACAACAACAACAAAAGCCTGTAAAATACATTACTTTATTTGCACTGTTTTATTTGTTTATTTTATGGAAAATCCCAAATACATTAAATGGCAGTCGAATCACAAGGAACCCATTTTCAGCTAGAGTAGTAGGGGCCCTTCAATTCACAGAGTCAGATTTCAGTCCTATTGTGACCAAATACACTTTCTCATTCCAGAGAGCATAATAAATAATTGTCTTTGTGTTATCCAAAATATTTTGTTTATTGTAGGTTATCTGTAGGACTTCCCAGTATGGATTTCGGTGTCTTGAGAAATTAAATCCTTTTGAGATTCTTTGAGAGGAACTCCAATATTTTCTGGATTCCTGGACATATTTGTAACCATAATCCTTTCACTATTTTACATGTTCAATGAATATGAAATAGCACAAGCTTTATGCCAGTGGGAGTTGTCTGAAAAAGGAAAACATTGGGTCCCTTTAAAGGGGAAATTGTGCCTTCATTTTCATGTCTGATGGGATAAAAGAGCCCTACATCAGGGGTGCTATTCAGCAGGTTCTGACAGGTTCTAGAGAACCGGCAGCAGAAGTTTTGAGTAGTTCGGAGAACTGGCAAATACCACCTCCGGCTGGCTGCAGAATGGGTGGGAATGGAGATTTTGCAATATCCTCCCTCCGGGAGTGGGGAGGGAATGCGGATTTTGCAATATCCTTCCCCCAGGACTGGGGAGGGAATGCGGATTTTGCAGTATTCTTCCCCTGCCACACCCACCAAGCCACACCCAGGAAGCCACAGCACAGCCACCAAGCCACACCCATAAAACCGGTAGTAAAAAAAAAATGGATTTCACCACTGAGGGAAGCCAAGATCACCAAACACAGATCATACTTTGATCATGTTGCAAGAGCTGATTCATTTGAAAAATCAATCATGCTGGGAATAATCAGTGGAAAAAGAAGAATGGGCCACTCTAGTACCAACTGAGTGGACACTATAAAGGATGACACCGGGATGGCCACAGAGGATCTAAAGAAGGAAATCTGAGATAGAGGGACATAGAAAGTTGTGATCTACACCCAAACTTTCTGAAGTTCTCACTAGACAATAATCAACCCTCATTGATAACCCAGGATTGGCGGCTTAGACAAGTTGAAAAAGTGCTCTGAAGAAAGGAAGGTTTTTGTTTGGCTTCAGATTCACTTTCTCTCATTGTGTATCTAGCACAGTAATAGACTGCCGTGTCTTCAGCTTTGAGGCTGTTCATTTGCAGATACAGCTGGCTTTTGGCATTGTCCCTGGAGATGGTGAAGCGGCCCTTCACTTTGTCAGAGTAGTTGATATCACTGGAAGCAGAGTTTATGTGGGCCACCCAGTCCAGACCTTTCCCTGGAACCTGTCTCACCCAGTCCATGCCATGGCTGCTGAAGGTGAATCCAGAGGCTTGGCAGGAGAGACGGAGGGACTCTCCAGGTCTTCTCACATCCCCTCCAAACTCCACCAACTGCACTTGAGATTGGACTCCTAAAAAGAAAGGTGGTTTTTTTTTATTTCATTTTTTTAAAAAAGAGAAACTTCCTGCATAGGGGAGCAGGACACGGAAATAAAGTCGATACAGAGGTAATAATTACCTTGGAGGAGTACCAGTAAGGACACAAGGTTTAGCCACATTTTTGCTCCCTCTAATGAATGTAGGAAATTGCCAAGAGAGGATCCTGCAAATAGCACAAGGTTTAGGTTGGTGGGTGTTGTCTGAAGAGGGAAACCCTGGGGCTCTTTTAAAGGGGAAATTGTGCCTGAATTTACATATCTGTTGGGATAAAAGACATTTCGGTGAACATAACTTACATCTACATTTTGTAATCAACATTCTAGTCCTAAGAAAAGGTTTGGACACATTTTTTTTCCTTGAGTTAATAGATAAAAGAGTCAGTTTACTGTACATTAACTACAAAAAAGGCTTGAAAATTTCACCACACTTCCAAATGATTTGAGTAATAATGAATAAATGGACACGTTAGTCCCATTTAAGGACACTTATTAGAGAAGTTAAAAAAAGCTAGGATATTTGAATTAAAACACTGGTTATGAGATTGTTTCTTAAACCATTGTTTATTCCATGGAAAATTCCAGCTACCATCATGGAACACTTTTTCAGCTAGGCAAGTTGGGTCCACTGAACTCACAAAGTAAAGCGTAAGTCATATTGTGATGAAATACAATCTCTCAATTCAAAGAGAATGAGAAATTATTCTCTTTGTATTATCCAAAAGGTTCTGTTTGCTCTGGGTTTTCTTTTGTAAACCCAGACATGGTTTTCCAGTATGGATTATAGAGATTGGACTGCTAAGGTGAAGTGAAGAAGAAGTGAAGTTGTTTTGAGTTCCATGGAGAGAAACTTTAAAATCTTCTGAATTGCTGGATAGCATTTGTATCAGTGGTCGGTTGTCCCCGGTTTGGACAGGTTCGAAAGAACCGGTAGTAAAACTGGAGGGAGGCCCCGCCCACTGCCCCGGATGTCGTCATCAGTGATCTGCGCATGCGTACAAGCGCGATCCTGTTGTGAACCAGTAATAAAGGTGAGTCGAATCCACCCCTGATTAGTATCTATAAGCAGTGGTGGGATTCAACTTTTTTAACAACCGGTTCTGTGGGTGTGGCTTATTTTGGGGTGTGGTTTGGTGGACATGTGACTGAGTGGGCATGGCTACGTGCCTAGGGTCTACTCAGAGGGATGAAAAATGTGATTTCTGACCTGTCCTCGCACTTTTGACCAGTCCTCGCACTTATGACCTTGCACTTATGATCATCATTTATGCTGGTTGCCAAATTCTTAACAACTGTTTCATTCTTCACAACTGCAGTGCTTCATGTGACAGGGTGGGTATAGCCAGGTGGTCATGTGGCATCGCTTCTTTGCCCTAATGACAGTGAATTATTACAGAAATAAAATTAAAAAAAATATTATCTGACTTTCACAATGAGGCAATATCTAATGACAGTTTTTAAATTCCCTTCCCCACCCCCACTAGGTGCCTAGACAATGGGATTCCATGTGACAACATTGCCCTCTAGTGTCCAAAATGAGGAGAGGACCCACCTTCCTAATTCTTCAAGGAGATTCTTTTGGTGCAGATGTTTCCTCAATATAAGAATGGCTGTTTGGAGGTTTAGAACAGTGCCTTTCAATTTCTTGCAGTTTTGTAGCACTTTTTGACTATAGTAATATTCGAGTACCACCAGTCGCCAAACCAGGTGTCAAAAACTTGATGACAAAAAAAAGAAAAGAAAAGAAAAGAAAAGAAAAGAAAAGAAAAGAAAAGAAAAGAAAAGAAAAGAAAAGAAAAGAAAAGAAAAGAAAAGAAAAGAAAAAGGGAAAAGGAATAAAGTGAGAAAGTACTGGTCGTCCTTGACTTACAAAAGTTTGCTTAATGACGGAAGTTACAATGGCACTGAAAAAAGTGACTTATGACCATTTTTAGCACTGAAAACCATTTTTGGCCAATTGAAGGGGAAATCATGTCTCAATTTACATATCCGTTGGGATAAAAGAGCCCTTGACTGACACACTTCTATGAACATGGCTTATATGTGCATTTTGTAATTAACATTGCAGCCCTAAGAAAAGGCTTAGACACATTTTTTTTCTTTGAGTTAATAGGAGAAAGGGCCAGTTTACTGTACATTAACTATTAAATGTAATTAAGTTGAAAAACTATTGGAGGGAATTTATTTCACTGATTATTGTTCTCACTGTCAGGAAATTTCTCCTTAGTCCTAGATTACCTTTCTCCTTGATTAATTTCCATCCATTGCTTCTTGTTCTGCCTTCAGTGGCTTTGTAGGATAGATTGACCCCAATTCTTTATAATAGCCCTTTTCTAATAATAAGAATATCTCCTAGACTAAACCTCATCAAAAAATATCAGTGGAAACCAGGATCAACAAACACAGATCATACTTTGATCATATCGCAAGAGCTGATTCATTCAAAAAAATCAATCATGCTGGGAATAATCAGTGGAAAAAGAAGAAGGGGCCACTCTAGTACCCACTGAGTGGACACTATAAAGGATGACACCGGGATGACCATGGCAGACCTAAAGGAGTCAGTGTGAGACAGAGGGGCATGCAGAATCGTGATATACAACCAAACTTTCTTAAGTTCTCACTAGACAATAATCAACTCTCATTGATAATCCAGGATTGGCAAGTTAGACAAGTTGAAGAAGTGCTCTGAAGAAAGGAAGGTTTTTGTTTGGCTTCAGATTCACTTCCTCTCACTGTGCCTCTTGCACAGTAGTAGACTGCCGTGTCTTCAGCTTTGAGGCTGTTCATTTGCAGATACAGCTGGCTTTTGGCATCGTCCCTGGAGATGGTGAAGCGTCCTTTGACAGACTGTGCATAAAATTGCTTACGGCTATCGTACCAAATAACCGCAATCCATTCCAGGCCTTTCCCTGGAGCCTGTCTCACCCAGCTCATGGCATAGCTGCTGAATGTGAATCCAGAGGCTTGGCAGGAGAGACGGAGGGACTCTCCAGGTCTTCTCACATCCCCTCCAGATTCCACCAACTGTGACTGGACTTGAGATTGGACTTCTAAAAAGAAAATGTTTTTTTTTAAATGAGATCTCCTGCATAGAGGAGTAAAACATGGAAATAAACTCTATACAGAGGGAATAATTACCTTTGAGGAGTACTAGTAAGGACAGAAGGTTTAGCCACATTTTTGCGCCCTCTAATGAATGGAGGGAATTGCCAAAAGAGGATTCAGCAAATAGCACAAGGTTGAGGTTGATGGGTGTTGTCTGAAGAGGGAAACCATGGGGCTCTTTAAAAGGGGAAATTGTGTCTGAATTTACATATCTGTTGGGATAAAAGACATTTCATTGAACATTACTTACATCTACATTTTGTAATCAACATTCTAGTCCTAAGAAAAGTTTTGGACACATTTTTTTCCTTGAGTTAATAAATAAAAGAGTCAGTTTCCTTTACATTAACTACAAAAAAGGCTTGAAAATTTCACTACACTTCCAAATGATTTTATTAATACGGAGTAAATCGTCACTTTAGTCCCATTTAAGGACACTTATTAGAGAGTTTACAAAAAGCTAGTACATTTGAATTAGAACGTTTGCTATCAGATTGTTTCTTAAACCATTGTTTATTTTATTGAAAATCCCAGCTACCTTCAAGGAACACTTTTTCAACTAGGCAAATTGGGTCCACTCAAATCACGAAGTAACAGTTAAGTCATATTGTGACAAAATACATCTTTCAATTCAAAGAGAATGAGAAATAATTCTCTTTTTATTATCCAAAAGATGTTTGCTCTGCGTTTTCTGCTGTGAACCCAGAAATGGCTTCCCGATAAGGATTATACTATCTGAAGAAGTTAAGTTGTTTTGAGTTCCATTGAGAGAAACTTTAAAAGCTTCTGCAATGCTGCAAAGGATTTGTATCTATAATGATTTAACTATTTTATAAGTTCAATGAATATGATAATGTGATCCTTTCATTTTATTTCCATTTCCAGCAAAGATTGGAAATGCTTAGATAAGTTTTTTCTGGTGATATACACCCAAAATCCATCTTTTTATAAAATTTCACATTTAGGACTCCTGAGATGTGAAATTTTCTTGAGAACGTTTCAGTGAATCATTACAGAAAAAAAATGTAATATGACCTCCACAATGAGACAATATCTAATGACATTTGCTTTAATTCCCTTCCCCACTCCCACCAGGTGCCTAGAGAATGGGATTTCATGTGACAACATTGCCCCCCCAGTCTCCAAAATGAGGAGAGGACCCATCTTCCTAATTCTCCAAGGAGATTCTTTAGGTGCAGATGTTTCCTCAATAGGAGAATGGATGTTTAGAAGGTTTGTCCTGAAGTTTCACTTCCAGAGTTCTACCATGATATTAAAGAACAATTTTTATTCTATTTTATTAAAGAAACAGTGGATGGAATCTAATCCAGAGAGAAGCAACCTGGAATTAAGGAGAAGCTTCCTAACAGTGAGGACAATTGACTGTTGAACAGCTTGTCTTCAGAAGTTGTAGGTGCTTCATCACTGGAGGACTTTAAGGAGAGACTGGACAGCCACCTGTCTGAAATGGTATATGGACCTCCAAGATCACTTGTAGTGCTATTCTGATTGATTCACAGTACCAATACTAATGGCATTAGTAAGTCAGGAGAGTGGACTTGGCAGTCCTTGGAGACAGCAGAATGGAAGAGAAAGAAATAAAGAAGATAACAAATACAAAGACCTGGACATAATAATATGACAACTGTGGCAAAAGGAAGCCATAGATTAAAAAAAAAAGAAGGAAACTGAAGGGATTTCGCAAGTTGACAGAAACAAAGCAGACTGTGTATAAATTAATGGAGAATCAATGAAAAAGTAGTATTAAATGGGGAGTTGGTGATATGAGAAGAATGATTGGAGACTGAATTTCAAAATAACAAAAGAATGAAGAAAGCAAGCTAAGAACCCACTTTTCTCCCACTTAGGAAAATCATTGTTATTATTCCTTTGTTGTTCCTCTTGTTGTTTAAACGTCTCAATTTTTTCTATTACCAGGAAGTTTCCTACTTGTCCCTCAACCAAGTGCTAATAGGTTTCCCTGTGGCTTATTCCAAGACAGCTTGGTGAACCTATTCCGAGACCTGTCTTATTGTGATATAGATTGATCAGACTTTTCTCAGTTCTAGAATGCTAATACAAATGTGCATGACTGAGGGCTCTGAAGAAAGGAAGGTTTTTGTTTGGCTTCAGATTCACTTCCTCTCACTGTGTCTCTTGCACAGTAATAGACAGCTGTGTCTTCTGATTTCAGATTGTTCATTTGCAGATACAGCTGGCTTTTGGCATCGTCCCTGGAGATGGTGAAGCGTCCCTTGACTTTGTCTGAGTAGTAAATTGTAGATGTACCCATGCTTGCAACCCATTCCAGTCCTTTTTCTGGAGCCTGTCTCACCCAGTGCATCCAGTAGCTGCTGAAGGTGAATCCAGAGGCTTGGCAGGAGAGACGGAGGGACTCTCCAGGTCTTCTCACATCCCCTCCAGACTCCACCAATTGAACCTCAGATTGGACACCTAAAAAGAAACATGTTTCAATGAGATCTCCTATATATAAGAAAAGCAAATGGAATGATCCTGGATAATGAGGAAATAATTACCATGGAGAATTGCTAATAAGGAAACAAAGTTTAGCCACAGAATCATTTTTGTTCCCTGTAATGGATGGGAGAGAATTGACCAGAAACAATTTGTGAATGTGTACAAACTTTATGTTAGAGGGTGTAGCTTTAAAAGGACATCCAAGCGGCTCCTCGAAAGAGGAACCTGGACCTTGATTTACATATTGGTTGAGATAAAAGAGTTCCTCACTGCAATGACCTCTTCCTTTTTCTTTAACAGTCTCTTCATGAATGATTTTTACATAGCTTTCCAGTCCTAAAAAAGTGAAGTCAGCTTTCACATTACAGTAAAAACAAAGACTTGCTAGTTTCAGCATTTCTAAAAGGTGATTCCAATTAATGAATATCTATAGAGATTCTCAGACATTCAGGTCATAATTGTCTCATAGGTGCTTTTTGAAAACACAACTGGACTGTTATTTTTTTTCCCTTGAGGAAGAAGACATTTCTTCTCATCCAAAATAGCTTCATTGTTTCTGGCAGGATGGTGGGAGATACAGAGGGATTAGTTCTAATGGGGAAACTTCTTGGATAAGAAGCAAAACAACTTCTCCTTCTCCTTCTCCTTCTCCTTCTCCTTCTCCTTCTCCTTCTCCTTCTCCTTCTCCTTCTCCTTCTCCTTCTCCTTCTCCTTCTCCTTCTCCTTCTTCTAGAAATAGGATAGAGATAGAAAAAGAAAAAGGACAGCACATCTGAGCTCCAGAAACATTTTGTAATGTTATTCCCCTTTTGTACAACTTTTGAAAAACCCAAAGAACTGAATTTGGAACAAGTCCATTTTTTTGTTTTGGTAGCTACTTTTTGTCTGCCTGTCTGCCTGTCTCTCTATTCTGTTTCTAAAATTTCTATAGCCTTCCATCTCAATCAATGACTCTATGAGGCTGAAAATTCAATATTTTGCTATTTTTATTAGTTCTAGTTGCTCGGTTAGTTTATTAGTTGACTTGCCTATATAAGCAGACGTACATATTGAAATAATAAGAATAAGAATAATCCCTTCCCTTCCCTTCCCTTCCCTTCCCTTCTCTTCCCTTCTGTTTTCACTGTCCATTAGTCCCAACATAAAAACTTTCAGTTTCAATTGTTCTTTAGCCTTTACAATTTTGTGCATTAAAGTATGGATTTCCATCCATAATTTGTTAACCTTTTTGCTTGTCCACCAAAAATGATACATTATCCCTCTCTGTAGTTTTCATTTCCAGCAAAGATTTGAAATATCTTCACACAGTTTCTCTGGTCAGAAATACCCAAGATTCATCTTTTTATAAGAATTCTCAGCTTCACAATGAAGATTGCAGCCTCCTGAGATGTTAAATTTTCCTGAGATCTTTTCACTGTACCATTAAATAGAAAGAATGTACAAAATGGTCATGATTCAAAAAAATGAGACAGTATCTGATGACGCTTGCTTCATTCCCTCTCCCACCCTTATTGGGTGCATGGGCAATGTAGTTTCATGTGGCCACATTGCCACCAAGTGTCAAAAGTGATTATTATGACACATCTTCCTAATTCTCCAAGGAGATTCTTTTAGTCCAGATGTTTCCTCAATATGTTATGGCAGTTTTAATAGCCAGAAATATCAACCTAAACTTTCATTTCTTGGCTTATTCCATGATATTATTGTTCTTGTTGTTGTTTAGTCACTAAGTTGTGTCCAACTCTCTGTGAGCCCATGGACCACATCACACCAGCCCCCTGTTATCCACTGTCCCCCAAAGTTTGTCCAAAACCCTGTTCTCTGTGTCAATGATACTGTCTGACCATCTCATCCTCTGCTTTCCTTTTGCCTTCAATCTCTCCAAACATCACAGGTTTCCTCCCAATGAATCCTCTATTCTCATTTGGTAGCCAAAGTATTTGAGTTTCAGATTCAGGAACTGTCCTTCCGAAAAACAGACAAATTGGATTTCTTTTAAGATTGATTAATGTGATCTCCTTGCCTATGGGTGTCTTGAAGAGAGCCACAGGTCTCTTCAAGAGTTTTCTCCAGCACCAAAGTTCAAAAGCATGAATTCTTTCACACTAAGTCTTCCTTATGGCCCAACTCTCATAGTCATACATTATTACTGGGGTAATGCCACGATATTTGATCTTGCCACATCAAGAGCCATGGTGGCAATGTGATTAGAATGCAGTATTGCAGGCTAATTCTGCCAACTGCCCACAGTTTGATTCTAAATATCAGTCATGCTTGGAATGATCAGCATAAAAAGAAGGGGCCACTCTAGTATCCTCTGATTGGACACAATAAAGGATGACATTGGGGTGACCATAGCGGACCTAAAAAAGATACGGTGAGACAGAGGGGCATGGAGAGTTGTCATCCATAGAATGAACATTTGAAAAATTCCACCACTGCTCAAAAATGACTCGATATAATGGAGATTACATGTGCATAAAGGCATGTTTTAAGAAATATAATAGAAACTGGATACAAAAAGTTAATTTCCAAAAATAATTTTACGGGGCAGGAGGGAAAGAGAAGAAAATCGGGAAGATTTTGTAGGTTTACTTAATCATCCAAAACCCAACTTTCATTTTACGATAGGAAAATACGTTTAGCACAGTTTTTCTCTTACAGGTTGTAGAGGATGTAAAGACAGACACGTTTAATCATTAGTAGAGAGGTCAATGGGAGTGATTTCAATTGAGTAAGTGTATAGCACTGAGTGGTGGCTCAGTGGCTAAGACGCTGAGCTTGTCAATCGAAAAGTTGGCAGTTCAATGGTTCAAATCCCTAGTGCCGCATAACGGGGTGAGCTCCCATTACTTGTCCCACCTTCGGCCAACCTAGCAATTCGAAAGGACAATGCAAGTAGAAAAATAGGGACCACCTTTGGTGGGAAGGTAACAGCGTTCCGTGCACCTTTGGTGTTTAGTCATGCTGGCCACATGACCGTGGAGACGTCTTCGGACAGTGCTGGCTCTTCGGCTTTGAAACGGAGATGAGTACCTCCCCCAAGAGTTGGGAACGATTAGCACTTATGTGCAAGGAGAACCTTTACCTTTATAGTTCTGTGATGTGGACATTATGGGATTGATATTCCTTAGTCAAATGGTGAGAGTGTGTAGGATGAGGGCACCACATTCTTTCTCCCATTAATTTCCTTATTAAGCAAGGTAGATGAGGGATTCCAATTACTCCTCCCGAGAAGTTAGAGGGATTGTAGCAGGAACCCCCAAGCAACTAATCAAGACAGGAAGACAGTCCCAAATATTTAATCTCAGAGGGCTTCTTGGAAAGGAGGTTGGATATGACCAATGTCTTCCACCCTTGATTCAACCCAACTGAGAGAAGAGAGCTTCAGGATTAAGGCCATCAAATATATATTACCCTAAAAGGAAGATAAAAGGAGCAAAATTCGGAAAATAGCTAAATGCAGGAGAATTGGCAGCACTAAGAATCAAAGGTGCCTGAATTGCAAAATATATCAAGGAATTTGTGTAGGATATAATTCCACATTACAACCTTGAATTAAACTTTGACTTTTTATACACTAACCAGTTGATTCTTCTAACTGGAGAATTAAGAAACTTATTGGAGAGGGTAAAAAAAAAAAGCTAGCACATTTGAATTAGGACGTTGACTGTCAGATTGATTCTTTAACCATTGTTTATTATAAGGAAAGCCCCAGCCACCTTCAAGGTAAGATGGCCTGGAGAGTCAAACCTGAAGCAAGGAAGCATCTTCTTAATTCTCCAAGGAGATTCGTTCAGAGCAGATATTTCCCCAGTGTTGCCAGAAGGATGAACCTAAATTTTCATTTCCATCGTTCCCCCATGATACTAAAGGATGACATTCCTTTCCAGGGAAACCAAATGAACTCCTAAAAAGGGAAATACACTTAATTTTTTAAAAATTGGTTTTAGCAAACCTTTTGATTCAAACATCCTGAAATTCTCACTGATTATTAAATCTCAATGATAAGTCTACGATTTGAGGGTTAGACAAGCTGCTCTGAAGAAAGGGAGGTTTTTGTTTGGCTTCAGATTCACTTCCTCTCACTGTGTGTCTTGCACAGTAATAAATTGCCGTGTCTTCAGCTTTGAGGCTGTTCATTTGCAGATACAGCTGGCTTTTGGCATTGTCCCTAGAGATGGTGAAGCGACCCTTCACTTTGTCTGAGTAGTACTTTCCACTGGAATCAGTATAGATGTAGGCAACCCATTCCAGGCCTTTCCCTGGAGCCTGTCTCACCCAGCTCATGGCATAGCTGCTGAAGGTGAATCCAGAGGCTTGGCAGGAGAGACGGAGGGACTCTCCAGGTCTTCTCACATCCCCTCCAGATTCCACCAACTGTGACTGGACTTGAGACTGGACTCCTAAAAAGAAAATGTTTTTTTTTAAATGAGATCTCCTGTGTAGAGGAGCAGAACATGGAAATAAGCTCTATATTTGGGATATAATTACCTTTGAGGAGTACTAGTAAGGACAGGAGGTTTAGCCACATATTTGCTCCCTCTAATGAGTGGAGGGAATTGACAAGAGGGGATTCAGGAAATAGCACAAGGTTGAGGTTGGTGGGTGTTGTCTGAAGAGGGAAACCATGGGGCTCTTTTAAAGGGGAAATTGTGTCTTAATTTACATATCTGTTGGGATAAAAGAGCCCTTGCCTACAACATGTCTGTGAACATCACTTCCCTGTGCATTTTATAGATGACATTGAAGTCCAAAGAAAAGGATTATGACTCATCTATCTATCTATCTATCTATCTATCTATCTATCTATCTATCTATCTATCTATCTATCTATCTATCTATCTATCTATCATCTATCTATTTTATGAATTAACAGGCAAAAGGGCAAGTTTACTGAGCATTAACTCAAAGAAAAGCCTGGAAAATACACTAAATACACTGTTTTATTTGTTTATTTTATGGAAAATCCCAAATATATTAAATGGCAGTTGAACTGCAAGGAACATATTTTCAGCTATATTAGTTGGGGCCCCTCAATTCACAAAGTCAGACTTCAATCCTATTATGACCAAATACGCTCTCTTATTCCAGAGAGCATAATAAATAATTCTCTTTTATGTTATCCAAAATATTATGTTTACCGTAGGTTATCTGTTGTAAAGCCAGATAAGGCTTCCCAGTAAGGATTTTGGTATCTTGAGAAATTAAATCCTTTTGAGATCCCTTGAGAGGAATCCAATATTTTCTGGATTCCTGGACATATTTACATGTATAATCCTTTAACTGTTTTACATGTTCAATGAATACGAAAAAGCACAAGCGTTATGCCTGTGGGAGTGGTCTATGAAGGGAAACCATTGGGTCCCTTTAAAGGGGAAATTGTGCCTTCATTTTCATATCTGATGGGATATAAGAGCTCTACATCAGGGGTGCCATTCAGCAGGTTCTGACAGGTTCTAGAGAACCGGTAGCAGAAGTTTTGAGTACTTCGGAGAATTGGCAAATGCCACCTTTGGCTGGCTGCAGAGTGGGTTGGGAATGGAGATTTTGCAATATCCTTTCCCTAGGAGTGGGGAGGGAATGCGGATTTTGCAGTATCCTTACCCTGCCAGACCCACCAAGCCACACCCGGTAGAACCGGTAGTAAAAAAAAATGGATTTCACCACTGCTGGAAGCCAAGATGAGAAAACACAGATCATACATTGATCATAATGGAAGAGCTAATTCATTTGAAAAATCAATCATGCTGGGAATAATCAGAGGAAAAAGAAGAAAGGGCCACTCTAGTACCACCTGACTGGACACTATAAAGGATGACACTGGGATTCCCATGGAGGATCTAAAGAAGGCAGTGTGGGAAAGAGGGGCATGGAGAGTTGTGATTTACACCCAAACATTCTGAAGTTCTCACTAGACAATAATCAACCCTCATTGATAATCCAGGATGGCGGCTTAGACAAGTTGAAGAAGTGCTCTGAAGAAAGGAAGGTTTTTGTTTGGCTTCAGATTCACTTCCTCTCACTGTGTCTCCTGCACAGTAATAAACTGCCGTGTCTTCAGCTTTGAGGCTGTTCATTTGCAGATACAGCTGGCTTTTGGCATTGTCCCTGGAGATGGTGAAGCGGCCCTTCACTTTGTCTGAATAGAATTTTCTACTGGAATCAGCAGAGATACTTGCAACCCATTCCAGACCTTTCCCTGGAGCCTGTCTCACCCAGTGCATGCCATAGTCGCTGAAGGTGAATCCAGAGCCTTGACAGGAGAGACGGAGGGACTCTCCAGGTCTTCTCACATCCCCTCCAGACTCCACCAACTGTATTTGAGATTGGACTCCTTAAAAGAAAAGTTTTTTTTTTAAATGAGATCTTCTGCATAGAGGAACAGAATATAGAAATAAACTCTATACAGAGGGAATAATTACCTTTGAGGAGTACTAGTAAGGACACAAGGTTTAGCCACATTTTTGCTTCCTCTAAGGAGGGGAGGGAATTGAGAAGAGGGGAATCAGCAAATAGCACAAGGTTTAGGTTTGTGGGTGTTGTCTGAAAAAGGAAACCATAGGGCTCCTTAAAAGGGTAAATTGTGCCTCGATTTACATATTCGTTGGGATAAAAGAGCCCTTGACCAACACACTTCTGTGAACATGGTTTACATATGCATTTTGTAATTAACATTGCAGCCCTAAGAAAAGGCTTAGACACATTTTTTTTCCTTTGAGTTAATAAGAGAAAGGGTCAGTTTACTGTACATAAACTACAAAATGTAATTAACTTGGAAAATTACTGGAGGGAATTTATTTCACTGATTAATTGTTCTCAATGTCAAAAAAATTCTACTTAGTTCTAGTTTTATTTCCCCCTTGATTAATTTCCATCCATTGCTTCTTGTTTTGCCTTCAGTGGATTTGTAGAATAGATTGACACCCAATTCTTTATAAGAGCCCTTTTCTAATAATAATAATATAACCTAGACTAAACCTCATCAAAAAATATCATTGGAAGCCAGGGTCACCAAACACAGAACATACTTTGATCATGTCGAAAAAGCTGATTCATTCAAAAAAATCAATCATGCTGGGAATGATCAGTGGAAAAAAAAGAAGGAGACACTCTAGTACCCACAGAGTGGACACTATAAAGGATGACACCGGGATGACCATGGCAGACCTAAAGGCATCAGTGTGAGACACAGGGGCATGTAGAGTCGTGATCTACACTCAAAGTTTTTTAAGTTCTCACTAGACAATAATCAACCCTCATTGATAACCCAGGATTGGCGGCTTAGACAAGTTGAAGAAGTGCTTCTTTAGAAAGGAAGGTTTTTGTTTGGCTTCAGATTCACTTCCTCTCACTGTGTCTCCTGCACAGTAATAAATTGCCGTGTCTTCAGCTTTGAGGCTGTTCATTTGCAGATACAGCTGGCTTTTGGCATTGTCCCTGGAGATGGTGAAGCGGCCCTTCACTTTGTCTGAGTAGAATTTTCCACTGGAATCAGAATAGATACTTGCAACCCATTCCAATCCTTTCCCTGGAGCCTGTCTCACCCAGTTCATGGCATAGCTGCTGAAGGTGAATCCAGAGGCTTGGCAGGAGAGAGGGAGGGACTCTCCAGGTCTTCTCAGATCCCCTCCAGACTCCACCAATTGTACTTGAGATTGAACTCCTAAAAAGAAAAGTTTTTTTTTAAAATGAGATCTCCTGCATAGAGGAGCAGAACATGGAAATAAACTCTATATTTGGGACATAATTACCTTTGAGGAGTACTAGTAAGGACACAAGGTTTAGCCACATTTTTGCTCCCTCTAATGAATGGAGGGAATTGCCAAGAGAGGATTCAGCAAATAGCAGAAGGTTTAGGTTGATGGGTGTTATAAACTTATAAAATTTCTATAGCCTTCCATCTCAATCAATGACTCTGTTAGGCTGAAAATTCAATATTTTGCTATTTTTATTAGTTCTTAGTTGCCAAGTTAGATTATTAGTTGACTTGTCTATATAAGCAGATGAAACTAACCCTAACCCTCCCCTCCCCTCCCCTCCCCTCCCCTCCCCTCCCCTTCCCTTCCCTTCCTCCCCTCCCCTCCCCTTCCCTTCCCTTCCCTTCTCTTTTTTTTTTTCACTGTCCATTAGTCCCAACAGAAAAACTTTCGGTTTCGATTGTTCTTTAGCCTTTAAAATTTGGTGCATTAATCTGTGGATTTCCATCCATAATTTGTTCACCTTTTTGCTTGTCCACCAAAAATGATACATTATCCCTCTCTGTAGTTTTCATTTCCAGCAAAGATTTGAAATATCTTCATACAGTTTCTCTGGTCAGAAATACCCAAGATTCATCTTTTTATAAGAATTCTCACCTTCACAATGAAGATTGCAGCCTCCTGAGATGTTAAATTTTCTGAGATCTTTTCAGTGAACTATTAAATGGAAAGAACGCACAAAAGGGTCATGACTCAAAAAAATGAGACAGTATCTGATGACGCTTGTTTTATTCCCTCCCCCACCTTTATTGGGTTCACGGGCAATGTAGTTTCATGTGGCAACATTGCCACCAAGTATCAAAAGTGATTATTAGGACACATCTTCCTAATTCTCCAAGGAGATTCCTTTAGTCCAGATGTTTCCTCAATATGTTATGGCAATTTTAATAGCCAGAAATATCAACCTAAACTTTCATTTCTTGCCTTATTCCATGATACCCTTGTTCTTGTTGTTCAGTCACTAAGTTGTGTCCAACTCTCTGTGAGCTCATGAGTGATAGGACACCAGCCCCCTGTTATCCACTGTCCCCCAAGTTTGCCCAAAACCTTGTTCTCTGTGTCAATCACACAGTCTAACCATCTCATCCTCTGCTTTCCTTTTGCCTTCAATCTTTCCCAACATCACAGGTTTATCCCAATGAATCCTCTCTTCTCATTTGGTAGCCAAAGTATTTGAGTTTCAGATTCAGGAACTGTCCTTCCGAAAAACAGACAAATTGGATTTCTTTTAAGATTGATTAATGTGATCTCCTTGTCTGTGGGTGTCTTGAAGAGAACCACAGGTCTCTTCAAGAGTCTTCTCCAGCACCAAAGTTCAAAAGCATGAATTCTTTCGCACTAAGTCTTCCTTATGGCCCAACTCTCATAGTCATACATTACTACTGGGGTAATGCCATGATATTTGATCTTGCCACATCAAGAGCCATGGTGGCAATGTGGTTAGAATGCAGTATTGCAGGCTAATTCTGCCGACTGCCCACAGTTTGATTCTAAATATCAATCATGCTTGGAATGATCAGCATAAAAAGAAGGGGCCACTCTAGTATCCTCTGATTGGACACAATAAAGGATGACACTGGGGTGACCATGGCGGACCTAAAAAAGATACGGTGAGACAGAGGGGCATGGAGAGTTGTCATCCATAGAATGAACATTTGAAAAATTCCACCACTGCTCAAAAATGACTCGATATAATGGAGATTACATGTGCATAAAGGCATGTTTTAAGAAATATAATAGAAACTGGATACAAAAAGTTAATTTCCAAAAATAATTTTACGGGGCAGGAGGGAAAGAGAAGAAAATCAGGGAGATTTTGTATGTTTACTTAATCACCCAAAACCCAACTTTCATTTTATTATAGGAAAATACGTTTAGCATAGTTTTTCTCTTACAGGTTGTAGAGGGTGTAAAGACAGACACGTTTAATCATTAGTAGAGAGGTCAATGGGAGTGATTTCAATTGAGTAAGTGTATAGCTCAGAGTGGTGGCTCAGTGGCTAAGACGCTGAGCTTGTCAATCGAAAAGTTGGCAGTTCAACGGTTCAAATCCCTAATGACGCATAACGGGGTGAGCTCCCGTTACTTGTCCCAGCTTCGGCCAACCTAGCAGTTCGAAAGGACGTAAACAATGCAAGTAGAAAAATAGGGACCACCTTTGGTGGGAAGGTAACAGCATTCTGTGCACCTTTGGTGTTTAGTCATGCCGGCCACATGACCACGAAGATATCTTCAGACAGTGCTGGCTCTTCAGCTTTGAAACGGAGATGAGTACCTCCCCCAAGAGTTGGGAACGATTAGCACATATGTGCAAGGAGAACCTTTACCTTTCTAGTTCTGTGATGTGGACATTATGGGATTGATATTCCTTAGTCAAATGGTGAGAGTGTATAGGATGAGGGCACCACATTCTTTCTCACATTAACTTCCTAATTAAGCAAGGTAGATGAGGGATTTCAATTACTCCTCCCAAGAAGTTAGAGGGATTGTAGCAGGAACTCCCAAGCAACTAATCAAGACAGGAAGACAGTCCCAAATATTTAATCTCAGAGGGCTTCTTGGAAAGGAGGTTGGATATGACCAATGTCTTCCACCCTTGATTCAACCCAACTGAGAGAAGAGAGCTTCAGGATTAAGGCCATCAAATATATATTACCCTAAAAGGAAGGAAAAAGGAGCAAAATTCGGAAAATAGCTAAATGCAGGAGAATTGGCAGCACTAAGAATCAAAGGTGCCTGAATTGCAAAATATATCAAGGAATTTGTGTAGGATATAATTCCACATTACAACCTTGAATTAAACTTTGACTTTTTATACACTAACCAGTTGATTCTTCTAACTGGAGAATTAAGGAAACTTATTGGAGAGGGTAAAAAAAAAAAGCTAGCACATTTGAATTAGGACGTTGACTGTCAGATTGATTCTTTAACCATTGTTTATTATATGGAAAATCCCAGCCACCTTCAAGGTAAGATGGCTTGGAGAGTCAAACCTGAAGCAAGGAAGCATCTTCTTAATTCTCCAAGGAGATTCGTTCAGAGCAGATATTTCCCCAGTGCTGCCAGAAGGATGAACCTAAATTTTCATTTCCATCATTCCCCCATGATACTAAAGGACGACATTCCTTTCCAGGGAAACCAAATGAACTCCTAAAAAGGGAAATACACTTAATTTTTTAAAAATTGGTTTTAGCAAACCTTTTGATACAAACATCCTGAAATTCTCACTGATTATTAAATCTCAATGATAAGTCTAGGATTTGAGGGTTAGACAAGCTGCTCTGAAGAAAGGAAGGTTTTTGTTTGGCTTCAGATTCACTTCCTCTCACTGTGTTTCCAGCACAGTAATAGACTGCTGTGTCTTCAGTTTTGAGGCTGTTCATTTGCAGATACAGCTGGCTTTTGGCATTGTCCCTAGAGATGGTGAAGCGACCCTTCACTTTGTCTGAGTAGTACTTTCCACTGGAATCAGTATAGATGTAGGCAACCCATTCCAGGCCTTTCCCTGGATCCTGTCTCACCCAGCTCATGGCATAGCTGCTGAAGGTGAATCCAGAGGCTTGGCAGGAGAGACGGAGGGACTCTCCAGGTCTTCTCACATCCTCTCCAGATTCCACCAACTGTGACTGGACTTGAGACTGGACTCCTAAAAAGAAAATGTTTTTTTTTTTAATGAGATCTCCTGCATAGAGGAGTAAAACATGGAAATAAGCTCTATATTTGGGACATAATTACCTTTGAGGAGTACTAGTAAGGACAGGAGGTTTAGCCACATTTTTGCTCCCTCTAATGAGTGGAGGGAATTGACAAGAGGGGATTCAGGAAATAGCACAAGGTTGAGGTTGGTGGGTGTTGTCTGAAGAGGGAAACCATGGGGCTCCTTTAAAGGGGAAATTGTGTCTGAATTTACATATCTGTTGGGATAAAAGACATTTCGGTGAACATAACTTACATCTACATATTGTAATCAACATTCTAGTCCTAAGAAAAGTTTTGGACACATTTTTTTCCTTGAGTTAATAGAGAAAAGTATCAGTTTACTGTACATTAACTACTAAAAAGGCTTGAAAATTTCACTACATTTCCAAATTATTTTAGTAATATGGAATAAATGGACACTTTAGTCCCATTTAAGGACACTTATTAGAGAGGTTAAAGAAAGCTAGTACACTTGAATTAAAACATTTGCTATCAGATTGTTTCTTAAACCATTGTTTATTTCGTGGAAAATCCCAGCTACCATCACGGAACACTTTTTCAACTAGGCAAATTGGGTCCACTCAACTCATGAATTAAAACTTAAGTCATATTGTGGCCAAATACAGTCTCTCATTTCAAACAGAATGAGAAATAATTCTCTTTTTTTATCCAAAAGATTCTGTCTGCTCTTGGTTTTCTGTTGTAAACCCAGACATGTTTTCCCAGTAATGGATTATAGAGATTGGAGTCTTAAAGTGAAGTGAAGTTGTTTTGAGTTCCATGGAGAGAAACTTTAAAATCTTCTGGATTGTTGTATAACATTTGTATCAGTGGTGGGTTACCCCCGGTTCAGACCAGTTTGAAAGAACCGGTAGTAAAACCAAATAGAGGCCCTGCCCATTGCCCCGGATATCATCATCGGCAATCTGTGTAAAAGTGTAAAAGTGCCACACTGTTGTGGACTGGTAGTAAAGGTAAGTAGAACCCATCCAGGTTTGTATCTATAAGTAGTGATGGGATTCAACTTTTTTAACAAGTGGTTCTGTGGGTGTGGCTTATTTGGGGGCGTGGCTTGGTGGTCATGTGACCGGGTGGGCCTGGGTATGTGCATAGGGACTACTCAGAGGGCTGAAAAAGTTATTTTTGACCGGTCTTTGCATTTATGACTGGTCATCATTTATGCCCATTGTAGCATTCTCAATAAACCTGTCACTCATTTCACAACTGCTTCTTTTCACCACTGTGACAATATAGGGTGCAAAACATAAAATGTGAGTACAGTCGTAAGTGTGAGGACCGGTCAAAAATAACTTTTCAGCCCTCTGAGTACTCCCTATGCACAGTTTCACATTTAGGACTCCTGAAATGTAAAATTTTCTCGAGAATGTTTTGGTGAATGATTACAGAAATAAAATAAATAATAATATGACCTCCACAATGAGACTATATCTAATGACATTTGCTTTAATTCCCTTCCCCACCCCCACTAGGTGCCTAGACAATGGGATTCCATGTGACAACATTGCCCCGTAGTGTCCAAAATTAGGATTGGACCCATCTTCCTAATTCTCCAAGGAGAGTCTTTTGGTGCAGATGTTTCCTCAATATGAGAAGGACAGTTTGAGGGTTTAGAAGAGGGCTTTTCAAACTTCTTGCAGATTGTACCACTTTTTGGCTTTAGCAATGTTCGAGTACCACGAGTCACCTAGCAAAGTGTCAGAAACTTGATGACAAGAAAGAAAGAAGAAAGAAAGAAAGAAAGAAAGAAAGAAAGGAAGGAAGGAAGGAAGGAAGGAAGGAAGGAAGGAAGGAAGGAAGGAAAGGAAAGGAAAGGAAAGGAAAGGAAAGGAAAGGAAAGGAAAGGAAAGGAAAGGAAAGGAAAGGAAAGGAAAGGAAAGGAAAGGAAAAGGGAAAAGGAAAAAAGTGAGAAAGTACTGGTCGTCCTTGACTTACAAAAGTTTGCTTAGTGACGGAAGTTACAATGGCGCTGAAAAAAGTGGCTTATGACCATTTTTAGCACTGAAAACCATTTTTGGCCAATTGAAGACAATTGTTTACTGTACATTAACTACTAAATGTAATTAAGTTGAAAAACTACTGGAGGGAATTTATTTCACTGATTAATTGTTCTTACTGTCAGGAAATTTCTCCTTAGTCCTAGGTTACTTCTCTTCTTAATGAATTTCCATCCATTGCTTCTTGTTCTGCCTTCAGGGGCTTTGTAGAATAGATTGCCCCCAATTCTTTATAACAGCCCTTTTCTAATAATAATAATATCTCCTAGACTAAACCTCATCAAAAATATCACTGGAAGCCAGGATCAACAAAAAGAGATCATATTTTTATCATGTCGCAAGAGCTGATTCACTTAAAAAAATCAATCATGCTGGGAATAATCAGTGGAAAAAGAAGAGGGGGCCACTCTAGTACCCACTGAGTGGACACTATAAAGGATGACACCGGGATGAGCATGGCAGACCTAAAGGAGTCAGGGTGAGACAGAGGGGCATGCAGAATCATGATATACAACCAAACTTTCTTAAGTTCTCACTAGACAATAATTAACCCTCATTGATAATCCAGGATTGGCAGTTTAGACAAGTTGAAGAAGTGCTCTGAAGAAAGGAAGGTTTTTGTTTGGCTTCAGATTCACTTCCTCTCATTGTGTATCTAGCACAGTAATAGATTGCAGTGTCTTCAGCTTTGAGGCTGTTCATTTGCAGATACAGCTGGCTTTTGGCATTGTCCCTCGAGATGGTGAAGCGGCCCTTCACTTTGTCTGAGTACTTGATATCACTGGAATCAGTATAGATACGTCCAATCCATTCCAATCCTTTCCCAGGAGCCTGTCTCACCCAGTGCATGTTATAGCTGCTGAAGGTGAATCCAGAGGCTTGGCAGGAGAGACGGAGGGACTCTCCCGGTGTTCTCACATCCCCTCCAGACTCCATCAACTGGACTTGAGATTGGACCCCTAAAAAGAAAGGCGTTTGTTTTTTAATGAGATCTCCTGCATAGAGGAGCAGAACATGGAAATAAACTCTATACGGAGGGAATATTTACCATTGAGGAGTACTAGTAAGGACACAAGGTTTAGCCACATTTTTGCTCCCTCTAATGAATGGAGAGAATTGACAAGAGAGTATTCAGGAAATAGCACAAGGTTTAGGCTGAAGGGTGTTGTCTAAAGGGGGAAACCATGGGGCTCTTTTAAAGGGGAAATTGTGCCTCACTTTACATATTTGATGGGATAAAAGACCCTTTGGTGAACATAACTTACATCTACATTTTGTAATCAACATTCTAGTCCTAAGAAAAGTTTTGGATACTTTCTCCCCCTGAGTTAATAAGAAAAAGGGCCTGTTTACTGTACATGAACTATAAAAAAGGCTTGAAAATTTCACTACACTTCCAAATGATTTTAGTAATATGGACTAAATAGACACGTTAGTCCCATTTAAGGACATTTATTAGAGAGGTTCAAAAAAGCTAATACATTTGAATTAAAACATTTGCTATCAGATTGTTTCTTAAACCATTGTTTATTTCATTGAAAATCCCAGCTACCATCATGGAACACTTTTTCAGCTAAGCACGTTTCGTCCACTCAACTCACGAAGTAAAACTTAAGTCATATTGTGATGAAATACAATCTCTCAATTCAAAGAGAATGAGAAATTATTCTCTTTGTATTATCCAAAAGATTCTCTTTGCTTTGTGTTTTCTTTCGTAAACCCAGACGTGGTTTCCCAGTATGGATTATAGGGATTGGACTGCTAAGGTGAAGTGAAGAAGAAGTGAAGTTGTTTTGAGTTCCATGGAGAGAAACTTTAAAATCTTCTGGATTGCTGTATAGCATTTGTATCAGTGGTCGGTTGTCCCCGGTTCAGACCGGTTCAAAGGAACCAGTATTAAAACTGGAGGGAGGCCCCGCCCACTGCCCTGAATGTCATCATTGGCGAGCTGCGCATGCATACAAGCGCAATCCTGTTGGGAACAGGTAGTAAAGGTAAGTAGAACCCACCCCTGATTAGTATCTGTAAGCAGTGGTGGGATTCAACTTTTTAAACAACCGGTTCTGTGGGCGTGGCTTATTTGGGGTGGGGGTGGCTTGCTGGTCATATGACTGGGTGGCTGTGGCTATGTGCATATGGACTACACAGAGGGCTGAAAAGAGATTTCTGACCGATCCTCGAACTTATGACTGGTCATCATTTAAGCCCGTTGCTGCATTCTTAACAACCGTATCACTCATTTCACAACTACTTCTCTTTGCCAAGGTGACAAGATAGGGCGCAAAACATAAAATGTGAGGACAATTGTAAGTATGAGGACTGGACAAAAGTGTGAGGACCGGTCAAAAATAACTTTTTCAGCACTCTGAATAGTCCCTATGCACAGTTTCACATTTAGGACTCCCGAAATGTAGCATTTTCTTGAGAACATTTCAGTGAATTATTCCAGAAATAAAATAAATAATAATATGACCTCCACAATGAGACAATGTCTAATGACATATGGTTTAATTCCCTTCCCCACCCCCACCAGGTGCCTAGACAATGGGATTTCATGTAACAACATTGCCCACCAGTGACCAAAATGAGGACAGGACCCATCTTCCTAATTCTCCAAGGGGAGATACTTTAGGTGCAGATGTTTCTTCAATCTGAGAACGGGCAGTTTGGATGTTTAGAAGGCTTATCCTGAAGTTTCACTTCCAGGCTTCTGCCATGATACTAAAAACAACATTCAGTTCCTGAAACTGGACTTGTCAAGCCATTTTCATCATTTTACATATTCTTACAGCAAACTCTCTTACTCCCTGAGTAAAACAGCCTGAAGTTCTCGCTAGACAGTGACCGATCCTCATTGACTAATCCAGGTTCGTGGTCTCAGTCATATTGACTGAGCTTTTCCAAAGAAAGGAAGGGCTAACCAGATTGCCCACTGCTTACTTCAAGATCAGTTCTCAGTTTTCACATAGTATCATGGTGATTTATTTACCTTTTCTTATTCAAATTCAACCACCTGTGATTGAGGCAATTTGGAGAGGTGCTTGGTGAGAAGTTCTTGATTGGCCTCAGATACATTTCCTCTCACTGTGCCTAGTGCACAGTAATAGACTCCCGTATACTCAGATATGAAGCTGTTCATTTGGAAATATAGCAGGTTTCTGGCATATTCTTTGGAGATGGTGAAGCATCCCTTCAATTTTCCTGAGTGGCTACCAGAATTATAGCTTATCAACGACACCCATTCCAGTCCTTTCCTAAAAGTCTGTTTCACCTAGTGCATTCTGTATTCATTAAAGTTGGATACAGAGGCTTCTCAGGAGAGACGGAGGAACTTTTCGGGTCTTCTCACACCCCCACTAGACTCCACCAACTGTACTTGAGATTGGACCCCTAAAAAGAAAAAGGGATTTTTTTTTAATGTGATTGCCTGCGTAGAGGAGCAAAATGAGGAAATAAACTCTATACTGGCGAATAATTACCTTTGAGGAGTACTAGTAAGGACACAAGGTTTAGCCACATTTTTGCTTCCTCTAATGCATGGAGGGAATTGACAAGTGGAGATTCAGCAAATAGCACAAGGTTTAGGTTGGTGGGTGTTGTATGAAGAGGGAAACCATGGGGCTCCCTTAAAGGGGAAATTGTGCCTCGATTTACATATCTGTTGGGATAAAAGAGCCCTTGACCAACACACTTCTGTGAACATGGCTTCCATCTGCATTTTGTAATTTACATTGCGGCCCTAAGAAAAGGCTTAGACACATTTTTTTCCTTTGAGTTAATAGGAGAAAGGGTCCGTTTCCTGTACATAAACTACAAAATGTAGTTAACTTGAAGAATTACTGGAGGGAATTTATTTCACTGATTAATTGTTCTCACTGTCAGGAGATTTTGCCATGGTCCTAGATTACTTCTCTTCTTGATTAATTTCCATCCATTGCTTCTTGTTCTGCCTTCAGGGGCTTTGTAGAACAGCTTGACCTCCAATTCCTTATAACAGCCCTTTTCTAATAATAGTAATAGACTAAACCTCATCAAAAATGTCACTGAAAGCCAGGATCAACAAAAAGAGATCATACTTTGATCATGTCGCATGAGCTGATTTACTCAAAATAATCAATCATGCTGGGAATGATCAGCGGAAAAAGAAGAAGGGGCCACTCTAGTACCCACTGAATGGACATTATAAAGGATGACACCGGGATGAGCATGGCAGACCTAAAGGAGTCAGTGTGAGACAGAGGGGCATGCAGAATCGTGATCTACACCCAAAGTTACTTAAGTTCTCACTAGACAATAATCAACTCTCATTGATAATCCAGGATTGGCATCTTAGACAAGTTAAAGAAGTGCTCTGGAGAGAGGAAGGTTTTTGTTTGGCTTCAGATTCACTTCCTCTCACTGTGTCTCTTGCACAGTAATAGACTGCCGTGTCTTCAGCTTTGAGGCTGTTCATTTGCAGATACAGCTGGCTTTTGGCATCGTCCCTGGAGATGGTGAAGCGGCCCTTCACTTTGTCTGAGTAGTACTTTTCACTGGAATCATAACTGATGAGTGCAACCCATTCCAGGCCTTTCCCTGGAGCCTGTCTCACCCAGTTCATGTTGTAGCTGCTGAAGGTGAATCCAGAGGCTTGGCAGGAGAGACGGAGGGACGGTCCAGGTCTTCTCACATCCCCTCCAGATTCCACCAACTGTGACTGTACTCCTAAAAAGAAAAGTATTTTTTTTTTAAATGAGATCTCCTGTGTAGAGGAGCAGAACATGAAAATAAACTCTATACGGAGGGAATAATTACCATTGAGGAGTACTAGTAAGGACACAAGGGTTAGCCACATTTTTGCTCCCTCTAATGAGTAGAGGGGATTGACAAGAGGGGATTCAGCAAATAGCACAAGGTTGAGGTTGGTGGGTGTTGTCTGAAGAGGGAAACCATGGGGCTCTTTTAAAGGGGAAATTGTGTCTGAATTTACATATCTGTTGGGATAAAAGATATTTCAGTGAACATAACTTACATCTACATTTTGTAATCAACATTCTAGTCCTAAGAAAAGTTTTGGACACATTTTTTTTCCTTGAGTTAATAGATAAAAGAGTCAGTTTACTGTACATTAACTACAAAAAAGACTTGAAAATTTCACTACACTTCCAAATGATTTTAGTAATACGGAATAAATGGACACATCAGTCCCATTTAAGGACACTTATTAGGGAAGTTAAAAAAAAGCAAGTACATTTGAATTAAAACATTTGCTAATAGATTGTTTCTTAAACCATTTTTTATTTTATTGAAAATCCCAGCTACCACCACGGAACACTTTTTCAGCTAGACAAGTTGGGTCCACTCAACTCACAAAATAAAAGTTGAGTCATATTGTGACCAAATACAGTCTCTCAATTCAAAGAGAATGAGAAATAATTCTCTTTGTATTCTCCAAAAGATTTGGTTTGCTGTGGTTTTTCTTTTGTAAACCCAGACGTGGTTTCCCAGTATGGATTAAAGAGATTGGACTGCTAAAGTGAAATGAAGAAGAGGTGAAGTTGTTTTGAGTTCCATGGAGAGAAACTTTAAAATCTTCTGGATTGCTGGATAGCATTTGTATCAGTAATGGGCTTCCCCAGATTGAGACCGGTTCACAGGAACTGGGGGTAAAACTGCTGGGCGACCCCTCCCATTGCCCCCGAAGTCTTCATCAGTGATCTGCGCATGCTTATAAGCGCGATCCTGTTGTGAACTGGTAGTAAAGGTAAGTAGAACCCATCCCTGATTAGTATCTATAAGCAGTGATGGGATTCAACTTTTTAAACAACCGGTTATGTGGGCGTGGCTTATTTGGGGAGGGTGGCTTGGTGGTCATGTGACCGGGTGGGTGTGGCTATGTGCTTAGGGACAACTCAGAGGTTTGAAAAAAGCGATTTCTGACCGGTCCTTGCACTTTTGACCTGTCCTCACATTTATGACCATCCTCACATTTATGACCATTGCAGTATTCTTAACAACCGTTTGCACAACTGCTTCTCTTTACCACGCTGACAAGATAAGGCTCAAAATGTAAAATGTGAGGACAGTCGTAAGAGCGAGGAGCAGTCAAAAGTGTGAGGACCTATCAAAAATAACCTTTTCAGCCCTCTGAGTAGTCCCTATGCACATAGGGACTACCCAGAGGTCTGAAGAAAGTGAATTCTGGCAAGTCCTCGCACTTTTGACCGGTCCTTGCACTTATGACCTTGCACCTATGATCATCATTTATGCCGGTTGCAGCATTCGTAACAACCGTGTCACTCATTTCACAACTGCAGTGATTCATGTACAGGGTGGGTGTGGCCAGGTGGTCATGTGGCATCACTTCTTTGCCCTAATGACAATGAATTATTACAGAAATAAAATAAAAAAAATATTATCTGACTTTCACAATGAGGCAATATCTAATGACCGTTTTTAAATTCCCTTCCCCACCCCCACTAGGTGCCTAGGCAGTGGGATTCCATGTGACAACATTGCCCTCTAGTGTCCAAAATGAGGAGAGGACCCGTCTTCCTAATTCTCCAAGGAGATTCTTTTGGTGCAGATGTTTCCTCAATATCACAACGGCAGTTTGGAGGTTTAGAACAGGGTTTTTCAAACTTCTTGAAGATTTTACCACTTTTGGGCTATAGCAATGATTGAATACCACCAGTAAGGTGTCAAAAAATTGATGAGAAAGAAAGAAAGAAAGAAAGAAAGAAAGAAAGAAAGAAAGAAAGAAAGAAAGAAAGAAAGAAAGAAAGAAAGAAAGAAAGAAAGAAAGAAAGAAAGAAAGAGAGAGAGAGAAAAAGAAAAAGAAAGAAAGGGAAAAGGAGAAAGGAAAAAAGTGATAAAGTTCAGGTCGAGCTTGATTTACAAAAGTTTTCTTAGTGACCGAAGATACAATGGCATTGAAAAAAATGACTTATGACCATTATTAGCACTGAAAACCATTTTTTGGCCAATTGAAGACAATTGTCCAAAAAGACAATTGATCAAACATGTTTTATTCCCTAGCACATTCCCTCCAGCTAAAAGGGCAATTGGATTTTCAATGGCAACATGGCTTCCAGAGTTAAAACTGAAGTCAGGACACATCTTCTTAATTCTCCAAGGAGATTCCTTCAGAGCAGGTATTTCCCCAATGTGTGTTTGCCAGTATGGATATTTAGAAGGATTATCCTAAGTTTTCCTTTTCACCCTTCCGCCCAACACGAAACAAGCACATTTCATTCCATTCCAGTGAAGTCAAATCAACTGGTAGACTAGGAACATTTTTTATTTTAGTTACAGCAAACTTTTTTTAATACCTACACCCAACCTTCTTCAAGTTCTTACTAAACAATGATCAAACCTCATTGATAACCCAGGATTTGAGGCTTAGACAAGGTGAAGAGATGCTTTGAAGAAAGGAAGGTTCTTGCATGGCAGCAGATTCACTTCCACTCACTGTGTCTCTTGCACAGTAATAGACTGTTGTGTCTTCAGCTTTGAGGCTGTTCATTTGCAGATCCAGCTGGCTTTTGGCATTGTCCCTGGAGATGGTGAAGCGTCCCTTGACTTTGTCTGAGTAGGAAGTACCTGAATCGATGTTTATATATGCCACCCATTCCAGTCCTTTTCCTGAAAACTGTCTCACCCAGACCATCTCATGGCTGCTGAAGGTGAATCCAGAGGCTTGGCAGGAAAGACGGAGGGAGTCTCCAGGTCTTCTCACATTTCCCCCTGACTCCACCAACTCTACTTGAGATTGGATTCCTAAAAATAAAAGGTTTGGGTTTTTTTAATGAGATTTCTTTCATACAAAAGCAGAACATAGAAATAAACTTTACATAGAGGAAATAATTACCTTTGAGGACAACTAGTAAGGACAGAAGATTTAACCACATCTTTTGCTCCCTTGTAGTGAATGGAGGGAACTGAGAGGGAAGGATTCAGGAAATATCATAAGGTTATGTCAGTGGATTGCCTCTGAAAAGGAAACCCTGGGGCTGTTTTAAAGGGGAAATCATGCATTGATTTACATATCTGTTGGGATTAAAAAGCCCAACATGACATTGACTAAAATATTTCAGTGAACATAACTTCCATGTGTGATTTTCAATTAACATTCCAGTCATTAGAAAAGGGTTTTTCCATTTTCCCTATCAGTTTACTGTAGATTCAACTATATATTCAGTGTAACAAAGGCAAGAAGAAATTCAAAACTTCTCAAGGTGATGCAAGGTAATAGGGAGTAAACTTATTTATTAGAAAGCATATAAAAAATGTAACACATCTGACATTTGCTACAAGATTACATCTTTAACTGACTGATCAGTTAACTAACTGATTCGAAGCAGGATTTATGTTTATAATGTTTTGACTTATTTCACTGAATATGGTAGTAAAATCCTTTCCAGGAAAGGATTTCCAAGAAAGATTTGAAGTACCTTGACACATTCTCTGGTGATAAACACCAAAGGTAAATTATTTTATACCAATTCAATTGGTACCCTCCTGAGATGCCAAATTTTGTAACGTCTCGGTGGATTATGATGGAAATAACAAAATGTATTTTCTTTGAACAGAGTATTTGGTTGGTTCACAAATTTAAACAGTGTTTAGTCATTTCAATTAAATTTACAATTTCTATATTTCCTTTTTGCCATATTTATTCCTCATCTATTGTTTTAAAAAACCAATATTACCTTTCATCCTCATCTCTAATCTTAATCAAATTCAATTTTTCCCTTCTATTCTATATTAAACCCCTTCGCATTGTCATCTATTTTTATATCCATCCTCACATTGGTTAATTATGTAATTATGTAATAAAGTTGTTTAATACAAATTCAACATTTTGATATAAATCAATTAGTTATATAACTATCTTTTTTGTATATTAATCAATATGAACATGAATAGTCCAATTATTTCCATGCAATCCAATTTCTTACAAATCAATTAATTATATTTACCAATAATAATAAACCAAATAATTTTCCCCATATATTCCTACCAACTACAACTTAACCATTTCTGCTTTCAACACAATATACAATTAATAGTGTCTCAATTATTACAATTCCCTCGTTAAATAGTGCTTTTTTTTTTTGGTGTTTTAAAATCTTGAACTCTCCTCTTTTGCCCTAAATTTCCCATTGTTTGCAGCTACCTTTTTTGGTGAGGAAAAAGAAAAGAAATCTGCCTCTGCCTAAATTTCCAACCCAACAGCCAACACCCTGCTTTACTTTCAGTTTCATTTTCAGCTTGATTTGCACAAGGAGAAAAAAAAAATCTGCTCCAGCAATTTAGCTCTTTGCAGCAAGCAGCTGAGCCCTGTACAAAACAGGTGAGACCAAATCAGCTGAGAGTCGGGAGGCAGATCTAGTCAATGGGCTAATTAGCCTATGCTGAAGCTGAAATGAGTTGTTTTTTCTTGCTGTTTGCTTGCAAGGAGGTAACTGCTGTGAGGCACAGACCAAAGGGTGGGGGCCACCCTCCTTGCCACTTAGCGCTCCCCTGTCACCCCCTTTTTTCTCTAGCGCCACCTTGCCGCCCCCCTTGCCTCTTACCACTCCCCCTAAGGCATGGAACAGCCCTCTTTGGGAACCACTGGCTTAACTACTTAACTACTTAACAACCAGTTCTACCGAAGTAGAATCCCACCACTGGGTCTACCCATTTATTTTTGCAGGCACTGGTCTACTCATTTGTTTTCTTTTAACACTGATCAGCTGTAGGGCGGCCCTTTGAAGCCCCACAGCAAGAGTTTAAACAGTTTTTTTTCTTTAGCCATCAGCTGGGACTCTGGATTGGGAATGGGGCCAAATAAAAGGTAAGAATAACGTGGGGGGGCGGGCAGGGTGGAAGAACCGGTTCGGTGACATCATATCATCACTGCTACCGGATTGCAGGAATCGGTATGTTCACTGAATAAGACAATATGATTCTCTCACGTTGTTTCCATTTCCAGCAAATATCTGAAATACCTAGATAAGTTTCCCAGGAGACCAAGACCAAAAAAACATTTTTAATAACATTTCTCAGTTTCCTCCTGTGTTATAAAAAAATTACTGAGATCTTTTAATTAAATTATTACAGAAATGAATTTTTTTTAAAAAAGTATCCAGCCTCCAAAGTATCTAATGACAGTTGTTTTAATTCCCTACTTCACATCCTCCAAGTGCATCAACAATGGGATTTCATGTAACAACAAGGCCCACCAGTGTCACATA
The DNA here is from genome assembly GCA_038048745.1 of Coluber constrictor foxii. Lineage (NCBI taxonomy): Eukaryota > Metazoa > Chordata > Lepidosauria > Squamata > Colubridae > Coluber > Coluber constrictor. The sequence goes on along the minus strand of CM075961.1, from coordinate 37,109,156 downwards.
TGAGGAGGGGAAACATGTTCTTAATTCTCCAAGGATTTTTTTTTTGTTCAACTATTTCCTCAACAGGAGAAAGGCAGTTTGGATGTCTAAACATTTTACCTGGAAGTTTCATTTCCAGGTTACTGTAATAATATTACCGAAGGGTCAATATTCCATTCCATTTTTTTCCCAAACCAGTGATGGAATCCACATTTTTTTTACTACCGGTTCTGTGAGTGTGGCTTGGTGGGCATGGCAGGGGAAGTATACTGCAAAATCCCCATTCCCGCCCCATTCCTGGGGGTAGGATACTGCAAAATCTCCATTCCCAGCCCAATCCAGGGGAAGAATATTGCAAAACCTCCATTCCTACTCAACTCAGGGGGCAGCCAGAGCTGGTATTTGCTGGTTCTGCGAATTACTCAAAGTTTCCGTTACCGGTTCTCTGAACTGCTCAAAATTTCTGCTACTGGTTCTCCAGAACCTGTCAGAATCTGCTGGATTTCACCACTGTTCCAAACAGAAATCACCGTGTAAAGAAGGAAAGTGAAATTCGAATTTTCAAGCCATTTTCATTGTCTTACATTTTCTTACAGCAAGCGTGATAATTGGATATCTAGAACAAAAGAGTCAGAAGTTTCTCTCTTGAAAGGGATCAATCTTAATTGGCTAATCAAAGATCTGAGGCAGGATATGTATTTATGTTTTAACTGTTTTACGCCTTCCCTGAATAGCATATTAAAATCTCTACATTTTGGTTGCAATTCCTGGAAACCATTCTCTGGGGACAAACACCAATGTTAAATGATCCTACACAAATTCTTGGCTTCCCTGTGAGCCTTCTACCCTCCTGAGATGCAAAATTTTCTTGAGATTCAGTGAGTTGTGAAGGAAATAACAATAATAAATCCTCGTTGACTGATCCAGGATCTGTGGCTCAATCAAGTTGAAGGACTGCTCTGAAGAAAATAAGGTTTTTGCTTGGCCTCAGATTCACTTCCTCTCACTGTGCCTGTTGCACAGTAATAGACTGCCGTGTCTTCAGCTTTGAGGCTGTTCATTTGCAGATCCAGCTGGCTTTTGGCATTGTCCCTGGAGATGGTGAAGTGGCCCTTCACTTTGTCAGAATAGGAGACATCTCCTCCATCATTACGTGACCATGAAACCCATTCGAGTCCTTTCCCAGGAGCCTGTCTCACCCAGTGCATCCTATAGTCACTGAAGGTGAATCCAGAGGCTTGGCAGGAGAGGCGGAGGGACTCTCCAGGTCTTCTCACATCTCCTCCAGACTCCACCAACTGGACTTGAGATTGGACTCCTAAAAAGAAAAGTGTTTGTTTTTTTTAAATGAGATCTCCTGCATAGAGGAGCAGAACATGGAAATAAACTCTATATTTGGGACATAATTACCTTTGAGGAGTACTAGTAAGGACACAAGGTTTAGCCACATTTTTGCTCCCTCTAATGAATGGAGGGAATTGCCAAGAGAGGATTCGGCAAATAGCAGAAGGTTTAGGTTGATGGGTGTTGTCTGAAGAGGGAAACCATGGGGCTCTTTTGAAGGGGAAATTGTGCCTCAATTTACATATCTTTTGGGATAAAAGACATTTCTGTGAACATAACTTACATCTACATTTTGTAATCAACATTCTAGTCCTAAGAAAAGTTTTGGACACATTTTTTCTTGAATTAATAGATAAAAGAGTCAGTTTACTGTACGTTAACTACAAAAAAGACTTGAAAATTCCACTACATTTCCAAATGATTTTAGTAATACGGAATAAATGGACACTTTAGTCCCATTTAAGGACACTTATTAGAGAGGTTAAAAAAAGCTAGTATATTTGAATTAAAACGTTTGATATCAGATTGTTTCTTAAACCATTGTTTATTTTCTTGAAAATCCCAGCTACCATCATGAAACACTTTTTCAGCTAGGCAAGCTGGGACCATTCAACTCACGAAGTAAAACTTAAGTCATATTGTGACCAAATACATCTCTCTATTCAAACAGAATGATAAATAATTATCTTTGTGTCTATAAGCAGTCATGGGATTCAACTTTTTTAACAACCGGTTCTGTGGGTTTTGCTTATTTGGGGGCGTGGCTAGCTGGTCATGTGACCAGGTGGGCGTGGCTATGAGCATAGGGACTACTCAGAGGGCTGAAAAAGTAATTTCTGACCGGTCCTTGCACTTTTGACCGGTCCTCGCACTTATGACTGGTCATCATTTATGCCCATTGCAGCATTCTTAACAACCGTGTCACACATTTTACAACTGCAGCGCTTCATGGGACCATGTGGGTGTGGCCAGGTGGTCATGAGGCATCACTTCTTTGTCCTAAGGACAGTGAATTATTACAGAAATAAAATTAAAAAAATATTATCTGACTTTCACAATGAGACAATATCTAATGACAGTTTTTAAATTCCCTTCCCCACCCCCACTAGATGCCTAGGCAATGGGATTCCATGTGACAACATTGCCCTCTAGTGTCCAAAATGAGGAGAGGACCCGTCTTCCTAATTCTCCAAGGAGATTCTTTTGGTGCAGATGTTTCCTCAATATGAGAACGGCAGTTTGGAGGTTTAGAACAGGGCTTTTCAAACTTCTTGCAGATTGTACCACTTTTTGGCTATAGCAATATTCGAGTATCACCAGTCGCCTAGCAAGGTGTCAAAAACTTGATGACCAAAAAAGAAAAAAGGAAAGGAAAAAGGAAAATAGTGATTGTTATGGCCTGTACCCAGTCTGTGCGGCTGGTGGTTGATTCGGACAGCGAGGAGGCTGGTGTGGTGCTGTGCCATCAGCCTGCGCAGCTGGCACTCGAGTTGGACAATGAGGCTGGAGAAGATGTCGTGCCAGAGGCAGGGATTCAGCCAGGGCCTTCAGAACCTCCTGAAGCTCCCTTAAGTGAAGAGGATGAAGAGGAGGAGCCTATTCTTGATGCATGGGTGCGCAGAGCTGCCAAAAGGCAGGAGTGACTCTTCAGTCGGAGGTCTCCTCAAGAGTAAAGCTTGGGGCTAATTGGCCACTCCCTTAGCTTATTTAAGGAGGAACATCGACTGAAGTAATTTTTAGGGAACAACTTCATTCACACTCCTTTGTGCCTTCAACTTTGTTCTTTGCAAATTGCTTCTGGGCTTTTATAGTAAGATTAAGATTATTTATTCTTTGGATTCTTGTAGGCTGTTAAGAAAGTTAACAGCTTTTGTTTGGGGAAAAAAAACCCTATTTAATTTAGTAAACTAAGGTTTGTACAGACTTTGTGTGTGCTGCGTTCTTTGGGGTCCGTAGCTGGGGCAGAACAGTAATAGAGTACAGTTCATCCTTGACTTACAACGGTTTGCTTAGTGACGGAAGTTACAATGGCACTGAAAAAAGTGACTTATGACCATTTTTGGCACTGAAGACCATTGCAGAATTCCTGGGGTCACACAATTTACATTTGGGTGCTTGGCATCACAGTGTTTTGCAACCTTCTGATTAGCAAAGCCAATGGAGAAGCAAGATTCACTTAACAACCCTGTGACCCAATTTAATCACAGCAGTGATTCGCTGAACAAACGCATCAAGAAAAGTCGTAAAATGGGGCACAACTTCCTTAACAAATTTCTCACTTAGCCACATAAATTTTGGGCTTTTTAGAAGGAACATCCATCTGGGAGAAAAGCACTGGAGACAAAATGGGGCCTGGAGGCTGATTGGAAAGAAAGTTTCCCTTTATTACTTTATGTAATTTGATTCTTTATTATTTTATTACTACCTGTGAATGACTACTTCAGCTTCATCCACAATAATACACGAGCACACAATAAATTCAAAATTAAAGTGAACCGCAATTGCAGAAAATACGACGTCAGCAACAGAGTGGTCAATGCCTGGACTGACTCTGTTGTTACATCCTCAAACCCCCATAACTTTAACCTTAGACTGTCTACTGTTGACCTCACCCCATTCCTAAGAGGTCTGTAAGGGGCGTGCGTAAGAGCACCAGCGTGCCTTCTGTCCCTGTCCTACTGTCCCCATTTATTCGTCCCCATTTAATGTATTCATATTCATGTTTTAAATTAGTTTAGTTTAGCTTAGTTTAGTTTTATTGCATTTATATACCGCCCTTCTCCCCGAGGGGACTCAGGGCGGTTTACAGCCATATTAAAACAATCACGTATAAAAATTAAAACTAATAAAATAATTAAACTATTTGGCCGTAAAATTTAAAACCCCTAAAAACCCCTATTAAAATTAACACTAATTTAAGTCAGACCGGCTTGGTGAAATAGTAGAGTCTTCAGGGCTCGTCGGAAGGCACGGAGGTCAGGAATCTTTCTTATATCCGGGGGTAGTTCATTCCATAGGGCTGGGGCTCCCACACAGAATGCTCTCCCCCTGGGGGCCGCCTGTCGGCATTGTCTGACAGACGGCATTCTGAGGAGGCCCTCTCTGTGAGAGCGTATTGGGCAGTGGGAGGTATTCATTGGCAGAAGACAGTCCTGTAAATATCCCGGTCCTAAGCCATGGAGCGTTTTGAAGATGGTAACTAACACCTTGAAACGCACCCGGAAGACCACCGGAAGCCAGTGCAGCTCGCGCAAGAGGGGAGTTACCTGGGAGCGACTAGCACATTATGTCCAAGGAGAAACTTTACCTTTCTAGTTCTGTGATGTGGACATTATGGGATTGATATTCCTTAGTCAAATGGTGAGAGTGTATAGGATGAGGGCACCACATTCTTTCTCACATTAATTTCCTTATTAAGCAAGGTAGATGAGGGATTCCAATTACTCCTCCCGAGAAGTTAGAGGGATTGTAGCAGGAACTCCCAAGCAACTAATCAAGACAGAAAGACAGTCCCAAATATTTAATCTCAGAGGGCTTCTTGGAAAGGAGGTTGGATATGACCAATGTCTTCCACCCTTGATTCAATCTGACTGAGAGAAGAGAGCTTGAGGATTAAGGGCATCAAATATCTATTACTGTAAAAGGAAGGGAAAAGGAGCAAAATTCAGAAAAGAGCTAAATGCAGGAGAATTGGCAGCACTAAGAATCAAAGGTGCCTGAATTGCAAAATATATCAAGGAATTAGTGTAGGATATAATTCCACATTACTACCTGGAATTAAACTTTGAGTTTTTATAAACTAACCAGTTGATTCTACTAACTGGAGAATTAAGGAAACTTATTAGAGAGGGTAAAAAAAAAAGCAAGCACATTTGAATTAGGATGTTGACTATGAGATTGATTCATTAACCATTGTTTATTATTTGGAAAATCTCAGCCACCTTCAAGGTAACATGGCTTGGAGAGTCAAACCTGAAGCAAGGAAGCATCTTCGTAATTCTCCAAGGAGATTCGTTCAGAGCAGATATTTCCCCAGTGTGTTTTTGCCAGAAGGATGATCCTAAATTTTCATTCCCATCATTCCCCCATGATACTAAAGGACTACATTCCTTTCTAGGGAAGCCAAATGACCTTCTAAAAAGGGAAATACACTTAAGTTTTTTAAAATTGGTTATTGCAAACCTTTTGATACAAACATCCTGAAATTCTCACTGATTATTAAATCTCAATGATAAGTCCAGGATTTGAGGGTTAGACAAGCTGCTCTGAAGAAAGGAAGGTTTTTGTTTGGCTTCAGATTCACTTCCTCTCACTGTGTCTCTTGCACAGTAATAAACTGCCGTGTCTTCAACTTTGAGGCTGTTCATTTGCAGATACAACTGGCTTTTGGCATCGTCGCTGGAGATGGTGAAGCGTCCCTTGACTTTGTCAGAGTAGTAAATATATGAAGACCATATATATGCCACCCATTCCAGTCCTTTCCCTGGAGCCTGTCTCATCCAGTTCATGTTATAGCTGCTGAAGGAGAATCCAGAGGCTTGGCAGGAGAGACGGAGGGACTCCCTAGGTCTTCTCACATCACCTCCAGACTCCACCAACTGTACTTGAGATTGGACTCCTAAACAGAAAAGTGTTTTTTAAGTGAGATCTCCTGCATAGAGGAGCAGAACATGGAAATAAACTCTATATTTCGGACATAGTTACCTTTGAGGAGTACTAGTAAGGACACAAGGTTTAGCCACATTTTTGCTCCCTCTTAGGAATGGAGAGAATTGACAAGAGAGTATTCAGGAAATAGCAGAAGGTTTAGATTGGTGGGTGTTGTCTGAAGAGGGAAACCATGGGGTTCTTTTAAAGGGGAAATTGTGCCTCAATTTACATATTTGATTGGATAAAAGACACTTTGGTGAACATAACTTACATCTACAGTTTGTAATCAACATTCTAGTCCTAAGAAAAGTTTTGGATACTTTTACCACTTGAGTTAATAAGAAACAGGGCCTGTTTACTGTACATGAACTATAAAAAAGGCTTGAAAATTTCACTACACTTCCAAATGATTTTAGTAATACGGAATAAATGGACACGTTAGTCCCATTTAAGGACACTTTCTAGAGAGGTTCAAAAAAGCTAGTACATTTGAATTAAAACATTTGCTATCAGATTTTTTCTTAAACCATTGTTTATTTCATTGAAAATCCCAGTTACCATCACGGACCACTTTTTCAGCTAAGCAAGTTGGGTCCACTCAACTCACAAAGTAAAACTAAAGTCATATTGTGATGAAATACAGTCTCTCAATTCAAAGAGAATGAGAAATAATTCTCTTTGTCTTATCCAAAAGATTTTGTTTGCTCTGGGTTTTCTTTTGTAAACCCAGACGTGGTTTCCCAGTATGGATTAAAGAGATTGGACTGCTAAAGTGAAATGAAGAAGAGGTGAAGTTGTTTTGAGTTCCATGGAGAAAAACTTTAAAATCTTCTGGATTGCTGTATAGCATTTGTATCAGTGGTGGGTTGTCTCTGGTTTGGACCGGTTCAAAGGAACCGGTAGTAAAACTGGAGGGAGGCCCCGCCCACTGCCCCAGATGTCATCATAGGCGATCTGTGCATGCATACAAGCACAATCCTGTTGTGAACAGGTAGTAAAGGTAAGTAGAACCCACCCCTGATTAGTATCTGTAAGCAGTGGTGGGATTCAACTTTTTTAACAACCAGTTCTGTGGGCGTGGCTTATTTGGGGGGGGGGTGGCTTGCTGGTCATATGACTGGGTGGCTGTGGCTATGTGCATATGGACTACACAGAGGGCTGAAAAGAGATTTCTGACCGATCCTCGAACTTATGACTGGTCATCATTTAAGCCCGTTGCTGCATTCTTAACAACCGTATCACTCATTTCACAACTACTTCTCTTTGCCACGGTGACAAGATAGGGCGCAAAACATAAAATGTGAGGACAGTTGTAAGTACGAGGACTGGTCAAAAGTGTGAGGACCGGTCAAAAATAACTTTTTCAGCACTCTGAATAGTCCCTATGCACAGTTTCACATTTAGGACTCCCGAAATGTAGCATTTTCTTGAGAACATTTCAGTGAATTATTCCAAAAATAAAATAAATAATAATATGACCTCCACAATGAGACAATATCTAATTACATTTGCTTCAATTCCCTTCCCCACCCCCACCAGGTACCTAGACAATGGGATTTCATGTAACAACATTGCCCACCAGTGACCAAAATGAGGAGAGGACCCATCATCCTAATTCTCCAAGGGGAGATACTTTAGGTGCAGATGTTTCTTCAATATGAGAACGGGCAGTTTGGATGTTTAGAACGCTTATCCTGAAGTTTCACTTCCAGGGTTCTGCCATGATACTAAAAACAACATTCAATTCCTGAAACTGGACTTGTCAAGCCATTTTCATCATCTTACATATTCTTACAGCAAACTCTCTGATTCCCGGAGTAAAACAGCCTGAAGTTCTCGCTAGACAGTGACCGATCCTCATTGACTAATCCAGGTTCGTGGTCTCAGTCAAATTGACTGAGCTTTTCCAAAGAAAGGAAGGGCTAACCAGGTTGCCCACTGCTTACTTCAAGATCAGTTCTCAGTTTTCACATAGTATCATGGTGATTTATTTACTTTTTCTTATTCAAATTCAACCACCTGTGATTGAGGCAATTTGGAGAGCTGCTTGGTGAGAAGTTCTTGATTGGCCTCAGATACGCTTCCTCTCGCTGTGTCTAGTGCACAGTAATAGACTCCCGTATACTCAGATATGAAGCTGTTCATTTGGAAATATAGGAGGTTTCTGGCATATTCTTTGGAGATGGTGAAGCGTCCCTTCAGTTTTCCTGAGTGGCTACCAGAATTATAGCTTATCAATGACACCCATTCCAGTCCTTTCCCAAAAGCCTGTTTCACTAGTGCATTCTGTATTCATTAAAGTTGGATCCAGAGGCTTCTCAGGAGAGACAGAGGGACTCTCCGGGTCTTCTCAAACCCCACTAGACTCCACCAACTGGACTTGAGATTGGACCCCTAAAAAGAAAAGGGATATTTTTTTTAATGTGATTGCCTGCGTAGAGGAGCAAAACGAGGAAATAAACTCTATACTGGGGAATAATGACCTTTGAGGAGTACTAGTAAGGACACAAGGTTTAGCCACATTTTTGCTTCCTCTAATGAATGGAGGGAATTGACAAGTGGAGATTCAGCAAATAGCACAAGGTTTAGGTTGGTGGGTGTTGTATGAAGAGGGAAACCATGGGGCTCCCTTAAAGGGGAAATTGTGCCTCAATTTACATATCTGTTGGGATAAAAGAGCCCTTGACCAACACACTTCTGTGAACATGGCTTCCATCTGCATTTTGTAATTTACATTGCGGCCCTAAGAAAAGGCTTAGACACATTTTTTTCCTTTGCGTTAATAGGAGAAAGGGTCAGTTTCCTGTACATAAACTACAAAATGTAGTTAACTTGAAGAATTACTGGAGGGAATTTATTTCACTGATTAATTGTTCTCACTGTCAGGAGATTTCTCCTTGGTCCTAGATTACTTCTCTTCTTGATTAATTTCCATCCATTGCTTCTTGTTCTGCCTTCAGGGGCTTTGTAGAACAGCTTGAACTCCAATTCCTTATAACAGCCCTTTTCTAATAATAGTAATATGTCCTAGACTAAACCTCATCAAAAATATCACTGGAAGCCAGGATCAACAAAAAGAGATCAAATTTTTATCATGTCGCAAGAGCTGATTCACTCAAAACAATCAATCATGCTGGGAATGATCAGCAGAAAAAGAAGAATGGGCCACTCTAGGACCCGCTGAGTGGAACACTATAAAGGGTGACACTGGGATGACCACGGCAGACCTAAAGGAGTCAGTGTGAGACAGAGGGGCATGCAGAGTCGTGATCTACACACAAACTTTCTGAAGTTCTCACGCAACAATAATCAACCCTCATTGATAACTCAGGATTAGACAAATTGAAGAAGTGCTCTGAAGAAAGGAAAGTGTTTATTTGGTTTCAGATTCACTTCCTCTCACTGTGTATCTAGCACAGTAATAAATTGCTGTGTCTTCAGGTTTGAGGCTGTTCATTTGCAGATACAGCTGGCTTTTGGCATCGTCCCTGGAGATGGTGAAGCGGCCCTTCACTTTGTCTGAGTAGAACTTTTCAGTGGAATCATGATAGATGTAGGCAACCCATTCCAGGCCTTTCCCTGGAGCCTGTCTCACCCAGCTCATGCCGTAGCTGCTGAATGTGAATCCAGAGGCTTGGCAGGAGAGACGGAGGGACTCTCCAGGTCTTCTCACATCCCCTCCAGATTCCAACAACTGTGACTGGACTTGAGACTGGACTCCTAAATAGAAAAGGTTTTTTTTTTTTTAAATGAGATCTCCTGCATAGAGGAGTAGAACATGGAAATAAACTCTATAGGGAGGGAATAATTACCATTGAGGAGTACTAGTAAGGACACAAGGTTTAGCCACATTTTTGCTCCCTCTAATGAGTGGAGGGAATTGACAAGAGGGGATTCAGGAAATAGCACAAGGTTGAGGTTGGTGGGTGTTGTCTGAAGAGGGAAACCCTGGGGCTCCCTTAAAGGGGAAATTGTGCCTCGATTTACATATCTGTTGGGATAAAAGACATTTCGCTGAACATAACTTACATCTACATTTTGTAATCAACATTCTAGTCCTAAGAAAAGTTTTGGACACATTTTTTTTCCCTTGAGTTAATAGATAAAAGTGTCAGTTTACTGTACATTAACTACAAAAAAGTCTTGAAAATTTCAATTCACTTCCAAATGATTTTAGTAATACGGAATAAATGGACACATCAGTCCCATTTAAGGACACTTATTAGGGAAGTTAAAAAAAAGCAAGTACATTTGAATTAAAACATTTGCTATCAGATTGTTTCTTAAACCATTGTTTATTTTATTGAAAATCCCAGCTACCATCACGGAACACTCTTTCAGCTAAGCAAGTTGGGTCCACTCAACTCACAAAGTGAAACTTAAGTCATATTGTGACCAAATACAGTCTCTTAATTCAAAGAGAATGAGAAATAATTCTCTTTGTCTTATCCAAAATATTTTGTTTGCTGTGGTTTTTCTTTTGTAAAACCCAAACGTGGTTTCCCAGTATGGATTAAAGAGATTGGACTGCTAAGGTGAAATGAAGAAGAGGTGAAGTTGTTTTGAGTTCCATGGAGAGAAACTTTTAAATCTTCTTGTTTGCTGTATAGCATTTGTATCAGTGGGGGGCTTCCCCAGGTTGAGACTGGGGCTCATTTAAAGGGGAAATTGTGTCTGAATTTACATATCTGTTGGGATAAAACACATTTCATTGAACATAACTTACGTCTACATTTTGTAATCAACATTCTAGTCCTAAGAAAACTTTTGGACACATTGTTTTCCTTGATTTAATAAATAAAAGAGTCAGTTTCCTTTACATTAACTACAAAAAAGCCTTGAAAATTTCACTACACTTCCAAATGATTTGAGTAATACGGTATAAATGTACATTTTAGTCCCATTTAAGGACACTTATTAGAGAGGTTAAAAAAAGCTAGGATATTTGAATTAGAATCTTTGCTATCAGATGGCATCTTAAACCATTGTTTATTTTATGGAACATCCCAGCTACCTTCAAGGAACACTTTTTCAGCTAGGCAACTTGGGGCCACTCAACTCACAAAGTCAAACTTAAGTCATATTATGACCAAATACAATTTCTCAATTCAAAGAGAATGAGAAATAATTCTCTTTGTATTATCCAAAAGATTCTGTTTGCTCTGGGTTTTCTGTTGTAAACCCAGACATGCTTTCCCAGTATGGATTATACTCTCTGAAGAGGTGAATTTGAGTTCCATGGAGAGAAACTTTAAAATCTTCTTGATTGTTGTAAAGTATTTGTATCTATAATACAAATACTTTACCGGTTTATAATTTCATATAAGTTTATTGAATATGATAATGTGATCTTTTTGTTTTGTTTCCAGTTCCAGCAAAGATTTGAAATACTTAGTTAAGAAAATGGTTAAGAGTTTGTGTTGGTGGAGGTAGCCTGAAAGGAAAATCAACGAACTCCTTTAAAGGGGAAACAGTGACTCAGTTTACATATTGGTTGAGATAAAAGAGTTCCAAAGTGCATTCACCTTATAGTTTTTTTGCACACTCACTACAGGGGTGAAAGAAAGAAAGGAAGGAAGGAAGGAAGGAAGGAAGGAAAGAAGGAAAGGAAAGGAAAGGAAAGGAAAGGAAAGGAAAGGAAGGAAGGAAGGAAGGAAGGAAGGAAGGAAGGAAGGAAGGAAGGAAGGAAGGAAGGAAGGAAGGAAGGAAGGAAGGAAGGAAGGAAGGAAGGAAGGAAAGAGAGAATGCATGTATTTATATACAAATGCATGTATTTATATATATGCACATACATCAAACTGTATAAAAAAATCCCTTCACATAATTTCTATTTTCATTAAAAAAAAATGAAGCCTCTTGATACAGCCTAGAACTTTGCTGGTGACAAACACCAGATCAATAATTTTCCAATATTCAATTACATTATCAGGACTGAAGCCTCGGAGACATGAAATTTTCACTAGGATTCTTTTGTGGACATTACTAAAGTAACATAAAAAAATTATCATGAGTCCAAAATGAGAAAATATTAGATATTTCCTCATTAGATGAGACTTGTTTTATTCCCTCCCCCACTCCTATTGGGCAATAGAGTTTCATGTGACAACATTGCCACCAAGTGTCAAAAGTTATTATGAGGATGTATTTTCATAATTCTCCAAGGAGATGGTCCAGATGTTTCCTCAATATGTTATGGCAGTTTTAATAGCCTGAAATATCAACCTACACTTTCATTTCTTGCCTTGTCCCATGATACTGTTTTTCTTGTTCTTATTCAGTCACTAAGTTGTGTCCAATTCTCTGTGAGCCCATCGACCACAGTCCACCTGTTCTCCACTGTCCTCCAGAGTTTGCCCAAAACCTTGTTCTCTGCATCAGATGTTTCCTCAAAATGTAGATGGCAGTTTAGATATTTAGAAAGATTGTTCTGAAGTTTCATTTCCAGACTTTTGCTAGGATCCTAAAGGACTGCATTCCGTTTCAAGTGGTTTTTTTTAAAGCCTAATTGCCTTATAGACAGGAAGGTGAACCTCAAATTGTCAAGTTATTTTCATTTTTTTTTTCATTTTTTACAAACAAACTCTCCAATTGGCTAGAAAGAGAAATAATCCTAAAGTTTTCACTAGACGGTGATGAGTCCTCAATTTAGGAGAAGCTTCCTAACAGTGAGGACAATTATCTGTTCTGGAATAGCTTTCCTTCAGAAGCTGTAGGTGTGTCATCACTGGAGGTCTTTAAGAAGAGACTAAAACCTGAAACCTTTCTGTTGGGGGATAGACCCGCAAATATTGGATTTTATTTTATTTTATTTATAATAAGACTTCTATACCGCCCTTCTCCTGAGGGACTCAGGGCTGTATTGACTAAATGGTATCTGATGCTGCACATAATCACTGCAGGGAGACTAGCATTCGCACAAGAATGGAAGAATGAGGACTTACCAACAGACTCAAAAATAATTTATAAAATCATGGAATGTGTGGAGTCCGACAGACTTACAAAACTGATCAAGGGTAAAAGAGACTCAGATTTTTATAGTAGTTGGAACATGTGGTGTGATTGGATCCAGAAACGATGGGAGAGAGATAAAGGATAATGTTGGATTATAATTATGGATGATGGTATAATTATGGTAATCAACAAGTATTGGAAATGTAAATTTGTATAGAAGAATATGTAAACAATTTCTATTTTAACTTTCTGATTATTGGTGTATATATACATGAATATTTTGGGGATGTTACACCGTGATAGGAAAACTATTATACATTTCTTTTTGTTTTTGTTTTCTTGAACTATAATAAAAATTTAAAAAATGAAGAAGAAGAAGAAGAAGAAGAAGAAGAAGAAGAAGAAGAAGAAGAAGAAGAAGAAGAAGAAGAAGAAGAAGAAGAAGAGGAGGAGGAGGAGGAGGAGGAGGAGGAGGAGGAGGAGGAGGAGGAGGAGGAGGAGGAGGAGGAGGAGGAGGAGGAGGAGGAGGAGGAAGAGGAAGAGGAGGAGGAGGAGGAGACTGGACAGCCATCTGCCTGAAATGATATAGGGCCGGGATGGCAAACCTATGGTACATGTGCCACAGGTGGCACATATAGCCATATCAGTGGGCACGCCAGCTCAGCACTGGCATGCATGCACGTGCCGGCCAGCTGATTTTCAGGCTTTCTAGGCCCACAAGAAGTAGGAAAACAGGCTGTTTCCTGCCTCCAGAGGGCCTGGGAGGATGGGGAAGGCTTGTTTTTCTTCCTCAACTGGCTCCAGATCCTCTCTATGCATCTGGGAAGGGCAAAAGCAGCCTTTCTCACTCCCTGGAAGACTCCTAGAGAGGCTCTGGAGGTTGGGGATAGCAAAAAAGTCACTTCCTGTCCCACCGAGAGTTGGGAAATGGGCCATTTCAGACCTCCAGAGGGCCTCTAAGGGAGTGGAAAAGGCTGTTTTTGCCCTTCCCAGATGCATAGAGAGTCTCTGGAGCTAGGTGAGAAAGAAAAACGGGCCTACTGGGCCATTGTGTGCCAGGAGCAGGGGGGAGGGGGTGTTGCGCGTGCAAGGCAGGGCGCATAGAATTATGGGTGTGGGCACACACATGCGCGAACCTCCCCTGCCCCCCCTCCTGTCACACAATGGCAAAACGGTTAGCCATCACTGGTATAGGGTCTCCTATTTGATCAGTTGTGTTGGACTAGAAGACCTCCAAGGTCCCTTCCACCTCTAGTCTGATTGATTCAAACTACCAATAGTAATACCATTAATAAGTCTGGATAATGGACATGGCAGTCCTCAGAGACAACAGAAGAGAAAGGAATGAAGAAGATAACAAAATACGAAGACCTGCACATAGTAATCGGACGACTGTGGCAAAAGAAAGCAACAGATAGAAATAGAAAGAAACTGAAGGGATTTGGCAATCTGACAGAAACAAAGCAGACTGTGTATAAATTAATGGAGAGGCAATGAAAAAGAAGTATTAAATGGAGAGATGGTGATATGGAAAGAATGATTGGGGACTGAATTTCAAAATAATAAAAGAATGAATAAAGCAAACGAGGAACCCACATTTCTTCCACTTAGGAAAACCATTATTATTATTTTGTTCTTGTTCTTTAAACATCACATTTTTTTCTATTACCAAGAAGTTTCCTACTTGCTCTTCAACCAAATTCTAATAGGTTTCCTTGTGGTTTATTCCAAGACAGCTTGGTGAACACATTCCGAGATCCGTCTTATTGTGATATAGATTGATCAGACATTTCTCAGTTCTAGTATGCTAATACAAATGTGTATGACTGAATCAACTTGGAAAGCTCCTCAGAGGCAGAGAAAGTTCTTGACGGGCTTCAGATTCACTTCCTCTCACTGTGTGTCTCACACAGTAATAGACAGCTGTGTCCTCTGGTTTCAGATTGTTCATTTGCAGAAACAGCTGACTGCGGGGATCATCTCTGGAGACAGTAAACCGTCCCTTGACTTTGTCTGAGTAGTAAATTGTAGATCCAGCTATAATTGCAATCCATTCCAGGCCTTTCCCTGGAGTCTGCCTCACCCAGCCCATGTAATAGCTGGTGAAGGTGAATCCACTGGCTTGGCAGGAGAGACGGAGGGACTCCTCAGGTCTTCTCACATCCCCTCCAGACTCCACCAACTGGACTTGAGATTGGACACCTACAAAGAAATGTGTAATCAATAAACTCTCCTGTATACGGGAGCAACAAATGGAATGATCCTGAATAATGAGGAAATAATTACCTCGCAGGACTGCTAATAAGGAAACCCAGTTTAGCCACAGAATCATTTTTGTTCCCTGTAATGGATGGAAGGGAATTGACCAGAAACAATTCGCGAATGTGTACAAACTTTGTGTTGGAGGGTGTAGCTTTAAAAGGACATCCAAGCAGTTCCTCGAAAGAGGAACCTGTGCCTTGATTTACATATTGGTTGAGATAAAAGAGTTCCTCAGTGCAATGACCTCTTACTTTTTCTTTAGCAGTCTCTGCACGAATGATTTTTACATAGTTGTCCAGTCCTAAAAAAGTGAAGTTAGCTTCTACATTACAGTAAAGACAAAGACTTGGTAGTTTCAGCATTTCTAAAAAGTGATTCCAATTATTGAATATCTGTAGAGATTCTCAGACATCCAGGTCATAATTGTCTCATAGATGCTTTTTGCAAACACAACTGGACTGTTGGTTTTTTTTCCCCCTTCAGGAAGAAGACATTTCTTCTCATCCAAAATAGCTTCATTGTTTCTGGCAGGATGGTGGGAGATACAGAGGGATTAGTTCTAACAGGGAAGCTTCTTGGATAAGAAGCTAAACAAATCCTTCTCCCTTCTCCTTCTCCTTCTCCTTTCTCCCTTCTCCCTTCTCCTTTTCCTTCTCCTTCTCCTTCTCTTCCTCCTTCTTCTTCTCCTTCTCCTTCTTCTAGAAATAGGTTAGAGATAGAAAAAGAAAAAGGACAGCACATCTGAGCTCCAGAAAGATTTTGTAATGTTATTCCCCTTTCGTACAACTTTTGAAAAACCCAAAAGAATTGAATGTGAAACAAGTCCATTTTTGTTTTGGTGGATAGTTTTGTCTTCCTGTCTGTCTCTCTATTCTGTTTATAAAATTTCTATAGCCTTCCATCTCAATCAATGACTCTGTAAGGCTGAAAATTCAATATTTTGCTATTCTTATTAGTTCTTAGTTGCCCAGTTAGTTTATTAGTTGACTTGTGTATATAAGCAGACATACATATTGAAATAATAAGAGTAAGAATAATTCCTTCCCTTCCCTTCCCTTCCGTTTTCACTGTCCATTTGTCCCAACATAAAAACCTTGGGTTTCAATTGTACTTTAGCCTTTAATATTTTGTGGATTAATGTGTGGATTTCCATCCATAATTTGTTCACCTTTTTACTTGTCCATCAAAAATGATACATTATCCCTCTCTGTAGTTTTCATTTCCAGCAAAGGTTTGAAATATCTTCACACAGTTTCTCTGGTCAGAAATACCCAAGATTCATCTTTTTATAAGAATTCTCAGCTTCACAATGAAGATTTCAGCCTCCTGAGATGTTAAATTTTCTGAGATATTTTCAGTGAACTATTAAATAAAAATAACGCACAAAATGGTCATGACTCAAAAAAAAAGAAAAGAAAAGAAAAGAGACAGTATCTGATGAAGCTTGTTTTATTCCTTCCCTCACCTTTATTGGGTGCATGGGCAATGGAGTTTCATGTGGCAATATTTCCAGCAAGTGTCAAAAGTGATTATTATGACACATCTTCCTAATTCTCCAAGGAGATTCTTTTAGTCCAGATGTCTCCTCAATATGTTATGGCACTTTTAATAGCCAGAAATATCAACCTAAACTTTCATTTCTTGCCTTATTCCATGATATTATTGTTCTTGTTGTTGTTCAGTCACTAAGTTGTGTCCAACTCTCTGTGAGCCCATGGACCATAGGACACCAGCCCCCTGTTATCCACTGTTCCCCAAAGTTTGCCCAAAACCCTGTTCTCTGTGTCAATCACACAGTCTAACCATCTCATCCTCTGTTTTCCTTTTGCCTTCAATCTCTCCAAACATCACAGGTTTCTCCCAATGAATCCTCTCTTCTCATTTGGTAGCCAAAGTATTTGAGTTTCAGATTCAGGAACTGTCCTTCCGAAGAACAGACAAATTGGATTTCTTTTAAGATTGATTAATTTAAGTTTGATTGGATTTCACCCCTGCTGGAAGCCAAGATCCCCAAACACAGATCATACTTTGATCATGTCGCAAGAGCTGATTCACTCAAAAAAATCAATCATGCTGTAAATGATCAGTAGCAAAAGAAGAAGGAGCCACTCTAGTACTCACTGAGTGGACACTATAAAGGATGACACCGGGATTACCATGGCAGATCTAAAGGAGTTAGTGTGAGACAGAGGGAAATGCAGAATCATGATCTACACCTAAAATATCTTAAATTCTCATTCAACAATAATCAGCCCTCATTGATAACCCAGGATTGGCGGCTTAGAGAAGTTGAAGAAGTGCTCTGAAGAAAGGAAGGTTTTTGTTTGGCTTCAGATTCACTTCCTCTCACTGTGTCTCTTGCACAGTAATAAATTGCCGTGTCTTCAGCTTTGAGGCTGTTCATTTGCAGATACAGCTGGCTTTTGGCATCGTCCCTGGAGATGGTGAAGCGGCCCTTCACTTTGTCTGAGTAGTCGATACTTAGTCCTAGGTTACTTCTCTTCTTAATGAATTTCCATCCATTGCTTCTTGTTCTGCCTTCAGAGGGCTTTGTAGAATAGATTGACCCCCAATTCCTTATAACAGCCCTTTTCTAATAATAATAATATCTCCTAGACTAAACCTCATCAAAAATATCACTGGAAGCCAGGATCAACAAAAAGAGATCATATTTTTATCATGTCGCAAGAGCTGATTCACTCAAAAAAATCAATCATGCTGGGAATAATCAGTGGAAAAAGAAGAGGGGGCCACTCTAGTACCCACTGAGTGGACACTATGAAGGATGACACAGGATGACCATGGCAGACCTAAAGGAGTCAGTGTGAGACAGAGGGGAATGCAGAATCGTGATATACAACCAAACTTTCTTAAATTCTCACTAGACAATAATGAACTCTCATCGATAACCCAGGATTGGCGGCTGAGACAAGTTGAAGAAGTGCTCTGAAGAAAGGAAGGTTTTTGTTTGGCTTCAGATTCACTTCCTCTCACTGTGTCTCCTGCACAGTAATAAATTGCTGTGTCTTCAGCTTTGAGGCTGTTCATTTGCAGATACAGCTGGCTTTTGGCATTGTCCCTGGAGATGGTGAAGCGGCCCTTCACTTTGTCTGAGTAGTGGATATTACTGGAAGCAGAGTTTATGTACGCCACCCATTCCAGTCCTTTCCCTGGAGCCTGTCTCACCCAGTCCATCCTATAGTCACTGAAGGTGAATCCAGAGGCTTGACAGGAGAGACGGAGGGACTCTCCAGGTCTTCTTACATCCCCTCCAGACTCCACCAACTGTACTTGACATTGGACTCCTATAAAGAAAAAAAATTTTTTTTAAATGAGATCTCCTGCATAAAGGAACAGAATATGAAAATAAAGTCTATACTGAGGGAATAATTACCTTTGAGGAGTACTAGTAAGGACACAAGGTTTAGCCACATATTTGCTCCCTCTAATGAATGGAGGGGAGGGAATTTCCAAGAGAGGATTCAGCAAATAGCAGAAGGTTGAAGTTGGTGGGTGTTGTCTGAAGAAGGAAACCGTGGGGCTCTTTTAAAGGGGAAATTGTGCCTTAATTTACATATCTGTTGGGATAAAAGACATTTCGGTGAACATAACTTACATCTACATTTTGTAATCAACATTCTAGTCCTAAGAAAAGTTTTGGACACATTTTTTTCCTTGAATTAATAGATAAAAGAGTCAGTTTCCTTTACATTAACTACAAAAAAGACTTGAAAATTTCACTTCACTTCCAAATGATTTTAGTAATACGGAATAAATGGACACATCAGTCCCATTTAAGGACACTTATTAGGGAAGTTTTAAAAAAAAGCAAGTACATTTGAATTAAAACGTTTCCTTCAGATTGTTTCTTAAACCATTGTTTGTTTTATTGAAAATCCCAACTACCATCAAGGAACACTTTTTCAGCTAGTCCAGTTGGGTCCACGCAACTCACGAAGTAAAACTTAAGTCAGATTGTGACCAAAAAGAATTTCGAAATTCAAACAGAATAATAAATAATTCTCTTTGTGTCTATAAGCAGTGATGGGATTCAACTTTTTTAACAACCGGTTCTGTGGGTTTTGCTTATTTGGGGGCATGGCTAGCTGGTCATGTTACCAGGTGGACGTGGCTATGAGCATAGGGACTACTCAGAGGGCTGAAAAAGTAATTTCTCACCGGTCCTTGCACTTTTGACCGGTCCTCGCACTTATGACTGGTCATCATTTATGCCCACTGCAGCATTCTTAACAACCGTGTCACACATTTTACAACTGCAGCGCTTCATGGGACCATGTGGGTGTGGCCAGGTGGTCATGTGGCATCGCTTCTTTGCCCTAATGACAGTGAATTATTACAGAAATAAAATTAAAAAAATATTATCTGTCTTTTACCATGAGGCAATATCTAATGACAGTTTTTAAATTCCCTTCACAACCCCCACTAGGTGCCTAGACAATGGTATTTCATGGGACAACATTGCCCTCCAGTGTCCAAAATGAGGAGAGGACCCATTTTCCTAATTCTCCAAGGAGTTTCTTTTGGTGCAGATGCTTCCTCAATATGAGAACGGCAGTTTGGAGATTTAAAACAGGGCTTTTCAAACTTCTTGCAGATTGTACCACTTTTTGGCTATAGCAATATTCGAGTACCACCAGTCGCCTAGGAAGGTGTCAGAAACTTGATGACCAAAAAAGAAAAAAGGAAAGGAAAAAGGAAAATAGTGATTGTTATGGCCGGTACCCAGCCTGTGCGGCTGGTGGTTGATTCGGACAGTGAGGAGGCTGGTGTGGTGCTGTGCCATCAGCCTGTGCAGCTGGCACTCGAGTTGGACAATGAGGCCGGAGAAGATGTGGTGCCAGAGGCAGGGATTCAGCCAGGGCTTTCAGAACCTCCTGAAGCTCCCTTAAGTGAAGAGGATGAAGAGGGGGAGCCTATTCTTGATGTATGGGTGCGCAAAGCTGCCAAAAGGCAGGAGTGACTCCTCAGTCAGAGGTCTCCTCAAGGGTAAAGCTTGGGGCTAATTGGCCACTCCCTTAGCTTATTTAAGGAGGAACACCAACTGAAGCAATTTGCAGGGAACAACTTCATTCACTCTCCTTCGTGCCTTCATCTTTGTTCTTTGCAAATTGCTTCTGGGCTTTTATAGTAAGATTAAGATTATTTATTCTTTGGATTCTTGTAGGCTGTTAAGAAAGTTAACAGCCTTTGCTTGGGAAAAAAAAAACCCTATTTAATTTAGTAAACTAAGGTATGTACAGACTTTGTGTGTGCTGCGTTCTTTGGGGTCCGTAGCTGGGGCAGAACAGTAATAGAGTACAGTTCATCCTTGACTTACAACAGTTTGCTTAGTGACGGAAGTTACAATGGCACTGAAAAAAGTGACTTATGACCATTTTTGGCACTGAAGACCATTGCAGAATTCCCGGGGTCACACAATTTACATTTGGGTGCTTGGCTTCATACTTATGACAGTCACAGTGTTTTGCAACCTTCTGATTAGCAAAGCCAATGGAGAAGCAAGATTCACTTAAGAACTGTGTGACCCAATTTAATCACAGCAGTGATTTGCTGAACAAACGCATCAAGAAAAGTCGTAAAATGGGGCACAGCTTCCTTAACAAATTTCTCACTTAGCCACATAAATTTTGGGCTTGTTAGCAGGAACATCCATCTGGGAGAAAGGTACTGGAGACAAAATGGGGGCTGGAGGCTGATTGGAAAGACAGTTTCCCTTTATTACTTTATGTAATTTTATTCTTTATTATTTTATTATTACCTGTGAATGACTACTTCAGCTTCAATCTACTTCACACAGTAGATTCAAACTTAAAGTGAACCGCTCCAAACTCGATTGCAGAAAATACGACGTCAGCAACAGAGGTGATCAATGCCGGAATGCACTACCTGACTCTGTTGTTACATCCTCAAACCCCCATAACTTTAACCTTAGACTGTCTACTGTTGACCTCACCCCATTCCTAATTGGTCTATAAGGGGCGTGCATAAGAGCACCAGCGTGCCTTCTGTCCCTATCCTACTGTCCCCATTTATTCGTCCCCATTTAATGTATTCATATTCATGTTTTTAATTATTCCTGTTATTTCGTACATGTTTGACAAACTAACTAACTAAATAAATAAAAATAAATAAATTGATGAAGCGGAACCAACCACATGTGATTCTGGGCAGCTGACAAAATGGAGTTGAGAGTGCGTGGGTTTTTATACCTTCTTTGGGCTTTGTATATGAGCTTCCTGTTCCTGTGCAAGAACATGTCCTTTAATATTCCCTTGGCTGTTGTTAGATTCCTATGGGGGTTATGTAGGGGTCATAGCTGGCTCTATAGGCAAAAGGGGAAATGCAAATCCTAGATGTTTGTCTGAGCTAATTTTGTCAACCTTTTGATTGTTGCTTACCTGAATTTCTCATTCACCCAGTCTTTCTAAATGAATTACCAAGTCTGCATTTCTAAAAGCTGGCCTCCTCAGTTTCTGCTTGGAAACTGGGGCTGGTTCCTGCCTCCCTTAAGATTTTTTTTTCTCCATTTCTCCTGTAGGGAAATATAATATTCTTCCTTTTTAATATTTCCAAAAAATATTTCATTCTTCTAGCAGGGAGGTCTTCCCACAGGCTCAATTGTGGCCGTAGATAGTTGAGAACAACCTGTACACCCACTTTTAATGGGAAAATTGTCCTGCTTGCCTGACATTAATCTTCGCACTGTTCTATCCCCTTTCTCTCCCTCTGCTTCTCTCAGGGAGACCTTGTCATCTTCTCTTTCCCTGTTGTCTTTTTTTTTCTTCTTCCACTTTACCCTCAAAATCTCCTCCCTTTGTATCCTCTCCTGCAGGGGTGGGCTTCAAAAAAATTAGCAAGGGGTTTCTGCCTGGTTCCTGGGTGGGCGTGGCCATGTTGAGTGTGGCCTAGTTGGCCTCCTGAACCACTGCAAGGGGGGGGGCAATTTTGTACTCCTCAGGCCCCAGAGGTTTTTCTCAAGCTCTTGGGATGGTGAAAATGGCCTTCCCGGGCTCCGGAGGCCCTCTGGAGGCCAGGCCCATTTGTGGCCTTCCCAAATTTCCAGTAGGCCCATTTTTTGCCCTGCACTTACCTGCATTGAAAATGGGCCACATGGGGACTCCTGGGGGGGGGATGGTGGGGCCAGTCAGGAGTGGGATTTGGGGGTTCTCCAAGCTGCTCAGAATCTTAGCTAGAGGTTCTCACAAACCCCTTCGAACCCCCAGCAGCCTACCCTTGCTCTCCTCTCCTCTCCTCTCTTCCCCTTCCTCCTCCTTTTCTCTTCGGTGCAGGTCCTCTCCTCAATGCTCAGCTTAGCTCAGCTCCTGGAAGCGCCAATCACCTGTGGCCAAGCACAGAGTCCCGGCAACACCTTAGCTCCGCCTGACTCTCCTACAGGCCTGTGCGACGCTGTCACCACTTCAGCTCATCCCACCGCTACACTTTTAAAAAAAAAAAAACTTTTTTTTACAGTGCTTTTCAACCCGCCGTACACGTACCACCTGCCACATGCCAAAGTACCACCAGTGGTACATGTACCATGGGTTGAAATGCAGTGGTTTATCTAGATAGATGATAGATAGATAGATAGATAGATAGATAGATAGATAGATAGATAGATAGATAGATAGATAGATAGATAGATAGATATTACTTTGCAGAATATCTTACTAGAAGATGAAACTGGAATGTTTAAGCCATTTTCATCATCCTATATTTTCTAACAGCAAACTCTCTGATACCCAGAATAAAACATCCTGAAGTTCTCGCTAGACAGTGATCAATCTTCATTGACTTAATCCAGGCTCTGGGGCTCAATCAAGTTGTAGAATTGTTCCAAAGAAAGGAAGATGGTTGACTGCCTTCAGATTGTGGATCACTGGATGGGGCTCAGTCAAGTTGAAGAGCAGATCTAAACCTAAAGGAAGATTCTTGTTTGGCTTCAGATTCACTTCCTCTCACTGTGTTTCTTGCACAATAATTGACTGCTGTGTCTTCAGGTTTGACATTGTTCGTTTGCAGATATAGCTGGCTTTCATCATTGCCCCTGGAGATGGTGAACCATCCCTTCACTTTGTCTGAGGAGTAAGTGTTACTGGAAATTTTGCTATGTAGGCCATGCAGATGCGTATGCTTCACAGAGATGTGAAGGCAGGAGAAGTAATGGATCAAAACTAGTCAAAGAGAGAAGCATCCTAGAACTAAGGAGAAATTTCCTGACAATGAGAACAATTAATCAGTGGAACAATTTGCCTCCAGAGGTTGTGGATACTCCATCACTGGACGGGGCTCAGTCAAATTGAAGAGCAGATATAAACCTAAAGGAAGATTCTTGTTTGGCTTCAGATTCACTTCCTCTCAGTGTGTCTCTTGCACAGTGATATACTTCAGTGTCTTCAGCTTTGAGGCTGTTCATTTGCAGATACAGCTGGCTTTTGGCATTGTCCCTGGAGATGGTGAAGCGTCCCTTGACTTTGTCTGAGTAGGAAGTACCTGAATCGGTGTTTATATATGCCACCCATTCCAGTCCTTTTCCTGAAAACTGTCTCACCCAGACCATCTTATGGCTGCTGAAGGTATATCCAGAGGCTTGGCAGGAAAGACGGAGGGACTCTCCAGGTCTTCTCACATTCCCCCCTGACTCCACCAGCTGCACTTGAGATTGGATTCCTAAAAAGAAAAGTGTGGATTTTTTAAAAAAAATGAGATCTCTTGCATACAAGAGCAGAATGTAGAAATAATCTTTACATAGAGGAAATAATTACCTTTAACTAATAAGGACAGAAGATTTAACCACACTTTTGCTCCCTTGTAGTGAATGGAGGGAACTGACAGGGAAGGATTCAGGAAATAGCACAAGGTTTATTTTGGTTAGAGTTGTCTGAAAAGAGAAATCATGGGGCTCCTTCAAATGGGAAATTATGCCTCGATTTACATATCTGTTGGGATAAAAGAGTCCTTGACCAACACACTTCTGTGAACATGGCTTACATGTGCATTCTGTAATTAACATTGCAGCCCTAAGAAAAGGTTTAGACACATTTCTTTTTCCCTTTGAGTTAATAGGAGAACAAAATGTTAGCTACAAAATGTAATTAACTTGAAAAATTACTGGGGGGAATTTATTTCACTGATTAATTGTTCTCACTGTCAGGAAATTTCTCCTTAGTCCTAGATTACTTCTCTTCTTAATGAATTTCCATCCATTGCTTCTTTTTCTGCCTTCAGGGGCTTTGTAGAATAGACTGAACCCCAATTCTTTATAACAGCCCTTTTCTAATAAAAATAAAATGTCCCAGACTAAACCTCATCAAAAAATATCACTGGAAACCAGGATCAACAAACACAGACCATACTTTGATCATATCGCAAGAGCTGATTCACTCAAAAAAATCAATCATGCTGGGAATGATCAGCGGAAGAAGAAGAAGGGGCCACTCTAGTACCCACTGAGTGGACACTTTAAAGGATGACACCGGGATGAGCATGGCAGACCTAAAGGAGTCAGGGTGAGACAGAGGGGCATGCAGAGTGGTGATCTACACCCAAACTTTCTTAAATTCTCACTCGACAATAATCAAACCTCATTTATAACCCAGGATTGGCAGCTTAGACAAGTTGAAGAAGTGCTCTGAGGAAAGGAAGGTTTTTGTTTGGCTTCAGATTCATTTCCTCTCACTGTGTGTTTTGCACAGTAATAGACTGCCGTGTCTTCAGCTTTGAGGCTGTTCATTTGCAGATACAGCTGGCTTTTGGCATTGTCCCTGGAGATGGTGAAGCGGCCCTTCACTTTGTCCGAGTAGAACTTTCCACTGGAATCATAATAGATACTTGCAACCCATTCCAGGCCTTTCCCTGGAGCCTGTCTCACCCAGCTCATGTGGTAGCTGCTGAAGGTGAATCTAGAGGCTTGGCAAGAGAGACGGAGGGACTCTCCAGGTCTTCTCTTATCCCCTCCAGACTCCACCAACGGTGCCAGGATTTGAGATTGGACTCCTAAAAAGAAAAGTGTTTGTTTTTTTTTTAAATGAGATCTTCTGCATAGAGGAGCAGAAGATGGAAATAAACTCTATATTTGGGACATAATTACCTTTGAGGAGTACTAGTAAGGACAGAAGGTTTAGCCACATTTTTGCTCCCTCTAATGAGTGGAGGGAATTGACAAGAGAGGATTCAATAAATAGCAGAAGGTTTAGGTTGATGGGTGTTGTCTGAAGAGGGAAACCATGGGGCTCTTTTAAAGGGGAAATTGTGTCTGAATTTACATATCTGTTGGGATAAAAGACATTTCGGTGAACATAACTTACATCTACATTTTGTAATCAACATTCTAGTCCTAAGAAAAGTTTTGGACATATTACTTTTCCTTGAGTTAATAGATAAAAGAGTCAGTTTACTGTACATTAACTACCAAAAATGCTTGAAAATTTCACTAGACTTCCAAATGATTTTAGTAATATGGAATAAATGGACACTTTAGTCCCATTTAAGGACACTTATTAGAGAGGTTAAAAAAAGCTAATATGTTTGAATTAGAACCTTTCCTACCAGATTGTTTCTGAAACCATTGTTTATATTATTAAAAAATAAAGGAACACTTTTTCAGCTAGGCAAGTTGGGTCCCCTCAACTCATGACTCATTGTGACCAAATACAGTCTCTCAATTCAAAGAGAATGAGAAAAAATTATCTTTGTATTATCCGAAAGATTCTGTTTGCTCTGGGTTTTTTGTTGTAAACCCAGAAATGTTTTCCCAGCATGGATTATAGAGACTGGACTGCTAAAGTGAAGTGAAGGAGAAGTGAAGTTGTTTTGAGTTCATAGAGAGAAACTTTAAAATCTTCTGGATTGCTGGATAGCATTTGTATCAGTGGTGGGTTGCCCCGGTTCAGACCAGTTTGAAGGACCGGTAGGAAAACTGGCGGGAGGCTCTGCCCACTCCCCCGGATGTAATCATCAGCAATCTACCGATGCGTAGAAGTGAGATCCTGTTGCGAACCAGTAGTAAAGGAAAGTAGAACCCACCCCTGATTAGTATCTATAAGCAGTGGTGGGATTCAACTTTTTTAACAATCGGTTCTGTGGGCATGGCTTATTTGGGGTGTGTGGGTTGGGGGGTCATGTTAATGAGTGGGCGTGCTTGCTGGTCATGTGACTGGATGGGCGTGGCTATGTGCATAAGGACTACCCAGAGGGCTGAAAAATGAGATTTCTGACCAATCTTCACACTTTTGACCAGTCCTCGCATTTATGACTGCTTGTCATTTATGCCGGTTGCAGCATTCTTAACAACCGTGTCACTCATTGCACAACTGCAGTGCTTCATGTGACTGAGTGGATTTGGCCAGGTGGTCATGAGATATTCGAGTACCACCAGTCACGTAGCAAGATGTCAAAAATTTGATGACCAAAAAAAAAAAAGGAAGGAAGGAAGGAAGGAAGGAAGGAAGGAAGGAAAAAGAAAAAAGAAAAAGAAAAAGAAAAAGAAAAAGAAAAAGAAAAAGAAAAAGAAAAAGAAAAAGAAAAAGAAAAAGAAAAAAGTGATAAAGTACGTGTCATCGTTGACTTAGAAAAGTTTTCTTAGTGACTGAAGTGATAATGGCACTGAAAAAAATAACTTATGAGCATTTTTGTGACTGAAAACCATTTTTGGCCAAATGAAGACAATGGGCCAAAAAGACAATTGATACCTAAACATATTTTATTCCTTAGCAAATTCCCTCCAGCTAAATGGGCAAATGGATTTTCTAGGGCAACATGGCTTCCAGAGTTAAAACTGAAGTCAGGACACCTCTTCTTAATTCTCCAAGGAGATTCATTCAGAGCAGGTATTTCCCCAATGTGTGTTTGCCAGTTTGGATATTTAATAGAATTATCCTAAGGTTTCCTTTTCACCCTTTTGCCCAACACTAAACAAGCACATTTCATTCCAGTGAAGTCAAATCAACTGGTAGACTTGGAACATTTTTTATTTTAGTTACAGCAAACTTTTTAAATACCTACATCCAAACTTCTTCAAGTTCTCACTAGACAATGATCCAACCTCATTGATAACCCAGGATTTGAGGCTTAGACAGGGTGAAGAGATGCTCTGAAGAAAGGAAGGTTCTTGCATGGCGGCAGATTCACTTCCACTCACTGTGTATGTAGCACAGTAATAGGCTGCCGTGTCTTCAGCTTTGAGCCTGTTCATTTGCAGATACAGCTGGCTTTTGGCATTGTCCCTGGAGATGATGAAGCATCCCTTCACTTTGTCTGAGTACTAAGTGTTACTGGAAACTTTGTTACGTATGCGACTCCAGATGTGTATGCTTCACACAGATGTGAAGGCAGGAGAAGTAATGGATCAAAACTGATCAAAGAGAGAAGCATCCTAGAACTAAGGAGAAATTTCCTGACAATGAGAACAATTGATCAGTGGAACAATTTGCCTCCAGAGGTTGTGGATACTCCATCACTGGACGGGGCTCAGTCAAGTTGAAGAGCAGATCTAAACCTAAAGGAAGATTCTTGTTTGGCTTCAGATTCACTTCCTCTCACTGTGTCTCTTGCACAGTAATAGACTGCTGTGTCTTCAGCTTTGAGATGGTTCATTTGCAGATACAGCTGGCTTTTGGCATTGTCCCTGGAGATGGTGAACCGTCCCTTGACTTTGTCTGAGTAGGAAGTACCTGAATCGATGTTTATATATGCCACCCATTCCAGTACTTTTTCTGAAAACTGTCTGACCCAGACCATCTCATGGCTGCTGAAGGTGAATCCAGAGGCTTGGCAGGAAAGACGGAGGGACTCTCCAGGTCTTCTCACATTTCCCCCTGACTCCACCAACTGTACTTGAGATTGGATTCCTAAAAAGAAAAGTTTTTTTTAATGAGATTTCTTTCATACAAAAGCAGAACGTAGAAATAAACTTCACATAGAGGAAATAATTACCTTTGAGGACAACTAGTAAGGACAGAAGATTTAACCACATCTTTTGTTCCCTTGTAGTCAATGGAGGGAACGGACAGGGAAGGAGTCAGGAAATATCACAAGGTTATGTCAGTGGATTGCCTCTGAAAAGAGAAACCATGGGGATGTTTTAAAGGGGAAATCATGCCTTGATTTACATATCTGTTGGGATTAAAAAGCCCAACATGGCATTGACTAAAACATTTCAGTGAACATAACTTCCATGTGTGTTTTTCAATTAACATTTCAGTCCTAAGAAAAGGGTTTTTCCATTTTTCTTATGAGTTTACTGTAGATTCAACTGTATATTCAGTGTAAAAAAGGCAAGAAAAATTTCAATACTTCTCAAGGTGATGCAAGGTAATAGGGAATAAACTTATTTATTAGAAAGCATATAAAAAATCTAACACATCTGACATTTGCTACAAGATTACATCTTTAACTGACTAATCAAAGATTCGAGGCAGGATTTGTGTTTATAATGTTTTAACTGTTTTCACTGAATATGGTAGTAAAATCCTTTCCTTTCCTTTTTATTTCCAGGAGAGATTTGAAGTACCTTGACACATTCTCTGGTGACAAACACCAAAGGTAAATTATTTTATACCAATTCAATTGGTACCCTCCTGAGATGCCAAATTTTGTAACATCTCGGTGGATTATGATGGAAATAACAAAATGTATTTTTTTTGAACAGAGTATTTGGCCGGTTCACAAATTTAAACAGTGTTTAATCATTTCAATTAAATTTACAATTACTATATTTCCTTTTTGCCATATTTATTCCTCATCTATTGTTTTTAAAAACCTATATCATCTTTCATCCTCATCTCTAATCTTAATCAAATTCAATTTTTCCCTTCTATTCTATATTATACCCCTTCTCATTGTCATCTATTTTTATATCCATCCTCACATTGGTTAATTATGTAATTATGTAATACAGTTGTTTAATACAAATTCAACATTTTGATATAAATCAATTAGTTATATAACTATCTTTTTTGTATATTAATCAATATGAACATGAATACTCCAATTATTTCCATGCAATCCAATTTCTTACAAATCATTAATTATATTTACCAATAATAATAAACCAAATAATTTCCCCCATATATTCCTCCCAACTACAACTTAACCATTTCTGCTTTCAACACAATATACAATTAATAGTATCTCAATTATTACAATTCCCTCGTTAAATAGAGCTTTTTTTCTTTTGTGTTTTAAAATCTTAAACTCTCCTCTTTTGCCCTAAATTTCCCATTGTTTGCACCTACCTTTTCTGGTGAGGAAAAAGAAAACAAATCTGCCTCTGCCTAAATTTCCAACGTAAAAGCCAACTCCCTGCTTTAGTTTCAGTTTCGTTTTCAGCTTGATTTGCATAAGGAGAAAAAAAAATCTGCTCCAGCAATTTAGCTCTTTGCAGCAAGCAGCTGAGCCCTGTACAAAACAGGTGAGACCAAATCAGCTGAGAGTCTGGAGGCAGATCTAATCAACAGACTAATTAGCCTATGCTGAAGCTGAAAGGAGTTGTTTTTTTCTTGCTGTTTGCTTGCAAGGAGGTAACTGCTGTGAGGCACAGACCAAAGGGTGGGGGCCACCCTCCTTGCCACTTAGCGCTCCCCTGTCGCCCCCTTTTGCCTCTAGTGCCACCTTGCTGCCCCCCTTGCCTCTTACCACCCCCCTAAGGCATAGAACCGCCCACTTTGGGAACCACTGGCTTAACTACTTAACTACTTAACAACCGGTTCTACTGAAGTAGAATCCCATCACTGGGTCTACCCATTTATTTTTGCAGGCACCGGTCTACTCATTTGTTTTCTTTTAACACTGATCAGCTGTAGGGCGGCCCTTTGAAGCCCTGCAGCAAGAGTTTAAACAGTTTTTTTTTTCTCTTAGCCATCAGCTGTCACTCTGGATTGGGAATGGGGCCAAATAAAAGGTAAGAATAATGTGAGGGGCGGGCGAGGGGGAAGAACCGGTTCAGTGACATCATATCGTACCTTCTACCGGCTCTCAGGAACCGATATGTTCATTGAATAAGACAATATGATTCTCTCACGTCTCATGTTTCCATTTCCAGCAAAGATCTAAAATACCTAGATAAGTTTCCCTGGAGACCAGGACCAAAAAAACATTTTTTAATAACAGTTCTCAGTTTCCTACTGAAGTCTCTTGTGATATAAAAAAATTACTGAGATCTTTTAATTGAATTATTACAGAAATGAATTTTTTTTAAAAAAAGTATCCAGCCTCCAAAATATCTAATGACAGTTGTTTTGATTCCCTACTTCACCTCCTCCAAGTGCATCAACAATGGGATTTCATGTAACAACATGGCCCACCAGTGTCACAAATGAGGAGGGGAAACATGTTCTTAATTCTCCAAGGATTTTTTTTTGTTGTTGTTCAACTATTTCCTCAACAGGAGAAAGGCAGTTTGGATGTCTAAACATTTTACCTGGAAGTTTCATTTCCAGGGTTCTGTAATAATATTACGGAAGGGTCAATATTCCATTCCATTTTTTTCCCAAACCAGGGATGGAATCCAAATTTTTTTTACTACCGGTTCTGTGAGTGTGGCTTGGAGGGCATGGCAATGGGAAGTATACTGCAAAATCCCCATTCCCACCCCATTCCTGGGGGAAGGATACTGCAAAAATCTCCATTCCCACCCCAATCCAGAGGAAGAATATTGCAAAACCTCCATTCCCACTCAACTCAGGGGGCAGCCAGAGCTGGTATTTGCTGGTTCTGCGAATTACTCAAAGTTTCTGTTACCGGTTCTCTGAAATGCTCAAAATTTCTGCTACTGGTTCTCCAGAATCTGTCAGAACCTGCTGGATTTCACCACTGTTCCAAACAGAAATCACCGTGTAAAGAAGGAAAGTGAAATTCGAATCTTCAAGCCATTTTCATTGTCTTACATTTTCTTACAGCAAGCGTGATAATTGGATATCTAGAACAAAAGAGTCATCATTTTCTCTCTTGAAAGGGATCAATCTTAAATGGCTAATCAAAGATCTGAGGCAGGATATGTATTTATGTTTTAACAGTTTTACGCCTTCCCTGAATAGCATATTAAAATCTCGACATTTTGGTTGCAATTCCCGGAAAACGTTCTCTGGCGACAAACACCAATGTTAAATGATCCTACACAAATTCTTGGCTTCCCTGTGAGCCTTCTACCCTCCTAAGATGCAAATTTTTCTTGAGATTCAGTGAATTGTGAAGGAAATAACAATAATAAGTCCTCGTTCACTGATCCAGGATCTGTGGCTCAATCAAATGGGAGGACTGCTCTGAAGAAAAAAAGGTTTTTGCTTGGCCTCAGATTCACTTCCTCTCACTGTGCCTCTTGCACAGTAATAGACTGCCGTGTCTTCAGCTTTGAGGCTGTTCATTTGTAAATACAGCTGGCTTTTGGCATTGTCCCTGGAGATGGTGAAGCGTCCCTTCACTTTGTCAGAGTAGTTGACATTCCTCCATCATTACGTGACCATGAAACCCATTCCAGTCTTTTCCCTGGATCCTGTCTCACCCAGTTCATGCTATAGTCGCTGAAGGTGAATCCAGAGGCTTGGCAGGAGAGACGGAGGGACTCCTCAGGTCTTCCCACATCCCCTCCAGACTCCACCAACTGTACTTGAGATTGGACCCCTAAAAAGAAAAGTATTTTTTTTTAATGAGATCTCCTGCATAGAGGAGCAGAACATGGAAATAAACTCTATACGGAGGGAATAATTCCATTGAGGAGTACTACTAAGGACACAAAGTTTAGCCACATTTTTGCTCCCTCTCAGGAATGGAGAGAATTGGCAAGAGAGGATTCAGGAAATAGCACAAGGTTTAGACTGATGGGTGTTGTCTCAAGAGGAAAACCATGGGGCTCTTTTAAAGGGGAAATTGTGTCTGAATTTACATATCTGTTGGGATAAAAGACATTTCGGTGAACATAACTTACATCTACATTTTGTAATCAACATTCTAGTCCTAAGAAAAGTTTTGGATACTTTCTCCCCCTGAGTTAATAAGAAAAAGGGCCTGTTTACTGTACATGAACTATAAAAAAGGCTTGAAAATTTCACTACACTTCCAAATGATTTTAGTAATATGGAATAAATAGACACGTTAGTCCCATTTAAGGACACTTATTAGAGAGGTTCAAAAAAGCTAGTACATTTGAATTAAAACATTTGCTGTCAGATTGTTTCTTAAACCATTGTTTATTTCATTGAAAATCCCAGCTGCCATCATGGAACACTTTTTCAGCTAGACAAGTTGGGTCCACTCAACTCACGAAGTAAAACTTAAGTCATATTGAAACCAAATACAGTCTCTCAATTCAAAGAGAATGAGAAATAATTCTCTTTGTATTATCTAAAAGATTCTCTTTGCTCTGGGTTTTCTCTTGTAAACCCAGACATGGTTTCTCAGCGCGGATTATAGAGATTGGACTGCTAAGGTGAAGTGAAGAAGAAGTGAAGTTGTTTTGAGTTCCATGGAGAGAAATTTTAAAATCTTCTGGATTGCTGGATAGCATTTGTATCAGTGGTGGGATGTCCCCAGTTTGCACAGGTTAGAAAGAACCGGTAGTAAAACTGGAGAGAGGCCCCGCCCACTGCCCCAGATCTCATCATCAGTGATCTGCGCATGCGTAAAAGCATGATCCTGTTGTGAACCGGTAGTAAAGATAAGTAGAACCCACTCCTGATTAGTATCTATAAGCAGTGGTGGGATTCAATGTTTTTAACAACCTGTTCTGTGGGTGTGGCTTATTTGCGGAATGCGGCTTGGGGATCATGTGACTGAGTGTGCGTGGCTAGCTGGTCCTTTGACGGTCTAGGCATGGCTAGCTGGTCATGTGAGTGGTTGGGCATGGCTATGTGCATAGGGACTACTCAGAGGGATGAAAAAAGTGATTTCCGGCAGGTCCTCGCACATTTGACTGGTCCTTGCACTTATGACCTTGCACTTACGATCATCATTTATGCCCCTTGCAGCATTCTTAACAACCGTGTCATTCATTGCACAACTGCAGTGCTTCACGTGACATGGTGGGTGTGGCCAGGTGGTCATATGGCATCACTTCTTTGCCCTAATGACAATGAATTTTTACAGAAATAAAAAAAAATATTATCTGACTTTCACAATGAGACAATATCTAAGCACAGTTTTTAAATTCCCTTCACAACCCCCACTAGGTGCCTAGACAATGGGATTCCATGTGACAACATTGCCCTCTAGTGTCCAAAATGAGGAGAGGACCCATCTTCCTAATTCTCTAAGGAGATTCTTTTGGTGCAGATGTTTCCTCAATATGAGAACGGCAGTTTGGAGGTTTAGAACAGGGCTTTTCAAACTTTTTGCAGATTGTACCAGTTTTTGGCTATAGCAATAATCAAGTTCCACCAGGCACCGAGTGTCAAGAACTTGATGACAGAAGGAAAGAAAGAAAGAAAGAAAGAAAGAAAGAAAGAAAGAAAGAAAGAAAGAGAGAGAGAGAGAGAGAGAGAGAGAGAGAGAGAGAGAGAGAGAGAGAGAGAGAGAGAGAGAGAGAGAGAGAGAGAGAGAGAGAGAGAGAGAGAGAGAGAAGGAAAAAGGAAGAAAGTGATAAAGAACAGGTTGTCTTTGACTTACAAAAGTTTGCTTAGTGACTTAAGTTACAATGGCACTGAAAAAAATGACTTATGACCATTTTTGGCACTGAAAACCATTTCTGGCCAACTGAAGACAATTGTCCAAAAAGACAATTGATAAAACATGTTTTATTCCCTAGAACATTCCCTCCAGCTAAATGGGCAAGTGGGCAACTGGATTTTCAAAGGCAACATGGCTTCCAGAGTTAAAACTGAAGTCAGGACACATCTTCTTCATTCTCCAAGGAGATTCCTTCAGAGCAGGTATTTCCCCCATGTGTGTTTGCCAGTTTGGATATTTAGAAGGATTATCCTAAGGTTTCCTTTTCACCCTTCCGCCCAACACTAAACAAGCACATTTCATTCCAGTGAAGTCAAATCAACTGGTAGACTTGGAACTTTTCTTATTTTAGTTACAGGAAACTTTTTTAATATCTACATACAAAGATCTTCAAGTTCTCACTAGACAATGATCCAACCTCATTGATAACCCAGGATTTGAGGCTTAGAGAAGGTGAAGAGATGCTCTGAAGAAAGGAAGGTTCTTGCATGGCGGCAGATTCACTTCCACTCACTGTGTATGTAGCATAGTAATAGGCTGCCGTGTCTTCAGCTTTGAGGCTGTTCATTTGCAGATCCAGCTGGCTTTTGGCATTGTCCCTGGAGATGGTGAAGCGTCCCTTCACTTTGAGTAGAAAGTGTTACTGGAAACTTTGTTACGTATGCGACTCCAGATGTGTATGCTTCACACAGATGTGAAGGCAGAAGAAGAAGTAATGGATCAAAACTAATGAAAGAGAGAAGCATCCTAGAACTAAGGGGAAATTTCTTGACAATGAGAACAATTAATCAGTGGAACAATTTGCCTCTAGAGGTTGTGGGTACTCCATCACTGGACGGGGCTCAGTCAAGTTGAAGAGCAGATCTAAACCTAAAGGAAGATTCTTGTTTGGCTTCAGATTCATTTCCTCTCACTGTGTCTCTTGCACAGTAATAGATTGCTGTGTCTTCAGCTTTGAGATTGTTCATTTGAAGATACAGCTGGCTTTTGGCATTGTCCCTGGAGATGGTGAAGCGTCCCTTGACTTTGTCTGAGTAGGAAGTACCTGAATCGGTGTTTATATATGCCACCCATTCCAGTCCTTTTCCTGAAAACTGTCTCACCCAGACCATCTCATGGCTGCTGAAGGTCAATCCAGAGGCTTTGCAGGAAAGACGGAGGGACTCTCCAGGTCTTCTCACATTCCCCCCTGACTCCACCAACTCTACTTGAGATTGGACTCCTAAAAAGAAAAGGTTTTTTTTTTTTAATGAGATCTCTTTCATACAAAAGCAGAACGTAGAAATAAACTTCACATAGAGGAAATTATTACCTTTGAGGACAACTAGTAAGGACAGAAGATTTAACCACATCTTTTGCTCCCTTGTAGTCAATGGAGGGAACTGACAGGGAAGGATTCAGGAAATATCACAACGTTATATCAGTGAATTGCCTCTGGAAAGAGAAACCACGAGGCTGCTTTAAAGGGGAAATCATGCCTTGATTTACATATCTGTTGGGATTAAAAAGCCCAACATGGCATTGACTAAAACATTTCAGTGAACGTAACTTCCATGTGTGTTTTTCAATTAACATTCTAGTCCTAAGAAGAGTTTTTCCCATGAGTTCACTGTAGATTCAACTGTAGATTCAGTGTAACAAAGGCTAGAAAAATTTCAATACTTCTCAAGGTAATAGAGAATAAACTTATTTAATAGAAAGGATATAAAAATCTAACACATCTGATGTTTGCTACAAGATTACATCTTTAATTGACTAATCAAAGATTTGAGGCAGGATTTGTGTTTATAATCTTTTGACTGTTTTCACTGAATACGGTAGTAAAATCCTTTCCTTTTGTTTTTATTTCCAGGAAAGATTTGAAATACCTTGACATGTTCTCTGGTGACAAACACCAAAGGTAAATTATTTTATACCAATTCTCAGATTCCCTCTGAGCCTTCTACCCTCCTGAGATGCCAAATTCCGGAACGTCTCAGTGGATTATGATGGAAATAACAAAAATCAATCCTCATTGACTAATCCAGGATCTGTGGCTCAGTCAAGTTGAAGAACTGCTCTGAAGAAAGGAAGGGTTTGGTCTGGCTTCAGATTCACTTCATCTCACTGTGACTCTTGTACAGTAATAGACTACTGTGTCCTCTGGTTGGAGGCTGTTCATTTGCAGTTACAGCTGGCTTTTGGCATCATCCTTGGAGAATCCAATTTTGTTTTACTACTGGTTCTGTGGGTGTGGCTTGGTGGGCATGGCAGATACTGCAAAATCCCCATTCCGTCCCCACTCCTGGAGGAAGGATATTGCAAAATCTCCATTCCCATCCCACTCTGGAACCAGCCAGAAGTAGTATTTGCCAGTTCTCTGAATGACTCAAAAGTTTTGCTACCAGTTCTCCAAACTGCTCAAAATTTCTGCTACTGGTTCTCCAGAACCTGTCAGAACCTGCTGGATTTCACCCCTGTTCAAAACAGAACTCACCGTGTAAAGAAGGAAGGTGAAATTCAAATTTTCAAGCCATTTTCATTGTCTTACATTTTCTTCCAGCAAACATTCTAATTGGATATCTAGAACAAAAGAGTTAGAAGTTTCTCTCTTGAAAGGGCTCAATCTTAATTGGCTAATCAAAGATCTGAGGCAGGATATGTATTTATGTTTTAACTGTTTTCCCTGAATAGCATATTAAAATCTCGACATTTTGGTTGCAATTCCTGGAAAACATTCTCCCCAGGCAAACACCAATGATAAATGATCATACACAAATTCTCGGCTTCCCTGTGAGCCTTCTACCCCCCCTGAGATGCAAAATTTTCTTGAGATTCAGTGAATTGTGAAGGAAATAACAATAATAAATCCTCGTTGACTAATCCAGGATCTGTGGCTCAATCAAATGGAAGGACTGCTCTGAAGAAAAGAAGGTTTTTGCTTGGCCTCAGATTCACTTCCTCTCACTGTGTCTCTTGCACAGTAATAGACTGCCGTGTCTTCAGCTTTGAGGCTGTTCATTTGTAAATACAGCTGGCTTTTGGCATTGTCCCTTGAGGTGGTGAAGCGTCCCTTTACTTTATCAGAGTAATAGACATCTCCTCCATCATAACGTAACGATGAAACCCATTCCAGCCCTTTTCCAGGAGCTTGTCTCACCCAAGCCATCCAGTAGCTGCTGAAGGTGAATCCAGAGGCTTGGCAGGAGAGACGGAGGGACTCTCCAGGTCTTCTCACATCTCCTCCAGACTCCACCAACGGTGACTGGACTTGAGACTGGACTCCTAAAAAGAAAAGTGTTTTTTTTAAAAAATGAGATCTCCTGCATAGAGGAACAGAACATGGAAATAAATTCTATATTTGGAATATAATTACCTTTGAGGAGAACTAGTAAGGACACAAGGTTTAACCACATTTTTGCTTCTCTGAAGCAAAACGAATAGACGAGATTGAGAGGACAAATTTCAGGAAATAGCACAACGTTTATGTTGGTGGGTGTTGTCTGAAGAGGGAAACGATGGGGCTCCTTTAAAGGGGAAATTGTGCCTCAATTTACATATCTGTTGGGATAAAGGAGCCCTCCAGGTCATGGACTAAAACATTTACAGTATGTGAATATAACTTTCATGTGCATTTTGTCAATTAACATTCCAATCCTAAGAAAAGAATTCAGACCCATTTTTTCCTGTATGAGTTAATATGAAAAGGGGCCAGTTTATTGTATATGAACTAAAAGAAAAGTTCTTTTCTTTTAAGAGAATGAAAAATTTCAGCCCATTCTCAAAATGATTCCAGATATTAGAGAATAAATTTCTCTAACATCTGGGAGATAGGCTCAAGATACAGAAGGATCTTGTCAGACTTGATCATTGGGCGCTATCTAACAAAATGAAATTCAACATTGAAAAAAACAAGGTTCTACATTTAGAGAAGAGAAACAAAATGCAGAGGTACGATATATGTGGTACCTTGCTCAATAGTAGTAACTGTAAGAGGGATCTTGGAGTCCTAGTGGACAACCATTTAGATATGAGCCAGCAATGTGCAGCAGCTGCCAAAAGAACCAACACAGTTCTGGGCTGCATAAACAGAGGGATAGAATCAAGATCACGTGAAATGTTAATACCACTTGATAAGGCCTTGGTAAGGCCACACGTGGAATATTGCATTCAGTTTTGGTCGCCACGATGTAAAAAAGATGTTGAGACTCTAGAAAGAGTGCAGAGAAGAGCAACAAAGACGATTAGGGGACTGGAGGCTAAAACATATGAAGAACGGTTGCAGGAACTGGGTATGTCTAGTTTAATGAAGAGAAGGACTAGGGAAGACATGATAGCAGTGCCCCAATATCTCAGGAGCTCCCACAAAGAAGAGGGAGTCA
The DNA here is from genome assembly GCA_038048745.1 of Coluber constrictor foxii. NCBI lineage: Eukaryota > Metazoa > Chordata > Lepidosauria > Squamata > Colubridae > Coluber > Coluber constrictor. The sequence goes on along the minus strand of CM075961.1, from coordinate 37,070,934 downwards.
AACTATTCTTCAAAGCACCTGAGGGTAGAACAAGAAGCCATGGATGGAAACTAATCAAGGAGAGAAGCAATTTAGAACTAAGGAGAAATTTCCTGACAGTTAGAACAATTAATCAGTGGAACAACTTGCCTCCAGAAGTTGTGAATGCCCCAACACTGGAAGTTTTTAAGAAGAAGTTGGATAACCATTTGTCTGAAGGGGTGTAGGGTTTCCTGCTTGGGCAAGGGGTTGGACTAGAAGGCCTCTAAGGTGCCTTCCAACTCTGTTATTCTACTCTATTCTAATTTACCTATAACAGATCAGCTCGAACTTCAGAGTTCGAATGCTTCCTTAACCTTTGTTTATTTTATGGAACATCCCAAGTATATTAAATGGAAGTTGAACTTTAAGGAACACTTTGGATGCTGGACTAATTGAACCCACTCAACTCAGAAACTTAAATCACACTGTGACCAAATACAGTCTCTCAATGCAAGCAGAATCATAAACAATTACCTATGTATTATCCAAAATATTTTGTTTGCTGTAAGTTGTCTGGTGTAAACAGTGGAGGTATTCAACTGGTTCGGACCAGTTCGGGAAAACCGGTTGTGGACCTGGCAACCTGCAGGTGGCCCTGCCCATCCGCTCCAGCGCTATGCCATCCTATTTAGCCATATTTTCTAAGCCACGCGCATGTGTGCAAGCTGAGAGAGAGAGCAAAGCACATGCACGGAAGGTAAACAGCATATTTTTGGTGCGCGGTGAACTGGTGATAAAATTATTTGAAACCTACCACTGGGTGTAAACTCAGACATGTCTTCCTAATAAGCATTGTACTCTCTCACCACATTAAGTTCTGTTGCATGCCATGTAGAGAAACTTTAAAATCTTCTGGATTGTTGTATATATTTGTATCTAGAAAATTTTAGCACTTTTATATGTTCACTGAATAAGACAATATGATTCCTTCATTTGTTTCCATTTCCAGGAAAGATTTGAAATACCTAGATAACTTTCTCTGGTGACAAGAATCAAAAATGGTTCTTATCACTGGTGATGCAGCAGACTAAGGCATTGTAATTTAACTCCAGCTGTCTGCAATTAGTAAGTTCGAATCTCACTAGGCTCAAGGTTGACTCAGTCTTCCATCCTTTCTAAGGTGGGTAAAATGAGGACCCAGATTGTGGGGGCAATAAGTTGACTTTGTATAAATACTGTATATAAAAGTATGAAGGCTATTGCTTAATGCATTGTAAGCCGCCCTGAGTCTCCGGAGAAGGGCGGCATATAAATCAAATAAAAAATAAATTTTAAAAAATCCATCTTTTCATAAAGATTCATCTTTTCTGAAGAAAGGAAAGGTTCTTGTTGGGACCCAGATTCACTTCCTCTCACTGTGCGTCTTGCACAGTAATAGACTGCCGTGTCTTCAGCTTTGAGGCTGTTCATTTGCAGATACAGCTGGCTTTTGGCATTGTCCCTGGAGATGGTGAAGCGGCCCTTCACTTTGTCTGAGTAGTTGATACTACTGGAAGCAGAGCTTATGTAGGCCACCCATTCCAGTCCTTTCCCAGGAGCCTGTCTCACCCAGTCCATGCTGTAGCGGCTGAAGGTGAATCCAGAGGCTTGGCAGGAGAGACGGAGGGATTCTCCAGGTCTTCTCACATCCCCTCCAGACTCCACCAACTGTATTTGAGATTGGACTCCTAAAAAGAAAGGAGTTTTTTAAACAGATATCTTGCATGCAGGAGCAGAACATAGAAATAAACTATATAGTGGCACTAATTACCTTTGAGGACTACTAGTAAGGACACAAGGTTTAACCACATTTTTGCTTCTCTGAATCTTTGAAGACGAGATTGAGAGGACAAATTTCAGGAAATAGTACAACGTTTATGTTGGTGGGTGTTGTCTGAAGAGGGAAACGATGGGGCTCCTTTAAAGGGGAAATTGTGCCTCAATTTACATATCTGTTGGGATAAAAGAGTCCTCCAGGCCATTGACTAATATATTTCAGTGAAGATAACTTGCAGGGGCATTGTGTCAATTAAGACTCCAGTCCTATGAAAAGGGTTCAGGACTTTCAATTCTGTGACCAAATGTGACCAAATACAGTCTCTCAATTTAAACAGAATGAAAAATAATGATCTTTGTATTATCCAAAAATATTGTGTTTGCCGTAGGTTATCTGGTATAAACCCAAGTATGGCTTCCCAGTAAGAATTATAGTCCCTAGGTTCTTTTGAATTCCTTTGAGAGAAACTTTAAAATCTTCTGGATTGTTGTATATATTTGTATCTAGAAAATTTTAGCTCTTTTATATGTTCACTGAATAAGACAATATGATCCTTTCATGTTGTTTTCACTTTTTGTGCCTCGATTTACATATATGTTGGAATAAAAGAGCCCTCCAGGCCATTGACTAATATATTTCAATGAAGATAACTTGCAGGAGCATTGTGTCAATTAAGATTCCAGTCCTATGAAAAGGGTTCATTTTTTTCCTTATGGGTTAATAGGAAAAAGGGCCAGTTGATTCTATATAAACTGAAAGAAAACCCTGAAAAATTTCAGCCAGTCTCAAAGTGATTCAAGATATTCAAGTTTGAACATCAGAGTTAGAATGCTTGCTACAAAATCGTTTCTTTAACCTTTGTTTATTTTATGGAACGTCCCAAATACATTGAATGGCAGTTGAACTTTGCATGCTAAACTAGTTGCATCCTCAGCTCAGAAACTTAAGACATGGTGGGATCAAATATTGTGAATGTAACTTGTATGTGCATTTTGCAATCAAGATTTCCGTCCTAAGAATACCATTAGGGTTGATCTTTCACCCCCTATGAATTAATAGGAGAAAGGACCAGTTTGCTGTAGATTAACTAAAGAAAATCCTGAAAAAAATCAAACTGTTGTGGCCTGTCAGCGGCCTGTAGCTGATGACGACAGCGAGGAGGCTGGTGTGGTGCTGCGCCAGCAGCCTGTGCAGCTGGCACTTGAGTCAGACAATGAGGAGGCTGGAGAAGATGTGGTGCCAGAGGCAGGGATTCAGACTTCAGAAGCTCCTATAAGTGAAGAGGAAGAAGAGGAGGAGCCTCTTCTCGATGCACAGGTGCGCAGAGCTGCCAAAAGGCAGGAGTGGCTCCTCAGGAGGAGGTTTCTTCGAGAGTAAGGCTTGGGGCTAATTGGCCATTCCCTTACCTTATTTAAGGAAGGACGACAACTGAAGCAATTTGCAGGGAACAACTTCGTTCACTCTCCTTCGGGTCTGGATCTTAGTTCTCTTATCCGTTTCCTGCAAATTGCATCTGGGCTTTCTGCCAACCATAGTAAGATTACGGTTATTTATTCTTTGGATTCTTGTAGGCTGTTAAGTAAGTTAATTAACAGCCTTTATTTGAAAAAGACTGATTTAATTTAGTAAACCAAGGTTTGTACAGACTTCGTGTGTGCTGCGTTCTTTGGGGTCCGTAGCTGGGGCAGAACACAGATCTTCTCAAAATGAAAAATCATATAAAAAGCCTCAAACATCAGTGTTAGAATGTTTGCTACCTTTGTTTATTTTATGGAGCAACCCAAGTATATTAAATAGGAGTTAAGTTTCAAAGAGCGCTTCGAATGCTAGACTAGTTGCGGTCACTCAACACAGAAACTTAAATCACAGTGTGACCAAATGCAGTCTCTCAATTTAAACAGAATGAGAAATAATTATCTTTGTATTATCCAAAAATATTGTGTTTGTCGTTGGTTATATGGTATAAACCCAGACATGGCTTCCCAGTAAAAATTATTTTATTTTATTTTATTTTATTTTATTTCACTTCACTTCAGTTCACTTTATTTATTTTATTATTTTATTTTATTTTATTTTATTTTATTTTATTTTATTTTATTTTATTTTATTTTATTTTATTTTATTTTATTTTATTTTATTTTATTATTTTATTTTATTTTATTTTATTTTATTTTATTTTATTTTATTTTATTTTATTTTATTTTATTTTATTTTATTTTATTTTATTTTATTTTATTTTATTTTATTTTATTTTATTTTATTTTATTTTATTTTATTTTATTTTTTAGCTTATATGCCGTCCTAACTCCAATAATAAAATTCACAAAGCCATAGTACAAAATTTAAATCTGATTAGACCAACTAAATTTTAAAAACCCATAAAACCCCATCTGTCCAAGTCATGGAACTTGAATAACCAAGTTTTTAATTCGCGGCGGAAGATGCGAAGGTCAGGAGCCCACCGGAGCTCCAAGGGGAGTCGATTCCAGAGGGCGGGCATGCCCACAGAGAAGGCTGTACCCCTGGGGGCCGCCAGCTGACATTGTCTAGCCAACGCCACCCTGAGCAGGCTCTCTCTATGGATGTGAACCGGGCAATGGAATATTGTTGCTAGCTGTAGGTGGTCCGCCAAATATCCTGGGCCTAAGCCATATAGGGCTTTATAGGTCATCTCCAGAACCTTGAATCTCACCCGGAGGGCAACTGGCAACCAATGCAAGTCGCGCAGGAGGGGTGTAACATGGGAGTATTGGGATCCTCCCATCACAACCCATGCGGCTGCATTTTGTACCAGTTGAAGCTTCCAAGTGGTCCTCAAGGGCAGTCCCATGTAGAGAATTATACTCTCTCTTGAGATTCTAGGTTCTTTTGAATTCCTTTGAGAGAAACTTTAAAATCTTCTGGATTGTTGTATATATTTGTGTCTAGAACATTTTAACACTTTTATATGTTCACTAAATAAGACAATGTGATCCTTTCATGTTGTTTCCATTTCCCTGAAAGATTTGAAATACCTTGCTAAGTTTCTCTGGTGACGAAAAGCAAAAATCCATCTTTTTATAAAATTTCTCAGTTTCATATTGCGATGTAATATTTTCTTGAGAACTTTTCATTGAGTTATTACAAAAATAAAATAAAAAAAGTATCCGGCCTCCAAAATATCTAATGACAATTGTTTTATTCCCTTCCCAAATCAACATCACATGCATCAACAATGAGAGTTCCTGCAACAACATTGCCCCCCCCCCCAGTGTCAAAAAGGAGGAAGGAAGAATGCTGTATACTCTCCAAGGAGATTCTTTTGGTCCAGATATTTCCTCCTTTCCTGCCACACCCCCTTTTCTTGACTCCGCCCTGTAACAGTCAAATATTTATTATTTTATTTCCGTAGGTCTTTATGTGTATCATTCTTTATGCCAGGATTTTCCTATGTAATCAAGATGTTTCATAGCCCAATTTTCAGTGAAATCTCAATTCACGAGCCCTTAGGCCTTCTTAAACATTACAGCAGCCATTTTGCTGTCTGTTTGAATATCTGAGGGAGATTGGGATAGATCTATTTCTGGCTTTTTTGCCTTCCTCGGCCAGCCACACCCCCTTTTCTTGACTCCGCCCTGTAACAGTAAAATATTTATTATTTTATTTTCATAGGTCTTTATGTGTGTCATTCTTTATGCCAGATTTTCCTACATAAGTCAAGATGTTTCATAGCTTAATTTTCAGTGAAATCTCAATTCACGAGCCCTTAGGCCTTCTTAAACATTACAGCAGCCATTTTGCTGTCTGTTTGAATATCTGAGGGAGATTGGGATAGATCTATTTCTGGCTTTTTTGCCTTCCTCAGCCAGCCACACCCCCTTTTCTTGACTCCGCCCTGTAACAGTCAAATATTTATTATTTTATTTTCATAGGTCTTTATGTGTGTCATTCTTTATGCCAGGATTTTCCTACATAAATCAAGATGTTTCATAGCCCAATTTTCAGTGAAATCTCAATTCACCAGCCCTTAGGTCTTCTTAAATATATATATTGAAGTCTTGGAATATAAAATATTCTTGATAACTTTTCATGGAATTATTACAGAGATAATTTTTTTTTAAAATGGTATCCGACGTCCAGAATGAGACAATATCTCATTGCAGTGATGCAGTGGTTAGAATGCCATACTGCAGCCTACTTCTGCTGATCTCTGGCTGCCAGCAATTTGGCAGATCGAATCTCACCAAGCTCAAGGTTGATTCAGCCTTCCATCCTTCCGAGGTCCCAGTAAAGGGGGTAAAATGAGGACCCAGATTGTTGGGGGCAATATGCTGACTCTCTAAACTGCTTGGAGAGGGCTGCAAAAGCACTGAAGCGGTACAGAAGTTTAAGTGCTATTGCTATTGCTATTGCTATATCTAATGATTTTTTAAAACTCCCTTCCCCACCACCACCAGGTGCCTAGACAATGGGATTTCATGTGACAACATTGCCCCCCAGTGTCCAAAATGAGGAGAGGACCCATCTAATTCTCCAAGGAAATTCCTTCGGTGCAGATGTTTCCTCAATATGAGAATGGCGGTTTGGATGTTTAGAAAATTCATCCTGAAGTTTCATGTCCAGGCTTCTGCCATGATATTAACGGTTAATATTCCATTCCACTCCCCCCCCCCGTCCCGAAGATCGATGATCTTGTAAAAAAGGGAAGATGAAACTGTTCTCCCTTGAACATCATCAATCTTAATTGGCTAATCAAAGATCTGAGGCAGAATTTGTATTTCTAATGTTTTAACTGTTTTACATGTTCGCTGAATACGGTCATAGAATCATTTCCTTTTGTTTTCATTTCCTGGAAAGGTTTGAAATACCTTGACACCGGGGTGAAATTCAGCAGGTTCTGACAGGTTCCGGAGAACTGGTAGCGGAAATTTTTAGTAGTTCTAAGAACCAGAAAATACCACCAATGGCTGGCCCCAGGGCTGGGGATGGAATGGGGATTTTCAGTATCCTTCTCCTGGAGTGGGGTGGGAATGGGGATTTTGCAGTATCCTTCCCCCAGGAGTGGGGAAGGAATGGGGATTTTGCAGTATCCTCCCCCTGGAGTGGGGTGGGAATGGGGATTTTGCAGTATCCTTCTCCTGGAGTGGGGTGGAGATGGGGATTTTGCAGTATCCTTCCTCTGGAGTGAGGTGGGAATGGGAATTTTGCAGTATCTTTCCCCCAGGAGTGGGGAAGGAATGGAGATTTTGCAGTATCATCCCTCTGGAGTGGGGTGGGAATGGGGATTTTGCAGTATCCTCCCCCTGGAGTGGGGTGGGAATGGGGATTTTGCAGTATCCTCCCCCTGGAGTGGGGTGGGAATGGGGATTTTGCAGTATCCTTCTCCTGGAGTGGGGTGGAGATGGGGATTTTGCAGTATCCTTCCTCTGGAGTGAGGTGGGAATGGGAATTTTGCAGTATCTTTCCCCCAGGAGTGGGGAAGGAATGGAGATTTTGCAGTATCATCCCTCTGGAGTGGGGTGGGAATGGGGATTTTGCAGTATGTTTTCCCCAGGAGTGGGGAAGGAATGGGGATTTTGCAATATCATCTCTCTGGAGTGGGGTGGGAATGGGGATTTTTCCTTCCCCTGCCATGCCCACCAAGCCATCCCTACAGAACCAGCAGGGAAAAAATTTGAATTTTAGCCCTGCCTTGATACATTCCCTGGTGTGAATGTGTCACCAATGATGAAATATTTTATACAGGTTCTCAGCTTTCCGGTGAGCATTGTACTCTCCTGAGATGGCTTTAGTTGAAGAGCTGCTCTGAAGCTAGGAAGGTTTTTGTTTGGCTTCTGATTCACTTCCTCTCACTGTGTCTCTTGCACAGTAATAGACTGCCGTGTCTTCTGGTTTGAGGCTGTTCATTTGCAGGTACAGCTGGCTTTTGGCATTGTCCCTGGAGATGGTGAAGCGTCCCTTCACTTTGTCTGAATAGCGAATTGAAGTTGAGGAAGAAATTATATCTCCAACCCATTCCAGTCCTTTCCCTGGGCCCTGTTTCACCCAGTGCATGTAGTAGCTAGTGAAGGAGAATCCAGAGGCTTGGCAGGAGAGACGGAGGGACTCTCCAGGTCTTCTCACATCTCCTCCGGACTCCACCAACTGGACCTCAGATCGGACACCTTAAAAAAAAAAAAGTAATTTATTTTAATGAAATCTCCTTCATACAAGAACAGAACACAGAAATAAACTAATTTACATAGGGCAAATAATTACCTTTCAGGACTACTAGTAAGGACACAAGGTTTAACCACATCTTTGCTCCTCTAATGAATAAATGAAATTGACAGGAGAGGTTTCAGGAAATAGCACAAGTTTTATGTTGGTGGGTGTTGTCTGAAGAGGGAAAGCATGGGGCTCCTTTAAAGGGGAAATTGTGTCTGAATTTACATATCTGTTGGGATAAAAGAGGACATGACTAATATATTTTGGTGAAGATAACTTGTATGTGCATTTTAGAATTAACATTCCAGTCCTAAGAAAAGGGTTAGAACCCATTTTGTCCTATCATTAATAGTACAAAAGGGCCAGGTTGTTGTAAATTAACTAAAAGAAAAGCCTGAAAAATTTCTCAAAATAATGAAAGGTAATAGGGAATAAACGTTCTTAGTAGAGATCATAGAAAAAGGGTAGAAAATCACAATTAGGTTGTTCGCTACAAAAGTGCTTCCTGGGCCCTCTCTCTTATAAAATTTTTGAGTTTCATATTGAAGATTCCTGAGGTGTAAAATTTTTTTGAGAACTTTTCATTGAATTATTACAGAACTAAAATAAAAAACGATATCTGGTGTCCACTATGAGATAAATATCTTATGATATTTGTTTTATTCCTTTCCCCACTCCCACCAAGTGCATAAATGGGCTTTCATGTAACAATACTGGAAACCCAGATAGGGGTGAAATGTAAAATGTGTTACTACCAGTTCTGTGGGTGTGGCTTAGTGGGGGTGGGTGTAATGTGACTGGGTGGGTGTGGCCAACTTTTTTTAAAAAAACTTTTCAAAGCATTTTTTCTAATGCTTTGAAAAGCCTCTGGCGATCAGGCAACTCAGCTGGGATCGTCAGAGAGGCTTTTTAAAAAAATTCTTTGAAAATCCTCTCTGCTGATTAGGCAACTCAGCTGGGATCGTCAGAGAATTTTTTAAAAAAAAATGCTTCTCTGCTGATCAGGCAACTCAGCTGGGATCGTCAGAGACTTTTCAAAGCATTTTTTTTAACCACCTCTTCGGCCAAGAGGTTGCAGAAAAAAAAATGCTTTAAAAAGCCTCTGAGGATCCCAGCTGAGCCACACGATCATCAGAGGCTTTTTTTTTTAACATTTAAAAGCATTTTTTCATCGGAAGAAAAAATATGATCACAAAATACAAGCTGGGTGGTTACGACCTCGTAGATGACCCTCACTTTGTCAAGGACCTTGGAGTACTCATCTGAAATGATCTAAGTGTCAGAGCTCACTGTACCAGCATTGCTAAAAAAGCATTAAGAGTTGTTAACCTAATCTTGCATAGCTTCTTCTCCGGTAATATTGAACTGCAAACTAGGGCATACAAAACTTTTGCCAGACCAATTCTTGAATACACCTCGTCTGCCTGGAATCTGCACTGCATATCAGAGATTTATACAATCGAACGACTCCAGAGATATTTCACCAAAAGACTCCTCCACTCTTCTGCTTGCAACAAAATACCTTATGACACCAGACTTGAAATTTTGGTCTTAGACAGTTTAGAACTTCACCTTCTTTGGTCTGACATAAAATCATCTGCTACAATGTCCTACCAGTCAACGAATACTCCAGCTTCAACCACAACAATTCAAGAGCACACAATGGATACAGTTATGATGTTTTATTCCCCAGCAAAACTCCTTTGGATAATATGCCATTGGATTTTGTGTTTGGCAACATTGCCCTTTTGGTTCAAAAGGGATGAGATTCTTTCGCGGCAGAAATTTTCCCAATGTATGTTTGGCAGGGTGGATATTTAGAAGGATTATCCTAAAGTTTCATTTCCATTCATCCACCATGACACTAAAGGACTACATGCCATTCCAGTGAATCCAAATCACATCTTAAACAGGGAAGTTGGACTTGGAATTTTTCATTTTCTTACACCAAACTCTCTGATACCCAAAACCAAACATCCTGAAATTCTCAGTAGACATTGATCTATCCTCATGGATTAATTCAGAATCTGGGGCTCAGTCAAGTTGAAGAGCTGCTCCGAAGAAAGGAAGGTTCTTGTTTGGCTTCAGAAAGGAAGGTTCTTGTTTGGCTTCCTCTCACTGTGACTCCTCGTACAATAATAGACTGTCGTGTCTTCAACTTTGAGGCTGTTCATTTGCAGATACAGCTGGCTTTTGGCATTGTCCCTGGAGATGGTGAAGCGGCCCTTCACTTTGTCTGAGTAGAACTTCTTACTGGAATCAGAGAAGATGCCTGCAACCCATTCCAGTTCTTTCCCAGGAGCCTGTCTCACCCAGTTCATGTGGAAGCTTCCAAAAGTAAATCCAGAGCCTTGGCAGGAGAGACGGAGAGACTCTCCAGGTCTTTTCACATCCCCTCCAGATTCCACCAACTGTTCTTGAGGTTGGACTCCTAAGAAGAAAGTAATTGCTTTTAATGAGATCTCCTGCACACAAGAGTAGAGTAAGGAAATAACCATTTCATAGGGGAAACAATTACCTATGAGGACTACTAGTAAGGACACAAGGTTTAGCCACATTTTTACTCCCTCTAATGAGCAGAGGGAATTGACAGGAGATGAAGTAGAATAGAACAGAGTAACAGAGTTGGAAGGGACCTTGGAGATCTTCTAATCCAACCCCCTGCTTAGATAGGAAAACCAACAGTACTTCAGACAAACGGTTATGAAATGATTATTATAAATAGCACTAGGTTTATGTTGCTGGGTGAAATAGGAGCTCCTTTATTGGGGAAATTATGCCTCAATTTACATATTTGTTAGAATAAAAGTGATGTCAGCACATTGACTAATACATTTTGATGAACATAACTTGCAAGTGCACCAGAGATGGGTTTCAGCAGGTTCTGAAAAGTTCTGAAGAACCAGTAGTGGAAATTTTGAGTTGGGAGAACCGATAGACACCACCTCTGACTGGCCGCCCTCCCCCATCTATTCTCTGCCTCCTGAGTCCCAGCCGATTGGGAGGAAATGAGGATTTTGTAGTAATCTTCCACTGGAATGGGGTGGGAATGGAGATTTTACAATATCCTACAATGCCACGCCCACCAAGCCATGCCCACCAAGCCGTGCCATGCCCACCAAGCCCACAGAATCGGCAGTAAATTTTTTTGAATCCCACCACTGATGTGTACTGTGTAATTAACATTCTGGTCGTAAGAAAAGCATTGAACCTCACTTTTTCCTGTGAATTAATAAGAGAAAGAACCTGTTTGCCGTACATTCACTAAAAAAAAAAAAAAGCTGAAATTTTTCAGCATCGATCAAATGATTTAGGATGATAGAAAATAAACATAATTATCAGAGAGTATATTAAAAAAAGTAGCATAGCAGATTTGGAATGTTTGCTAAAAAAATTGCTTCCTTCACCTTTTTTTTAAAAAAAATTTATGAAAAATCCCAAATACATTAAATAGCAATTAAGCTTTAAGGAAGACTTTGTTGGGGCCACTCAACTCTCTAAGTCTTTGTGTCAAGTTTCCGAAAGATGCCCTAATTAATTCATGAGCCATGATCCAAACTTCAAAGGAAATATAGTGATTTATTAGGAGCAAAGTTCCGGCAATACTCGGATGCAGTCAGGACTGATCCCACGTAGATTTACGTTCCCCTATGACCATGTCTCTCCTCTCCCCCCTGGCCATCTCATAAATCACATTCTCCAATTAACCACTTTGGCTGGCTGTGAAACCTAACATCCTCCTTCTGATTGCAGTCAGAAAAAATGTATGGAATTCACTTCAGTTCTCCCTCCATCCTGCTCATGGCAACTTGAAAGCTTGCAAGTTGACACTTTGCTTGTGACCAAATCAGTGGTGGGTTTCAAATTTTTTAGTACTGGTTCTGTGGGTGTGGCTTGATGGGCATGGCAGGGGAAGAATACTGTAAAATCTCCATTCCCACCCCACTGCAGGGGAGGTTACTGTAAAATCCCCATTTCCTCCCGATCAGCTGGGAGTTGGAAGGCAGAGAATAGATGGGGATGGGGCCAGTTAGAGGTGGTATTTGCTGGTTCTCCGAACTACTCAAAATTTCCGCTATCGGTTTTCCAGAAGTGATCAGAATCTGCTGAATATCACCTCTGGACAAAATGCGCTCTCTCAATTCAAACAGAATGTTAAAGAATCCTCTTTGAATTGTTCAGAAGATTCTGTTTGCTCCATGTTAACTCTTGTAAGACATGGCTTCCCACTAAGGATGATCATCTCTCCAGAACCTAAATTCTTTTCCGTTCCAGATTTGAAATCCCTGGATACATTTCTCTGGTGATGAAGACCAAAAACCCATCCTTTTATAAAAATTTCTCAGTTTCATATTGAAGTCTCCCATGATGTAAAATTTTCTGGAGAGCTTTTTATTGAGTTATTAAAAGTATCCGGCCTCCAAAATATCTAATGATGGTTCATTTAATTCCCTTCCAAAACCCCACCAGTTGCATCAACAATGGGATTGTAGGACACAAGTTTTAACCACATTTTTAGATTTTCCAATGAATGGAGGTAATTGAAAGGAGATGTTTCTTGGAATACTGCATTCAGTTTTGGTTGCCACGATCTAAAAAAAAAAATGTGGAGACTCTAGAAAGAGTTCAGAGAAGCGGAAGAAAGATGATTAGGGAACTGGAGGCTAAAACATACAATGAACAGTTGCAGGAACTGGGTATGTCTAGTTTAATGAAAAGAAGGACTAGCAGAGACATGATAGCAGTGTTCCAATATCTCAGGGGCTGCCACAAGGAAGAGGGAGTCAAGCTATTCTCCAAAGCATCTGAGGGCAGGACAAGAAGCAACGCATGGAAACTAATCATAGAGAGAAGCAACTTAGAACTAAGGAGAAATTTCTTGGCAGTTAGAACAATTAATCAGTGGAACAACTTCCCTCCAGAAGCTGTGAATGCTCTAACACTGGAAGTTTTCAACAAGACGTTGGATAACCATTTGTCTGAAGTTGTGTAGGGTTTCCTGCCTAAGCAGGGGATTGGACTAGAAGACCTCAAAGATCCCTTCCAACTCTGTTATTCTATTCTATTCTATTCTATTCTATTCTATTCTATTCTATTCTATTCTATTCTATTCTATTCTATTCTATTCTATTCTATTCTATTCTATTCTATTCTATTCTATTCTATTCTATTCTATTCTATTCTTTCAAGAGTGATCAATCTTAATTGGCTAATCAAGGATCTTGGATTGGATTTCTAACTAATACAATTTCTCCACATGGATAGGCAGTTGGATTTTGTTGACAATTGGACATTTGGACAGTTGGATATTTTTGCCAACAGAGTCAAAACTGAGCAGAGGACATACCTTCTTAATTCTCCAAGAAGATTCTAACAGAGCAGATATTTGCCAATTTGGATAAAAAAAATTATCCAAAAGTTTCTTTCAATCCTTCTTGCATGGCAATAAAAAAAAATACATTCCATTCCATAGAAGCTAAATCAATTGTAAAAAGGAGAGAAATGGTTTTGGAATTTTTAATTTTGTCACAGCAAACTCTTTGATACCTACAGGAAAAGGTCCTGAAATTCTCTCTAGACAATGATCAATACTCATTGACTAATCCCTGATCTGTGGCTCAGTCAAGCTGAAACACTTCTCTGAAGAAAGGAAGGTTTTTGTTTGGCTTCAGATTCACTTCCTCTCACTGTGTCTCTCGCACAGTAATAGACTGCCGTGTCTTCAACTTTGAGGCTGTTCATTTGCAGATACAGCTGGCTTTTGGCATTGTCCCTGGAGACTGTGAAGCGACCCTTCACTTTGTCCGAGTAATAAATAGTTCCAGAATTATAACTTATGTATGTCACCCATTCCAATCCTTTCCCTGGAGCCTGTCTCACCCAGCTCATGGCATAGCTGCTGAAGGTGAATCCAGAGGCTTGGCAGGACAGACGGAGGGATTCCCCAGGTCCTCTCACATCCCCTCCAGACTCCACCAACTGGATTTGAGATTGGACACCTAAAAAGGAATTTTGTTTTTTAAATGAGATCTTCATCGTACAAGAGCACAACATGGAAATAAATTTTTCACAGGGGAATGATTATATAATTACCTTTGAGGACTACTAGTAAGGACAGAAGATTTAACCACATTTTTTGCTCGGTAATAAGTGGAGGAAATTGACAGGAGAGATTTCAGGAAATAGCACCAGGCTGATATTGGTGGGTGTTGTCTGAAGGGGGAAACCAAAGAGCACCTTTAAAGGGGAAACTGTGTCTCAATTTACATATCTGTCAGTATAAAAGAGTCCCTCAGTGCATTGAGCAATACATTTCAGAGAAAACAACTTCCATGTGCAGTTTGCAATAAATATTCCAATCCTATGAAAAGGGTTAGGATCCATTTGAATTTCCTGTGAGTTAATTGGAGAAAGCACCAATTTTTTGTACATTAAGTAAAGATACACTTTTAAAAATCAGCACTTCTACAAATGATATAAATTGAGTTCCATTTTCGCATTTGGTGTCTGTATTATGCTGTTTATAATGTTTTAACTGTTTTATATGTTCATTGAATAAGGCAACATGGTTCTTTCATGTTGTCTCCATTTCCAGCAAAGATTTGAAATACCTTGCTAAGTTTTTCGGGTGATGAAAACCCCATATCCATCTTTTTATAACATTTCTTTTTTTAAAAAATTTTTTAAATTTTTATTAATTTAAGAAACCGCAAAATACATTTACAAATACAAGTAAAACAATATACAACAGGCATCATCTTAATGACATCTACTTATAGTATCTGAATTTTTACAATATCTATATCTTATATTCTTCAGTATACATTATTTCTCTCACCTTATATAATGATATTATTTTATTGATATCTGATGTCTTTTCTTTAAATTGTATTTGATGTAAAAATTTATTTTACTCTATTGATATCTTTTCTTTAATTTTTCTTTCTTTCTTCTTCTTCTCTCTCTCTCTCTCTTTTTTTTTTACTTTCCTCTAACCATTTATACCACTTTTGCCAGACCAGATAATATTCAGATTCTTCCTTTCCTTGGATCTCCTTAGTGAGTCTATCCATCTCCGCGCATTCCATAATTTTGGATATTAATTTTTCTTGAGTTGGTACCTCTTCTTGTTTCCAGTTTTGTGCATATATTATTCTTTCTGCAGTCAAAATGTGTGTTATTAAATATATTATTTCTTTTTCATATTTGTTTTTATAATTTTCATCTTGAAGTCTTTCTTATGAGTGAATAGGGGAATGAACTGGCTTGTTGTATATTAACGAAAATAAAATCCTGGAAAAATAAATCTGCCCTTCTCAAAATGTTTCAAGTTTTTAGAGAATAAACTTTACCAATATCCAATCTCTGTGGATTCTAAAATGTTTTATTACCAGTTCTGTGGGTGTGGCTTATTTTGTGGGCATGGCTTGGGGGGTAATGTGACTGGTTGGGCATGGCCAACTTTTTTTTTTTAACTTTTAAAAGCATTTCTTCTACAACCTTAAGAGGTTGCAGGACAAACATGCTTTTAAAAGTCTCTGACAATCCCATCTGAGCCACGTGATCATCAAAGGTTATTTTTTTTACTTTTAAAAGCATTTTTCGGCCAAAGAGTTTGTAGAAAAAATGCTTTTTAAAAGTTAAAAAAAAAGCCTCTGATGAGGTGGGTAGGGTAAGCGAGTGGCGACTGGGCTGGGGATCGATTTGGGGGCATGGCCAGCCAATGTTATTACGGGTTCTTTGAACTACTACAAATTTTTAGTACCGGTTCTTGAAATCCGGTGCGAACCGAGAGCAACTCACCACTGCTGCAACCGTTCTTCATATGTTTCAGCCTTCAGGTGCCCAGTCATCTTTGTTGCTCTTCTCTGCCTTCTTTTCAAAGTCTCAACAACTTTTGTATAATGTGGTGAGCAAAACTGTACTGCAGGTGTGGTCTTACGAAGGCTTTAAAAAGTGTTATTAGTTCTTCAAATGATCTCGATTCTATCCCTCTGTTAAGGCAATTTAGGATTACATTAGGCAATGTGAAAACTGTGTACCACGGGATCAAAAGTGAGGACAGGACACATTTTTCTAATTCTCCAAGGAGATTTTTTTCTGAGGAGATATTCCCCCAAGATGTTTGGCAGTTAGAATTATCCTCAAGTTTCATTTCCATCCTTCTGCCATGATGCATCCTTCTGGAGCCAAAACATTTGTCAACAGAATAACAGAGTTAGAGGAGAACTTGGAGGACTTCTAATCTAACCCCTTTGTTCAAGCACGACACAACAAGTGGCTGTACAGTCTCTTCTTGAAAGCTTCCAGTAATGAAGCACCCATAACTTACGCTATCCCACTGGTTAATTGTTTTCACTGTTGGGAAATTTCTTCTTAGTTCTAGACTGCTTCTCTCCTTGACTAGTTTCCATCCATTGTTTCTTGTCTTGCCTTCAGGTACAATGGAGAATAGGTTGACCCTTTCTTCTCTGTGCCAGTCCTTCAAAACACTGTTATGATGTCACCCCTATTCCTTCTATTCATTACACAAGCCCAAGGGTGTCAAACTCACATTGTCACGGTGGCATCACACGACGTATCAGGACTTTTTCCCTTTTTGTTAAACTGGACATGGGCGTGGCCAGCAAATGAGGCATCCAGCCCAAGAATTGGGAGTTTGACAGCCTTACTCTAGCCATACCCAATTCCTATAACCATTCTTCATGTGTTTCAGCCTTAAGGTGCCCAATCATCTTTGTTGCTCTTCTCTGTCTTCTTTCCAAAGTCTTGGTATCTTTTGTATAATGTGATGAGCAAACTGGATACAGTATTCCAGGTGTGGTCTTCCTTCACATTATCTTGATTCTATCCCTCTGTTAATGCAGTTTAGGATTACAGATTAGGATTACACTGGTCTTTCAACCTGGGTAGGCGAACTTGGCATTTTTCATTTTCTTATAACAGAGTCTCTGATACTTAAAACAAAGCAGTCCTGCATGAAGTCCACACTAGAACAGTAATCAATTCGCATGGACTAATCCATGACCTGGGACTCAGCCATTTGAAGAGCTTCTCTGAAGAAAGGAAGGTTTTTGTTTGGCTTCAGATTCACTTCCTCTCACTGTGTGTCTTGCACAGTAATAAATTGCTGTGTCTTCAGCTTTGAGGCTGTTCATTTGCAGATACAGCTGGCTTTTGGCATTGTCCCTGGAGATTGTGAAACGGCCCTTCACTTTGTCTGAGTAGTAAATAGTTCCAGAACCAGGGTTTATGTAGGCCACCCATTCCAGTCCTTTCCCTGGAGCCTGTCTCACCCAATCCATGTAAGAGCTGCTGAAAGTGAATCCAGAGGCTTGGCAGGAGAGACGGAGGGATTCTCCAGGTCTTCTCACATCCCCTCCAGACTCCACCAACTGTACTTGAGATTGGACACCTAAAAAGAATTTTGTTATATAAATAAGATTTTCTTCATACAAGAGCACCACATGGAAATAAACTTTTCACAGGGGAATAATTACATAATTACCTTTGAGGACCACTAGTAAGGACACAAGATTTAACCACATTTTTTGCTCAGTAATAAATGGAGCAATTTGACAGGAGAGATTTCAGGAAATAGCACAAGGTTGATATTGGTAGGTGTTGTCTGAAGAGGGAAACCTTTAAAGGGAAACTGTTGGTGGGTTGTTGTCTGAAGGGCACCTTTAAAGGGGAAACTGTTTCTCAATTTACATATCTGTAGGTATAAAAGTTCCCCTCGGTGCATTGAGCAATACATTTCAGAGAAGACAACTTGCATGTGCATTTTGCAATTAATATTCCAGTCCTATGAAAAGGATTAGGATCCATTTTTTTTCCTATGAGTTAATTGGAGAAAGGGACAGTTCTTTTGTATGTGAACTGAAAGAAAAGCCTGAAAAAAGAATTGACCGTCTCAAAACAGTTCAGGGTATTATAAAATAAAGTTCCTTATTACAGATGCTACAAAAAGGCTAGAAGGTCAGAGTTAGAATATTTGCTACACAAATGATTCCTTAACCGTTTTTGTTTTCGTTTTATGATGCACCACAAATACATTAATAAAAATAAAAAAAGTATCTGGCCTCCCAAATATCTAATGACAGTTGTTTTATTCTCTTCCCAACCCCCTTCACAGGCATCGACATTGGGGTTTCACGCAACAACATTGCCCCCCAGTGTCAGAAACATGGAAGAGAGCATTTTTTATATTCTCCAAGGAGATGCTTTTGGTGCAGATGTTTCCTCAAGAGATGAATGGCGGTTTAGATGTTTAGAAGGTTCATTCTGAAGTTTCATTTCCAGGCTTCTGCCATAATGCTAAAGGACAAGATTTCATTCCATGGTTTGTTTGTTTTTCTGAAGATCAATTTCCTTAGAAACAGGGAAGAAGAAACTGTTTGGTAATATGGTAATAGAATATCTTCATTTTGTTTTCATTTCCAGGAAAGCTTCGAAATGCCACGACACATTGATTGTGACAAACAACAATGATAAACTCTGTAATAAGAATTCTCAGCTTCCCATTGAGCATTGTATTCTCCTCACATTGACATTTTTCTTCAAACTTTTTCTTCCAGGCCTTTAGTTCACAAACAATAACAAGAACAAAATCCAAATTGTCACAATGTATAATTTCCATCCCCCCCCCCACCCCCAACACATGCCCTTCGGATGCATAGGCAATAGGAGAGGATTTTGTGTTATAATATTGCCTTTAGTGTCAAAAGTAAGGAGAGGACCAATCTTCATTCTTGAAGGAGATTCTTTTAGAGCAGTAAATTCCCAAATATTTTTTTTGGCAGTGTCTATTTTTAAGAGGATTATTGTAAAGTTTCATTTCCTTCCTTTTGTCATAATACTGTAGGAAGAAAAAGGTATGTCCACTCGACAGAAAGGCCAGAAAGAAAATAAAGTGGAAGCTGACTGGAGGGAAGGATTCTTTTTACTGATGAGCAGAACCAGCATGTGGTTCTGGGACAGCTGACAAAATAGCTTGAGGAGTGCAAGGATTTTTATACAGTTTCTGAAAGGCTGCAGGACGTTGCGCAATGCAGTGAAACTGGAGTCATTTGCTATTCTAATGGTGGTGGTGGGGTAAATCCTATTATGTCCCAGAGGTCATGTCCTGCTCTTAGGATTTGGGTGGAGCGGGATGTAAATTTTAATCCCATTACTGGAGGTGAAGGTGTTTTGTTTGTGAATAGGATGGCCGATTTAATGAGAACAAAATATCCAACTCAATTCAGTTCAGTTTATTACACTCATAGACCAGAGACCAAAACAAATAAAAGCACTCATTTTTTAAAAATTTTCTCACAGCAATTTTCTCTTCTATACCTAGAAGAAAATATCCTGAAATTCTCTCTAGACAGTGATCGATCCTCATTGACTAATCCCTGATCTGTGGCTCAGTCAAACTGAAACACTTCTCTGAAGAAAGGAAGGTTTTAGTTTGGCTTCAGATTCACTTCCTCTCACTGTGCCTCTCGCACAGTAATAGACTGCCGTGTCTTCAGCTTTGAGGCTGTTCATTTGCAGATACAGCTGGCTTCTGGCATTGTCCCTGGAGATGGTGAAGCGGCCCTTCACTTTGTCTGAGTAGTAAATATTGCTAGAACCACTTCTTATGGATGTCACCCATTCCAGTCCTTTCCCTGGAGCCTGTCTCACCCAGCTCATGGCATAGCTGCTGAAGGTGAATCCAGAAGCTTGGCAGGACAGACGGAGGGATTCCCCAGGTCTTCTCACATCCCCTCCAGACTCCACCAACTGGACTTGAGATTGAACACCTAAAAAGAATTTTGCTTTATAAATGATATCTTCTTCATACAAGAGCAGAATATGGAAATAAACTTTTCACAGGGAAATAGTTATGTAATTACCTTTGAGGACTACTAATAAGGACAGAAGATTTAACCACATTTTTTGCTCAGTAATAAATGGAGGAGATTGACAGGAGATATTTCAAGAAAAAGCACAAGGTTGATATTGGTGGGTGTTGTCTGAAGAGGGAAACCAAAGAGCTCTTTAAAAGGGGAAACTGTTCATCAATTTACATATCTGTCAGTATAAAAGTGCCCCTCGGTGCATTGAGCAATACATTTCAGGGAACACAACTTGCATGTGCATTTTGCAATTAATATTCCAGTCCTATGAAAAGGATTAGGACCCATTTTTTCCTATGAGTTAATAGGAGAAAGGGACAGGTTTTTTTCTACGTGAACTGAAAGAAACCCTGAAAAAAGAATAGCTCATCTCAAAACGGTTCGAGGTATTAGAGAATAAGGTTCCTTATTACAGATGCTCTGAAAAGGCTAGAAAAGCAGAGTTAGAATGTTTGCTACAGAAATGATTCCTTAACCTTTTTTTTTTTGTTGTTGTTCATTTTATGATACACCACAAATACATTAAATGGCGGAAAAGCTTCAAGCAACACTTGAACAGCAATAGCTCTTAGACTTATATACCGCTTCATAGTGCTTTACAGCCCTCTCTAAGTGATTTACAGAGTCAGCCTATTGTCCCAAAGAGTTTGCGTCTTCATGCTAGACTACTTGGGTCCACTCCAGTGGTGGGTTTCCATTTTTTTTACTATCGGTTCTGTGGGTCTGGCTTGGTGGGCGTGGCGTGGCTTGGTGGGCGTGGCAGGGGAAGGTTACTGCAAAACCCCCATTTTCTCCCGATCCAGCTGGGATTTAGGAGGCAGAGAATAGATGGGGGCGGGGCCAGTCAGAATTTTTACTACCAGTTTTCTGAACTACTCCAAATCTCCGCTACCGGTTCTCCAGAACTGGTCAGAACCTGCTGAAATCCACCTCTGGTCCACTCAACTCAGAAAACTAAGTCATAGCGTGACTAAATACAGTCTCTCATTTCAAACAGAATGATGTGATTTTTTTCTTGAAAACGTTTCATTGAATTATGACAGAAATAATATTAAAAAGTATCTGGCCTCCCAAATATCAAATGACAGTTGTTTAATTCCCTTCCCCACCCCCTTCACGTGCACCGACAGTGGGGTTTCATGCCACAACATTGCCCCCAAGTGTCAAAAACATGGAAGGAAGCATGTTTTATATTCTCCAAGGAGATGGTTTTGGTGCAGATGTTTCCTCAAGAGATGAATGGCGGTTTAGATGTTTAGAAGGTTCATTCTGAAGTTTCATTTCCAGGCTTCTGCCATAATGCTAAAGGACAAGATTCCATTCCATGTTTCTTTTGTTTTTTCTGAAGATCAATTACCTTGGAAAGAGGGAAAATGAAACAGTTTGGTAATATGGTGGTAAAATATCTCCATTTTGTTTTCATTTCCAGGAAAACTTCGAAATGCCACAACACATTGACTGTGACAAATAACAATGATAAAATCTGTTTTAAGAATTCTCAGCTTCCCATTGAGCTTGGTACCCTCGTCACATTGAGATTTTTCTTCAAACTTTTTCTTCCAGGCCTTTATTTCACAAACAATAACAACAACAAAATCCAAATTGTCACAATGTATAATTTCCATCTCCCCCACCCCCAACACATGCCCTTCGGATGCATAGGCAATAAGAGAGGATTTTGTGTTATAATATTGCCTTTAGTGTCAAAAGTAAGGAGAGGACCAATCTTCATTCTTGAAGGAGATTCTTTTATAGCAGTAAATTCCCAAATATTTTTTTGGGCAGTGTCTATTTTTAAGAGGATTATTGTAAAGTTTCATTTCCTCCCTTTTGTCATAATACTGTAGGAAGAAAAAGGTATGTCCACTCAACAGAAAGGCCAGAAAGAAAATAAAATGGAAGCTGACTGGAGGGAAGGATGCCTTTTACTGATGAGCAGAACCAGCATGTGGTTCTGGGACAGCTGACAAAATAGCTTGAGTAGTGCAGGGATTTTTATACAGTTTCTGAAAGGCTGCAGGGGGTTGTGCAATGCAGTGAAACTGGAGTCATTTGCTATTCTATGGTGGTGGTGGTGTAAATCCTATTATGGCCCTGAAGTGGCTGGGCAATAACGAGCATCACAGGCAGGATAATGACAGCAGCTCTTTATTACATGGTGAGACTTCAGCAAAGTACACAGACAGCAGGACTCCTTATATACACTTCGGTGCTGGCTGCCAACCAATCACAAACATCCCCTATGTTCGAATGTCCCGCTCAAAACAATAACAACATAACAGTCCCAGAGGTCATGACCTGCTCTTAGGATTTGAGTGGAGCGGGGTGTAAATTTTAATCCCATTACTGGAGGTGACAGTGTTTTGTTTGTGAATAGGCTGGCCGATTTAATGAGAACAAAATATCCAACTCAATTCAGTTCAGTTTATTACACTCATAGACCAGAGACCAAAACAAATAAAAACACTCATTTTGTTAAAATTTTCTCACAGCAATTTTCTCTTCTATACCTAGAAGAAAATGTCCTGAAATTCTCTCTAGACAGTGATCGATCCTCACTGACTAATCCCTCATCTGTGGCTCAGTCAAGCTGAAGCACTTCTCTGAAGAAACGGAGGTTCTTGTTTGGCTTCAGAGTCGCTTCCTCTCACTGTGTGTCTTGCACAGTAATAGACTGCTGTGTCTTCAGCTTTGAGGCTGTTCATTTGCAGATACAGCTGGCTCTTGGCATTGTCTCTCGAGACAGTGAAGCGGCCCTTCACTTTGTCTGAGTAGTAAATACCACCAGAACCTGAGCTTATGTATGTCACCCATTCCAATCCTTTCCCTGGAGCCTGTCTCACCCAGCCCATGTGATAGCTGCTGAAGGTGAATCCAGAGGCTTGGCAGGAGAGATGGAGGGACTCTCCAGGTCTTCTCACATCCCCTCCAGTCTCCACCAATTGAACCTCAGATTGGACACCTAAAAAGAATTTTGTTTTATAAATGAGATCTTCTTCGAACAAAAGCACAACATAGAAGTAAACTTTTTCCAGGGGAATAATTATATAATTACCTTTGAGGACTACTAGTAAGGACACAAGATTTAACCACATTTTTTGCTCGGTAATAAATGGAGGAAATTGACAGGATAGATTTCAGGAAATAGCACCAGGTTGATATTGGTGGGTGTTGTCTGAAGAGGGAAACCAAAGGGCTCCTTTAAAGGGGAAACTGTGTCTTAATTTACATATCTGTCTGTATAAAAGTGCCCCTCAGGGCCTTGAGCAATACGTTTCAAGGGACACAACTTCCATGTGCATTTTGCAATTCATATTCCAGTCCTATAAACTTTTTTATTACAGATGATATAAAAAGAATGTCTGAGTTAGAATGTTTGCTAAACAAAGATTCCTTAACCTCTTTTTTTTTTTTCATTTTATGATACACCACAAACACATTAAATGGCAGATAAGCTTCAAGGAAGACTTTGAATAGCTATAGATCTTAAATTTATATACTGATTCATAATGCTTTGCAGCCCTCTCTAACTGGTTTACAGAGTCAGCATATTTCCCCCAACAATCTGGGCAGTGGTGAAATTCAATTTTTTTTACTACTGGTTTTGTGGGCGTGGCTCAGTGCGCATGGTGTAGCTCAGTGGGCATGGCTTGGTGGGCATGAAAGCAGAAGGGTACTGCAAAATCCCCATTCCCACCCCACTCTTGGACTACCCAGAGGTGGTATTTGCCCCTTCTCTAAATTAATCAAAATTTCCGCTCAGCTTCCAAGTAGAAAATATACAATTGTACACATTTTATTCACTAATACAGTTTCTTCATGTCCGTAGGTAATTTTTGTGGCAATATTTCCCGTAGAGTCAAAACTGAGCAGAAGACATACTGTACCTTATTAATTCTCCAAGAAGATTCTTTCTTTCTCTCGGGTGGGCCTGCTTAGAGCCCTTAAAATCCTTTCCAACTATTGTTGCGCCAACCAACTGTTTATCAACCATTCCAAATCTAAGATTATGATTTTCTGAAGAAGCAAGAAAAACTAACAATGGAAGCTCGATGGCATACCAGTGGAACAGGTCCATAGATTCCAATATTTAGGCACTCTTTTTCAATCTAATGCCATGTGGCTTGCATAGGTTAAGCCCTCCACTCCAAGTCCAAGGCCATTATGCAAGCCCTACTGCAATTCTTTTACACGGAGGGAGCCCAACATATTCCATCAGTATTGAAAGTATATAGGGCAAAGATGATAGCTGCCATTACGCACGGCGCCCCCCTTTGGATTCAAACAAATATTTCCCTCCTTGAGTCAGTTCAAAGCCAGTTCTTATGCCGCCTAATGGGAGTTCCCCTCTGTGTGAGTAATGCTGCAATCCACTTGGAACTGGGCATACCATCTCTCGCTACTGTGGAAGTGTGCTATTGGCTACTGGCTGACACTATGGACCAGACTTCCAAACTACTATTTAGGCCAGTGCTTATGGTGGGATGACTTCCACAGTCCCTTGGCCCACAATATTCACACCAAACTTATGAAGATAGGTATTCCCCCTATTGAAACCCTTATGCTTGGCTCAGATGCAGCCAAATCGCTGATATTTCAGCAATTGGATGATATTGAAAGACAACAGAATCTGGCACTTGGTGTGGGAGTATGTTCTCCATTTTCTCTTGGTATTACTCCCCGAATGCACACACACACACCCCAATATCTTTCTACACTATCTTTTGTTAAATATAGGTTGGCCTTTTTGAAGGCACATTTTAATGTGATCTCCTTGAATGTCTTGGATAGCAGATGCTCAGGGTGTGTGAAACCCACTCACTGTTCATGTGACAGTCGATCTTTGGAATCGTTGGCTCACATCGTATTTACTTGCCCCCATTATCAGGAGAGAAGGTCAGAACTTATCTCTCCCATCTGCCAAAGATTTTCTCAATTATCTGAAAATCTTAGTCTCTGCTTCCTACTACAAGATACTGATTACACTAAGATTACACTAAAGGTAGCAAAAAATTTTGCTGCAGTCTTGAGATGTAGGAGCCGGGAGAAGGGATGAGCTGGACCCACTGACTGAAGACAGTTCTATTAATTGCCAGTGGTTGAGTTAGCTGGTGGCTGTATAAAGTGTGATGTGTGAATTTAATACAAATTCCAATATAGTATTTTCTCCCTATGTACAATCTTAGTGTGAGTTTGATGGAGTGGTTTCCACCACTGATCTTGCTGCCGCTTTGCTCTTTAGTCTGGTCATGTGCCAGCTATGTGCCTTGGATGTTTGGTTTATTACATTCATAGACCAGAGACCAAAACAAATAAAAACACTCATTTTTTTTTTTAATTTTCACACAGCAAACTCTTTGATACCTAGAAAAAAATGCCTTGAAATTCTTTCTAGACAGTGATCAATCCTCATTGACTAATCCCTGATCTGTGGCTCAGTCAAGCTGAAGACCATTCTTTTAGAGCAGTAAATTCCCAAATATTTGTTTGGCACTGTCTATTTTTAGGAGGATTATTGTAAAGTTTCATTTCCTTCCTTCTGTCATAATTCTGTAGGAAGAAAAAGGCCTGTTGGTCAGTTCCAAGTCAGGAGAAAGTCCAGAAAGAAAATAAAATGGAAGCTGACTGGAGGGAAGGATTCTGTTTGCTGATGAGCGGAACCAGCATGTGGTTCTGGGACAGCTGACAAAATAGCTTGAGTAGTGCAAGGATTTTTATACAGTTTCTGAAATGCTGCAGGGGGTTGTGCAATGCAGTGAAACTGGAGTCGTTTGCTATTCTAATGGTGGTGGGGGGGTAAATCCTATTATGTCCCAGAGGTCATGTCCTGCTCTTAGGATTTGGGTGGAGCGGGATGTAAATTTTAATCCCATTACTGAAGGTGACAGTGTTTTGTTTGTGAATAGGCTGGCCGACTTAATGAGAACAAAATATCTAACTCAATTCAGTTCAGTTTATTACACTCATAGAACAGAGACCAAAACAAATAAAAACACTCATTTTTAAAAAAATTTCTCACAGCAATTTTCTCTTCTATACCTAGAAGAAAATGTCCTGAAATTCTCTCTAGACAGTGATCGATCCTCATTGACTAATCCCTGATCTGTGGCTCAGGCAAGCTGAAGCACTTCTCTGAAGAAACGAACGTTCTTGTTTGGCTTCAGAGTCGCTTCCTCTCACTGTGTCACTCACACAGTAATAGACTGCCGTGTCTTCAGCTTTGAGGCTGTTCATTTGCAGATAGAGCTGGCTTTTGGCATTGTCCCTGGAGATGGTGAAGCGGCCCTTCACTTTGTCAGAGTAGAGAGTTCCTGAAAAAGGGTTTATGTAGGCCACCCATTCCAGTCCTTTCCCTGGAGCCTGTCTCACCTAGTTCATGTGATAGCTGCTGAAAGTGAATCCAGAGGCTTGGCAGGAGAGACGGATGGAGTTCCCAGGTCTTCTCACATCCCCTCCAGATTCCATCAACTGGACTTGAGATTGGACATCTAAAAAGAATTGCGTATTTTAAATGAGATCATCTTCGTACAAGAGCACCACATATTAATAAACTTTTCACAGGGGAATAATTATATAATTACCTTTGAGGACAACTAGTTAGGACACAAGATTTAACCACATTTTTTGCTCGGTAATAAATGGAGGAAATTGATAGGATAGATTTTGGGAAAGAGCACTAGGCTGATATTGGTGGGTGTTGTCTGAAGGGGGAAACGAAAGGGCTCCTTTAAAAGGGGAAACTGTGTCTCAATTTACATATCTGTCGGTATAAAAATGCCCCTCAGTGCATTGAGCAATACATTTCAGTGAATGCAGCTTCTATGTGCATTTTGCAATTAATATTCTAGTCCTATGAAAAAGGTTAGGACCCATTTGAATTTCCTGTGAGTTAATTGAAAAATAGAAGTTCAACTTCAGGGAACACTTTGAATGCTAGACTAATTGAGTCCACTCAGTTCATAAGCTTAAGTCATAGTGTGATCAAATATTGTATCTCAATTCAAACAGAATGATAAATAATTAACTTTCTATTATCCAAAATATTATGCTTGTTGGAGGTTATCTGGTTTAAATCCAGACATGGCTTCCCAGCAGAGATGGGTTTCAGCAGGTTCTGACTAGTTCTGGAGAGCCGGTAGCAGAACATTTGAGTAGTTCAGAGAACCGGTAGTAAAAATTCTGATTGGCCCCACCCCCATCTATTCTCTGCCTCCCAAATCCCATCTGATCAGAGGAAATGTGGATTTCGCAGTAACCTTCCCCTGGAGTTAGGAGGAATGGAGATTTTGTAGTATCCTTCCCCTGCCATGTCCACCAAGCCTTGCCCACCAAACCATGCCACACCCACCAAGCCACTCCCACAGAACTGGTAGTAAAAAAATTTGAAACCCACCACTGCTTCCCAGTAAGCATTATACTCTGTCAAGATCCTAAATTCTTTTGAATTCCATTGAGAGAATTAAAATCTTCTGGATATTTCTTTCTCTAATATTTTAAATGATTTATATGTTCACTGAAGAAGACATTTTGTTTCCATTTCCAGCAAAGATTTGAAATACCTAGATAAGTTTGCCAGGTGATGAAAACCAAAAATCAATCTCATTATGAAAATTCTGTTTCATATATTGAGTTCTAAGCTGCTTCTCTCCTCGATTAGTTTCCATCCATTGTTTCTTGTCTTGCCTTCTGGTACTTTGGAGAATAGGTTGACCCCATCTTCTTTGTGGCAGCCCTTCAAAACACTGTAATGATGTCACCCCTAGTCCTTCTTTTCATTCCACTAGCCACACCCAATCCCTGCAATCGTTCTTCCTATGTTTCAGCCTTAAGGTGCCCAATCACCTTTGTTGCTCTTCTCTGCCTTCTTTCCATGCGGTGACCAAAACTGGATACAATATTCCAGGTGTGGTCTTCCTTCACATTATCTTGATTCTATCCCTCTGTTAATGCAGTGTAGGACTACATTGGGCTTTCAAACTGAGTAGGCGAACTTGAAATTTTTCAGTTTCAGAGTCCCTAATAGCTAAAACAAATCAGTTCTATATGAAGTCCACACTAGAACAGTGATCAATCCCCATGGAGTAATCCATGACCTGGGACTCAGCCACTTGAAGAGCTTCTCTGAAGAAAGGAAGGTTCTTGTTTGGCTTCAGATTCACTTCCTCTCACTGTGTCTCTTGCACAGTAATAGACTGCCGTGTCTTCAGCTTTGAGGCTGTTCATTTGCAGATACAGCTTGCTTTTGGCATTGTCCCTGGAGATGGTGAAGCGTCCCTTCACTTTGTCTGAGTAGGAAATAGTTCCAGAACCATCACTTATGTATGTCACCCATTCCAGTCCTTTCCCTGGAGCCTGTCTCACCCAGCTCATCCAGTAGCTGCTGAAGGTGAATCCAGAGGCTTGGCAGGAGAGACGGAGGGACTCCCCAGGTCTTCTCACATCCCCTCCAGACTCCACCAACTGCACTTGAGATTGGACACCTAAAAAGAATTTTGTTTTATAAATGAGATCTTCTTCGAACAAAAGAACAACATGGAAATAAACTTTTCCCAGGGGAATAATTATATAATTACCTTTGAGGAGTACTAGTAAGGACACAAGATTTAACCACATTTTTTGCTCGGTAATAAATGGAGGAAATTGACAGGAGAGATTTCAGGAAATAGCACAAGGTTGATATTGGTGGGTGTTGTCTGAAGGGGGAAACCTTTAAAGGGAAACTGTTGGTGGGTTGTTGTCTGAAGGGGACATTTAAAGGGGAAACTGTTTCTCAATTTACATATCTGTCGGTATAAAAGAGCCCATCAGTCCATTGAGCAATACATTTCAGTGAACGCAACTTGCATGTGCATTTTGCAATTAATATTCCAGTCCTATGAAAAGGATTAAGATCCATTTTTTTCCCTACGAGTTAATTGGAGAAAGGGACAGTTCTTTTGTACGTGAACTGAAAGAAAAGCCTGAAAAAAGAATTGACCATCTCAAAACAGTTCAAGGTATTAGAGAATAAAGTTCCTTGTTACAGATGCTACAAAAAGGCTAGAAGGTCAGAGTTAGAATATTTGCTACACAAAGGTTTTCTTAACCGTTTTTTTTTTTTTTCATTTTATGATATACCACAAAAACATTAAATGGCAGAAAAGCTTCAAGCAACACTTTGAACAGCAATAGCTCTTAGACTTATATACTGCTTCATAGTGTATACAGCCCTCTCTAAGTGATTTACAGAGTCAGCCTATTGTCCTAAACAGTCTGCGTCTTCATGCTAGACTACTTGGATCCATTCCAGTGGTGGGTTTCAAGTTTTTTTACTACCGGTTCTGTGGGTGTGGCTTGGTGGCCATGGGTTGGTGGGATCGGCAGGGGAAGGTTACTGCAAAATTCCCATTTCCTCCCAATCAGCTGGGACTTGGGAGGCAGAGAATAGATGGGGGCGGGGCCAGTCAGAATTTTTACTAGCAGTTCTCTGAACTACTGCAAATTTCCACTATCAGTTCTCCAGAACTGGTCAGAACCTGCTGAAACCCCCCTCTCATCCACTCAACTCAGAAACCTAAGTCATAGCGTGACTAAATCCAGTCTCTCATTTCAAACAGAATGATGTAAAATTTTTATTGAGAACTTGTCATTGAAATATGACAGAAATAAAATAAAAAACGTATCTGACCTCCCAAATATTGAATGACAGTTCTTTTATTCCCTTCCCCACCCCCTTCACGGGCATCGACATTGGGGTTTCATGGAACAACATTGCCCCCCAGTGTCAGATACATGGAAGAAAGCATTTTTTATATTCTCCAAGGAGATGCTTTTGGTGCAGATGTTTCCTCAATAGATGAATGGCGGTTTAGATGTTTAGAAGGTTCATTCTGAAGTTTCATTTCCAGGCTTCTGCCATAATGCTAAAGGACAAGATTTCATTCCATGGTTTGTTTGTTTTTCTGAAGATCAATTTCCTTGGTAACAGGGAAGATGAAACTGTTTCGCAATATGATAATAGAATATCTTCATTTTGTTTTCATTTCCAGGAAAGCTTCGAAATGCCACGACACATTGACTGTGACAAACAACAATGATAAACTCTGTAATAAGAATTCTCAGCTTC
This sequence comes from Coluber constrictor foxii, assembly GCA_038048745.1. Taxonomy (NCBI): domain Eukaryota; kingdom Metazoa; phylum Chordata; class Lepidosauria; order Squamata; family Colubridae; genus Coluber; species Coluber constrictor. The sequence goes on along the minus strand of CM075961.1, from coordinate 37,040,978 downwards.
CCATTGAGCATTGTACTCTCCTCACATTGACATTTTTCTTCAAACTTTTTCTTCCAGGCCTTTAGTTCACAAACAATAACAATAACAAAATCCAAATTGTCACAATGTATAATTTCCATCCCCCCCACCCCCAACACATGCCCTTCGGATGCATAGGCAATAGGAGAGAATTTTGTGTGATAATATTGCCTTTAGTGTCAAAAGTAAGGAGGGGACCAATCTTCATTCTTGAAGGAGATTCTTTTAGAGCAGTAGATTCCCAAATTTTTTTTTTGGCAGTGTCTATTTTTAAGAGGATTATTGTAAAGTTTCATTTCCTTCCTTTTGTCATAATACTGTAGGAAGAAAAAGGTATGTCCACTCGACAGAAAGGCCAGAAAGAAAATAAAGTGGAAGCTGACTGGAGGGAAGGATTCTTTTTACTGATGAGCAGAACCAGCATGTGGTTCTGGGACAGCTGAAAAAATAGCTTGAGTAGTGCAAGGATTTTTATACAGTTTCTGAAAGGCTGCAGGGGGTTGTGCAACGCAATGAAACTGGAGTCGTTTGTTATTCTAATGGTGGTGGTGGGGGTAAATCCTATTATGTCCCAGAGGTCATGTCCTGCTCTTAGGATTTGGGTGGAGCGGGATGTAAATTTTAATCCCATTACTGAAGGTGACAGTGTTTTGTTTGTGAATAGGCTGGCCAACTTAATGAGAACAAAATATCTAACTCAATTCAGTTCAGTTTATTACACTCATAGACCAGAGACCAAAACAAATAAAAACACTCATTTTTAAAAAAATTTCTCACAGCAATTTTCTCTTCTATACCTAGAAGAAAATGTCCTGAAATTCTCTCTAGACAGTGATCGATCCTCATTGACTAGTCCCTGATCTGTGGCTCAGGCAAGCTGAAGCACTTCTCTGAAGAAACGGAGGTTCTTGTTTGGCTTCAGAGTCGCTTCCTCTCACTGTGTGTCTAGCACAGTAATAGACTGCCGTGTCTTCAGCTTTGAGGCTGTTCATTTGCAGATACAGCTGGCTTTTGGCATTGTCCCTGGAGATGGTGAAGCGGCCCTTCACTTTGTCAGAGTAGAGAGTTCCTGAAACAGGGTTTATGTAGGCCACCCATTCCAGTCCTTTCCCTGGAGCCTGTCTCACCTAGTTCATGTAAGAGCTGCTGAAGGAGAATCCAGAGGCTTGGCAGGAGAGGCGGATGGTCTCCCCAGGTCTTCTCACATCCCCTCCAGACTCCACCAACTGGACTTGAGATTGGACACCTAAAAAGAATTGTGCATTTTAAATGAGATCATCTTTGTACAAGAGAACCACATATTAATAAACATTTCACAGGGGAATAATTATATAATTACTTTCGAGGACTACTAGCAAGGACACAAGATTTAACCACATTTTTTCTCGGTAATAAATGGAGGATATTGATAGGATAGATTTCGGGAAAGAGCACAAGGCTGATATTGGTGGGTGTTGTCTGAAGGGGGAAGTCAAAGGGCTCCTTTAAAAGGGGAAACTGTGCCTCAATTTACATATCTGTCGGTATAAAAATGCCCCTCAGTGCATTGAGCAATACATTTCAGTGAATGCAGCTTGTATGTGCATTTTGCAATTAATCTTCCAGTCCTATGAAAAAGGTTAGAACCCATTTGAATTTTCTGTGAGTTAATTGAAAAATAGAAGTTCAACTTCAGGGAACACTTTGAATGCTAGACTAATTGAGTCCACTCAATTCATAAACTTAAGTCATAGTGTGATCAAATATAGTATCTCAATTCAAACAGAATGATAAATAATTAACTTTCTATTATCCAAAATATTATGCTTGTTGGAGGTTATCTGGTTTAAATCCAGACATGGCTTCCCAGCAGAGATGGCTTTCAGCAGGCTCTGACTAGTTCTGGAGAGCTGGTAGCAGAAAATTTGAGTAGTTCAGAGAACCGGTAGTAAAAATTCTGAGTGGCCCCACCCCCATCTATTCTCTGCCTCCCAAATCCCATCTGATCAGAGGAAATGTGGATTTTGCAGTAACCTTCCCCTGGAGTTAGGAGGAATGGAGATTTTGCAGTATCCTTCCCCTGCCATGTCCACCAAGCCACGCCCACCAAACCATGCCACACCCACCAGGCCACTCCCACAGAACCGATACTAAAAAAATTTGAAACCCACCACTGCTTCCCAGTAACCATTGTACTCTCTCGAGATGCTAAATTCTTTTGAATTCCAGTGAGAGAATTAAAATCTTCTGGATATTTCTTTATGTAATATTTTAAATGATTTATATGTTTACTGAATAAGACATTTTCTTTCCATTTCAAGCAAAGATTTGAAATACCTAGATAAGTTTGCCTGGTGATGAAAACCAAAAATCCATCTCATTATGAAAATTCTCAGTTTCATATATTGAGTTCTAAGCTGCTTCTCTCCTCGATTAGTTTCCATCCATTGTTTCTTGTCTTGCCTTCTGGTACTTTGGAAAATAGGTTGACCCCATCTTCTTTGTGGCAGTCCTTGAAAACACTGTAATGATGTCACCCTTAGTCCTTTTCGTTACACTAACAATACCCAATCCCTGCAACCGTTCTTCATATGTTTCAGCCTTAAGGTGCCCAATCACCTTTGTTGCTCTTCTCTGCCTTCTTTCCAAAGTCTCAACAACTTTTGTATAATGTGGTGACCAAAACTGGATGCAGGATTGCAGATGTGGTCTTCCTTCACATTATCTTGATTCTATCCCTCTGTTAATGCAGTTTAGGATTACATTGGGCTTTCAAACTGAGTTGGCGAACTTGGAATTTTTCATTTTCAGTTTCAGAGTCTCTAATACCTAAAACAAATCAGTCCTGCATGAAGTCCACACTAGAACAGTGATCAATCCCCATGGAGTAATCCATGACCTGGGACTCAGCCATTTGAAGACCTTCTCTGAAGAAAGGAAGGTTCTTGTTTGGCTTCAGATTCACTTCCTCTCACTGTGTCTCTCGCACAGTAATAGACTGCCGTGTCTTCAACTTTGAGGCTGTTAATTTGCAGATACAGCTGGCTTTTGGCATTGTCCCTGGAGACGGTGAAGCGGCCCTTCACTTTGTCTGAGTAGGAAATAGTTCCAGAACTATAACTTATGAATGTCACCCATTCCAGTCCTTTCCCTGGAGCCTGTCTCACCCAGCTCATGTGATAGCTGCTGAAGGTGAATCCAGAAGCTTGGCAGAAGAGATGGAGGGTCTCCCCAGGTCTTCTCACATCCCCTCCAGACTCCACCAACTGGACTTGAGATTGGACACCTAAAAAGGAATTTCGTTTTTTAAATGAGATCTTCGTCATACAAGAGCACAACATGGAAATACATTTTTCACAGGGGAATGATTATATAATTACCTTTGAGGACTACTAGTAAGGACAGAAGATTTAACCACATTTTTTGCTCCGTAATAAATGGCGGAAATTGACAGGATAGATTTCAGGAAATAGCACAAGGCTGATATTGGTGGGTGTTGTCTGAAGGGGGAAATCAAAGGGCTCCTTTAAAGGGGAAACTGTGTCTCAATTTACATATCTGTCAGTATAAAAGAATCCCTCAGTGCATTGAGCAATACATTTCAGAGAAAACAACTTCCATGTGCAGTTTGCAATAAATATTCTAGTCCTATTAAAAGGGTTAGGATCCATTTGAATTTCCTCTGAATTAATTGGAGAAAGCACCAATTTTTTGTACATTAAGTAAAGATACACTTTTAAAAATCAGCACTTCTGCAAATGATATAAATTGAGTTCCATTTTCGCATTTGGTGTCTGTATTATGCTGTTTATAATGTTTTAACTGTTTTATATGTTCATTGAATAAGGCAACATGGTTCTTTCATGTTGTCTCCATTTCCAGCAAAGATTTGAAATACCTTGCTAAGTTTTTCGGGTGATGAAAACCCCATATCCATCTTTTTATAACATTTCTTTTTTTAAAAAAAATTTTAAATTTTTATTAATTTAAGAAACCGCATAATACATTTATAAATACAAGTAAAACAATATACAATAGGCATCATCTTAATGACATCTACTTATAGTATCTGAATTTTTACAATATCTATATCTTATATTCTTCAGTATACATTATTTCTCTCACCTTATATAATGATATTATTTTATTGATATCTGATGTCTTTTCTTTAAATTGTATTTGATGTAAAAATTTATTTTACTCTATTGATATCTTTTCTTTAATTTTTCTTTCTTTCTTCTTCTTCTCTCTCTCTCTCTCTTTTTTTTTTACTTTCCTCTAACCATTTATACCACTTTGCCAGACCAGATAATATTCAGATTCTTCCTTTCCTTGGATCTCCTTAGTGAGTCTATCCATCTCCGCGCATTCCATAATTTTGGATATTAATTTTTCTTGAGTTGGTACCTCTTCTTGTTTCCAGTTTTGTGCATATATTATTCTTTCTGCAGTCAAAATGTGTGTTATTAAATATATTATTTCTTTTTCATATTTGTTTTTATAATTTTCATCTTGAAGTCTTTCTTATGAGTGAATAGGGGAATGAACTGGCTTGTTGTATATTAACGAAAATAAAATCCTGGAAAAATAAATCTGCCCTTCTCAAAATGTTTCAAGTTTTTAGAGAATAAACTTTACCAATTACAGATTATATAAAAAGGTTAGAATGTTTGCTACAAAATTCCTTCCTTAACGTTTGTTTATTTTATAGAACATCCCAAACACTTTAAATAACCATTGAACTTCAGGGAAAACTTTGAATGCTAGACTAGTTGGGTCAACACCAGTGGTGGGTTTCAATTTTTTTTACTACCAGTTCTGTGGGTGTGGCTTCTTGGGCCAGGCAGGGGAAGGATACTGTACATTCTCCATTTTCTCCTGATCAGCTGGGACTCCGGAGGCAGAGAATATATGAGGGTGGGGCCACTCAGAATTTTTACCATCGGTTCTCTAAACTACTTAAAATTTCTGCTATCGGTTCTCCAGAACTGGTCAGAACCTGCAGAAACCCACCTCTGTTCCCCTCAGTTCAGAAACTTAAGTCATAGTGTGACCAAATATAGTATCTCAATTCAAACAGAATGATAAATAATTAACTTTGTGTTATCCAAAATATTATGCTTGCTGTAGATTATCTGGTTTAAACCCAGACATGGCTTCCCAGTAACCATTATACTCTCTTGAGAAGCTAAATTCTTTTAAATTCCATTGAGAGAATTAAAATCTTCTCGATATTTGTATCTGTAATATTTTAACTGATTTATATGTTGACTGAATAAGACATTTTGTTTCCTTTTCCAGCAAAGATTTGGAATACCTAGATAAGTTTGTCTGGTGAAGAAAACCAAAAATCCATCTCATTTTGAAAATTCTGAGTTTCATATTGAATTCTAAGCTGCTTCTCTCCTTGATTAGTTTCCATCCATTGTTTCTTGTCTTGCCTTCTGGTACTTTGGAGAATAAGTTGACACCATCTTCTTTTTGGCAACCCTTCAAAACACTGCAATGATGTCATTCCTAGCCTTTCTTTTCATTACACTAGCCATACCCAATCTCTGTGGATTCTAAAATGTTTTACTGCCAGTTCTGTGGGTGTGGCTTATTTTGTGGGCATGGCTTGGGGGTAATGTGACTGGTTGGGCATGGCCATTTTTTTTAACTTTTAAAAGCATTTCTTCTACAACCTTAAGAGGTTGCAGGGAAAAAATGCTTTTAAAAGCCTCTGACAATCCCAGCTGAGCTACGTGATCATCAGAGCCTTTTTTTTTAACTTTTAAAAGCATTTTTTGGCCAAAGAGTTTGTAGAAAAAATGCTTTTTAAAAGTAAAAAAAAAAGCCTCTGATGAGGTGGGTAGGGTAAGCGAGTGGCGACTGGGCTGGGGATCGATTTGGGGGCATGGCCAGCCAATGTTATTACGGGTTCTTTGAACTACTACAAATTTGTAGTACCGGTTCTTGAAATCCGGTGCGAACCGAGAGCAACCCACCACTGCTGCAACCGTTCTTCATATGTTTCAGCCTTCAGGTGCCCAGTCATCTTTGTTGCTCTTCTCTGCCTTCTTTTCAAAGTCTCAACAACTTTTGTATAATGTGGTGAGCAAAACTGTACTGCAGGTGTGGTCTTACGAAGGCTTTATAAAGTGATATTAGTTCTTCAAATGATCTCGATTCTATCCCTCTGTTAAGGCAATTTAGGATTACATTAGGCAATGTGAAAACTGTGTACCACAGGATCAAAAGTGAGGACAGGACACATTTTTCTAATTCTCCAAGGAGATTTTTTTCTGAGGAGATATTCCCCCAAGATGTTTGGCAGTTAGAATTATCCTCAAGTTTCATTTCCATCCTTCTGCCATGATGCATCCTTCTGGAGCCAAAACATTTGTCAACAGAATAACAGAGTTAGAGGAGAACTTGGAGGTCTTCTAATCCAACCCCTTTGTTCAAGCACGACACAACAAGTGGCTGTACAGTCTCTTCTTGAAAGCTTCCAGTAATGAAGCACCCATAACTTACGCTATCCCACTGGTTAATTGTTTTCACTGTTGGGAAATTTCTTCTTAGTTCTAGACTGCTTCTCTCCTTGACTAGTTTCCATCCATTGTTTCTTGTCTTGCCTTCAGGTACAATGGAGAATAGGTTGACCCTTTCTTCTCTGTGCCAGTCCTTCAAAACACTGTTATGATGTCACCCCTATTCCTTCTATTCATTACACAAGCCCAAGGGTGTCAAACTCACATTGTAATGGTGGCATCACACGACGTATCAGGACTTTTTCCCTTTTTGTTAAACTGGACATGGGCGTGGCCAGCAAATGAGGCATCCAGCCCAAGAATTGGGAGTTTGACAGCCTTACTCTAGCCATACCCAATTCCTATAACCATTCTTCATGTGTTTCAGCCTTAAGGTGCCCAATCATCTTTGTTGCTCTTCTCTGTCTTCTTTCCAAAGTCTTTTGTATAATGTGATGAGCAAACTGGATACAATATTCCAGGTGTGGTCTTCCTTCACATTATCTTGATTCCATCCCTCTGTTAATGCAGTTTAGGATTACAGATTAGGATTACACTGGTCTTTCAAACTGGGTAGGCGAACTTGGCATTTTTCATTTTCTTATAACAGAGTCTCTGATACTTAAAACAAAGCAGTCCTGCATGAAGTCCACACTAGAACAGTAATCAATTCGCATGGACTAATCCATGACCTGGGACTCAGCCATTTGAAGAGCTTCTCTGAAGAAAGGAAGGTTCTTGTTTGGCTTCAGATTCACATCCTCTCACTGTGTCTCTCGCACAGTAATAGACTGCCGTGTCTTCAGCTTTGAGGCTGTTCATTTGCAGATACAGCTGGCTTTTGGCATTGTCCCTGGAGATTGTGAAACGGCCCTTCACTTTGTCTGAGTAGTAAATAGTTCCAGAACCAGGGTTTATGTAGGCCACCCATTCCAGTCCTTTCCCTGGAGCCTGTCTCACCCAATCCATGTAAGAGCTGCTGAAAGTGAATCCAGAGGCTTGGCAGGAGAGACGGAGGGATTCTCCAGGTCTTCTCACATCCCCTCCAGACTCCACCAACTGTACTTGAGATTGGACACCTAAAAAGAATTTTGTTATATAAATAAGATTTTCTTCATACAAGAGCACAACATGGAAATAAACTTTTCACAGGGGAATAATTACATAATTACCTTTGAGGACCACTAGTAAGGACACAAGATTTAACCACATTTTTTGCTCGGTAATAAAGGGAGGAAATTGACAGGAGAGATTTCAGGAAATAGCACAAGGTTGATATTGGTGGGTGTTGTCTGAAGAGGGAAACCTTTAAAGGGAAACTGTTGGTGGGTTGTTGTCTGAAGGGCACCTTTAAAGGGGAAACTGTTTCTCAATTTACATATCTGTAGGTATAAAAGTTCCCCTCGGTGCATTGAGCAATACATTTCAGAGAAGACAATTTGCATGTGCATTTTGCAATTAATATTCCAGTCCTATGAAAAGGATTAGGATCCATTTTTTTTCCTATGAGTTAATTGGAGAAAGGGACAGTTCTTTTGTACGTGAACTGAAAGAAAAGCCTGAAAAAAGAATTGACCGTCTCAAAACAGTTCAGGGTATTAGAGAATAAAGTTCCTTATTACCGATGCTACAAAAAGGCTAGAAGGTGAGAGTTAGAATGTTTGCTACACAAATGATTCCTTAACCGTTTTTTTTTTCGTTTTATGATGCACCACAAATACATTAATAAAAATTAAAAAAGTATCTGGCCTCCCAAATATCTAATGACAGTTGTTTTATTCTCTTCCCAACCCCCTTCACAGGCATCGACATTGGGGTTTCACGCAACAACATTGCCCCCCAGTGTCAGAAACATGGAAGAAAGCATGTTTTATATTCTCCAAGGAGATGCTTTTGGTGCAGATGTTTCCTCAAGAGATGAATGGCGGTTTAGATGTTTAAAAAGTTCATTCTGAAGTTTCATTTCCAGGCTTCTGCCATAATGCTAAAGGACAAGATTTCATGCCATGGTTTGTTTGTTTTTCTGAAGATCAATTTCCTTGGAAACAGGGAAGAAGAAACTGTTTGGTAATATGGTAATAGAATATCTTCATTTTGTTTTCATTTCCAGGAAAGCTTCGAAATGCCACGACACATTGACTGTGACAAACAACAATGATAAACTCTGTAATAAGAATTCTCAGCTTCCCATTGAGCATTGTACTCTCCTCACATTGACATTTTTCTTCAAGCTTTTTCTTCCAGGCCTTTATTTCACAAACAATAACAACAACAAAATCCAAATTGTCACAATATATAATTTCCATCCCCCCCACCCCCAACACATGCCCTTCGGATGCATAGGCAATAGGAGAGGATTTTGTGTTATAATATTGCCTTTAGTGTCAAAAGTAAGGAGAGGACCAATCTTCATTCTTGAAGGAGATTCTTTTATAGCAGTAAATTCCCAAATATTTTTTTTTTGGCAGTGTTTATTTTTAAGAGGATTATTGTAAAGTTTCATTTCCTTCCTTTTGTCATAATACTGTAGGAAGAAAAAGGTATGTCCACTCGACAGAAAGGCCAGAAAGAAAATAAAATGGAAGCTGACTGGAGGGAAGGATTCCTTTTACTGATGAGCAGAAACAGCATGTGGTTCTGGGACAGCTGACAAAATAGCTTGAGGAGTGCAAGGATTTTTATACTGTTTCTGAAAGGCTGCACGGGGTTGTGCAATGCAGTGAAACTGGAGACGTTTGCTATTCTAATGGTGGTGGTGGGGTAAATTCTATTATGTCCCAGAGGTCATGTCCTGCTCTTAGGATTTGGGTGGAGCGGGATGTAAATTTTAATCCCATTACTGAAGGTAACGGTGTTTTGTTTGTGAATAGGCTGGCCGATTTAATGAGAACAAAATATCCAACTCAATTCAGTTCAGTTTATAACACTCATAGACCAGAGACCAAAACCAATAAAAACACTCATTTTTTAAAAATTTTCTCACAGCAATTTTCTCTTCTATACCTAGAAGAAAATGTCCTGAAATTCTCTCTAGACAGTGATCGATCCACATTGACTAATCCCTGATCTGTGGCTCAGGCAAGCTGAAGCACTTCTCTGAAGAAACGGAGGTTCTTGTTTGGCTTCAGAGTCGCTTCCTCTCACTGTGTCTCTCACACAGTAATAGACTGCTGTGTCTTCACCTTTGAGGCTGTTCATTTGCAGATACAGCTGGCTTCTGGCATTGTCCCTGGAGATGGTGAAGTGGCCCTTCACTTTGTCAGAGTAGAGAGTTCCTGAAAAAGGGTTTATGTAGGCCATCCATTCCAATCCTTTCCCTGGAGCCTGTCTCACCTAGTTCATGTGATAGCTGCTGAAAGTGAATCCAGAGGCTTGGCAGGAGAGACGGATGGAGTTCCCAGGTCTTCTCACATCCCCTCCAGATTCCATCAACTGGACTTGAGATTGGACATCTAAAAAGAATTGCGTATTTTAAATGAGATCATCTTCGTACAAGAGCACCACATATTAATAAACTTTTCACAGGGGAATAATTATATAATTACCTTTGAGGACAACTAGTTAGGACACAAGATTTAACCACATTTTTTGCTCGGTAATAAATGGAGGAAATTGATAGGATAGATTTTGGGAAAGAGCACAAGGCTGATATTGGTGGGTGTTGTCTGAAGGGGGAAACCAAAGGACTCCTTTAAAAGGGGAAACTGTGTCTCAATTTACATATCTGTCGGTATAAAAATGCCCCTCAGTGCATTGAGCAATACATTTCAGTGAATGCAGCTTCTATGTGCATTTTGCAATTAATATTCCAGTCCTATGAAAAAGGTTAGAACCCATTTGAATTTCCTGTGAGTTAATTGAAAAATAGAAGTTCAACTTCAGGGAACAATTTGAATGCTAGACTAATTGAGTCCACTCAATTCATAAACTTAAGTCATAGTGTGATCAAATATAGTATCTCAATTCAAACAGAATGATAAATAATTAACTTTCTATTATCCAAAATATTATGCTTGTTGGAGGTTATCTGGTTTAAATCCAGACATGGCTTCCCAGCAGAGATGGGTTTCAGCAGGTTCTGACTAGTTCTGGAGAGCTGGTAGCAGAAAATTTGAGTAGTTCAGAGAACCGGTAGTAAAAATTCTGAGTGGCCCCACCCCCATCTATTCTCTGCCTCCCAAATCCCATCTGATCAGAGGAAATGTGGATTTTGCAGTAACCTTCCCCTGGAGTTAGGAGGAATGGAGATTTTGCAGTATCCTTCCCCTGCCATGTCCACCAAGCCACGCCCACCAAACCATGCCACACCCACCAGGCCACTCCCACAGAACCGATACTAAAAAAATTTGAAACCCACCACTGCTTCCCAGTAACCATTGTACTCTCTCGAGATGCTAAATTCTTTTGAATTCCAGTGAGAGAATTAAAATCTTCTGGATATTTCTTTATGTAATATTTTAAATGATTTATATGTTTACTGAATAAGACATTTTCTTTCCATTTCAAGCAAAGATTTGAAATACCTAGATAAGTTTGCCTGGTGATGAAAACCAAAAATCCATCTCATTATGAAAATTCTCAGTTTCATATATTGAGTTCTAAGCTGCTTCTCTCCTCGATTAGTTTCCATCCATTGTTTCTTGTCTTGCCTTCTGGTACTTTGGAAAATAGGTTGACCCCATCTTCTTTGTGGCAGTCCTTGAAAACACTGTAATGATGTCACCCTTAGTCCTTTTCGTTACACTAACAATACCCAATCCCTGCAACCGTTCTTCATATGTTTCAGCCTTAAGGTGCCCAATCACCTTTGTTGCTCTTCTTTGCCTTCTTTCCAAAGTCTCAACAACTTTTGTATAATGTGGTGACCAAAACTGGATGCAGGATTGCAGATGTGGTCTTCCTTCACATTATCTTGATTCTATCCCTCTGTTAATGCAGTTTAGGATTACATTGGGCTTTCAAACTGAGTTGGCGAACTTGGAATTTTTCATTTTCAGTTTCAGAGTCTCTAATACCTAAAACAAATCAGTCCTGCATGAAGTCCACACTAGAACAGTGATCAATCCCCATGGAGTAATCTATTGTGGTCTGTCAGTAGCCTACAGAGCTGGAAGCAGAATTGGACGGTGAGGATTCTGGAGAAGACCATGGGCTAATCCCAGAGTCTGGGGCAGACTCAGACGAGGGCTCTGTGTCAGAGGCAGAGAATGGACCATCTGGGAGGTACGTTCTGCAGCCAGAGCCTCCATAGTCAGACCTCAGTGAGGCAGAGGAACAGGGATAGCCTGTTCCCAGTGTGCGCATGCGCAGAGCTGCCAGAAGGCAAGAACAGCTAAAACAAAAGGGATGATTCGGGAGTAGCGCTGGGAGATGATTGGCCCCTCCCATAAAGAGGAGCAAAGGAAATGGGCCTTTGCAGGAAGCAACATTTGTTCATTCGGTTCCTCTTAAAGCCTGAAGCTCATTTTGATTCTGGACTCCATGTATTTATTTATTTATTTATTTATTAAATTTCTATACCGCCCTTCTCCTGGCGGACCCAGGGCGGTGAACAGCCAATTAAAAAACCAGTACACAAACATTAAAAACATCCTAAAACCAATATAAGTTAGGCTGAAGGTATAAAAACTGACTAAAAACTCTAAAAAGTTAAAATTTAAAAATATTTAAAAATATTTAAAAATAGAAGGGATCAGGCAAGTCCGGCGAGTTGAAAAAGGTGCGTCTTCAGAGCCCGATGAAAAGTCCGGAGGTCAGCAATAGTTCTCAGTTCTGGAGGCAAATCGTTCCAGAGGGTGGGGGCTACCACAAAGAATGCTCTCCCCCTGGAGGTCGCCAGCCGGCATTGTCTGGCTGACGGCACCCTGAGGAGGCCCTCTCTGTGGGAGCGAACCGGTCGGTGGGAGGCAATTGGTGGCAGAAGACGGTCCCGTAAGTACCCTGGTCCTAAGCCATGGAGCGCTTTAAAGGTGATTACCAACACCTTGAAACGCACCCGGAAGTCAACCGGCAACGAATGCAGCTCACACAGGAGAGGTGTCACATGGGAGCGCCCTGTTGCTCACATAATCCCCCGCGCGGCCACATTCTGCACCAGCTGAAGCCTCCGGGTGCATCCCAAGGGGAGCCCCATGTAGAGAGCATTACAGTAGTCCAAGCGAGACGTGACGAGCGCCTGAGTGACTGTGCGTAGGGAGTCCCGATCTAGAAAGGGCCGCAACTGACATATCAGGCAAACCTGATAGAAAGCCCCCCTGGCCACGGCTGTCGTATGATCCTCTAAAGACAGCCGTGGGTCCAGGAGGATGCCCAAGTTGCGCACCCTTTCCGTGGGGGCCAATGATTCGCCCCCAATAACCAACGATGGAGTCAGTTGGCTATATCGGGACGCCGGCAGCCACAGCCACTCGGTCTTGGAGGGGTTGAGTCGAAGCCTGTTTCTCCCCATCCAGACCCGCACAGCTTCAAGGCACTGGGACATCACTTCCATGGCATCGTTGGGGTGGTCTGGGGTGGAAATGTACAGCTGAGTGTCATCAGCGTACTGATGGAATTCCACCCCAAAACCACAGATGATCTCACCCAGCGGCTTTACATAAATGTTGAACAGAAGGGGCGAGAGGACCGACCCTTGTGGCACCCCACACACTAGGCGCCTCGGGGTCGACCGCTGCCCCCCTATCAACACAGATTGCAACCGGTCAGAGAGGTAGGAGGAGAACCACCGAAGGACGGTGCCCCCCACCCCCAATCCCTCCAACCGGCGCAACATGATACCATGGTCGATGGTATCAAAAGCCGCTGAGAGGTCTAACAGCACCAGGATAGAGGAGTACCCCCTACCCTGGGCCCTCCAGAGATCATCCACCAATGCGACCAATGCCGTTTCGGTGCTGTAACCAGACCTGAAGCCGGACTGGAGCGGGTCTAAATAGACAGCTTCATCCAGGTACCGGGGGAGCTGCCACGCCACCACACTCTCAACAACCTTCGCTAGGAAGGGAAGGTTGGAGACTGGACGGTAATTTGCCAAAACAGCTGGGTCCAGGGAGGGCTTCTTGAGGAGGGGCCTCACCACTGCCTCCTTCAAAGCGGTCGGTAGGGCACCCTCACTCAAAGAAGCGTTTATGATCTCCTGGAGACAGTCTCGTGTAACCTCCCGGGAGGCCAGCACCAACCAGGAGGGACACGGGTCCAATAAACATGTGGTAGCGTTCAGTCTCCCCAGGATCCTGTCCACGTCCTCGGGAGCCACAGGATCGAACTCAGCCCAGATAACACTCTCAAGACCGGGCTCAGTCACCTTGCCCGAACCAACCCAGTCGGCGGCCAAATCATCCCGAATCTGAGTTATTTTATCATCCAGATATTGAACAAAATCCTCAGCACGACCCTGCAAGGGATCCTCCCGCGCTCCCAGATGAAGGAGGGAGCGGGTCACCCTAAACAGGGCGGCTGGGCGATTATCTGATGACATGATAAGAGCGGCAAAATAGTTAGATTTTGCCACTTTTATCGCCACTAAGTAAGTCTTAATATGAGCTGTTACTAGTGTCAAGTCAGAATCAGAGCGACTGGCCCTCCAACCGCTCTCTAGGCGTCTTTTCCGGCGCTTCATCTCCCTCAGCTCCTCGGTAAACCAAGGAGATAAGTGAGTTCGGCGCCGGGTCAGAGGCCGCAAAGGCACGACACGGTCCAAGGCCCCACCGGCCGCCCTATCCCAGGCAGCCACCAGGTCCTCAGCCGAGTCGCGTGTCAGTGTCTCAGGAAATGGCCCAAGCTCCGTCTGTAGCTTTGCAATTAGGTTTTTGGCAGCATGTCAAGGGAGATAAAGGTGGCTAATAATCCTGAATGACTTCTCCCAAAGGACTCTTTACAACTAATTGGGACTCCTCTGTGAATTAACCGTAGACCGTCTAAGGTTAAAGTTATGGGGCTATGGGGATATAACAAAAGAGTCAGGTGGAGCATTCCAGGCATTGACTACTCTGTTGCTGAAGTTGTATTTTCTGCAATCATGTTTGGAGCGGTTTACCTTACGTTTGTATCTATTGTGTGCTCTTGTATTGTTTCGGTTGAAGCTGAAGTAGTCATTGACAGGTAGGACATTGTAGCAGACAATTGTGTGTACTATGCTTAGGTCAGACAGTAGGCAGCAAAGTTCTAGGTTGCCCAAGCCCAAAATTTCAAGCCTGGTGGCATAAGATATTCTATTGTGAGCAGAAGAGTGGAGGACTCTTCTCGTGAAATACCTCTGGACTCGTTCAATTGTATTAATGTCTGATATACAGTGCAGATTCCAGGCAGATGAGCTGTATTCGAGAATTGGTCTGGCAAAGCTTTTGTATGCCCTGGTTTGCATTTTATTAGATTGATCAATCCTCATTGAGTAATCTAAGGTCTGCGGCTGAGTCAAGTTGAAAAGCTGCTGTGAAGAAAGGAAGGTTTTTGTTTGGCTTCTGATTCACTTCCCCTCATTGTGTATCCAGCACAGTAATAGATTGCTGTGTCTTCAGCTTTGAGGTTGTTCATTAGTAGATACAGCTGGCTTTCGGCATTGTCCCTGGAGATGGTGAAGCGTCCCTTCACTTTGTCAGAGTACAACTTTCTGCTGGAATCAGAGTAGATGCCTGCAACCCATTCCAGTCCTTTCCCTGGAGCCTGTCTCATCCAAACCATCCAGGAGTCACTAAAGGTGAATCCGGAGGCTTGGCAGGAGAGATGGAGGGAATCTCCAGGTCTTTTCACATCCCCTCCAGACTCCACCAACTGAGCTTGAGATTGAACGCCTAAAAGGAATGGTATTTCTTTTAATGAGATCTCCCGCATACAAGAGCATGACTTGGAAATAAACTTTCAATAGAGGAAATAATTACCTTTGAAGACTACTAGTAAGGACATAAGGTTTAACCACATTTTTGCTCTCTAATCAATGGAGGAAATTGACAGAGAGATTTCAAATAGCACAAGGTTGATGGTGGTGAATGTTGTCTGAAGAGGGAAACCATGGGTCTCTTTAAAGGGGAAATTATGTCTCAATTTGCATATCTGTTGTGATCAAAGATCCCCTCAGTGCATTATTCGGTACATTTCTGTGAAGCTAACTTGCATGTGCATTTTGCAATTAACATTCCAGTCCTATGAAAAAGGTTCCTACGAGTTAATAAGAGGAAGGGCCATTTTTGTTGTACATT
Source organism: Coluber constrictor foxii (assembly GCA_038048745.1). Classification (NCBI taxonomy): domain Eukaryota; kingdom Metazoa; phylum Chordata; class Lepidosauria; order Squamata; family Colubridae; genus Coluber; species Coluber constrictor. The sequence goes on along the minus strand of CM075961.1, from coordinate 37,025,275 downwards.
AACTAAAATAAAGGCCTGACAAATAAAGGCCTGACGCATCACTTGAACTGCTTCTGTAGGATTGAACCAAGAAGGATTTAAATCAGTGAATTCTGTTGGTGGTTGGTCAGTCATAAATAGTGGACTTGATGTACAATATGGCCGCCATGAAAAAGGTGGGAAATCTTCGTGGGCTTTTTTGTGAGGGAAATGGTCAGCATTTTGTTTCTCTACATCACCTTTTTTATTTAGGCTGTAATCTATTTCTTCATCATCTTTCTAGTAATTCTAATATTTTTTCTTTTGGGGATAATTTGAAACCTTTTTTTGTTTTGTCAATCTGAACTCCTAGATATTTGTTTACCTTTCCTAAGGACTTTAGGGTAAAGTGTTTATTTAATTCCTTTGCGAATTCATCGCATATATGCTTGTGTTTACCAAAATCTGAACATCAGAGTTACAATTGTTGGCTGCCAACTTGCTTCCTGAACTTTTATTTTATTTTATGGAACATCCCAAATAGATTAAACTTTGGCAGTTAAACTTCAACAAAAACTTTGAATGCTAGACTAGTTGAGTCAAATCAACTCAGAAACCTGAGTCACATTCTGACCAAATACAGTGTCTCAATTCAATCAGAATGATAAACCGTTTTCTTTGTATTATCCAAAATATTTTGTTTGCTGTAGGACTGATATGGCTTCCCAGTAAGGATTATACCCTCTCGAGATGCTAAATTCTTTTGAATTCCATTGAGAGAAACTTCAAAATCTTCCGGATCGTTCTACATATTTATATCTGTTATTCCAGCAAGCCGCTCTGATGGGATAAATGATTTTAATTTGGTTTTAAAGGTGTTTTTTTTTTTAATGGTTTTAGATGGGAATTTTAAATTTGGCTGTGATTTAATTATTTTAATACGTCTTTTAAATTTCTGTCTTATATATTGTTTTATTATGGCTGTTTCCCTGCCCTAAGTCCTTCGGGAGAAGGGCGGTATATAAATATAATAAAATAAATAAGTAAATAAATCTATAATATTTTAGCTGTTTTATATGTTTTGTGAATTAGCCGTTCTGATTCTTTCATGTTGTTTCCATTTGCAGAAAAGATTTGAAATATCTAGATAAGTTTCTCTGATGACGAAAACCCCAAAGCCGTCTTTTTATGAACATTCTCAGTTTCATATTGAAGTCTCCGATGATGTAACATTTTCTTGAGAACTTTCAATTGAATTGTTTCAGAAATAAAATAAAAAAGTATCCGGCCTCCGAAATATCTAACTACAGTTCTTTTAATTCTCTTCCTCACCCCCACCAACTGCATCAACAATGGGATTCCATGCAACAACATTGGCCCCAGCATCAAAAACAAGGAAGGAAATATGTTGCATATTCTCCAAGGAGATTCTTTTGGTTCAGATGTTTCCTCAAAAGGAGAATGACAGTTTAGATATTTAGAAAGTTCTCTCTGAAGTCTCATTTCCAGGCTTCTGCCATAGTAACAAAAGTCAGTATTCCGTTTTATTTTATTTTTTGTTCTGAAGCTCAATCATCTTTTTCGTCTTCTTTAGGGAAGATGAAACTGGAATTTTCAAGCCAATTTCATAATCTTACATTTTCTTACGGCAAACTCTCTAATTGGATTGTTGTTGTTAGTTGCGAAGTCGTGTCCAATGCATCGCGACCCCGTGGACAATGTTCCTCCAGGCTTTCCTGTCCTTTACCAACCTCTGGAGTCCTCTCCAGGTCTCTAATTGGATACCTAGAAGAAAAGACTCTTAAGGATCTTGTTAGAAGTTGATCAGTCTTAATTGGCTATTCAAGGGTCTGTGAATGGATTTGCATTTATAGTAGCAATTGCAATAGCACTTAGATTTATATAGTGCTTCACGGTGCTTTAAAGCCCCCTCTAAGCAGTTTAGAAAGTCTGCATATTGCCCCCACCCCCACCCCAAAAAAATCTGGGTCCTCATTTTACCGATCCTTGGAAGGATGGAAGTCTGAGTCAACCTGGAGCCTGGTGAGACTTGAACTACCAAACTGCAGGCAGTCAGCAGAAGTAGCTGAAGTACTGGATTCTAACCACTGTGCCACCACAGCTTGTAATGTTCTACCTGTTTGGTAATATGGTAATAAAATCCCTTCATTTTGTTTTCCTTTCCAGGAAAGATTTGAAACATTGTCTGTGACAAACACTAATAATGCCAGCCATTGCCTGTTGCTCTTCCGGGATCCGGCACGCCTGCTAGCTGGTCTTCACAAGCATGGGAGTGCCCAAAACTGGAAAAGCAGCCTCCCAGTGCACATGTGCATGCTGGGAAGATGATCTCCTCATTACAGGAGACCAGGAGACCACCTGGTCTTCTGGTATCTGGCACATACTTAAGAGACCGCCTTCTGCCACCAATTGTCTCCCACTGGCCAGTTCGCTCCCACAGAGAGGGCCTCCTCAGGATGCCGTCAGCCAGACAATGTTGGCTGGCGACCCCCAGGGGGAGAGCCTTCTCTGTGGTGGCACCTACCCTCTGGAACAATCTATCCCCAGAGATACAAATGATCCCAGACCTTCAGACTTTTTGTCGGGCCCTAAAAACTTACTTTTTTCAGTTAGCTGGGCTGGCCTGATTTTATGTTGATTTTAAAGTTTGATACTGATTTTAATTGAAATGTTTTAAATTATGGGCCAAATTTATTCAATTACTTTTAAAATCATTTTAACTTTTGTGTACAAATGTTTTTACTCTGGCTGTTCACCGCCCTGAATCCGAAAGGAGAAGGGCGGTATATAAATCTAATAAAAGATAAGATACAGATACAGATACAGATACAGATACAGATACAGATACAGATACAGATACAGATACAGATACAGATACAGATACAGATAAAGATATGTATGCATGAAGATCAGCTGGCCAGCGCACTGCGCCCACCAAAAACCAGAACATCATGGCAGCTGCTCTTCCAGTTTCCAGCACACACATGCGCACATGTGTGCTCCAGCACACACGTGCTCCCATTTCAGCACTTGGTGCCAAAAAGGTTCACCAACACTGCTCTATATAGTTGAAATAATTACCTCTGAGGACTACTAGTCAGAACACAAGGTTTAGCACATTTTTGCTTCCTATAATAAATGAATGGAAGCAATTAGAGAAGATTGGAGAAATAGAATGAAACCATGAGGCTCCTTTAAAGGGGATATTCTGCCTTGATCTACATATCTGTTGGGATAAAAACATGACATTGACTAATATATTTTAGTGAATTCGAAATGTGTGTTTTTAATTAACACTCAAAAGGTTGGACCCATTGTTTTTCCTAGCAGTTTACACTCAGTAAAACCAAGGCTTGAAAAAAAAATTAAAGCACTTCAGCTCCTCAGTAAGCATTGCAGCCTCCTGAGGGGATGACATTTTCTGAAGATCTTTACGGTGAACTATTACGGAAATAATAATATAAAAAATTGCCCACATGGAAGGGTCGGTCAACTTATTTTCTAAAGCACTCGAAGGCAGGACCAGAAACAGTGAGTAGAAACTAATCAAAGAGAGAAGAAACCGAGGATTAAGGAGAAATTTCCTGACAGGGAGAACAATTAAGCAGTGGAATGAGGTGTTGTGGATGTTTCATCACTGGAGATTTTTAAGAAGAGATTGTGCAACCAGTTTTCTGAAAAGGTATAGGGCCAGCCAGTGGTGGGATTCAAATAATTTAACAACCGGTTCTCTGCCCTAATGATTTCTTCCAACAACCAGTTCACCAAACTGCTCAGAAACTTAACAACCAGTTTTCCTGAAGTGCTGCGAACTGGCTAAATCCCACTTCTGTGGCTAGCGGTGGGTTTCACATATTCTTACTACTGATTCACCGCATGTGTATGCCTTTTGCACATGCACCTGGCCTTCTCCACATGCACTTTGTGCGCCCACGCGCCTTCCACACATGTGTCTGGCCTTGAAAACGTGGCTAAATAAGACAGCATTACTTCTGGATAGGTGGGCAGAAGTGGTTTTACCAGTAGTCGCCGCTACCAGTTCACCTGAAGTGGTACGAACCGGCTGAATACCACCCGGGGTGAAATGCTACCAGTTCGCTCCTGTTCGGGCGAACTGGTAGTGATAAAAATTACCGGTTCAGGTCAACTGGTAGTAAAAAGGTAAAAAAGGCAAAAGGTACCTTTTTAAAGATTTTTTTACCATTAAAAAGGTAAAAACAGAGGTTCTGATTATCGTTGGAACCTTTTTTTTTACCTTTTTAAAGCATTTTTACTACCTATTTGCTGGAACTGGTAGTAAAAAAATGCTTTAAAAAAGTTTTTTAAAAAAGGTGGCTATGCCCACCCAGTCACATGACCCACGCCCACCAAGCCACACCCACCAAGCCATGCAAACAGAACTGGTAGCACCAAATTTTACATTTCCCCACTGATACCACCTCTGTATGGGGCCTCCTGCTTGAGGTGGGGATTGGACTAGAAGAACGCCAAGGTTTCTTCCAACTCTGTCATTCTGTTATTAGGATTCCAAAATAAGAAAATATAAATTATACATGTTTTGTTCCATAGCACAACTCCTCCGGGTGCACAGGCAGTTGGATTTTTCGGGACAACTTTGCCTGCAGAATCAAAATTAAGCAGAGGAGACATCTTCTTGAATCTCCAAGGAGATTCTATCACAGCAGCTATTTCTCCAATGTGTGTTTGCCAGTTTGGATATTTAAAAAGGATTATCCAAAGGTTTCTTGGAATTTTTCATTTTCTTATAGCAATGTCTCTGATTCCTAAAACAAATCAGTCCTTGGTGAAGTTCTCACTAGAACAGTGATCAGTTCTCCAGGATTTGAGCCTTAGACAAGTTGCAGAGCTGCTCTGAAGAAAGGAAGGTTCTTGTTTGGCTTCAGATCCACTTCCTCTCACTGTGTCTCTCACACAGTAATAGACTGCCGTGTCTTCAGCTTTGAGGCTGTTCATTTGCAGATACAGCTGGCTTTTGGCATTGTCCCTGGAGATGGTGAAGCGGCCCTTCACGTTGTCTGAGTATAATGTTTTACTGGAATCAGCATAGATCCCGGCAACCCATTCCAATCCTTTTCCTGTAGCCTGTCTCACCCAGTTCATCCCATAGTTGCTGAAGGTGAATCCAGAGGCTTGGCAGGAGAGACGGAGGGTCTCTCCAGGTCTTCTCGCATCCCCTCCAGACTCCACCAACTGGACTTGAGACTGGACTCCTAAAAATAAATATATATTTTAATGAGATCTCCTGCATACAAAAGAGCAGAACATGGAAATACACTTTAGATAGGGGTAATAATTACCTTTGAGGACTGCTAGTAAGGACACCAGGTTTAGCCACATGTTTGCTCGCTCTACTGAATGGAGGGAAGTGACAAGAGATGGTTCAGGAAATAGCATGAGGTTTATTTTGGTTGGAGTTGTTTGAAAAGGGGCATCTTAAAGAGGAAACTGTGCCTTGATTTACATATTTACATATCTGTTGGAATAAAAGAGCCACACAGGGCATTGATGAAAACATTTCTATGAACGTAAATTGAATGTGCATTTTTCAATTAACATTCCAGTCCTAAGAAAAGGATTTGGACCCATTTTTTTTCCTATGACTTCATAGGAGAGAGGACCAGTTTACTGTACATTAACAGAATAGAATAGAATAGAATAGAATAGAATAGAATAGAATAGAATAGAATAGAATAGAATAGAATAGAATAGAATAGAATAGAATAGAATAGAATAGAATAGAATAGAATAGAATAGAATAGAATAGAATAGAATATTGGCCAAGTGTGATTGGACACACAAGGAAATACGTCTTGGTGCAGATGCTCTTACTGTACATAAAAGAAAAAATATGTTTATCAAGAATCATAAGGCACAATGCTTAATGATAGTCAAAGGGTAAATAATAAGCAATCTGGAAACAATATCATTATAAATCATAAGGATACAAGCAACAAAATTACAGTCATACAGTCATAAGTGAAAGGAGATGGGTGGTGGGAGCGATGAGAAGATTAATAGTAGTGCAGACTTAGTAAATAGTTTGACAGTGTTGAGGGAATTATTTGTTTAGCAGAGTAATGGCGTTCAGGAAAAAAACTGGTCTTGTGTCTAGTTGTTCTGGTGTGCAGTGCTCTATAGTGTCATTTTGAGGGTAGCAGTTGAAACAGTTGATGTCCAGGATGTGAGGGGTCTGAAAATATTTTCACAGCCTTCTTTTTGACTCGTGCAGTATAGAGGTCCTCAATGGAAGGCAGGTTGGTAGTCATTGTTTTTTCTGCAGTTCTAATTATCCTCTGAAGTCTGTGTTTGTCTTGTTGGGTTGCAGAGCCAAACCAGACAGTTATAGAGGTGCAGATGACAGACTCAATCATTCCTCTGTAGAACTGTATCAGCAACTCCTTGGGCAGTTTGGGCTTTCTGAGTTGGCGCAGAAAGAACATTCTTTGTTGTGCTTTTTTGATGATGTTTTTGATGTTAGCTGTCCATTTTAGATCTTGCGATACGGTAGAACCTAGAAATTTGAAGGTCTCTATTGTTGATACTGTGTTGTCTAGTATTGTGAGAGGTGGAAGTATGGAAGGGTTTCTCCTAAAGTCTACCACCATTTCTACGGTTTTGAGTGTGTTCAGTTCCAGATTGTTCTGGTCACACCACAAGGCTAGTTGTTCAACCTCCTGTCTGTATGTGGATTTATCATTGTCTCAAATGAGACCGATTACTGTTGTGTCATCTGCAAACTTCCGTAGTTTAACAGAAGGGCTTTTAAAAAATTCAGCATTTCACCAAATGATACAAGGTACTAAAGAATAAAGTTATTTATTAGAGAATATATTAAAAGGCTAGCACATCTAATGTTTGCTATAAGATTGCTCCCTTAATCTTTACTTGTTTTATACAAAAATATCACCCCAGTCCTTTTCATTAGCCCTTAATCACAGACATACAATTTCAGCTACGCTATTAGAGACATGAGGTCATAATGACCTCAGTAACAAAAAGACATTCAATGTTTTTATGGTTGGATCTAAAAATTGATGTATAAAGCAGTAAACCAAAAAATGTATTGATCTCTATCAAATCCACATTGCGCAGGTCACCTTTTGTTTCTCCATCCTTGAACTTCAATCTTTCTTCTCTCATTTTTACATTGGCCCACTGAATGATGGCAGTAATAATTTCTTTAGAAAATAATAATTTCCAAATCTCTAGGGGAGCAGAGAATGTCTGAGATTTCTAGCTGCTGGCAGTAGTCCAGGTCATTGCACAACAATATTGTGACTAGCGGTTCTGGATCTATTGCTTCCAAAGGGTGCAGAAGACCATTTCAATTTGTTCTCGCCATATAAATCATTGCATGACGTAGATTGTACCTGGTCATCAGTTTCATTGGGACCTTCATCATCGCTGATGTCAGAAACGGCAGTGGCAACGGGTTCCTCATCGTCCGTTACAAAATTTTCACCACAATCCAATTCCACTTCACTCAGATCACTCTCTGCTTCTCCATACCAATTTAGAACAGTTTCTTCGAAGTTTGGATTACCAAATCGCACCCTTTTTGGTGGAAAACCTGGCCCTGACATTATAAAAAAAAATATGTTAACAAAGATCTGCGGTCAAAATGACGGAAACTCAAATTCAAATGCCGCTACGGAAAACGCCAGATAACTGATGCAAACTGCTAGAATACCAGTTTAGATTGAACTGAAAAGGGAAACAACAGGAGAAAGGGGAAGGAGTAGAGAAAAAGGAAGGGAGAAGAGAGGAGAGGAGAAAGAAGAAAGAGAAAAGGAGAGGAAGAAAAGGGAGGGGAAAGATGAATAGGAGAGAAGGTTAGAAAGGGGGAAGAAGAGAGGAGACGAGAAAGAAGAAAGGGAAAAGGAGAGGAAGAAAAGGGAAGGGAAAGAGGAGTAGAAGGGGGGAAGAAGAAAGGAGTGGGGGAAGGGAAGGGGAAGTAGGAAAGAGAAGGAGAGGAAGAAAGAAGAATGTAGGAGGAGAAAGAGAAAGAAAAGAAGGGGAGGAGAAGAAGAAAGTTCAGAGTAAAGGTAAGTGGTAAAAGGGCAGCCCCGAAAAAATAAAAATGAAAAATGAAAGTTAAAAGATAAGATGAATGAAAAATGATGGATAAATGACTGTACATGTAAATATATTTATGAGAAATAAAAATAAAAAACTTTTTTGGGAAAAAAGAAAAGAAAACACCAAACAACTGATACAAGCGCGATGTTGCATACAGTCTTATTGGTGGGGTGAAAAACACTATTTGCAACCGGAATGGTCTATTTCTCAAAATAGGGGTGTTCCAAACATTTTGGAAAACTGTTGCAGTCACTATGACCGCAAGTCTGTGACTATGGGTTAGACTAGCCATGCACAAGTCCTGCCGCTGTTCTTGGTATGTTTTAGCCTCCAGATGCCAATCATCTTATTGCTCTTCTCCGCCCTCTTTCCAAAGTTTCAATATCTTTTTTTAAAAATAATGTTACCAAAACTGGATGCAGCATTCAGGTGCGGTCTTACGAAGGCTGTATAAAGTGATCCTTCTTGTAATCTTGATTCTATCCCTCTGTAAATGCAGCCTAGGGTTGCATTCAGGGATGGGCTTCAAAAAATTTATCAAGGGGTTCTCTACCCAGCTGCTTGGTGGGCATGGTCACGGTGGGCATCAGTGGTGGGTTGCCACTGGTTCACATCAGTTCTATAGAACCGGTAGTAAAATCGGCCGACCCCGACGTCATCAAAATGATTCTGCGCATGCGTAGAAGAGCGTGTACGCGAGCAAAGCGAGCATGTGCATATGGCCCCATTGCGATCTAATAGTAAAGGTAGGTAGAACCCACTTTTAGGTGGGCGTGACCTAGTTTGCCTCCCACACCATGGAGGGGGCTGTTTTTGCCTTCTCCGGGCTTCAGGGGTTTTCCTTGAGCCTCCGGGAGGGCAAAAATGGCCTCCCCAGGCTCTGGAGGCTTTCTGGCCCTTTTCCAGCCTTTCTGAATTTCTGGTAGACCCATTTTTCACCCCACCCAAGCCTCCACGCATCCCCTGCACTTATCAGCATCCAACACAGGCCATGTAGTGACTTCTGGGAGAGGCGAGGTGGGGTGGGTGGAACCAGCCAGAAGTGGGATTTAGGGGTTCTCTGAACAGCACAGAATCATAGCTAGAGGTTCTCCCAAACTCCTGTGAACTTCCAGCAGCCCACCCCTAGTTGCACTGGCTTTTAAACAGACTGATGAACTTTCATTTTCTTACAGCGAATTCTGTGATATCTGAAACAAAACAGTCCTTCCTGAAGCTCTCAATAGACAGTGATCAAACCTCATTGACGAATCCAGGACCCGGGGCTAAGTAAAGTTGAAGCGTGAAGAAAGGAAGGTTCTTGTTTGGCTTCAGATTCACTTCCTTTCATTGTGTATCTTGCATAGTAATAGACTGCCGTGTCTTCAGCTTTGAGGCTGTTCAATAGACACTGATCAATCCTCATTGACTAATCCATGGTCTGTTATTCAGTCAAGATGAAGAGCTGCTCCGAAGAAAGGAAGGTTTTTGCTTGGCTTCAGATTCACTTCCTCTCACTGTGTCTTGCACAGTAATAGACTGCTGTGTCTTCAGGTTTGAGGCTGTTCATTTGCAGATACAGCTGGCTTTTGGCATTGTCCCTGGAGATGGTGAAGCGGCCCTTCACTTTGTCTGAGTAGTAAGCACCAGAAGCAGAGTTTATGTAAGCCACCCATTCCAGTCCTTTCCCTGGAGCCTGTCTTGCCCAGTGCATCCCATAGCTGCTGAAAGTGAATCCAGAGGCTTGGCAGGAGAGACGGAGGGACTCTCCGGGTTTTCTCACATCCCCTCCAGATTCCACCAACTGGACTTGAGATCGGATCCCTAAAAAGAAAGGAGTTTTTTATAGAAAAATTCTTGCATGCAAAAGCAGAACATAGAAATAAACGATATGGTGGCAATAATTACCTTTGAGGACTACAAGTATGGAAACAAGGTTTAACCACATTTTTGCTAATAGATGAAATCGATAGCACGAGGTTTATGTTGGTGGGAGTTGTCTTGAAAGGTAAACCTTCGAGCTCCTTTAAAAGGGAAATTGTCTCTTGATTTGCATATCTGTTGGGATAAAAGAGCCACACAGGGTAGGAGACTCTCCAGGTCTTCTAAAGCCCCCTCCAGATTCCACTAACTGTACTTGATCAAGGAGCCTCACAGGGCATAGATTAATACTTTTCAGTGAATATAACTTTCCTGTGCCTTTTTTAATTAAAAAAAGGATTGGGATGCAATTTTTTTCCCTGTGAGTTAATGGGAGAAAGGACCAGTTGATTGTACATTAAATAAAACCCAAATACATTTAAGCTCTGAGAAACACTCTGTGAGGCAGGGTGGTTGGGTTCTCCCAACTCACAAAGTTAATCTCAAGTCATTTCATGAGAAAATTCATTCTCTCAATTCAAAGAGAATGATAAATGATTCTCTTTGTTGTCAGAATATTCATGACTGAGATGACATGGTAACAAGGTCAGCCAATGAGTAAGCTTAGCAATTTAGTCAGGCAATTGGGAGCAGAGACAGACTAGAGCCAGGGCATCTCTTAGTCTGCAGCTTCTGAGTCTGTGCAGAGAAAGGAAATTGAAACCCATTGTGAACTTGTCTGAAACCAATTGAAACCAATTGTGAACTTGTCTGCAGATCTGAGCTGAAATGAAACTGTGAATCTCCTGTTGGTATTGTAAACTTATTTCATGTATAATTGTGTATATAAAGAAGTTAATGAATCCTGCTGCATCGGTTTATCTGTGTGTGCTTCTGGGTTTGTTTTTCGCAACGAACTCTGATATTTATATTTGAAGAATTTCAGTAAGAGGTGGACACTAAAAAATAGAGTGATTCAATTTGTTCTTTCATCAGTTTTAAATTCAGACATAGCTCCCCAGTAAGGATTATCTTGAAAAGTTAAGTACTTTTGACATCCGTAGAGAGAAACATTAAAATCTTCTGGATTGCCGTATACATTTGAATAGAAATTTTTTTAGCATGTTTGCATTTCAGCCAAATATGATAATTTGTCATTCTACGTTTTTATTTCCAGCAAAGATTTTAAATTTTCAGACACTTTCTCTGGTTCAGCCTAATTTCCAAAGCACCTGAGGGTAGGCCCAGAAGTAATAGCTGGAAATTAATGAAGGACAAAACCAAACTAAAACTAAAGAGAAATTCCCTGACAGTGAGAACAATTAATCAGTGGAATGACTTCCTCCTGAAGTTGTGAATGTTCCACACTGGAAGATTTTAAGAAAAGATTGGCCAATCATTCTCTGAGAAGATATAGGGCCATGATTGTGAACCTATGGCACACATGCCACAAGTGGCATGCATAGCCATATCAGTGAGCATGACAGATCAGTTCTGGCGTGCATGTGCCAGCTGATTTTTGGGCCATCTGGGCCCACCAGAAATAGGGAAAGAGATTGTTTCCTGCCTCCAGAGGGCCTGGAAGGGGGAAGGCCCATTTTTCTTTCACACCTGGCTCCAGATCCTATCTATGTATCTGGGGAAGGTGAAAACAGCCGTCCCCACCCCCTCGAAGGTCCTCCAGAGGCCTAAAATGGCCCATTTCTCAACTTCCGGTTAGACAGGAAGTGACTTTTTTGCTGTCCCCAGTCTCCAGAGACTCCAACAGAGGTCTTTCCAGGTCTGTTATTCTGTTATTACATTTCCAAAATAAGAAACTATACAATTATCCCTGTTTTATTCCTTATTACACTGCCTCTGGGTGCATAGACAATTGGATTTTGTGACAACATTTCCCCCAGAGTCAAAACTGAGCAGAGGACACATTTTCCTCCTTCTCCACGGAAATTCTTTCAGAGCAGATATTTCCCCAATGGGTGTTTCACAGTTTTTGGAGGATTATCCTAAACTTTCATTCCCATCCTTGTGCCATGACATTAAAGACTCCATTCTATTGAAGTGAAATCAACTGGAAAGTAGGGAAGTGGACATGCAATTTTTTTCATTTTCTTACAGCAATTTTTTGATACGAAGAATCTACTCAAGTTCTCACTAGACAATGATCAAATAGATACAGATACATAATATCTTTGTATTATCCAAAAGATTCTTTTTGCTCTAGGTTAGAAATTTGAAATTAAAAGACGCTCCTGGGGAGGAAAGCTATGGCAAATCTCGACAGTAAAGTAAAAAGGAGAGACAACAAACTGCCAACAAACGTGCGTATAGTGTGAAAGTTGGACCATAAGCAAGGCTGAGCGCTAAAGAATTGAGGCCTTTGAACTCTGGTGCCGGAGAAGACTCCTGTGAATCACTTAGGCTGCAAGGAAATCAAACCGATCAGTCCTAGAGGAGATCAACCCTGACTGCTCTTTAGAAGGCCAGATCCTGAAGATGAAACTCAAATACTTTGGCCACCTCATGATAAGGAAGGACTCACTGGAGAAGAACTTGGGAAAGATTGAGGGCAAAAGAAGAAGGGGACAACAGAAAATGAGGTGGCTGGATGGCGTCACTGAAGCAGTCGGCGTGAGCTTAAATGGACTCTGGGGGATGGTAGAGGACAGGAAGGCCTGGAGGAATGAAAAATTTTCTTGAGACCTTTTCATTGACTTATTACAGAAATAAAATATAAAAGTCTCTGGCCTCCAAAATACCTAAAGACGGTTGTTTTCATTCCCTACCTCACCCCCACCAGGTGGATCCACAATGGGATTTCATGTGTCAACATTGCCCCCCAGTGTCAAAAATCAGGAGGGGAACCATGTTCCATACTCTCCAAGGAGATTCTTTTGGTGCAGATGTTTCCTCAGTAGATGAATGGCAGTTTGGGTGTTTAGAAGGTTCACCGTGAAGTTTCATTTCCAGGCTTCTGCCATGATATTAAAGGACAATAATCCATTCCATTTTTTTTTCCTGAAAATCAATCATTTTGTAAACAGGGAAGATGAAACTGGAATTTTCAAGCCATTTTCAATCATCTTATATTTTCATATGGCAAACTCTCTCATTGGACACCTAGAACAAAAGTGTCATAAAGTTCCCACTCGAAGGTCCTCAATCTTAATTCTGAGGTAGGGTTTTTATTTATAATATTTTAACTGTTTTACATGTTCATTGAATATGATAATAAAATCTCTTCCTTTTGTCTTTCCAGGAAAGATTTGAAATACCTTGAGACATTCCCTGGTGACAAACACGAATGATAAATTATACACACACCACTATTTATAATTATATTTACACACAGAGAGAGAAACACACAAACAAGCACACAAACACCATTTCCCCAACATGTGTTGGCAGTTTGTATTTTTAGAAGGATAATACTAAACTTTCATTTCCTTCCTTCTGACTTCCCACTAAAGGTAAGCATTACATTATAGTGAAGCTCAAAAACATTGTAAACATTGAAAGAGAACTTGGATTTTTTTTTTATTTTCTTACACCAAATTCTCTGATACCCAGAACTAAACACGAAGAATTTCCCAGTAGACACTGATCAATCCTCACTGACTAATCCATGGTCTGTTATTCCATCAAGATGAAGAGGTGCTCCGAAGAAAGGAAGGTTTTTGCTTGGCTTCAGATTCAATTCCTCTCACTGTGTATCTAGCACAGTAATAGACTGCCGTGTCTTCAGCTTTGAGGCTGTTCATTTGCAGATACAGCTGGCTTTTGGCATTGTCCCTGGAGATGGTGAAGCGGCCCTTCACTTTGTCTGAGTACTTGATATCACTGGAAGCAGAGTGTATGTAGGACACCCATTCCAATCCTTTCCCTGGAGCCTGTCTTGCCCAATGCATGCCATAGCTGCTGAAAGTGAATCCAGAGGCTTGGCAGGAGAGATGGAGGGACTCTCCAGGTCTTCTCACATCCCCTCCGGACTCCACCAACTGTACTTGAGATCGGATTCCTAAAAAGAAAGAAGTTTTTTTATAGAAAAACTCTTGCATACAATAGATCTCTTGCATGCAAAAGCAGAACATAGAAATAAACGATATGGCGGCAATAATTACCTTTGAGGACTACAAGTATGGACACTAGGTTTAACCACATTTTTGCTAATAGATGAAATCGATAGGAGAGGATTCTGGAAATAGCATGAGGTTTATGTTGGTGGGAGTTGTCTGAAAAGATAAACCTTCGAGCTCCTTTAAAAGGGAAATTGTCTCTTGATTTGCATATCTGTTGGGATAAAAGAGCCACACAGGGTAGGAGACTCTCCAGGTCTTCTAAAGCACCCTCCAGATTCCACTAATTGTACTTGATCAAGGAGCCACACAGGGCATAGATTAATACTTTTTAGTGAATATAACTTTCCTGTGCCTTTTTTAATTAAAAAAAGGATTGGGACGCAATTTTTTTCCCTGTGAGTTAATGGGGGAAAGGACCAGTTGATTGTACATTAAATAAAACCCAAATACATTTAAGCTCTGAGGAACACTCTGTGAGCCAGGGTGGTTGGGTTCTCCCAACTCACAAGGTCAAACTCAAGTTATTTCATGAGAAAATTCATTCTCTCAATTCAAAGGGAATGATAAAGAATTCTCTTTGTTGTCAGAATATTCATGACTGGGAACACATGGTAAAAAGGTCAGCCAATGATTAGGCATAGCAACTAAGTCAGCCAATTGGGAATTAAGACAGACTAGAGCCAGGGAATCACTTAGTCTGCAGCTTCTGAGTCTGTGCAGAGAAACGAAACTGAAACCTCTGTGTGTGTGTGTATGTGTGAATTTGTCTGCAGGTCTGAGCTGAAATAAAACTGGGAATCTGCTATTGGTATTGTAAACTTACTTCGTGTATAATTGTGTATATAAAGAAGTTAATGGATCCTGCTGCAAACATTGAAGGGGAACTTGGATTTTTTTCATTTTCTTACACGAAATTCTCTGATACCCAGAACTAAACACCAAGAATTTCTCAGTAGACACTGATCAATCCTCACTGACTAATCCAATGGTCTAATGGTCTGTTATTCAGTCAAGATGAAGAGCTGCTCTGAAGCTCTTCATCTTGGATTTAGATTCACTTCCTCGCACTGTGTGTCTTGAACAGTAATAGACTGCTGTGTCTTCAGCTTTGAGGCTGTTCATTTGCAGATACAGCTGGCTTTTGGCATTGTCCCTGGAGATGGTGAAGCGGCCCTTCACTTTGTCTGAGTAGTAAATATTAGAACTAGGGGTTATGAGTGTCACCCATTCCAGTCCTTTCCCTGGAGCCTGTCTCACCCAGTGCATTTCGTAGCTGCTGAAAGTGAATCCAGAGGCCTGGCAGGAGAGACGGAGGGACTGTCCGGGTCTTTTCACATCCCCTCCAGATTCTACCAACTGTACTTGAGATCGGATTCCTAAAAAGAAAAGAGTTTTTTTATAGAAAAACTCTTGCGTGCAATAGATCTCTAGCGTGCAAAAGCAGAACATAGAAATAAACTATATGGTGGCAATAATTACCTTTGAGGACTACAAGTATGGACACAAGGTTTAACCACATTTTTGCTAAAAGATGAAATAGATAGGAAAGGATTCTGGAAAAAGCACGAGGTTTATGTTGGTGGCAAACCTTTGAGCTCCTTTAAAAGGGAAATTGTGTCTTGATTTGCATATCTGTTGGGATAAAAAAACCACACAGGGTAGGAGATTCTTCAGGTCTTCTCAAAGCCCCTCCAGATTCCTGTAGTTGATAAAGGAGCCACTCAGGGCATTGATTAATACATTTCTGTAAATAACAACAACAACAACAACAACAACAACAACAACAACAACAACAACAACAACTTTATAATAATAATAATTTTATAATAACTTTATTGTCATTGTACATGTATACACAGTAGACTCATAGAACAAAATTCACTTAACACCCAAAGACCAAGTCCAACACACATAACAATCCCCAAACACATTCCCACACACCACAGTTCCTCACCCATATACCACCCAAACATCCACACAACAGACCAAGTAATGCTGTTCAACAGCTCATTGATGGTGGCCCTTCAGTTCATTGCTGAGTGCAATTATAGCTCTGGGATAAAAACTATTCAGAAAATGTGTGGTCTGAGTTTTAATTGTTGTGTATCCTCTGCCAGAAGGCAAGAGTCCAAAAGGATTGTAAGCAGGATGGGAAGAGTCTCTGAGAATGTTATGCAACTTCCTGAAATAGAGAGATTTGAAGATGTCATCCAGGGTTGGTAGCTGGAGCCCGATGATATTCTGGGCAGTTTTAATGATTTTCTGTAGAACTTTTTTGTCCATTATAGAGTTGCTCCCGTACCATGCAAAAATGCTGTATTTCAGGACACTCTCAGTGGTGCTGCAATAGTAGGACAAAAGTAGATGCTGAGATAGATTTATCTTCCTGATCATTCCCAGGAAATACAACCTCTTCTGTGCCTTCTTTACAAGCATGTTAACATTCATAGTTCATGAGAGGTCCTTTGAGATATAAATGCCCAGAAATTTAAAACTACCAACCTTTTCCTCATCATATAACTTGCCTGTGCATTTTTCAATTAAAAAAAAGGATTAGGACGCAATTTTGTCCCTGTGAGTTAACGGGAGAAAGGATTAGTTGATTGTACATTAAGTAAAAACGAAGGCTTGAAAAAAAACCCAACACTTCTCAAAATGATGCAAAGCAATAGAGAATTAACTTATTTATTAGTGAGGTTATCAATAGCACATCTGATGTTTGTTGCAAAATGTCACCCATTCCAGCCTTTCTCTAAACTCTGTCTCACCCAGAACATGGAGTAGCTGCTGAAGGTGAATCAAGAGGCTTGGCAGGACAGATGGAGGGACTCTCCAGGTCTTCTCACACTCCCTCCAGATTCCAACAACTGGGCCTCTGATTGAACACCTAGAAAAGAATGAGTTTCAGTCACATCTCCTTATACAAGAATAGCAAATGGAAGGAAATGCTGTAGAGAGGGAAACATTATCTCCAAAGACTGCTAGAAAGAAAACCATGTTAGGCCACAGAATCATTTTTGCTCCCTAAAATAAATGGAGAGTAATTGATTAGAAAGGACTCTGGCGACTGCTCAAGCTTTGTGTTGGTGGGTATATCCTGAAAATGGAAATCATGGGACTTCTTTAGAGGGGAAGTTCGATCCTGATTTGCATATTACTTGGGATACTCTAGCCCCTTATGGCAATCGCTTCCAGATTTCTTTGCCTAGACCTACATGCAGTGGTGGGATGCAAATTTTTTTAACAACCAGTTATCTGGCTGGGAAGACATGGTCATGTGACTGGGTGGGTGATGTCACTCATCACATCCACCCCCACCTCCCGGCCACTTGCCTCAAAGGAACAGGTAGGATTCAGCCCTTTGGGGCTAATCCCATCACTGGTTGGCCCAACCCTGCAAATTTTTCGGCCTGTTTTTGTGGCCGTCTTCAGGCTGTTTTCAGACCATTTTTCGGGCCCTTCTCATGCCCTTTTTTCCCGCCAAAATCAGTCTGAAAATCGCCCAAAAAATGGCCTGTTTTTCAGGCTGTTTTCAGCTTGGTTTTTGCACCTTTTTCAGGCTGTTTTTTGCCCACAAAATGGTCGAAAATGGCCCAAACAACAGATGTGGTGGGGCCAATTAGTGGTCCATTTTACCAATTCTCTGAACTGTGCAAAATCGGAACAAGAGGTTCAAGCAAACCCATTTGAACCTGCATCAATGTGATTTTCAAATAACATTCCAGATTTAAGAGCAGTAATGCTACACATGTTTGTTTGTTTCTTTGTTTGTTTTTTTCCTTTGGGTAAATAGGGAAGAACCATGTTTACTTTGGAATCAGTAAAAGAAAAATTGGAAAATTCCAGCAGTTCTGAAAAATGTCTCAATGTGCTAGATAATATGTGTGCACAAAGACATATTTAAAGAAACTTATTAGAGAAAGGGTATTAAAAAACTATCACATTGGAGTTAGGAGGTTTGCTACACAGTTTCCTCTGTGTAGCAAACTTGATCTTACTCCCTCCCTGACTCCTCCCCCCCCTTCCTTCCTTCCTTCCTTCCTCCCTCCCTCCCTCCCTCCCTCCCTCCCTCCCTCCCTCCCTCCCTTCTCTCTCTTCCTTCCTTCCTCCCTCCTCCTTCTCTCCTCCCTTTCTCCCTCCCTCCCTCTCCCTCCCCTCCCTCCCTCCCTTCCTTCTTTGCTTCCTTCCTCCCTCCCTCCTCCCTCTTCTTCCTTCCTCCCTCCCTCCTCCTTCTCCCCTCCCTCCCTCCCTTGGTTCTCTCCAGTGAGAAAATCCATTTTTTTTACTACCGGTTCTGTGGGCGTGGCTTAGTAGATGTGGCTTGGTGGGCGTGGGAGGGGAAGGATACTGCAAAAGCTCTGTTTCTACCATACTCCAGGGGAAGGATACTGCAAAATCTCCATTCCCAGCCCATTGCAGAGGAAGGATACTGTAAATTCCCCATTCCCTTCCCACTCCTGGGGGAAGGATGTTACAAAATCTCCATTCCCACCCCATTCAGGAGCCAGCCAGAGGTGGTATTTGCCACCTCTGAACTATTCAAAATTTAAATATATATAAAATTGATTTAGATTTATTCAGTCCTTCCCAATCCTAGAGCAAAAAATTCAAATTTCCAGGACTGCATAAATTTGAGAGCTACTCAGAGGTAGAGAAAGTTATTGACTGGTTTCAGATTCACTTCCTCTCAATGTGTCGTTCGCACAGTAATAGACAGCCATGTCGTCTTGTTTCAGATTGTTCATTTACAGATACACCTGGCTATGGGAATCATCCCTGGAGATGGTGAAGCGTCCCTTGACTTTATCTGCGTAGTAAGTGTGATATGACCCTATACTTATGCAAGCTACCTATTCCAGTCCTTTCCCTGGAGCCTGTCTTGCCCAGCTCATCCTATAGCTGCTGAAGGTGAAACCAGAGGCTTGGCAGGAGAGACAGAGGGACTCCCCAGGTCTTCTCACATCCCCTCTAGACTCCACCAACTGGGCCTCAGATCGGACACCTAAAAAGAAAGTTCTTTCAATAAGCTCTCCTTTTTAAAAGAACAACACATTGAATGATCCTGAATAGGGACAAGACAGTTACCTTGGAGGACTGTTAGTAAGGACAGCGAATACAGGTACAAAATCATATTTGCTCCCTTGTAAGGAATGGAAGAGAATTGATAGGAAAGAATATGGGGAAAGTGGACAAATTTTGTGTTGGTGGGTGTAGCCTGAAATGAGAAATCAACTGGCTACTTTAAAGGGGAAATGATGGCTCGATTTACATATTGGTTGAGCTAAAGGAGCTCCTCAGTACATTTATGTTCTACTTTTCCTTGGATACGCCCTACAGGGTTGATTTGCATATAATATGCCAGCCCTAAGAAAAGTGAAGGCAGCCTTTAAAGGTAAAGGTAAAGGTTCCCCTTGCACATATGTGCTAGTCGTTCCCAACTCTAGGGGGTGGTGCTCATCTCCTTTTCAAAGCTGAAGAGCCAGCGCTGTCCGAAGACATCTCTGTGGTCATGTGGCTGGCATGACTAAAGGTGCACAGAACACTGTTAAGTTCCCACTAAAGGTGGTCCCTGTTTTTCTACTTGCATTTTTTATGTGCTTTCAAACTGCTAGGTTGGCAGAAGCTGGGACTAGTAACGGGAGCTCACCCCATTACACGGCTCTAGGGATTTGAACCGCTGAACTGCTGATCTTTTGATCAACAAGCTTAGCCACTGAGCCACAGCGTCTTGTTAGGCAGCCTTTACATCAGAGTAATTAAAGCAAAGACTTGCAAAATTTCAGTGGTTCTAAAAAGTGATTCAAATTGAAGGTAACAGATGATGAATAAGGGCTAAAAAAATTTGAAAGATACATATTAAAGATAGAACAGGAAAAGTACAGCACATCTGAGTTCAAGAAAGATGTAACCTTTTTTTTTTCTCTTTTCCTATGCCCTTTTGAAAAAACCCAAATGAATTGAATGCAGACCAAGATCATGTTCATTCTGGTTTGTATTTCTTAATTAAATATCTAGAGCTGCCATCTCAATCAATGGCAGCGGACAATTCCATAGTTTGCTATTTTGTGTGGTGTTTTGATCATTTGTGAGTTGCTCAGGGTTGATTTGCCAATATGGGCAGGCATAAAAATTGAAATAATAATAATAATACTCATAGTAATAACTCAGGGGTGAAATCCATTTTTTTTACTACTGGTCCTGTGGGCGTGGCTTGGTGGGCGTGGCTTGGTGGGCGTGGAAGAGCAAGGATACTGCAAAATCTCCATTCCCACCCCATTCTGGGGTCAGTCAGAGAGGTGGTATTTGCTGGTTCTCTGAACTGCTCAAAATTTCCGCTACCGATTCTCCAGAACCTGTCAGAACCTGCTGGATTTCCCCCCCTGTAATAACTCTATGAAAATAAAATTCCTTTCATTTTGTTTGCATTTTAATCAAAGATTTGAAATACCCTCATAACATTCCAGACAGTTTCTCTGGGGACAACACCAACAATTTTATAAAAAAAAAAACTCAGCTTCAAGACTGAAGACTGCTGAGGTGTGAAATTTTCTGGAGAGACATTCAGTGAACTGTTACAAAAATAACATAAAAAATTGTCATATTTCCAAAGTGAAACAATATCTAATGATGCTTGTTTTATTCTGTACCCCACCCCCACCGGCTGCATAGGCCATGGAGTTTGGTGTGACAACATTGCCCTCCAGTGTCAAAAGTGAGGAGAAGACACATCTTTCTAATTCTCTGAGGAGATTCTTTTGGTACAGATGTTTCCTCAATCTCTGTATGGCAGTTTGGACATTCAGAAAGATCATCCTCAGGTTTCATTTCCTATTTTATGCCATGGTACCAAAGAAGAGTATTCCATTCCAGGTTTTTTTCCTGAAGGCAGATCACCTGATAAAAAAGGAAGTTGAAACTGAAATTTTCAAGCCAATTTCATCATTCTTCTTCTTCTTTTTTTTCCTGGCTAAATCTCCAAGTGGATTCCTAGAACAAATAATTCCTAAAGCTCTCAATAAATAGTGATCCATCCTTATTGACTAAACTGGGATCCAAGTTTTCAGAGTGGCTCTGAGGAAAGGAAGGTTTTTGTTTGGCTTCATATTCACTTCTTCTCACTGTGCCTCTCGCACAGTAATAGACTGCCGTGTCTTCAGCTTTGAGCTTCTTCATTTGCAGATACAGCTGCCTTTTGGCATTGTCCCTGGAGATGGTGAAGCGTCCCTTGACTTTGTCTGAGTAATAAATGCTAGATGAACTTGGATGTATCTCTGAAACCCATTCCAGTCCTTTCCCTGGGCCCTGTTTCACCCAGTGCATGTAGTAGCTAGTGAAGGTGAATTCAGAGGCTTGGCAGGACAGACGGAGGGACTCTCCTGGATTTCTCACACCCCCTCCAGACTCCACTAACTTCTCCTCTGACTGGACACCTAGAAATAAATATGTTTCACTGATATCTCCTGTATGGGTGTTTTGTTAATATGATTTATTGGATTAGGGATTTTCTATCTTCACTGTAAATTGTATTGTGTTGGGGGGTTGCACTGAGGGAAATCAACCAATCTCATTGTACATATGTTGTGCACTGACAATAAAGATTTGAATTGGACATTTCCTTTTTTCCTCAGCAAACTCTCCAAATGGATATCCAGGAGAAAAGAGTCCTAAAGTTCTCACTAGATGGTGATCAATCCTCTATGGCTAATCTAGGGCTTGAGGCTGAATCAAGTTGAAGAACCGCTCCAAAGAAAGGAAGGTTTTTGTTAGGCTTCAGATTCATTTCCTCTCACTGTGTCTCTCGCACGCAGTAATAGACAGCCGTGTCCTCTGGTTTGAGGCTGTTCATTTGCAGATACAGCTGGCTTTTGGCATTGTCCCTGGAGATGGTGAAGCGGTCCTTCACTTCGTCTGAGTAGTAACTAGTAGATGAACGTGGATGTATATTTGAAATCCATTCCAGTCCTTTCCCAGGAGCCTGTCTCACCCAGTCCATCCAGTGGTTTCTGAAGGTGAACCCAGAAGCTTGGCAGGTGATAAGGAGGCAGTCTCCAGGTGTTCTCACAATGCTTCCAGATTGCACTAACTGGTGTTGCACTAACTGAGTTTTGCCACTCAGAAAGAAAAGTGTATCAATGAGACTGTCAGTAAAACAGGAAATGGTAGAAAATTCGCTAGAGAGGACTACTAATACGAATACCAGGTTTAGGCTCAGGAACATTATTGCTTGCTGTAATGAATGGAGGGAACTTGATGGCAAAGGAGTCAGGAAAATGCCCAAAGTTTGTGCTGGTAGCCTACAAAGGGAAGCCAACTGGCTCAATTAAAGGGGAAGTTGTCCCTTGATTTAAATGTTGCTTTGTATAAAAGGGCCTCTCAGTGCATTGATCTCATAGGCTTTCTACCACACTTAGATAATCTTAATATCTAAATATATTAATAAATATTAATCATATTAATTATATATTAAAAAAACCTGGCCTAAAAAGCCTAAAGAAAAACCTGGCCTAAAAAGAACACACATTAACTTACAAAAAGTAAGAAAATAGATATTGTGCCTTTACAGGGAGGAATATGAAAAAATGGGTGTGGCCTACTGAGGACGGCTTATGAGCCAGAAATAACTATTTTGGTCTCCCACAATGCAATAATAAAATCTGTTTGCAGCCATAATGAAGAGAACCCAGAATGTAGTGAATTGGGATTTCACTCAATTGTGGTTCCAAAAAATCTTGGTTATGTAGGAAAAACCTGGCCTAAAAAGAAGACACACACACACACACACACACACACACACACACACACACACACACACACACACATGTTTTCTGAGGTTTTCTGAGAACACCAGCCTGAAGATGATGAATGAGACTTTGTCGAGACGTCGCCAAGACACTTTCAATTTTATGCGAGAGAAGACCCGAATAACCAAAGACCTACATGCAAACACCCACGAAAACCTCAGAAAATATATACATATACAAGTATATATATATACTTCATTGCTCCTGGAAGCACGAAGCCGAGAACACCAGCATGAAGATGATGAATGAGACTTAATCAAAACATTGCCAAGACACTTCCAATTTTACGCGGGAGAAGACCAGAATAACCAAAGACATATATGTGTGTGTGTGTGTGTGTGTGTGTGTGTGTGTGTGTGTGTGTGTGTGTGTGTATGTAAGTCTTTGGTTATTTGGGTCTTCTCCCGCATAAAATTGGAAGTATCTTGGCGACGTTTCGACGAAGTCTCATTTGTCATCTTCAGGCTGGTGTTCTCGGCTTCGTGAACACAGCCAAGCTCCCACCCAATCAGCTCACACCCCCACTAGCAGATAAAAGGAATGCACAGCTGAAATCTCACATTGCTCCTGGAAGCACGGAGCCAAGAACACCAGCCTGAAGATGACGAATGGGACTTCGTCGAAACATAGCCAAGATACTTCCAATTCTATGCGGGAGAAGACCCGAATAACCAAAAACAGACAGACAGACATACAGACATACAGACATACAGACATACAGACATACAGACATACAGACATACAGACATACAGACATACAGACATATAGATAGATAGATATTAAGATATTAAGATATTAATATTGATATCTTAAATACCATACTTAGATCATCTCCAATGATCTAAGTGCCAGAGCTCACCATAACACAATGCCAAAAAGGCATTAAGAGTTGCTAACCTAAACTTATGAAGCTTCTTCTCTGGTAATATTGTTCTGCAAACTAGGGCATACAAAACCTTTGCTAGAACAATTCTCAAATACAGCTCATCTGTCTGGAACCTGCACTGCATATTGGACATTAATACAATTGAGCAAGTCCAGTGATACTTCACGAGAAGAGTCCTCCACTCCTCTGCTCACAACAGAATACCTTATGCCACCAGGCTTGAAATTTTGGGCTTAGACAACTTAGAACTACGTTACCTTCAGTAGGATCTAAACGTAGTACACAAAATTATCTGCTACAATGTCCTACCTGTCAATGACTTTTTCAGCTTCAACCGCAACAATACACGAGCGCGCAATAGATACAAACTTAAGGTAAACCGTTCCAAACTTGATTGCAGAAAATATGACTTCAGCTTCCAGGTAATGCCTGGAATGCACTACCTGACTCAGTACCCATTTCCTGTATTTGTAATCATGTTTATACTTATATCTGTTATCTTATGTGTTTGACAAAATAATAAAATAAATAAAATAAACACTTATTCCATGTCTGATTTTCACATATTTCAGTACTATGAAAAGTAAAGGGAAGTTTTTCTCTTCTCTTCTCTTCTCTTCTCTTCTCTTCTCTTCTCTTCTCTTCTCTTCTCTTCTCTTCTCTTCTCTTCTCTTCTCTTCTCTTCTCTTCTCTCCTCTCCTCTCCTCTCCTCTCCTCTCCTCTCCTCTCCTCTCCTCTCCTCTCCTCTCCCCTTCCCTTCCCTTCCCTTCCATTCTCTCTTCTCCTCTCCCCTCCCCTCCACTTCTTTCTCCCCTCCCCTCCCCTCCTCTCCTCTCATCTCCCCTCCTCTTCTCTTCTTTCTCCCCTCCCTTGCTCCGCTCTCTCCTCCCCTCCCCTCTTCTTCTTTTTCCTTTCTTTTCTACTGTGAACCTATAGAAGAAAGGACACATTTACATGGGAGACATTAAAACAGAGAGCTGCAAATTTTTACCAATTTTCAAAAATGATTTTGGGAAACAGATGATCAAATTACAGAGAATTTTTGACAAACACATATTGCAGATAGAACATAAAAACAACATCACTTCTTCATCCAGAAATATTTTTCCATGTTCTAAATGTAGAATTCTTGAGGGGAATGCAAAGTGATTTATTAGGATTTCTTAGGCCATGGCATTTGGCAGCATTCTCATTAGTCCTGATGTCGCTGTTAGTATTGACATTACGATGATGATGTCATTCTTCATTGACTAATCCAGGATCTGGGGCTGAACAAAGTGGCAGAGCTGCCCTAAAGAAAGGAATGTTTTTGTTTGGTTTTAGATTCACTTCCTCTCACTGTGTCTCTCGTACAGTAATAGACTGCCGTGTCCTCTGGTTTCAGGCTGTTCATTTGCAGATACAACTGGCTTTTGGCATTGTCCCTGGAGATGGTGAAGCGTCCCTTGACTTTGTCTGAGTAGTAGGTTTCTCTTCCATCACGAACTATCCATGACACCCATTCCAGTCTTTTCCCTGGGGCCTGTTTCATCCAGTTCATGTTATAGGCACCAAAGTTGTATCCAGAACCTTGGCAGGAGAGACGCAGGCACCCTCCAGGTCTTGTCACTTCCCCTCCAGATTGTACCAACTGTCCCTCCGATTGGACACCTAAAATGAAAGATTCAGTGATCTCACCTGTGTGCAAGAATTGAGCTAGAAAGAACCTGAGTAGGTAGGAAAGAATTACCTCCAAGGACTGATAGTAGGAACAGGTTTAACCATAGGATCATTTTTGCTACCTGTAATGAATAGAAGAGAATTGATATGAGAGGATTTGGGAAAGGGCAGAGATGTTGAGTGGATGGGTGTAGCCTAAGAAACGAAAAGGAGCTGTCTCATTTAAAGGGGAAATGAGCCCCATTTTACATATTGGTTGAGATAAAGGAGTTTCTCCTTGAAGTGACCTCATGGTTTTCTCCTTATACTAGTGATTTTCATATGTTTTTGTGCAAAGAAATGTACTGTAAATATAGCCTCTCCTCTCCTCTCCTCTCTTCTCCTTATCTAGACCAAGGATGTCAAACTCAAGGCTCATGGGCTGGATCTGGAAAATGTAAGGGGCTGGCCTACATCACTTTGGTTTGGTCTACCTGAATCACTTCTGCCCAGTCTATCCAATGCAAAAGGAAACATGCCAGCCATTCAGGGAGTGGCAGCTAGCTGGCCACACCCACCCAGTTTTCCCATGTCCAGTGAGTGGCATCACTGCCCACCCAGTCAGCAACACCCACCCGGCACCCGGAGGTCAACTACAGTCCTGATGCGGCCCTCAATGAAATTGAGTTTGACACCTTATCTAATGCTAGTTTAGTGTTGACTGTTAATTAACTAGATTCCTGTGTATAGGCTGTAATAATGAATTCCTGTAAGGAAGGCAGGAAGAAAACATTCTGGGGTTATTTCTAGCCTAATCTTTACTGTCCTGCTTAAAGAAACTGCCCCTCTGGTTAACCCTTATTACTTTTTTTTTACTTTTAAAATAAAACTTTATTAAATTTAAAAAGTATTTAAAATATACAAGTTTCTCTTAATCATAAAATTACATATACAGTACACCACTCTACTTACAAACTAATTATGTATAGTTATATACACACATATAAATACACACAGTGACTTATAACCTATTCTATCCATCTGAGAGTGCTGTTTTTAATTGTGCTGATTTCTCCTGAATTTTGTCTTTACCCTTTTTTTTCCCCTTTGATTTGTCCACTGATACCAACTATTCCATACTGTAAAATATTTTGAGTCCTCCTTGTCCTTTAATTCTAAAGTTAATTTGTCCATTTTTGGTTAGCCCTTATTACATTGTAACAGCGAAGGCGTTACAACATGATTGACGTTGAGTTGGCCACGCCCACATGGTCACATGACCACCGAGTCACACCTACCCAGTTGATCATTAGGACAAATAATTTAACAGGCTGTTAAATTATTTGAATCCCACCACTGCTTATTGGTGAAAGTGACAATCGCTAAATTTAATAAATAGGTAAAATAAATAAAATAAAACATTTTCATGACAACTACATTGCATTCAAGATGTTTTTATTTTATCGTTTTCGATATTTTATTTTATCGTTTTCGATATTGAAGAATACTGGGCCTAAGACGGAACCTTGTGTACCACTCTGCTTCTTCCCTCCATGTAGATGTAGTACCATTAAGGGCTCAGGATGGTTTGTCAGCCAGTTACAAATCCATCTGATGGTGATGCTATCTATCCTGGTTTTTTCTAGCTTACCAAAAAGTATGTTGTGGTCTACTTTGTCGAATGCCTTGCTGAAGTCTAAGGCAATTATGTCCACATTTGGGAAGTTGTTCAGAGGAAGAGAAGGTTTTTGCCTGGTGTCAGATTCACTTCCTCTCACTGTGCCTGCCAGACAATAATAGACTGCTGTGTCTTCAACTTTTAGGCTGTTCATTTGCAGATATAGCTGGCTTTTGGCATTGTCCCTGGAGGTGGTGAAGCGTCCCTTGACTTTGTCAGAGTAGGAAATGCTAGTTGAACTTGGATGTATCTGGGAAACCCATTCCAGGCCTTTCTCTGGAGCCTGTTTAATCCAGTACATCCAGGAGTTACTGAAGGTAGATCCAGAAGCTTGGCAGGAGAGACAGAGGGACTCTCCAGGTCTTCTGACATCACCTCCAGACTCCACCAACTGGGCCTGGACACCTAAAATGAAAGGCGTTTCAATGAGCTTTCCTGCAAGCAAGAATTAAAATGGAAAGAAACTGAAGAGGGAGGAAACAATTACACTACCTCTGAGAACTGCTAGAAAGGAATACAAGTTTAGCCATAGCCTCATTTTTGCTCTCTGCAAAGATTGGAGAGGAATTGATGGCGAAGGGCTTGGAGAAGTGTACAAACTTCGTGTTGGTGGCTGTAACCTAGAAAGAAAACCCAACTACCTCCTTTAAAGGGAAAAATGTGCCTTGATTTACATATCATTGGGTATAAATGCACCTCCTCTTTGCATTTAACTGTATATTTTGCACATGCGCTTCACCCATGGTTTTCAACTGAGGTTCCAGTCTGAGGAACAGTCAAAACCATTGTGTGTCTTATTGTGGGTACATAGGGGGAAGGATATATATATTTGTATGTGTCTGAATAGAATAGAATAGAATAGAATAGAATAGAATAGAATAGAATAGAATAGAATAGAATAGAATAGAATAGAATAGAATAGAATAGAATAGAATAGAATAGAAAGGGACCTTGGAGGTCATCTAGTACAGCCCCCTGCTGAAGCAGGAGAACCTATACCCTTTCAGATAAGTGACCCATGATTTCTGAAGGCAAGCTGTTCCACTGGTTGATTGTCCTCACTGTTAGGACGTTTCTCCTTAGTTCTTAGTTGCTTTTCTCTTTGTTTCATTTCCAGCCATTGTTTCTTGTCCTGCCTTCAAGTGCTTTGGAGAATAACTTGACCCCCTCTTCTTCGTGGCAGCCCTTCAAATACTGGAATAGTT
The DNA here is from genome assembly GCA_038048745.1 of Coluber constrictor foxii. Taxonomy (NCBI): domain Eukaryota; kingdom Metazoa; phylum Chordata; class Lepidosauria; order Squamata; family Colubridae; genus Coluber; species Coluber constrictor. The sequence goes on along the minus strand of CM075961.1, from coordinate 36,997,072 downwards.
TATTTATTTATTTTATTTGGCTTATATGCCACCCTATCTCCAACGGAGTCAGGGCGGCTCACAATAATAAAATTTGCAAAGCCATAGTAAAAAGTAAAATCTAGTTAGACCAACTAAAATTTAGAAAACCCATAAAACCCCATCTGTCCAAGTCAGGGAACTTGAATAACCATGTTTTTAATTTGCGGCGGAAGGTGCGAAGGTCAGGAGCCAACTGGAGCTCCAAGGGGAGTCGATTCCAGAGGGTGGGCATGCCCACAGAGAAGGCTCTATCCCTGGGGGCCGCCAGCCGACACTGTCTAGCTGACAGCACTCTGAGCAGGCCATCTCTATGGGCACTAACCAGGCGATGGGATATTGTTGCTGGCTGTAGGTGGTCTGCCAATTATCCTGGGCCTAAGCCATGTAGGGCTTTATAGGTCATTACCAGCACCTTGAATCTCACCTGGAGGGCAACCGGCAACCAATGCAAGTTGCGCAGGAGGGGAGTAACATGGGAGTATCGGGATCCTCCCATCACAACCCGCATGGCTGCATTCTGTACCAGCTGAAGCCTCCGAGTGGTCCTCAAGGTCAGCCCCATGTAGAAAGTGTTACGTGAGGAGACTAGCGCATGAGTGACTGTGTCTAGAGCATCTCAGTCCAAGTAGGGACACAACTGGCTCACCAGACAAATCTGGGCATATGAATAGTGCTATCATGTCACCCCTAATTCTTCTTTTCTTTAGAGTAGCCAAACCCAGAGTTTTATAAAGCAGTACTAATACTTCACATGATTTTGATTTTATGCCTCCCTTTATACAACCCAGGGTTGTATTAGGTTTTATGGCTGCTGCTGCACACCGCTGGCTCATATTCAAGTGATCATCCACCTTTGATGCAGAGCCCTCATTAGAGCCTTCCCCAGACTCCAGCACTGGCCCATGTTCCGTGCCAACCTCCTCACTGTCCGAATCTGCTGCCAGATCCGCTGGCTGCTGGCGGGTCACAACAGGTGACATGTGGTGTATAAAAAATAAAGAAAAGAAAAGAAAAGAAAAGAAAAGAAAAGAAAAGAAAAGAAAAGAAAAGAAAAGAAAAGAAAAGAAAAGGCAAGGCAAGGCAAGGCAAGGCAAGGCAAGGCAAGGCAAGGCAAGACATACTGAGAGAAAGAAGGTGGATTGAATTGTAAAATAATATGTGAAGGAAACTTTCTAGGTAATTAAAATCTGGCCCCAATATTTCTTTGCTTTATCAGAAGTCCAGAGATGATAAAAAGTATCTTATTTATAATTGCATTTTCAACAAACATTTGAGAGACCTTTGTCTCTCATTGACTGTTTGCTGGGCTGTAAATACTAAGGATACATCATTTTATACTGCCACGACATTTTCAAACTATTTCCTGACCTACAGCTGAAATACTATAGCTTCTTCCAAGATCAGCTCTGGAATAAGCAATTATGGACCTTTATCTGCTACTTTTCAGCAATAATATACAAATTCAACCTTCTGTGACTAAATCAATTTGGAAAGCTGTTCAGAGGAAGAAAAGTTTTTTCCCTGGTGTCAGATTCACTTCCTCTCACTGTGTCTGCCATACAATAATAGACTGCCGTGTCTTCAGCTTTGAGGCTGTTCATTTGCAGATACAGCTGGCTTTTGGCATTGTCCCTGGAGATGATGAAGCGGCCCTTGACTTTGTCTGAGTAATAAATGGTAGTAGAACTTGGATTTATGTGAGAAATCCATTCCAGGCCTTTCTCTGGAGCCTGTTTCATCCAGTACATCCAGGAGTTACTGAAGGTGAATCCAGAAGCTTGGCAGGAGAGACGGAGGGACTCCCCGGGTCTTTTCCCTTCCCCTCCAGACTCCACCAATTGGGCCTGGATACCTAAAATGAAAGGAATTTCAGTGAGCTCTCCTGCATGCAAGAATTAAAATGGAAAGAAACTGAATAGGGAGGAAACAATTACAGTACCTCTGAGAACTGCTAGTAAGGAATACAAGTTTAGCCACAGGATCATTTTTTGCTCTCTCTAAAGATTGGAGAGGAATTTATGGCAAAGGACTTGGAGAAGTGTACAAACTTTGTGTTTGTGGCTGTAACCTAGAAAGAAAACCCAACTACCTCCTTTAAAGGAAACATTGTGCCTCAATTTACATATCGCTTAGTATAAATGCACCTCCTCGTTGCATTTAATTGTGTATTTCTTTGCACATGCATTTCAAATGAAATTCCAGTCTGAGGAACAGACCATTATGTGTCTTATTGTGGATACATAAGGGGAAGGACAGATTTACACTGGAGTATGAAAAGCAAGACATGCCAGAATCTCCTCATTTCAACAACAGATTTTATGGTGAGGGAATGAAACCATGGGCTGAATATTCTTTTATTACCCATTTAGTGTCCGAACATGATAAAGTGATATATCTGAGTTAAGAGTATTTGTTCCACAGTTGTTTCCTTGATCAGGTTATTTTGAAGAAACCCAAAACAACAATGCAGACCAAGCTACAAGGCACAATTTGAAACCCACAATTGAATGACGTATACACATCTGAGTTTCAAAGTAGGAATCGAAGATATCTTATTAGAAGCCTGTGAGGTGTTCCTTATTAATTTAGTTTTTAATTTTGGCAATGCATGAATGAAAAATGAATATCCTGTAGAAAAAAAAATAAACAGTGGCATATTGTCAATATTATATTATTGCAATATGAGCTGCCTAGAGTTACTCTCAATGGCTAGATGTGCAGTGTATAAATAAAAAAGAAAATATAATATAATATAAAATACAGTACAGTACAGTACAGTACAATAAAATAAATATTGAGAAAGAAGTGGTATTGAATTGAAAATAATATGTGAAGGAAGCGTTCTTAGTTGAAATCTGGCCCCATTATTTCTTTGCTTTATCCCAAGGCCACCAGACATGATAAAAAGTTCCTTATTTATAATTGCATTTCCAACAAACATTTAAGAAACTTTTGTAAATCGTTGACTGTATGTTGGATATTAAATACCAAAAGTACTGTTTGGTTTGGTTGCAGTAATGTCTCAGATAGAAAGTCCATACAGAGAATAGTAAAGACAGCCAAAAAGATTATAGGAAGCTCATTTTCTGTTATTCAGGATGCTGCTTATAAGCGCTATGTGCTTAGAGCTCAAAGCATTGTTAGAGACCCTACACACCCACTTTATGGTCTGTTTCTGTTGCTCCCCTCTGGGAGGAGGTTTCAAAGTATTTCTAGCCAGAATAGCTTTATTCCCTGTGCCATCCGTCCGGTAAACTTGCAAGATTCATTTTTCTCACCATGTACATGTATACATCTGAAGTAGACTGTGTTGTTTCTCTGTATCATATATGTGGGTATACGCATAATTTTGTATTTATGTATGTATGTATTTATTTTGTCATGTTTATGTAATATATACTAGAGGTGGTGACCCTTTGAGAGCTGTATGCAACAAAATTTCATTTTAATATATGCCGATTAGTGTACATTCAAAATGACAATAAATTAGAATTATTCTGTTCTATTCTATTCTATTCTATTCTATTCTATTCTATTCTATTCTATTCTATTCTATTCTATTCTATTCTATTCTATTCTATTCTATTCTATTCTATTCTATTCTATTCTATTCTATTCTCTCCTTGCCTCGCCTCCCTCTCCTCTCCTCTCCTCTCCTCTCCTCTCCTCTCCTCTCCTCTCCTCTCCTCTAGGTCGAACACTTAAAATGAAAGGAGTTTCAGTCAGCTCTCCTGTATACAACAATTAAAAGGAAAAGAATCCAAATGGTTAAGAAATAATTACCTCTGAGTATTAATTGAAAGGACACCAAATTTAAACACAGGAACATTGTAGCTTCCTCTGATGAATGGGGGGTAATTGATAGGAGAGAATTCTGGAAAATGTATGAACTTTGTGTTGGTGGGTGTTGCCTGAAAATGGAAACCAGGGGCTTTAAAGAGGAAATTGTCTCTCAATTTACATATCACT